>CAWUFW010004391.1:600000-1200000 GCA_963921515.1 Calotriton arnoldi
TGGCACAATCAGAATCCCCAGCTTAGCCCATGTTAAAGCTGCATTTGCTACACTCTGGAGGTCGGATCCCTTTTTGACTCCCTACTCTTCAGTGGCCCAGGACCTACTTTCCATAAAAGAGCTGCATTTTGAGCAGACATCATCCCTCAGAGAAGGGGATGAATTGATGAAACCCTTGGTGAGGGGACACTTACTCCAAAAGTCTGTCCAGGGTATGGAGCATTATTTAGCCCAGGTGTCTAGTAGGTGAGACCGGCTTCTTTTGGCCAAGTTTCGTTTTAATCAACTACACCATCTCCTGGCCACACCCTGTGGATGGGTCCACTCTGGAAATGGAACGCCCTGTGGCTGCGATAATAGGTCCCCGCAGGATACACATTTTGTAATGCTTTGCAATTATTGTAGTAGGCCAGAAAGCTGTTCCTGATTTTTGAAGACACTGAACTGTACTCAAATACGGCCCGTTCTTATGTACTTACAACTGCTCCTGGATGAATATGTTTTAATTGCTGTGGTCAGTTTTTTACGTTCAGCTCTGGTGTCCAGGTGCTCAAGACCGGACTGAGTATCACATTAATGTATAAGGTGTTTTTTGTTTCAAGCTGTTTTATGGTATCTGGCTGTAAAGCTGCATTTTATGTTCATGTGTCATATTTGTGTGCTTTTATGGATATTTATTGTGTCTTTTATGATTGCTTGTACAACCGAATAAAGATTTTACTACTACTAATTAGTAAAGTTAATTTAAAACATATCAAAAATAATAATGTATAGGGCTTAGTATCTTGGGTAGGTTAGTGTTCAATGATTTCCTGTAACAATTATGATTAATCAACGGTTACATGCAGTGTAAATCTCTCTGACCTATTATCATTGACCTGTATGCATGAAGTTCATTAGATATTAGTAGTCAATATACATTTATATATTGTCTCCTCCAAACCTAGTTTGGTGAAATTTTCCTCAAGAAAATGTCAGTCTATACTTTTAAAAGCCTTTCTGGCTTCTATGGCACGTAGACGCTGGGATTTTCTTTCACTGGATTACAAACAGCATTAAACCCAAGCCCTTTTCTTTCAAACTGAAATTTAAAAGTGTTACGTGAAAACTCAGGTTTTTCTACCAATTTTTCACTGCTGTCCGAGATGGTGCTTAATTCCCTGTCAATCACATTGATTTTGCTATAAAAACATAGGGGCATATTAGCAAGACCCACGTTAAAATTATCGCCGTTTTAGCGGCAGGAAACTGCAGCTAAAACGGCGATAATGGGCTTGCTAATATGCGTTATAGAATTCCAATAGAAGCCCAGGTTAGATGTGCAGGACGTCTAACCTGGGCTTCTATTGGAATTCTATAACGCTTATTAGCAAGTCAATTATCGCCGTTTTAGCGGCAGTTTCCTGCCGCTAAAACGGCGATAATTTTATCGCCAGTCTTGCTAATATGCCCCATAATTTTTCCGATTATATATTTAACGAATTTGTTAGAAAAATGCTTGTGTTACTTATTTTTTACATATTTTATATCTATTACACTGATTTTGCTCTGTGGGATTTTGCATTCCAGGTGTAAAATATTTTGAAGCATTTCTACCAACTAAATTTTAAACAAGCACACAAAATGAATACAGACGTCATAAACTCATGAAGACAGCTGATTAACAAAACTATTTGCACTGATGCAAAAAAATTGAACAAATGCTCATTTACGACTTTTTTGTTTCTGTCATAATAAGAAAGGGTTGTCCTGTCAAAATAATTGGACCAAAATAGTAGAAAAGAACCATGAAATCACTCGAAAAACGTAGAAAGCATCTACTGCTAAGTCATTTCTATTGCGTAATGTCGTTTTTTCTAAGCTCAAATAAAGGGGCATATTAGCAAGACCCACGTTAAAATTATCGCCGTTTTAGCGGCAGAAAACTGCCGCTAAAACGGTGATAATGGGCTTGCTAATATGCGTTATAGAATTCCAATAGAAGCCCAGGTTAGATGTGCAGGACATCTAACCTGGGCTTCTATTGGAATTCCATAACGCATATTAGCAAGCCCATTATCACCGTTTTAGCGGCAGTTTCCTGCTGCTAAAACGGCGATAATTTTAACGTGGGTCTTGCTAATATGCCCCAAAATTTTTAACAAAACTTTAATAAACTGAGGGGCATATTAGCAAAGGCACTATCGCCGCTTTAGCGGCACTTTTTGCCGCTAAAGCGGCGATATTTATATCGCCCTATCAGCAAACTGTCTCTAACAGCAGTTAGAGACAGTTTGCGGGCATTAGCGCCTGTTTTTATCGCTTTGCATGTCAGCGATATTTATCGCTAATGACATGCAAAGTGGGCGTTCCCGACGAACAAACCTGGGAAACACTCGCTAACAGGCCTATCGCCTATTAGCAAGGTGGCCATGGCCCCAGTTAGCGACGTGAAAAGTCGCGCTAACCGGGTCATCGCCATTTATTTAACACCTGCAATTAGCAGGTGTTAGCCATACCTAACATGGGGGGGTGGATTATGCTGATACGACCACAGGGTCGAATCAGCAAGGTGTTCTCCATTCTCCATGCAACATCGCTGGTTTTTCAGCGATGTTGCCCCATTTCCCCCGCTATCGCTGGAATATTCATCGCCATAGCGCTAATCGTTGCTAATACAGTGTTAGCGTGGCGATATATTCCAGCGATAGCCGGCGATAAAAAAAATCACGCTAAGCAGGGTTAGCGATGATTATCGCCTCTTCTTGCTAATATGCCCCCGATTTTCTTCTGTTTATCCAATTTTAGCATTCATTTTTGCCTCAAACATAGGCTTATCCTTCATATTTTATATGTGAGATGTATGTGCTCTATAACCTAGCATATAAAAATAACAAAAGTGGAACAAAGTTAAAAACAGCAAAAAAAAGAATACATTTAATTTTCTCCAATTTTTGCCACAGTGCAAAAATGGTTAAGCACTATGGATTGCATGAACTAGCACGCACAAAAAAATGTAAAAGAATATCTGCTCCATTTTCTTGCACGGATGCAAACTTTACAGAGCCTGGTCCCAGGACTGAAACACTGCCCTGCACAGCAAGAAGTAGTTTTGCTCTTTGTGCTTTAAAGACTTTTTGTTCGGATCTGAATAAAAAAGTCTTTAAAGGATAAACAGCAAAACATCTCCTGAAGAACAGGATCCAACTGAATCATACGTTAAGTCATATACCAAATATTTCACCTTAGTAGGTGTTAGGTGCATCTGTGATTATAAAATACGATGGGCCAGATGTACGACCATTTCATTTTGCGAGTCTCTAATTGCGACTCACAATTAGAGACTCGCAAAATGAAATGCGAGTTCCCAATGGGGTCGCAATTGACCTGCCTCATCAATATTCATGAGGCAGGTCGCAATTTGCGACCCATTGGGAATGGTCAATAACACAGGGATGGTGGCCTGCTGGGGAGAGAAGACCACCATGTCTGATATTGCTTTTAAATAAAGCAACTTTTTGATTTTGAAATGCAGCCCATACCCTTAAATGAAAACGGGATGCATTTAAAAAAAAAAATGGAACGTCTTTGTTTAATTTTTTAAGGGTAGGCAGTGATCCGCAGGACCAATGCCTGCTCTTAAAAAAACGTTCTTCCTACCATTCGCAAAGGGGAAGGGTCTCCTGGGGACCCCTTCTAGTGTGCGATTCTTTTGTGACTGCATTCCGGTCGCAAAACAATTGTACATCCCCTAGCGACTATTAGGAAGGGACGCCCTTGGCATGCCCCTTCCTAATAGCGACACGCAAACCCTATTTTGCGAGTTGGTAATATGTTACCGACTCGTAAAATAGGGTTTGCACATAGAAAGATGCGCTTGAACACAAAGAAAAAAGTAGCTCCAAAAACAGGAACAGTGGCTGGACAGAAGTACTTGGTCCATGCACCAGGGGAGGACCAAACACAAAAAGCGGAAATGATGCCTGCATGCCATGACAAACGGCAGCGAAGCACATGAGTGAGTCACTGAACCTAACAAATGGTAAGCTATGGCCGGGCTGTATGTCCACTATATGTAATCAAAAGACTTGCAGAGACAGCGCATGCTCTGTCTAGGCGAAACCTTAAAAGCGGTGCTTGGCCTTGCCATTTAAGCATGACCTGTACTTCCTGTGGTAAAATGTAAGTTCTCAACTGAACATGTGTGTGTGTCTGTGTGCGTGTGTGTCTGTCTGTCTCTCTGCCTCTGGGCATGCAATGTTACCTTTATCTTTTTGCCTCCTAAGCAATTAGTCAGTACCTAGAAATAATATTCCTGCAGAAAGCGCTGTGAGAACATCTTGATGGATTGAAGACAATCCACATGAGAGATTCTACCTTGACTCTGTCAGTTCGGTTATTGAAGAGTCCGATGCGCCGGATTGTATTGAGGATCGGGTCGGTGGAATCATCGATCATGTTGTGTGTTGTCACAGGTGGTAAAGATTGTCGCTGCAAAGGATTAAAGCAAGATTAATCAAAGTCAGGGAAAGGATCTCTTTATGTGACTTACATCATTTAAACAGCAAGGCAATGTGAAAACATACGAGACATCTGACATTACAAAATATTCTGTTTGTGATTTACAGATCTCTGGTGGGAATGGCCAGACAAATGTAGGAAAGGCATTTGAAGTGTGAAGTTGTACAAGAAGTGCGTATAGAGTGGAGCTTTAGCTTTGGGGTTTGGTGAAGAGGGAATTCGTACTTAGTAGCAAGGGAACGTCTGCCATCATTCTTCTGAAATATTCAGCCCTGGACATGATTCAATCCGGAGTGAGAGGGGTTACATCCACAGAACGCAAAGCTGCCATGGAAAGTATGTAAAGTAAATGCAGAGTATGAGAAAACACAGAACTGAAGGGTGTTTAGTCCTTATAGTTGCAACAAACAAGTATACAGACTGAACAGACGGTCTTATGTTTCCTCTCTGCTGTCAGAAGATATGTGCCTGTCCCTCTGCTGTGATGAAATGTACACCTGATGAGTGGTCTACACATTTGGACTGTTTATATCTTGCTTTGTACTCTTGGATGAGAAGAGTTTCAGATGAGATAGCTTTGTATGTAGCGCACCTTCTAAGTTAATCAGTGTAATCTACGATCAATAGAATTACCTTAAGGACAATGTGTATCGTGTGGCGCAGAAGGAATCCAGGGCTTAATTTGAGCTGGTGGTTTCTGGTGCTCGGCACATGCACCTAATTGTCAGCACCGGCACTTATGACAGTCTACCACATGGTGGCGCTGTCCGCTTAATTTAGAGAAGAGCACAACAACAGCTGTTTATTATAAATTAACAATGACTAATACCTGCCTCCCAAGCCATTCTTATAGCTTTGGGGGCCTGGAATAATCTGGATTGTCACACCTGTAGGAGTGTGATGAGTAGTAGTTGTGTAGGTACTGTCAAGGCATAGCTGGCAGGGGCAATGTGTGGTGCAAGCTGCAGTGGGTTCTTGACGAAGGCCCTGTGTTAGACTTGGCCCTTTTTGCAGGGTCATCTCTGAACTTTTTGCCTTCCTCTTGGTATTTTTTCTGACCTGGTGTTGGTGGTTTTAGGACTCTGGGCACTTTATCACTGCTGCCCAGTGTTAAAGTGCATGTGCTCTCTAAGGTAAACGTGGTAAGATTGGTCTACACCTGTTTGGCATATTTAATTTACCTATCAGTCCTTTGTAAAGTGGCATCTCATATACCCGGGGCCAGTAAATTAAATGCTACTGTTGGGCTTGCAGCGCTGCTTGCGCCACCCACCAAAGTAGCCTTTCAAACCTGTCTCAGGCCTCTGGCATTGCAGGGCCTGCGTGCGCAGTTTACTGCCACTGTGACGTGGCACATAAAGTGGTTGCCACATCTGTGACCCCCTTTTACTACATATCAGTCACCGCTAAGGTAGGCCCTAGCTAGCCCTATTGGCAGGGTGCGCTGTAGGTAAAAGGTAGGACATGTGCCTTAACTGTGTGGCATGTCCTGGTAGTGACAAACAGCCATTTTGGTTTCTCACTACTGTGAGCCTGCCCTCTCATAGGAATGCATTGGGGATTCCCTGATATGTGTTTCAATGGTAATTCCTGATATGAGAGGAGTAGCGTGATCGAGTTTGGTATGTTTGGAATAGTGGTAATAAATGCTGCACAATGGTGTTCGCAGATTTATTATCACTATTTTAGAAATGCCAATTTTAGAAGTGGGCATTTCTGTGTGCTATGTGTGTTTGTGCCTGCCTGTTGTGTATTGCATGTCTGGCTCCGGATGAAAGGGGCTGGGGAGGTGCAGTAGCTCCAGAGGGGCTGGGTGAGTCAGCGCTAGGCTGAATAGGCCGATCTGCATTTGGAGTAGTGGGAGGAGTAGCACCTGGGCCTGAATAGGACTGTGCCTGCCTTGCACAATGCTGGCTCCGCCCCCCAGTGGTGTGTCTGGGGCCAGAGCCTACACTAACAAAGGAAGTTGTTGTGCACTGTAAATATGTTTTCAAGTGCCCCCCAGAACTGATTTAGACCGGGCACAGAGTCCTGTGCTAGGGGGAGAACAAAGACATTGGCAGTATAAATATTGGGGCTGTGACCCCACATTTTTTGGTTACCTGCTTGGAGCTGAAGGACTGTTGGCGTGAGGAGGAACCACTGTGGTATCCAGCTGCTGTCTCCTGGGGGTCCCTACGTGCTGGCCTGCATGTGCCCAGCTCTGCTCTTGTGGATTTCTGGAGAAGAGTGTTGCCTGCTCTCTGTTTGTGTCTTCAGGTGGGAGACAGGCTGAGCGCGTTATTTGTTTTTTCCCTCTGAGTCCAGCGCGTGGTGAGCGCTCTACCTCTGGTGCCTGGGAGGGGCATTGTGCTCGGAGCAGCGTGGGGAGAAAGCCTGAGGAGCGCTTTTATAGTCCTTTAAACTGTGAGTTTGAGCCCCTAACGTGGGCTCCTGTGGTGGTACTGCAGTAACGGGCGCAGAGAGAGCAAGTGCACTGTTGCAAGAGCGCTGTGATCGTCAGTTGCAGTGCTGGTTGCCTGTCCAGCACTGTGTTGCGTGCACCTGCTAAAGATCAGTGGAGTGGGCTCTGCTGAGGTGGCCCGCATTGCTGGGACCAGACCGAGGATTGCCAAGCCGCCAGAGACGTCGCTCCGGGGTTTTCAGCCAGAACATGGAGCCACCAGAAGCCAGGCAAAGGCTAAGCTTGGCTGTGGGCAGGGCGCCCCGCGAGTAACAGGAAGTTGACGGGTGCGGCCAAGAGGAAGGAGGTCCGGCTACAGAGAGGAAGTCAGGCGGCTGTAGCCTGGTTGTGGGCTGGGTCGGCGGCGAGAAGAAGTCAGAGCAGCGGTGTCCCTTCGACGAAGCGGGCCGCCAGTTGCTCTCCGGCCCCGAAGGGCCATGGGCAGAATTCACTAGAGTGCGTGAGTAGCACCGAAGCGAGTCCCGCATTCCCGACGTGTGGGAGCTGCGCCGCATGGCCGCAGGCAGCTCCACTTTGCTTTAACATTGGGAGCAATCTCTCTGGCGGAAAGGAGACTAAGTGAGGTCTCTCCGCCTCCGGGGGCAATCTTGTTCTTGGGATCTTGACAGCGGGGTGGAACGTCGACGGAGGCCCCCCTGAGCCTGGGTGGAGCAAGGAGTCTTCACCGAACTACCACACAGTCCAGGTGGTAAGCGCAGAAGCTCTGGGACTGCCATTTGGGGGCCAGTGGGCTCTCGGGGACATGGTGGCATATTGTTGCCTGTGGGCAATTGTATTTACGCCCGAGAGGGGCTAATGAGATGTGCACCGTGGCAGGTGTTACTGCTGTGCCCTGGTGCTAATTTAGGATGTATGCCTAATATGTTTATGCCTAATGTGTGGTGCTAAGAGCACCTTTACCAGTAGTTACTGGTTGTTTTCACTACCTGTGAATTGTGATGTTCTGACAGTGGCCCAGTTGGCCCTGTAAGTGTAGATATTCCCTGTTAAAGTCATACCAAGTGCCAGGTGGCACGGTGTATATAAGTGATTATGTTCTAATGTGTTTTATGAGTAATACAAAGGCTATTTTTTATATAACCTTGTGTGGAGTTTCTTTTGTGTTGTGCCTAGTGTGTCGCTGCTGTGTGTGTGTGTTGCACAAACGCTGTACACATTGCCTCTGGGATAAGCCTGACTCCTCTGCCAAGCTACAAAGGGGGTGAGCAGGGGTTATCTTTGGTGCGTAATTCCCTTGCCCTGACTAGAGTGGTGGTTTCTGCCTGGCTTAGGCGCATGCCCTAGCCAACCAGAAATCCCATTTCTAACACCCTGGCACTTATTTTTCTACAGTTTAATCACTGAATCTATCCACTGACCAGTAACACCCGGACGTGTTTGTCTGTTGCCCCCTCACTTGAAAAATGAATGTACCTGATAATAATTGACCTTCACAACTATAAAGTGACCAACTAGACCCAGGAGATCAACACATAGCTCTAATAGTAACTACTATATGTACATATATGCATGCTACAATCCATCCAGGTCACCCCCTGCAAAGCTCTGAGCCACACCAGTCTCATAAAATCTAGAGACTGCCTTCAGGGCTACACTGTCAAACACCTGCACGTGCATGCAGTGAAAGGGTGGGAATTCTGGGGTTATGTTTGTTGGTGGGTGCAGAGAGCCCTGAAATGGTGTCCATCAGATATGGGCACTTAAGGGGTGCCAGTTAGAGCACAGCATCAGCATAGCAGAGCCTGCACCACTTGCTGGTGTCTGCCACCACACTTTGTATTCATGAGACGCGTCAGCTACTCTAGTAAGTAAAGGATAAAACCAGTTTGACATGGCAGGAAAAAGGCGGTGGCAGTGTTAAGACCTGCACAGAGGTGTGCCTCAGCAAAGGTCCAAATTTGGGCCCAAGGTCCTAACCACATTTACACTTTACACCTCAATTAGGGCAGAATGACATTCCTTTTTACTATTTGGAATGACAGTTCATGCCAATGAGTGCAACTTGTCACAGCACATCACCAAGGATGTCAGTGTCCTTTGAGCGCCTGCCTCCTCTCCTTCGGCTCACAGTTACAAAGCAGGGAAGGAGACGTCAAGCTGAATATATCCCCACTGCTCCAGAGCAGTGCCTTATGGTGCGGATAGGGCTCGATGCTCTTCTTTCCTTTTCACCCTTTATATGCACCTCTTGAAGGAGATACTAAAAGTATTTCCTCTACCCTTAGCACTACCTAAGACACTGATCTATCTGACATTTAACAACACGTTTCAGAAATACCCGTGTCACTCAACTGACTTGAAGATTGGGTGGATGTGAACAGACTCAAACTAATCAAAGTAAATCAGTATTACTTTTGTTACAGGAACCAGAATAGAACACTGCAAACCTGACGTCAAAGTCACAAGACAGCACAAGCCGATAGTAAGACAAAAATATTTTGAGGAAGCTTGAAAGATCGGAGGGCTCATACCTGTCTAGCATCACTAACCTATTTAAAAGAAACAATGTCACCACAGCAAACTATCTCCAAATTGTCTCCAGCGTAGCTCCAAAAAGCTGGACAAGTGTACGATTTTCCTGATTTCCAGGTAAGGTAAATTTAAATACAATGAATTCAAATGAAAATCCTTTGCATAGTCTTTAACTATCCTGCAAATCTGGCCCTCCTGAACGAACTTTGGACACCCCTCATCTATTGTTCTCTTGGCACTTTCCATTTTAGGTACAAACAAGAGATTAAGGTTACACAGGCATATTTATAAGGAGTTAACACCACCAGAAGGTCATTTCTTGCGACGCACTGGTGGAGTTGGGTCCTTTGCATTATTTACAAGGCGGCGTTAAGCCACTTAAAGTGGGTTAATGCCGCCTTGTAAATAATGCCCCTATTCACGAAGCTCTTAGCGTGAAAGGGGCGGGCAATGGGTGTTGCAGTGGGTGTTCTGCCGCAACACCCATTGCTTTTTGACACTGCCCCACATTTACAAGGTATGGGGCAGTGCCAAAAATAAGACCAGAAAATACCTGGTCTTAAACAGACGATACGAGGAGAAATGTTTTGTTTCTCCTTGTATATTGCTTTTTCCGCGTGTGCTGCATTGTGCAGCACACGTGGATAGAGCAGATTGCCTGTTAAGATCGTTTATGTACAGAAAAGGGAAATGCTGGGGTGCACCATGTTTTTGTAAATAAGGCGCATCCCTGCATTTTGAAACTGATGGAGCGTGCCATTACCAATTTTGGCGTAATACTGAGCTCCACCAGTTTCTTGTACATATGTCCCACAGTTCTTCCAAACTGGTATGCACAGATTGTCTGCTATAGCGAACACAGAGACATCCCAGTCAGAATGAAAGCAACTAGACCCATTCTTCAAGGGTGCGGGGTCATGTGTCAAGCAATGGAGGCAAAACAAATACTTAAAGCAGTGGGGGCATAGCTATCCCCACAGCTAATAGACAGAAATAGAGTAACAAATTGTACATTTTAAACATATTGGAAAAACAACATACGATTAGTACAAACATATACATGCTAGGTTTTACCTCTAAGGAGAACACTTTACCACACACATATGTCTCTGCAAGCTGGGTGAAGTACAACCCTTTTACACTTGACTTTCAGGGAAGAGAGGATGAGGACTCAACGTCTTCTCAGGCAGGTAGTATGGGGAACAACAGCTCCGAACTCAGCAGTCAACAAACAGACACAATAACAGATGATGAGGTCCACTGGATTATGTGATTCTTTGCTTTTTGAATAATTTGTCTGCTGCATAATCTGCAGATGTTAATGAAACAAAATTTGTTTCCAGCTCAAACTAATCAAAAGTTACTAAAAACATAGTGACAAGTGTTCTTGTGCACTGGTAGGCCCTTCACAAAGGTTCACTGGTTATCTTTCAGTTGCTTATTGCTGCATTTGGGTGCTAGATTGGTGTTAATAGGGTGACATTTCTTCCCAGAGAGTGTTACTTTGTGTTAAAATGACAAAATAATGATGCTGCATAATTTTCTTTTTCTTGCTGCATTATTTAGTTAACCCTGCTACATAATTTGGTCCTCCTCTGCCACATAATTCCAGTAGTCCTGCATATGATTCATCCTAGTGCTTTTCCTTCTGTTAAAAAGAACATGAGGTTACCATTGCAGGTTTGCGACCTGATTTACGGGTTCTACTAAACCACCATACCTGTTATGGTGCCCTCTCCTCACTCTAGGTAGTTCCCCAACATCTATGTCAACCTATACAAAGGTGCTGGGATAGGCATTGATCAAGCACAGGTGCAGATCACTTGCAGTTATCTCATTGGATCGTTTGTAGATCAGTACATTAGTTCTTTAAAAGAGTCTGCACCTCCGAGGGTTAGCTTTCTAACTGAAGATTCACCTTTGCACGATTAAGACACCACATTCCAGTTTTTGAAATGCAGGCCTATGTTACCTCCTCAATTTGAGATGCGGCTCGTGTAGCACAGAGTGGTGTGGTTGGTGATATTTTCGTCTTCAGTGTATAAACCAGTGATGCAGAACCATGGGTGATAGTCTAACACTTAATTCAGCCATTGGGGTTGAACAGTGTAGCATGTGTTCCTCTCTAGCAGTTCCGGCATCTGAGCCAAGTGCAGACATGTTCTCCTCTTTGGCAGTGATGGAGCAGGGAAAATAAAAAAAAATAACCCCTAACAAATTATATAATTAATTAATTAAAAATGTTCGTTTAAATGTATTAATCAACATTGTATATGTGGGAACGGTAATATGCAAATGTATGTGCTAAATAATCTATTAATGAATGTCCGTGTGTCTAATCATAATGTAAGAATAAAAAGCGTACTAAATAAAATAAATGCATGTTATTGTGCTTCATAGAAATAAAACGTGTCGTTGCAAAAACAAATAGTGATGGTAAGTAAGGAACGGCTTAAATGTTGCTTTCTGCTAGGTAACAACTAATTGGGGTACGTAGAGGGAGGGAAACGAAAGGGATATTTTTCTCTATTTTAATTATGTTTTATTTGCCTCAAATTAGTGCTTCTAAAGTAGAACCGAGTGGCGATATAAAATGGCCGCCAGTGGGAAGATGTGCGCAGGCGCAAGGGGTCACGTGGTACGGGATGAGATTGAAGAAATCGGGAACCTCGTGATGTCTCTGAGAGGCTAGGATGCAAGAAATGGTCAAGGCTGGTGTGACCTAATTGAACTGATAGTGTGCCGTGATGATCAGGAGAGAGTCCGTGGGAAAGGAGCCCAAGAGAAAGGACAATGACTGCGGAGTTCTTGAATGTGTCAAAAGAAGATACAAATGGACTGATCGAATCGGATGGAAATGTTTAAGCGTATGGGAAAGGAAATGATCCAAGGACCCTTGAATCCAAGAGAACTTGATTAAAGAATGAATAAGCTGACATGCATGGACCAATGAAAGAAAAGCGTGATATTAATGTTGCAACAGTTAGTTAGCAAAGTTAGAATTAGGGTATAAGAGGGCCTACTCTTAGTGGGAGGGGGTCAGTTCCAGAGAGTTCCAGGGAGTTCCAGTCAGAGTTCCAGGCAGTTCGAGAGTCGTGGGTGCAGTAGAGGAGACGGGTTGCAGGTAGCTGATGCTGACGAGCTGAAGTTGCTGTTGCTGTCTTTATTTTACAGTTGAGTATGAGAATCAGGCTATTTCTAATTCTTAACTTAGGTTAGAAATCATTAGGCTAAATTAGGAAGCTAGGCAGGTAATTAGGGTTTTGGCTTCATGACAAAATTTCCTTTTCTGCAATAAATTGATTATGCTTAATAAAATTGTGAATTTAAAAATGAATAATTGAATAAAGTATTAAATTCTTTCCATGCTTTTAAAATTATATAAAATTTAAGATTCTTTAAACCCAAAATGACTCAGTGGTTATTTTCCTAAATGATTGTGACATGAGTAATTGGTTGATTGTGATTCAGCTGGTCTTAATCACTATGAACTAATTTCTTAAATGAATGATTCATCGACAAAACAATGAGCAGGAATATCTTAAGAAATAACTAAAAGAAAGTGACAAATTAAGGTAAATAGATATCCTTGCTCTTCCAGCGGTACACAAAATGGTGTTCTCCATTTAGTTCTCATGCTTCTCCTAGGAGTACAGAATTTCATACAGGTGTAAAAGGAAATCCAGGTGTGTGTGTGTCTTAGGCGATGTTTATGGGCCCCATCGTCATGAGGATATGAGAAATATAGTTTGCCCCTGGATGACCTATAAGTAACCTGGGAGGAGAATAGTTTTCATTGTACGCGCTGCATCAGCAGCTGCCACCTCCGGGTCCAGTACAGGATTTCCACTTCGGGGTGGGGACAGTTCCTTGTTGGGATACACCTCATAAGATAGCAGCAACACCAGTCTTTAGAGCTCACTGCAGGGGTGCTAGACAAGACAATGTTGTTCTGACTTATAGCTTCTTTATTGATTTCACACTGGGGGATCCTCGCCCGTCATGATTCAGGTAGGGACCAGCCTCACTCCCTCTGGTAGGTGCTTCTTGTGGATGTTCGACATGCTAGGAACACAGTGGGTTTATCCTCCTGGGTAGTCTCTCATCCTGCAGGAACAGACATTCTCATTCTCTCTCTCTCAGTAGAGAGGCAGGCTTCTAGCCACTAGTACAAACCCTCAGTATCTCCATCAAGTTGCGCAAATTTCTTGGTAGCAGAGTTATGGTTTTCTATAGATTAGTTTAGTGATTATTGTTTATTGATTATTGATTATTTTTGATGACTAACACTATATGTTGAGTCACGTTATGTTATATGTAAGTTTTCACGCTTCTGGGATGTAGGAAGTGGAACACGTGTGGCAAGAGAAGTCACATGGAATTTGGTACATGGTCTGAATTCATTTTGGTTATAACGCAGGTTGTGTTATGTTAGGGATTTCGGTGTGAAAAGTGTGTAAATGAAATAGCAAATCACGTTTACTTGTGAAACTTTGGCCTTAATTCTCAGGAGCCTAGTCTCCACATGTGTCTTATCCCCAGAGAAACGAGTAAATTGTTTGTTTGAAAGAAGGGTAAGGTAGAGGGAAGTGCTACTTTATCGGCGAGAGTAAATAATTCTGTGGTAGGGTAGAGGTAAGCGCTGCCTACTGGAAAAACAGGATTCTTGTGTAAAAGGACAAGGCTGTCACTTTGTTTAGCTGAATCAGACTATGGAATTGTTTATTTGTTGTAACTAACGAAGAAAACAGTGAAAAGAAAAATTGCCGATAAATTTTGTAAAGGAGGGGTAAAGAGTAGAAGTGACGTGGAAAAGTGCCGCGCTAGGATTGGATAGTGCGCTAGTCACGTGAACACAGTGCAGGAGTGACGTAGAAAAGTGCCGCGCTAGGATTGGTTGGTTCGCGGACGGTGGAAATTGTTCTGATTGGTACGTTAGTGTGAATCGCGCTGTAATTGGTCGAAGTTCCGTACACAGAAACAGCGTTAGAGTAAAGAGAAAACAAATAGAAAACATGCCGTATTACGAGTATGAAAGGGAGAGAACGTCATGGACGACGAAATTGAAGAATTTCTTTAAGAAAGACAAAAAGGTTGTGACTAGAGAGGGACAAGTAATTCCTCCGCCGAAATCAGCAGCTTCACATATGATGCTGAAATATGGGTATCATACGTGCATATGGTTGGACAATTGGGTAAAATATACAAAGAATGATGGAGCATTGGCTTTTCCTGAAAATGGTTCTTTTAATGTAGCGATTTTACGGAATTTAAAAGAAAAGATGCTTAAATTGGAACCTAGACCGACACAGTTTGAGGCTTTAACAGAATGGGAAGATTAGATGTACGAGAAAGAAAGATTCAGAGGTATGAAAGGTTATGAGTTCGTGCCCGGAAGATTGTGGGGAATGAATCATGAGGACAGAATAAAACGATGGAGATGTGCTAACATGACAGGAGGTTTGTTTCCAGCTTTTACAGTTGAGGAAGGGACTAAGAAAAACGGACTGAGAAAAAGAAACATTTAGAGAGAGAAAAGTATATGCATGAGAGCGAAACGGATGACGAGTTGCTGGAAGATATATTAAATAAAAATCCACCTCCGTATCAGCAGAATTCTACAGTGGTGACACCAAATGCGCCACCAATAGAAACTATGCAAAATAAAAGTCCAGAAAAAGACAAGAAATAAATAGGTCACAAGAACAAATAAGAACTTCCCAAAATGAGGGAATAGAAAATGATAGTGCAAGAGAATTGGCAAGGACAACAAAAGAATTAACTGAGAAAATTAGAGAATTAACCAAGAATATGGAAGCAGTTACCGTACCTGTAACAATAGGTCCAGTAATACCAGTTTTCGAGAATCAGAAAATTGATGAACGATCTTTGGTGATTCCCTTGAGTTCGCAATTCCAAAGAGAAAAGGAAAGAATGGAAACAAGTCCAGGTACGAGCAATTTGACTAGTGCTTACAGACCAAGTCCACCTGAAAATTTGACAGTGAATGAGTGTAGCGGTAGGAAAATGCCTATGGTAACTGAATCTGCAACAGTGACACCTGAAAAGAGTGGAAATTGGACAGAAATAAATAGTACTCCTATAGGTCCGACTCCTGATGAGTTAAATGAGTGGATAAAAGCTTTTAAAATAAAAGAAACAGAAGAAAAACCATTAGATGTGATCAGATTGAAAATTGACATGGAAGAATTAATTCTAGGAACGATTGGTACAGAAAATATAAAGAATTATCAGGATGATGAAATAATGTTTCTGTGCAAAAGTATAACATGGAGGGCAAAGAATTTACATGACAAACTAGAAGAAGTGGCCGGTGAGATTGGAATAGATTTTGCAAAAGTAAAAACGTTGCAGAAACCATACAGAGTAGATTTTTGTGAAAAAGATATTGAAAATTTGAATACAGCAGGAAGGCTGACACAGATAAAAGAGTTGATTGTTTTGTTGAGAAAATGGGGTGATGTAGACAGATGGAAGGTTAGATGGACAAAGAAGAATGAGAAAAGTGTAGACAAAGGTTCATTGGCTTTTATGATAACAGAAAAGGAACATGTTGTTAAAGAGTACCCTATGAGAGAAACTCCAGGTGGTAGTTATGTGCATGTTCCCTGGACTAGGCAGGACATCCTGTCATTTACAAATGACTTTCCAAAGTTAAGAGAAAAGCCAGTTGAGTGGTACCGACAGGTAGAAAAGTTTGTAAAGGTCTCGAAAGTGTTGTGGATAGATTTGGATGGATTGTTTGACATAGTGGTACCAACGGATCTGTGGTCAGAATGTAAGATTACAGTTGACTGGCCAACTACAGAATATCCAAGAGATCCTAAGACAGGAGCTCCAGGACCAGATGTGATGAAGAAATACGACAAGGTGATTACCTTTTTGAAAAATAAGATTCCTCCAAAAGAGACAGATTGGGTTAAGATTGATAGAACTACACAGGAAAGTAAGGAGAGTGTACATGCATATTATGAGCGATTGTTGTTGGTTTTCAAACAGTATAGTGGTTATGAGGAATTAAGTGAGAAGGATATGAGTCATTTTGTATACCGATTTGTATTTGGCTTGAAACAAGAAATAAGCGATATGATTAAGCAACATATGATAAACTGGCAGAATGCAAGTGTAGATGAGGTGCTGAGGTATGCTAAGTATTGTAGTGATGAAATAGAGAGTAAACAGCGTAAGTTGAAAGAAAAAGCAATGTGGGCACAAGTGAAAGTGGCAGAAAAACAAGAAGCCCAATTGGATAATAATAATGGAAACGAATCAGGACAGAATAAGATGCGACCAAATATAGGTAAAGGAAAAGGACAAGTGAGTCTAGAGGAGGCAAAGAAGAAATGGCCATGTCATAATTGCGGAAAATTAGGGCATTGGAGAAATGAGTGTAAGTTCCCACCTAAACCTAATCCGGAACATCAATCATTAACTCCACAGGTGCAGAATGAGGTAGTTGTTCAACAAAGTCAGGTGCCACAACCACCACTTCCCAACACTGTTAACCAGCAAAGATACAGTACAGAAACAGGATTCTACGGAGGAGAGCAGGTAACACAGTTGCCGAGAGCAGCTAACATTTCCCAGTATTGGTTGCATCAGAGTGAGGATGACCCGGATGAAAGTTTCTGACGGTGCGCAAGAGAGGGGAAAGAGTGCGTGCTTGGCGCAACTCTAGAGGTAGATCAGTCTGGTCCCTTTGTGGATGGAGAAGTGAATGGAGCAAACGTAACATTCCTTGTCGATACTGGAGCTACCCGTTCTACTGTTAGGTCAGTGGAAATTCCGAACCTTCCTCTCTCAGGTGAATGCATCCAAGTGGTAGGAGTAGCCAATCAGCAGATTAAAACCCCACTTACTGAATTGGTAGAAGTAAAAATTGGTTCTTTTAGTAAAATGCATAAATTTGTAGTGTGCGATTGTAGTCCTGTAAATCTTCTAGGTCGTGACCTTTTGTGTAAAATGAATTGCACAATTTATTGTACACCAGAAGGAATAGGTTTCCAGACTTCGGATGAAGATGTTCTGTATAAAGTAACTATGATGAATCAAGAACCTGAAACGAATGGTTTATTTCCTGCATTTGATGCAGAAAAACTTCCAGAAGAGCTAAAAGGTGCAGTAAAAGAAAGTGTGTGGGATTTTACAGGAGAGGACATTGGATTAATGAGAGAAGTTGATCCCGTAAAAGTGACAGTGAAAGAAGGGATAAGTTATCCAAACACGCCACAGTACAAATTAACTCCAGAAATAATTGAAGGAATAACTCCTGTGATAAATAAGATGATTGAACAGGGAATTCTGAAAGAAATCATGAGCAGTCCATGTAATTCACCTATTATGGGACTGAAAAAGCCAAATGGAACATACAGAATAGTACAGGATTTGAGAAAGATCAACAAAATAGTGGTACCATGCTGTCCAATAGTGCCAAACCCTGCAGTGATTCTATATCAAATTCCGCATGAAGCTGAGTGGTACACTGTGATAGATTTGTGTCATGCATTTTTCTCTATTCCTTTGCATCCAGATAGCCAGCCATTATTTGCATTCCGTTTCGGAGAGCGTATTTTGGCATGGTGCCGAATTCCACAGGGGTATACAGAAAGCCCCTCAATTTTTAATCAGATTCTAAAGAAATCTCTGGAAGATTTAAAAATGCCAGAAAAATCAGTGATGGTGCAGTATATCGATGACCTATTGGTGGCATCGAAAACCAAAGAAGCATGTGTAAGTGACACAATTGCTTTGCTGAAACACTTAGAGAAAAGAGGACATAAAGTGTCTCCTTCAAAATTACAGTTTTGTCAGAAAGAAGTCCAGTATTTAGGACATAAAATTGAGAAAGGAGTGCGGAAAATAGCGACAGAAAGAGTAAGAATGATTCAAGGAATGAGAGCACCAATGACTCAGAGAGAGGTAAGAATGTTCTTGGGAATGGTTGGATATTGTCGACAGTGGATAAGTGGATTTTCTTTGATTGCAAAACCATTACAAAAACTGACAAAGAAAGATGTAAAAGACCCTTTTGAGTTAAACAAAGAAGAAATGAAATCTTTCAAAGAATTGAAAAAGAAACTGTGTGAGGCCCCTGCATTAGGTATGCCTGATTATGAGAAGGATTTTGAGTTATACTGCAGTGAAAGAGATGGATGTGCATTTTCAGTACTGGTACAAAAACACGGCACCATGAAGAGGCCTATAGCTTACTTCTCAGCTGTTTTAGATCCTATAGCAAAAGCATTGCCTGGGTGTCTGAAAGCAGTTGCTGCTACTTGTGTAAGTCTGGAACAAAGTGAAGGTATAGTGATGGGGTATCCCTTGAGAGTGTATGTTCCCCATTCAGTAGAAATTCTTTTGACAAGAACAAAAACACAGTACATGACACATAGTCGGCTGACTAAGTACGAAAAAGTCATCTTGAGTGCTGAAAATGTGACCATAGATAGATGCATAAATGTAAATCCTTCTACATCATTGCCAGATGAAGAGAGTATAATTGAACAAGATGAAGTAGATCATGATTGTCTGAATGTGCTGGAATATTGCACAAAACCAAGAGCTGACATAAAAGATGAACCGTTAAAGGAATCCGATTATGTCATGTTTGTAGATGGTTCATGTTTACGCACAAAGGAAGGAGTGTTAAGCGCAGCTTATGCAGTATGCACAGTGGCAACTGTGATGGAAGCGTCTTGTCTGAAAGGAGTTAGGTCTGCCCAAGTTGCGGAACTAATTGCTTTGATTCAAGCATGTAAATTGGGGAAAAATGTACGAATCACGATTGTGACCGATAGCAAATATGGTTTCGGCATCGTACATGATTTTGGCCAGATTTGGTCACAAAGAGGATTTTTGACATCTGCAGGAACACCTATCAGAAATGGAGATTATGTTAAAAAACTGCTTGAGGCGATACAGCTGCCTAAACAAATAGCTGTAGTGAAGTGCAAGGCGCATAAGAAAACGAAGACTACATAGCGGTCGGCAATAACTATGCTGATGAGATCGCTAGATATTGTGCGGAAAACATGGCGTCCCTGAACAAAAATAGAGAAAGGGAGCATGTCTCTTGTCCTTTGCTTTTCACTAATACAGTCGAAACATGGGATGAAGTAAGGCAGTTACAAGAAACAGCAAGAGATGAGGAAAAGGATTACTGGATTAAAGCAGGATGTAGAAGACAGGAAGATAATGGAGTGTGGGTATACAGAGATGAAAGACCAGTTATGCCTGATAGCATGATTGCAGACATGGCACGGATGTACCATGGACAAGCTCATATTGGGAGAGATGCAATGATTAGACTTTTAGACAAACTTGGTATAACCCAAAATTCAGAGCCATTGCTGAAAGTCTTTGTCAAAGATGTCTTATTTGTCAACAATTTAACCCAGGAAGAAAAACAGTAGTGAGTCTAGGAACAATAGGACGAGAAGGAGGTCCATTCACAAGGATACAGATGGATTTCATTGAAATGCCCCCTAGTAACAGATTAAGATATGTTCTGGTGGTCGTCTGTTTGTTCTCTCGTTGGGTGGAGGCATACCCCACAAGAAGGAATGATGGAACAACAGTGGCAAAACTTATGCTACGAGAGTTCATTCCGAGGTATGGTTTTCCAGTCACAGTTGAGACAGATAGAGGAACACATTTTCAAAATGAGTTGATCCAATTGATTTGTGAAGCACTGAGTATTAAACAAAAATTACACTGTGCTTACAGACCAGAGGCTTCTGGGGTAGTAGAGCAGATAAATGGAACAATTAAAAACAGATTGGGGAAAATGTGTCAAGCTACAGGACTCAAATGGCCAGATGCACTGCCTCTTGTTCTGATGACCATCAGAAGCATCCCTGAAAAGAAAACGGGACTCAGTCCTCATGAAATGATCATGGGACGAGCAATGAGACAAGCCCACGTACCAGTCAACAAGTTATTAACAATAACTGATGATCTAATACTGGATTATTGCAAAGGACTGGCTGATGTGGTGCGTTCTGTGTTTCATCAGGTTGGACCGGATGCGACCACTCTTGAAAGAAAACCAGCCCACGACTTGAATCCAGGAGACTGGGTCCGTATTAAAGTCCACAGGAGAAGAAACTGTCTAGTTCCGCGTTGGGATGAGCCAAGACAGGTAATCCTAGTAACAACGACTGCTGTCAAGTGTGCAGGAGTGAAGAACTGGGTTCATGCCAGCCACACAATCAGAATTCCAGAACCTACAGATCGACATGTGAGTCGGCGTCTGGAAGTGTGGGATAAAAGTTTAACGGCTGGAACAACCAAGATAAAAGAAAGGGTGCCAGAACTTGAAGATCGACCTGAAAGTCGACATCTGGAGACCCCAACGGAAAACACCTCTAGAGAAGAAGAGGAACAAGAAGAAGAAGAAGAAAGAAATTCAGAAGTTCCAGAACTTGAAGATCGACCTGTAAGTCGACATCTGGAAATATCTGACACAACTTCAGGATCTGATGATTCAGCTGCAAACTGGGAAGAATTCCGAAAGAGAACTTGGGGTTATAAACCAATTAGAGAAGAAACTGAGCAAGAAATTGAGTTAGATGAACAACCAAGTACAAGTTATGGTGGAAATCCTTCAGAACCAATATTAATAGATGAAGTAGGGAAAGAAGTACACAAAAGGTTAGAAAATCGAGAAGAACCCCGAGGAGCAATAGGGATAGATAGAGAAACAGGAGAACAGGGAAATTTAGAAACAGAAAAGGAGAAAAACACCAAATCGGAAGAACCCCGAGGAGGGACAGTAATAGGGGAAAACAAAAAGGAGAAGACAGATCCACCAGTAGGAGATGACGAGATTATAAGTTTCAAAATAAGAGACAATAGTGAGGCAGTTGAAACAGAAACAGAAGAAAGTGGAGGAGAGGAAAAAGCAAAGACTGAATCAAGGAAAAGAAATTGGAAATCAGAAAGAGAAGAAAGAGAAGGTGAAGCCAAAAGGCCAAGAAAAGGAGATAATTGGCCCAACAGTTATATAAGAAAATTGAGATATAGAATAATAAGAGCGGAAGACGAAGATGCTGAACAAGTAAATGAAGTAACAAGTCAAAAGGGACAAGAAAAACCCAGTGGAAAAAGATTACAAAAGTCCAAAAGGACAAAGAAAGTGAATTCAAAATTTAAGTCACCTGAGTGGCTGTATATTGCATTAACTGATTACAAAGAAGAAGAAGAAAACACTCACGGAAACCAGAGACTGAGAAGTCGGATGGGAAAAGGTGAGATGCAACGAAACTGAAGTGAAGACTTATAGTGCTTCTGCCGGACGTGACAAATTTACTGGACGTGACAAATCACCGGATGTGACAACGAAAGAGTTCTGGAGAGAATTAAAGAAAGTACCAAGCAAAGACTTTTTTTGAAAGAAGAGTGGCATCTAAGTCATTTCTGAGGTGTAGTGACACAATTTTCTGAAACTTAACAAATAGAAAAAGAAAAAATGGAAAATAATAGGGATAGAAGAGATAAATGTGAATTTATAAAGAGATGGTGCAAAATGTGCTGCTTTTGTACAGGGTTATTAATGACCATATGGATAGTTTTAGCAATCACAATTCCTATTAGTGTAGCTGTGATAGAAGCAAAGAATGATACTAAACAAGAAAAAGAAACTAATATTAAAGAACAAGTTGTTTTAAGAAGTAGTGCAGAGTTGCATAAGGATAGGTCAGTAACAGATTTCTCAAAGAATGTTTTTACAAAGTTGTTGTATGAGTACGTAAAAACAATGGAAGTAAGAGATTGTTATGTTTGTATGCAGTTGCCTGCATCAGTATCGGAAGGTGTGACTTATCATCACTTACCTTTGACTTATGGAATAACATGTAGTGTAATAGCAAGTTTATTTTATAAAACAGGTAGATTAGAATCTTATTATACTGATATAGATAAGATATTTGCAAACATTCCAGTAGTACCAGAACTTAACAAAGTAAAACCAGCAAAAGTTTTAGGAGAATTCTTTTTAGAACATAGAAAATTAACGTTAGAAGAAATAGTTAGTAACAACCTTACCTGTGAGTTAAAGAAAGAAGAAAAGGTATTTTTAGACATGGGTGAAGAAAGAAGAATGAAATTTCAAAAAGAAGCAATAAAGAGGAAGGAAAACGTTTATGGACGTTTGAGGAAGGAAATCATGAAGGGAAAAGGATAAATGCAGCAATGACTTTAGATTGGCCACAAACAGGAAAGTTGTGCATTAAGAGAAATAAGACAGTCTATGACAATTACTTTGTAGGTTCCAGTATCTGCCATGACAATTATCAAATTCTGGGAGGTTGGGGATTCAAAGGAGGAAAGGACCCAATATTTCCAGGTATCTATTATATTTGTGGGAATAGAGCTTATTACAGGTTACCGGACCATTGGTATGGAACTTGCTATGTAGGCCTGGTCTTTCCAAAAATTTTTCACATGGACAGAGAAGAAAAGGGAACATACAAGATGATTAATAGATTTACACGTAGAAAAAGGGAAAGTTTTTCAGAAATTGTAGGTGATATTTTTGGAGCATTAATACCAGCAGTGGGAATATCTTTGAATGCATTTAAAATTCGGAAGTTATCCACAGTAGTAGATCGTTTGTCTACAGATACTGCGGGAGGGTTCTTAATGGTAAATACCGAAATGGTTGCCATGAGAGCTATGGTGATGCAAAATCGGCTTGCCCTTGATATTCTTTTGGCAAAAGAGGGTGGAGTCTGTGGAATGTTGAAAGTCCAACATTGTTGTACTTACATTCCGGATAACAGTGAAAATATACAGAAGTATATTACAAATATTACAAGTCTGCACAAAGAATTAGTTCCACTGGAGGTTGAAAGTGTTTTGGGAAAACTTGGTAGAGGGTTTTCCTCAGTAGCAAATTGGTTAACTAGGATGAGTAAACTAGTAATAGGGAAAGTTATAATAGTAGCAACTATAGTGATACTGTTAGCAATGATATTGAAAATAGTAATAACATGTATAAAGAGAAAAGTAAGACAGAATAAGATAAGAAGAAATAACAGAATAATGAGAGAAAGAGAGAGAGAAATGGGTGAAATTGAGTTGGAGAAAATGAAAGAAAGCATGTATAAAGAGACTAAAAGGCAAGATGAAGAAGAGACAGAGATATGAATAACAGAAAGTAAAGGATGAAAGACATGCTGCCTGAAAAGAAGTATGACTTGGGTTTTATGTGGTGATTTAAAAATCACCAAAGGGGGGAGTTGATGGAGCAGGGAAAATAAAAAAAAATAACCCCTAACAAATTATATAATTAATTATTTAAAAATGTTCGTTTAAATGTATTAATCAACATTGTATATGTGGGAACGGTAATATGCAAATGTATGTGCTAAATAATCTATTAATGAATGTCCGTGTGTCTAATCATAATGTAAGAATAAAAAGCGTACTAAATAAAATAAATGCATGTTATTGTGCTTCATAGAAATAAAACGTGTCGTTGCAAAAACAAATAGTGATGGTAAGTAAGGAACGGCTTAAATGTTGCTTTCTGCTAGGTAACAACTAATTGGGGTACGTAGAGGGGAGGGAAACGAAAGGGATATTTTTCTCTATTTTAATTATGTTTTATTTGCCTCAAATTAGTGCTTCTAAAGTAGAACCGAGTGGCGATATAAAATGGCCGCCAGTGGGAAGATGTGCGCAGGCGCAAGGGGACACGTGGTACGGGATGAGATTGAAGAAATCGGGAACCTCGTGATGTCTCTGAGAGGCTAGGATGCAAGAAATGGTCAAGGCTGGTGTGACCTAATTGAACTGATAGTGTGCCGTGATGATCAGGAGAGAGTCCGTGGGAAAGGAGCCCAAGAGAAAGGACAATGACTGCGGAGTTCTTGAATGTGTCAAAAGAAGATACAAATGGACTGATCGAATCGGATGGAAATGTTTAAGCGTATGGGAAAGGAAATGATCCAAGGACCCTTGAATCCAAGAGAACTTGATTAAAGAATGAATAAGCTGACATGCATGGACCAATGAAAGAAAAGCGTGATATTAATGTTGCAACAGTTAGTTAGCAAAGTTAGAATTAGGGTATAAGAGGGCCTACTCTTAGTGGGAGGGGGTCAGTTCCAGGGAGTTCCAGTCAGAGTTCCAGGCAGTTCGAGAGTCGTGGGTGCAGTAGAGGAGACGGGTTGCAGGTAGCTGATGCTGACGAGCTGAAGTTGCTGTTGCTGTCTTTATTTTACAGTTGAGTATGAGAATCAGGCTATTTCTAATTCTTAACTTAGGTTAGAAATCATTAGGCTAAATTAGGAAGCTAGGCAGGTAATTAGGGTTTTGGCTTCATGACAAAATTTCCTTTTCTGCAATAAATTGATTATGCTTAATAAAATTGTGAATTTAAAAATGAATAATTGAATAAAGTATTAAATTCTTTCCATGCTTTTAAAATTATATAAAATTTAAGATTCTTTAAACCCAAAATGACTCAGTGGTTATTTTCCTAAATGATTGTGACATGAGTAATTGGTTGATTGTGATTCAGCTGGTCTTAATCACTATGAACTAATTTCTTAAATGAATGATTCATCGACAAAACAATGAGCAGGAATATCTTAAGAAATAACTAAAAGAAAGTGACAAATTAAGGTAAATAGATATCCTTGCTCTTCCAGCGGTACACAAAATGGTGTTCTCCATTTAGTTCTCATGCTTCTCCTAGGAGTACAGAATTTCATACAGGTGTAAAAGGAAATCCAGGTGTGTGTGTGTGTTAGGCGATGTTTATGGGCCCCATCGTCATGAGGATATGAGAAATATAGTTTGCCCCTGGATGACCTATAAGTAACCTGGGAGGAGAATAGTTTTCATTGTACGCGCTGCATCAGCAGCTGCCACCTCCGGGTCCAGTACAGGATTTCCACTTCGGGGTGGGGACAGTTCCTTGTTGGGATACACCTCATAAGATAGCAGCAACACCAGTCTTTAGAGCTCACTGCAGGGGTGCTAGACAAGACAATGTTGTTCTGACTTATAGCTTCTTTATTGATTTCACACTGGGGGGGATCCCCGCCCGTCATGATTCAGGTAGGGACCAGCCTCACTCCCTCTGGTAGGTGCTTCTTGTGGATGTTCGACATGCTAGGAACACAGTGGGTTTATCCTCCTGGGTAGTCTCTCATCCTGCAGGAACAGACATTCTCATTCTCTCTCTCTCAGTAGAGAGGCAGGCTTCTAGCCACTATACAAACCCTCAGTATCTCCATCAAGTTGCGCAAATTTCGAGTGATGCCCCCTCACCTCTGGGAGACTGAATGTCATACACCAGCCCTGGCCACACAGCTGCGGTGCTCTGTGTTCCTTCCCTTGCTCAAGAAGAACTTGGAACTGGAACAAAGCGAGTGATCGAGGTCCCACTTTTATATGTATTTTCCAGATAGGGGATGTTAGACCTGTCTTCCTTAGGGAAGTCTTTCCCCAAACGTTTTGCCTCTCTTCCTGCATTTTGTTGGATTTATTTTTGTTGGCCTTAGGACTCTGTGCACTTTACCACTAATAGCCAGTGCTAAGGTGCTTGTGCTCACTCCACTAAAACATGGTATATTTGCCTTATACCCAATTGGCATATTTAATTCACTTATAAGTCCCTTGTAGATTGGTATACCATATACCCAGGGCCTTTTAAGTTAAATGCTGCCAGTGGGCCTACAGCACTTATTGTGCCACCCACTTAAGTTGCAGCTTAAACATGTCTCAGGCCTGCCACTGCATCCTGAATGCAGTTTTAAATTGCCTTGTCGACTTGGCATTAAAACCCCCTTGCCAAGCCTTAAACTCCCCTTTTAATATATATGTCACCCTTGAGGTAGGCCCTAATTAGTCCATTGAGCAGGGTGCTGTGTAATTAAAAGGTTGGACATGTACATTTAAGTTTTACATGTTCTGGTAGTGGAAAACTCCTAAATTAGTTTTTCACTATTGTGAGGCATACCCTTCCCATAGGATAACATTGAGGATCATTGAGGAGATGTAATCTCCAACTGGTAGCAGGTAGATGTGTCATGCTTGGTTTCTTTGGAATTGTGGTGAAAAGCCCTTTTAATGATACAATCGAGTTTTTGATCACAATTTCAAAAATGCAGCTTTTAGAAAGTTGGCATTCTTCTGACCTTAGCCCTTTTGTGCCTGCAACCTGTCCTGGGTCACATGACTGGGTGTAACTGACTGTTAGACTTTGTGAATTCCTCCGACAGTCACACACTAGATGGATTAGGTGTGCTTGAATGGGCCATCTGGGATGGGGGGCAGAGCTGAACATAGCCCCAACTGAAGTTGAATAGCCCGTGCTCTGTCTTCACGCAAAGGGGCTAACGACCCCACATTGCCTCTGAAGCCAGCTTAGAGCCAGGGCAGGGGTGTCAGGAAATTCCATGCACTTCAAAGCCATTGTCTAGAAACTTCTCCTGATTTCTAGAAGGAGGGCACAGGGGTATTTAAAAGGTGAACTCATTCACCAAGTCTTCAGTACACTTCTGAACCTGTGGATATTCTGCCAGGAAGAAGGACTGCTGAGCTGAAGGACTGCAGCCCTGCTGGATTGCTGCCCTGTTGCCCTGCTGCCTTCTGCCTGGGTACAACGAATGGATCTTCATCTGTCACAGGACCTCCAGAGTGACTCACAAGGTTTGCTTGCTAGCCTCCTGTTCAGAAAAAGCTTCCTCCCTCTTGATCCTGCACCTGGACCCAACCTGAGTGAGTCCTGACCCTCCAAGTGGTGCCCCTCCAGTCCTGGACCCTAAAAACTTCTCTGAGAACCAGGAGGAGACCGGGACCAACTTGCTTGCCTATCCGCCTGAGGTGCATCGCAGGTCGGATTGATTTTGCGGGTTCTCCCGCTAGCTTTTTTCCTGCAGCAGCAAATCCTTTACAGCAGTCATTTGCCAAAGGGGTATCTAGCCTGGTGGGACTGTCTTTGGCTACAGCACTCTGTCTCGTCCTGCCTGAGATTTTCGACTTCCATTTCAGAGCCGAAGTTTGAATGTAGAAATCTTCACTGTGGCTTCCACCCAAGGCTATACAATGACGGCGCTCCCTCCTCGGACACCTCCTGCAGCCTTGCACCACTAAATTTTACCTTCTCAGAACATTTTTCCAGACATTTTTTAAGTCTGAAGGTAAGCGCAGACCAGGCCTAATCCACTTCTTGTATCTGAACCGCCCTCCATTGTGGTCGGACAGATTTTTTTTACTTTGACCCAGTCTTGCACGACTAGATGTCCGTCATTGGCGCTTTGATCTTTTATGCATTAGTTTTTGCTAAAAAAAATTAAAAATCATAGCTTCGGTTCTACTGATTGTATTTTTGTCATTTTGGTGTCAAATAATTTATTAAAAGGTACTCTATTTTTCTATATTGGTTTAAATTCATGCCTGTGCTATGTTAAGCAATGTGATTGTTGGATGCCTCCCAAAGCGGCATTGGTATAGGTCTCATCTGCATTTTGTGGTAATGCAGTCTTCAGAGTCTGATCACAGGATGTCATGTTTCTTGAGAGAATAGCTAATAGTCTAGGGAGCCATGCTGAAGAATGGCAATATGGAACTCCTTGTGATCCACACTACAATGTGAAATTATTGTGTGATCAATAACCCAAATATTACAATCAGGCCAGAGAGGGCACCATTAAATCCTACCCCTGAACTGAGGGGGACCATGTATAGTTGAAGTGACATTTCACAAAAGCAGGTGGGGTGTAGAAGTCTGAAGTGTTGGTAAATGTGTAAATTGCTGTTACTTGAGCAAGGGCGGTGGTTGAGTACACTCACTATAACTGATTTAGGAGTGGATTCTGTTGCCAGATTACCAGGGCTATGCCTCCCTTAGACCAAGTAATCATCAATTCAAGCAGAGTCTATCCTTGAGCCTTAATTCGTAGCACGCAAGACATCTAGATATATTCAGATAAGTGTCAAGCACAGGACACAAAGAACGTACAAGTTGATACCACATAGCCCTTATATCCTGTAATCTAGTTGCAATCAAGAATATGGCATTATCTTTTAATACCATTTATCAATCATTGTTAGGTGTCATGTTGGCTGAATTACCACCCAGCTGTGTCTGTGGCACCAAATTCAGGTAACCTCTACGTTTCAAGATCATAATTTCATAGCCTTTTCCTTTGCTAGTTAAAGTCCCTTTTGCCATTTCAATTGCAGTGGGAATAAACCATATTTTGTATCAGAGAATTGTGTCAAAGTGCTGGTTGAAGGATAGTGATATAATGTTTATTATGACTGACTATTAGGATGTTGTGGTCTGTTAGGAATGATGAGGATGTGGTACCTAAAAACTGTGAGAATGGCTGCATTTTAGTTTTAGTTTCTCACAGATAAGTGCAAGAAAACTCTGATCTGGAGGAGGGCCTGTGTACGGCTAACTGTATTAGTTAGTAACAAACTGTCATACTGTGGAATAAATTGCCTCTGGGCATTTCCCTTCAGATGGAGGGTTTGCACATAGGGGATTAAGAAAGGAAAGTTTCTAAGTTTTTCTTCTGGAATCGTAGTGTTTGACTTTGGTGAGACTGGTTAATAGAGGAAATTTGTTTATGTACAAAGTCTTCATAATGAAAAGTCTCTACCTTATATTGAGCTTCAACGGGTTCGTTAGATATGGATATGTTTTTCTAATGTGCAGAAAGCTGTTTTTGTTGCTTGCATATTTATAGGGTTTCCTGTAAATAATGTGTGAGTCTAGCAGTAGATGTTGTTGAAGGTGACTGGGCTATTATTGGACGCTAATGTGAATCCAAAGGAGATGGAGTCCTAGTGTTTTTTTTTGTCACCAGTCTTGTGGCTCTGTATATTCAGGTTGTATTTGTTTATTGTATTGACAGCCAAGGAGTGGTGGAAGTGATAGTGTCAACTGTGATATTCTGGACGAATGGAAATAAAAGTTGTAGATCATTTACTCTGTTGGGGGCAGCAGAAAACAGTGCTCCACCAGAGATGACAAAGGGCCTGATTTTGAGTTTGGTGGACAGAATGCTCTTCCACAAACCAGCAGTCTGCACGTCCTAATTAAAGTAAGGCATACCGTCATCTTTTGATGGCTGTATCACTGTCAGCTGTGCTGTTGGAAAGTTTAAATCAACAGGTCTGACAGAGTAGTAGACTTCGGAGTAAGATCAGAGCACTCCCCCTATTTAGATCAGAGGGTCTGATGTATTTTTCCTGCCTGTCTCTGCCAGGTAAAGACTGGTGTTCTTTAACAGAAAAAGAAAATGACCACCAAAGCATGGGAGGAAACACTCATGGAGTAGGGGCATTAGTGTTTTATTTTTCAATAACAAACTCCGGCTGTAGGAGTTTGTTTTTGAAAAACAAAAAGGTTTGAAGCTCTGCTGTCTGAAAGATGGTAGCCATGCTCTAAAACTGCAGTCTCTTCAGAGGACTGCAAATCCTCTGAAGGTACAGAGCTCACAGCTGAGTGGGCTGTAATTTATAAATATGTCAGTCTTCTGTCCGTCAGGGTGGCAGGTGTAATGTCCTCCACCGCCCTCACAGAGTAAAGACCGCCAAGGTCCAGAAGGGGCTCAAAGTCTGTTCCGTAATGGACAATAGTTTTTCTGCACACTGTAAGAAGCTGTGAGTAGTACGTTCTCTGTTTGCAAAGGAGGGCAAGATGGTGTGCTCTGACAGAAATGCCCAGGGTGTCGTGCAGGGCAATGGCTGTTAAAACACTATGATTATATGAGGGATGCACTACTTTAAGTGAGGTACTATGTTATGCAATACTGGTAAGGTGTTCAGAGGTACACCAATGCCAATGTGGATTACAGACATGTCAAGGGAATAATACAGTGGTGATTGGCTACATGATCTACTGCCAATGTGCTCCTTATGTGTCCCTTTTATCCTGTGGATTGGTGCTACAACCAGAAGTAGATGACTTGGTGTTTCATTGATGTGAGATGTCCTCACTGCTTTACGGTTCAAGACAGATGTAGATTAATGGATCACTTAATAGTTATATCTTTGACAGGCATTTAGCAGATTCAGCAGGAGTAAGAAGTCAATTTCCCAGCAACAATAGTAAGAAAAATCATCACACTGCAACATCTGATATCATTGGCTTGCACCATACTTATGTAAGGGCACCGCTGACTTGGGTACCCGGAGCCCTTCTTTCAATGCATGAAATACAGAGATTGCTCTGCGTTAGTTAATCTTTGTTTGTTCTTTGGCATTTGGACTGGATTTGATTTGATTTGGGTGATTTGTAGAGCGCATAGCTGCCCAAAGGCTTCCCAGCGCTAAGAGACCAATGCTGGAGAGGGATAGAAGTGGATTAGTAATACTGACGGAACAGCCATGTTTTGATCGATTTCCGGAAGGCTGCTTCTGTTTCCAGGAGTCTAGATTCCTGTGGCAGTGAGTTCCACAGCTTGGGAGCTAGATGAGTAAAGGATCTGTCTCCCCATCTGGCTCTCCTGATTCTGGTAGCTCTTATCAGCTGTTCGGAGCGGGACCTGAGGCTTCTGTTTGGGACATAGGGGATAAGCAGGTTTCTGATTTTCCTCAGGCCCTTGTTGTGTAATGCTCTGTGTGTCATACAGAGTGTCTTGAAATTAATTCTAGCCTCTGTTGGAAGCCAGTGAAGTGCTTCAAGATGCTTTCTGGCTGATTCCTGGATTGGGACCTTGCACAGCAGCCTTGCTGCTGCGTTCTGGACAACCTGGAGTCTATTGATAACGTATTTTGGTGCCCCTAAAAGAGTGAATTTCCGTAGTCCAGACATGATGTAACAAAGGAGTGGACTACTGTCTTTCTGAGCAGTATGGGGATACGCTCCAGAACTTTGCGGAGCATTCTAAGGAGACCAAAACAAGAGCTAGCTAGCTTCTTGGCTTGGATCACCATTGTTAGATCCTTGTCCAGCCAGAAACCAAGATTTTTGATAGACTCCTTCGGAGTGGTTGGGGTACCTAGGCAGTTAGGCCAGCTGATCATATGCCTGGGGACTGCCTTGTTCCCGAGGACCATAAGCTCCGTTTTATCCCCGTTCAGCTTTAGACAGCTATTCGTCCTCCAATCCACAACCCTTTCCATGCAGGGTGCTAAGGTATCGGAGTCATCGTTGGATCTGGGGTCTAGGGAGATCACCAACTGGGTGTCATCGGCGTAAGAAATCATAGAGACATCAAACTCCTGTGCTATCCGTGCTAGTGGTCCCATGTACACATTAAATAGCGTGGGGCTCAACGTGGAGCCCTGTGGCACCCCACAAGACAGAAGCTAAATCTGAGAGAGAAAGTTAAATTCCATAACTTGGAACGTTCTGCCTTCCAGGAAGGATGTTAGCCACTGTAGTGATTTATCATGGATACCAAGTTCCAGCAGTCTATCAAGCAAAGTATAGTGGTCCACCGTGTCAAATGCTGCGCTAAGGTCAAGAAGTAGTACAGCGGCAGAGCTTCCCTGATCCAGTGTCATTTTGAGTTCCTCAACCACTGCCAGGAGTGTTGATTCTGGACTGTGCAGAGCACGGAATACTATCTGTGTGGGATGGAGGCATTGATTTGTTTCCAAAAACTCTGTCAGCACTCCATTTACATGTTCTTCTAATAGTTTTCCAACAAATGGGGAGATGGGGTGATAATTCCCTAGTTGGGTTGGGTCTAGACCCTTTTCTGGTTCATTTCCTTATCCTTGAACACATTTCCGTTCTCTTGGATTGCATATTGCTGTTGTGAAAACACAAGAATTATAGTAAGTGAAGGGAAGGATAGTTTAGATTAGGGGCATTAATGTTGGCACTTTTTGGATTGTACAACTATTCCTTCCTGTTCTGGTTTCTTTGGAGTTTGGAAATTACATTACCCTTTTCTTCCTGTTAAACTGTAACATACACCTTTGGGCAAATGATTTCTAGTCAGCTTGAGACTTTAGTGGACCTTCTCCCAGTACCCTCATAAGAAGTTTATTAACTGTGGTGTTGAAGATTATATAGGTCTAAGGGGTTCTCTCCACATATTGTTTAGTTTATCTACGGCTTATTCCCCTGAAACTTTACATGGGCTCCACGCCCTTTACTTAAAAAGCAGAGAACAGATTCAGCACTGTTTAGAAGATTATCAACTAACAACTGTCTGGCCATCCAGTTCAGAAAGAAAGTCTGATGGGAGGTGGTACTTGGAAGAGCCTGATAATGTGACAGAGAAGCGGTGTTAGTGACAGCTGTAAGTAAAAAATGTCGGCAGTGACACTAATATAAACATGCAAGTAGAGGAAGTCATACCATGTGTTGTATCTTGTCTTGCTGCAATACATTTTTCCCTAGTGCTCTGTTCCTTGCTGCTCAGCCAGGGTGATTATGATGTCATGGAATGTTGGTGTGTGCCTGGTTGAGTGAGTGTCAGTTGGTGAAAGTGGGCTGAGAAGCAGGGAGGCTGCTCCTAGTGGGGCGTACTTTCCATCTTACCAGTTACTTCGAACCAACTGTAACTGTGTCTTAATAAACCTTTCTCATAACCTGTTCTACTGCCTACTGGATTATCTACATGCAAGAGTGCTACTTACATTACACCACCATGCCCGATTATGAGACAAATTATGAACCTGAATAGCAGACCATTTATTAATGCTTATCTTAACATCCATTTTAGGATGAACTAGCTCATAACAGATTATTGTTACACACTTACCTGGGTGGAGAAAATAGCTCTTTTCATGGTAGATAAGTCATCACGATCAAGAATCTTGCTCCACTCGGGAATTTCTCCTCTGTAGAAAGAGAAATTATATGAAATACCACTGACACCATTTATGTCTGTCTTACAGCTAAAACGCTAACTATGATCCGTGTTGCACAATGCTCCTACCCGAACCTCTGTATAAAGTACTTATTGTTCTCATGATGCTCTGTAACCCCCTTACCATCCTCCACATTGAACATCGCTGTGAAAAAGCCACTAAGCATCATGAGTGCCACAGAAAACAGTATAAAATACCCCTGGCCGACTGATGTAAGGAAAGGCAGATAACTGGCAGACGGGTGAGGTAGGCCCAGAGAATGCTTTTGTTTTCCTCTCCTATGGTTTATATATGAACCTATGTCACAATTGGTGTCCCAAGGTTATGTTTGGTAGTTAACCTGGTTTAATTCACTTATCAGAACTAACTTGAAATCAATCAACCCCCTTGCTTTCCTTTTGTTTTTTCACGTTTGGATGATGGTATATTTTCCATGGAACCACAGAGGCCCATCTGAGCAGGATTAGAATCAGTGGAATAACTTAGAAGGTGATTCATGAGTGAATGAACTATCAATTCTGCCTCTCCTCAATTACACTAGAAATTCACAAGGTTGGCGGTGAGGGGAAATAGGCAAAATATATCCAACTAAGGGTGAAATTGCTTGCGTGGCTTGCTATTGGAAGGATGCTTTGTTTGCCTATTCCTTGAATATGGTAAGATGACATATGATAGTACCATTGCCCAAGTCAGAGGGCTATACTGATGGATAAAAGCTTTGAATCTGCCTTAAAAGCTCTCGCTGCAGTCAATGGCCTTTCCTTCAATAACAGGAATAGCACAATGCAGAAGGACTATAATGCTATTAGAACATTCCACCCACTGATGGAAGAATGTTCTAAATTAACAAGCATTTGCAATGCAACGGTCTCGCCTTTAGGATCTTAAAAGTATTTAGCCATGCAGCACATTATCCTGGGTGTTATATTAACTCTTCTCATTTAGCCTTACACAACTGCTATAACCGGACGAAAAGAGCATTTGTTCTCAGTGGGGCGCAATGGGAAGGGGTTAAGGTAACTGTTAGTCCCAAACTATAAAGTTTTACAAAAACCAACATGCATTGACAAAGCTAATGCATTGACAAAGTCAAAAGGCTGCAGCATAAGTGGGACCAGCTAGCTTTGCAAATGCTTGTGTTGCTTTGTCAGGGACGTGGAGCAGCAGAGGAATGTGGAGGTAAAGAACAGTGTGGTATGAAACTGAAACTGATCATGAGCAATAGCTAGACTGAAACAGAAGTGTGTTCTGTACTCGAGAAAGACAGGAGCCGAACTTGAAATATGATCTGCGAAACAAATATGATCTGCGAAACTTGTTATGGTTTGAGATCGGGCTAACCTTCGCTGGAATGTCAAGGTTGAACAAGCACTGGCAACGACATTAGGTCTGGCTTTAACTTTAAAAGAATGTTGTATTGTACTATCCGTGCTGATGCCAGAGAAAACCACCATAAATTATTTCGTTATCGAAGACATGTTAATATACGCGGTCATGTGTGTGCCCCTGAAAGCTGAATTCCAGCTGCTGGATAAATAAACAAAATGATTACAGGTGTGTGGAGGGCAAGCACTTTTTTGTGGAAGCACATAACTTCTGTTCAATCAAAACATGTACTTTTGGCTCCCAAAATGTGGGCAGAGCCAAAGCCCCCTCTCCTGGAGATTCTTTTTCACATTATTGTCTGTCGATAGCTGCGCTAACAAGCCAGGCCAGAATTTTTTTTTTTTTTAAAGAGAGCTGACCGAAAGGGTGGTATTTTAGTAGTGAAAGAACCATGTGTTAAAATCCCAATATTATTGGTTGTGGACTAGATTGTGAAACTTTCTATTTGGCTTTAGTGATATTAAGAGACATTCTGACCAGGGCAAAGAAGCCAGGACACCAACTAAAGGCATGGTCCCTGTTTCTGCTTGGTTTGCTTATCGCTTGTATCATCAAGTTGTTTTCAAACCTATTTATTTTATTAAAGCTCATCATGAGACAAGAGTTTTAGCATTTGCTCTGAGGCCAGCAGAAGTCTGCAGTATTTTAATGTTATGCCAATATAGAAATGACAAACTGAGCGAGCGAGCGAGCGAGATGAGCGAGAGAGAATGATACGAGGCAGAGACTGATAGAGAAAAGTGAGTAAGAAATAGAGAAGAAGGGAAGTGACTGACAGAGAAAGTGTGAAAAAAGAGAAGGAATTCAAAGAGTATGGTGATAAAGGAAGAGGACGAGGCCAGATTGATAGAGAAAGAGTGCGTATGGCAGAAATTGAGACACAGCGAGATAGAGAGAGAGAGCGACTGATAAATAAATAGTGAAAAAGAAAAAGAGAGATGGAGACGGAAAGAGTGTCAGGCAGAAGCTGAGGCAGAGTCAGAGAGTGAGAGAGTAGCAAGCAGGTTCAGAGCAGCGTGGAGCAGTAACGGGGCGGGGGGGGGGGGGCAGGTGGAAGAGGGGATGGGCGGCACGGAGCTTTAGAAACAGAATAAGAAAGACGAGTCAGAAAAAGGCTAAGAAATCAGTGATATGTTGTGTTAAACTGAGAGAGTCCAACAAATATGGGACGTGGTAGACGGAGAGATGAGACGACTGGAAAAATGCACACCAGGGAATAGAAAGCGTTTTCTCACTTTTAGACACACACTCGTCTGTGACGGATACAGTGCATTCTCGCTGAAACAATTCAGGTGAGACGCTGCGTGTCCGGGTGATTTTGTGTTGTTTGTTGGTAGGGAATGTGTTTACCTTTAATAGTTGATCACTTGCGGTGAATGCCTATATCCACCGCTATCATACAGTTACTACTAAGGGTATTAGTGTTCTACGACCGGCTGTTAATATTGCAGATAGCGGAACCGAGGCACAAAAAGATAAAACGATTTGCACAAGATTACACAATAAGGGAACATGGGGGCGCCGGGATTGGAGCTCAGGCTCACCTGGTACACGAACAGCTAGGAGAGGAGAGCTAGCTGCCAGAGGAAGATGTGCAGAGGGGCCATTCGGGTGTAGCTTTAATTTGTGCAGTAGGTGCAGCGGCACCAGGGCCAGAAGCCTGGTGAATCCTGGTTACTGCTGTATTTTACAAATCAAACACAATTTCCTTCCTTGCACCGGGGAACATGATACAGAGGCTAATAGCACAGTCACTTTCGGGGTGCAGAGATGCTCAGCATGTGCAGGGGCCGTTAGGCAGAGTGGCCACTTCTAATCCGATCTGTTGGCCCCGCAGGCAGCATTTTCTCCATGAGCCGGAGGAGGATCTCCTAGCCCGATAGGCGTCCCGCGCCCTTGGCTCCAGTGAGCGCCTCTCGATCCCCCTCTGGGGGCTGCCATCGACGGCGCTCCGGCCTGCTGAGGCTACGGCTAGGGATCGGCCTTAGATATAGCCGGGCCACATTTAGTTGGGACCTGTTCCCGTTCCTCCATTCGTGCCGTTGCAATGGGGGCCCCTACGGGACTGCTGGGGCCTGTCTTGGGGGGCGCTCCCTCTGCCATTTCCGTGCGTGCGCGCTCTCTGCTTGGAGCTCGTGCATTCAACGCCTCGGTTGTGAAGAGTCTCTCTGCGGTGGGTGCCCTGTCAGTGAGACGCTGGTCGTGTCCCTGTGCAGATATGGTAGGCTTGCGCTGTTGTTCTCCAAGACCCACTGGCAGTAAGAGAGAAATAGAACCCACGGGGGCAAGGGGGGGTGCGTCCTTTTGACTTTGACAAGTCTGTTTATATCATGGGATGGAAACGGGCATGTCCGACCAATAATATATTATAATTTCTTTCAACCGTACTATTGAGCGGACAATGTGTTGACAAAAACAGAAATCGTCCTGCGGTAATGGACCGGACGTTAAGAGTTAACGAACGTTCTCATGAACTAGGTGACAGTCCAATCACAGGCAGGACTGTGAGCGATGTCTGAGGATGAGCAGCATCTTACAGGGGCAGTAGGGGTTTTCACACAACTGCAAACCGGAATCAAATAAGCAAATCTTTACGCCTTGCGCCCAGCTTCCATCACGCGCCCCAAAGTGTAACAGGGAAGCACGTGTTCTGCGGGATAGATAGGTTCCACTACCCCAAAAGACATAGGACTGAAGAGTGGTGGTCCCTAAGTGCACACATACCCGTTGGTATGGCGCCAGAAATGCCAGTGGTGGTGCACAGGGCAGGTTGCCGCGCAGCCTCAAGGGGCAGACTCGGACCAGCACTAGCTGGCATGCAGCCCTCCGCTCGAAGGCCATTGGCAGTCTTGTCTCATCGTCCGCTATGGACGGCCACCTTCCCGAAGCCCGGTCCAGTGCTCAGTACACCGCAACCAGCAACGACGACATCGCGGTCAATAGGCAACATTTACGATAAATAAATCGCAAATTGGTGAGATTTCACATGTGTGCAAGCTGCGGAACACTGCTGTCCTTCATAGAGCGGCACACTGCATCCTTCTTGGTAAAAATAAAATGATGCATCAAAAAGAAAGCAGTGTGAATGTGTCAGCGCACCGGACGTTTAGAGCGACGTGACTGTGTGCGCTCTCTTGTCCGATCTCTTGGCCCCGCAGGCAGCATTTTCTCCATGAGCCGGAGGAGGATCTCCTAGCCCGATAGGCGTCCCGCGCCCTTGGCTCCAGTGAGCGCCTCTCGACCCCCCTCTGGGGGCTGCCATCAACGGCGCTCCGGCCTGCTGAGGCCACGGCTAGGGATCGGCCTTAGATATAGCCGGGCCACATCTAGTTGGGACCCGTACTCGTTCCTCCATTCTTGCCGTTGCAATGGGGGCCCCTACGGGACTGCTGGGGCCTGCCTTGGGGGGCGCTCCCTCTGCCATTTCCGTGTGTGCGTGCACGCGCGCTCTCTGCGGCTGCACAACAAGTTGAAAGTTGAAACAGCACCGGCTCGATTGTCCAGCTGCTTAGAAAGTGAAAGCGCGCACGGCGCACTAAACGTAAACAGAGCACGTTGTGATTTACACGAGTCCTATTGCATTGAAGACACAAGAAGACACGAACGGGAGTGGGGGGGCGGCGAGAAGTCACAGACTAAGGGAGGGGGCTGGGGGCTTGGGGGGGAGACAGGGAAGAAAATAGTGTTAGGAGTAAAGGGGCCAGTAGCCGTGGAAGGATACAAATGATGACTGAGGAGGGACTAACAAGCCTCAAACCAATCGGAAGGCAGCATTTAAGACAAAAGCCAATGGGCAGAGAGTGGGCAGAGCTTCCACGAAGCTTCCACACTACACTGTATACTGCATGCCTCGCAAAGCGATGGCAGCGCATTCGCGCTGCATCCCTAGGCGAGACCTAAAAAGGGAGAAACAGAAAGACAGCAATGAATTGAAGCATGATTGCCCTGAGCCAGTTCATTGTCTTCAGTGAAGCTCTCAACATTCCAGTTTCAAATTACGCCCTATTAAAGTGAAATGTCACAGTCTCTGATGTTCTATTGTACAAAAAAGATGAAGAAACTTCACAAATTATTTAAGAGAAAAGGAAACAAGATTTGAAATCTCATGTGAGATGCTGTAGGGAATTTCCGTAAACAGTCACAGCACATCCTGCCACACTAGAACTCATGTGGTAATGTTAATTTCCTCCCAGGGTCTGCACTTCCCACTACCACCCTCATTACTGTTGCGGTTCGCGTGCATGAATAATAGTACCAAGTGAACCTGCGATATGCAAAATGAAGCTTGACTAAGTATAAATTCTCCAACATTCAAACTGACCATGGTAATTCTATCAAGTGCTGCTGTGCCTCCTGTTCTATTAATGGCATGCCTCCCTCAAAATCTCAGTCTCCGAAGATTTCTCATGCATAGGATCATCTATTCTTCATTCCTTCTGCTTTTCTCCATGAGCAGTGATAATAGAAAAAGGAGAGGACCACTGAAAACACATTTTAAAATTTTTCCACATTCCCTGCTCACAAAGCACCACACTTAAGTATGCTATCTAAAGTTATGTACAATCTAGTTTCAATGAATTTTCTTCACACACCATACCTGTGTATAATCATTGCGCAGGTCTTTAAAAACTAATGATCATCTGAAAAGTAACTCCTTGGTCCTTTCAGTCCATGTATATTTCTCCCCTCAATTCTTATACTATTTCTTATTTCTCGTGGATCTTTTTTCTACTTTCTTCCTAGGGGCCGATTCCGATCTCGGCCGGTAGTGCTCCGAATCGGATTCACCGGATCCGATTCGGAGCCCTGTTTCCCGACCGAATCGTACGCGGGTCCGGCCGAGCGAGTACGATGCAAGCACCCGCGAAATCGCCGACCGACTCGAACGCGGCTTCAACACGCTCCGACCGACTCGCATGGACACGACTCGCACCGCGCTATGGAGACGTTTCCCGGCCGGGTAAGTACGATGCGCGCCGCGAGCAGTCCGACCGACTCGCGCCGTCCGGCTCGAAAAAGCTGTCGGAGCCGGACTTTGGGGGTCCACGTCGGACCCCCTGTACGTGTAGGCGCGCGAGTCGCACACAGGGGGACCCATGGGTCCCCCTACCTGTGCATGTACGCCGCGATGCGCATGTACGCGTACCCGCTGTAGGGGCGCCCTTGTTCGCCTCGCACCCATTGAGTCAATGGGAGCCCGCGTACGCGTTGTACGACCGGCTCCCATTGACATCAATGGGAGTCCGACCGACTCGAGTCCGATAGCATGCGAATGCATCGTACTCGTCCGGTCGGACTGCTAGGGTCTGATTCGGTCGGAATTCTCTCCGGGTCCGGCTCGGTCGGAGAGATTTCCGGCCGGAATCGGAATCGGCCCACAAGTTTATGAATTGGAACTTCCACACAAAAGTAACTCTACTAGCTGCTACTCTGTGCTCCACTATCCAATCCTTTATATTCATCAATCTATCCTCTGCCTCCTGTGTGGTTCCTATACACGCTTTCTTTTATTTGGACTATTTGCTGCCTCTTTTAAAAACTCTGCTCGCCCTCTCAACAGAAATTTAAAAAAACTAAATTCCTTTGCACCAGCTTTCACCCTAGTGTTGCATTCATCTCACTATCATGATGTTTTGAATGTTTATAGAATCTTGACCTTCTTTCCCTTTCAAATATATTTTGAACCTTGCCATGCATAAGCCATGGAAACTGCCCTTCTTGGCTCTAATATCTTCATTTCAGCAGGACATTTCAACTCTTTTAACTTCTTATCTAGTTATCCTCTTCTTCAAACATCATTTTTTAGGGTTTGGAACCATTATTAAACATCTCTCCTATCAGTTATAGTCATAAAGCTATATTTTATTATTACACTTCTATTTTAGCCTCTAATATCTCATTTCAACTTTCAACTCACTCAAACACAGCTGTTTTTAGGTCTCGCCGGAGCCAGCGCGCATGCGCTGCTCTGGCGAGACTTTTAGTAAGCGGGTTTTGGAAGTGCAAACAGTGGCTTTTGCTGCGGACTAGCCTGCGTTCACGCGAGCGTGCACGCGCGATCAGGCGCCATATGGCTTCCCTCGCCATCTGGACGCTCGCGTGAACGCAAGCTGGTCGCCAGCAAAAGCCACTGTTTGCACTTACAAAACCCGCGATTACTTTCACTTTCACGGCCGCGCGGCCGGGTCAGTTTCACGGCCGCGCGGCCATTGCTTGTTGTGTTCTTATGAACAAAGCTGAAGTGGGGAGAAGGGGCGCCCTCCATCCATCCATGTCTTCTTTTCTTGCTCACTAAGCTGGATTGCCATTTGTAGAGCACAGATCTGAACAAGAAGCATTTAACCCCTGGCAACCTGTATGCCAGCTTCCTAGGTTGTGTGTTGCCCACTGCGGTGTAAGGCAAGGTGAGGGGGCCCCACTCAGAATGCGCCGAGGGGCCCCTGACACTACTGTAACTCTCATGTATTCACAGGCTTTAGGATAAATGGAGCCACCTGGACTGCAGGGGTCGGCGTCACGGCCCCGTCCATTATGTGTACCCAAAGCATCGGCCTGTGCCTTGATTCTTGTGTAAAATAAAATGCCCAGATTAAGGTCGCCACGTGTATAGGGGCTTGCGTAATTATGACAATCAGACCGGGAGAAAAAGAAAGAGCACGTTTTTTGATATTTGTCCCAAGTTTTTCTCCATTTCTAGTTCCGGAAGTGACTCGATAGTGGTTGTTGGTACTGTAAAAGTAATCAAGATTATGTGAGTAAACAAAATCTTTTGCTGTTCCTTGTGGCGTAGCAAGGGTGCTGTTGGTCGTAACGCAAGCTAGGGGAATGGGCTGCACCCCAAGTAGTGGGCTAGTAACCGACAGGCCTATTTGGGGTCCCGAAGGCCTCTCACACCCCTGGGCCCTGGTGCCACTGCACCTGCTGCACCATCGATAGCTCCGCCTTTGCTGTTCCGGGACTGATCTAAGTTCAGGGAGATGTGGCTTAACATGAACATGGGTAGTAGGGTGTAAGAGGACCCAAACCTAGTGTTCCCCATCAGCATAAGACTTTACCCGCAGATCAGAATGCCACTGGTTATTAAAAGCGCCGGTCTCAGATACGGGTAAGCCTCAGCTCCACCCCTTTTCGAAAGGAGGGTTTTCGGGTGGCATAGTCATGGCTGAGTAGTTATCCGGTGGGTGCTGGAAAATCTCAGGGGTCGGCGATGGCCGCACCATATGATCCTGGGGACATGAGCTGGAAGAGTGGCAGACTGGATGGTCCGGTGGTCCTTATCTGGTAATGACACACACAAGAAGAGGGGAAGGGTGGGCTGAGCACATCAAAGGCCACAGACCCCCCCCGCCAGTGGCTTGCCCTGGAACAGAGGCCTTTTGATGGACAAATAAAAAAACATCAGTGCTCACTAAAACAAACAGTATCGGTCTCCCAACAAATTAGATCCGGTTGACCTGCACAGACGGGAAGTTTATCTGCCTCACGATCAGAAAAGCTTGAGGGATCACAAGCAAATCTGGTATTTGTCAAAACCAGGAGGCTCTTGACTGAGAGCATGGAAACACGGAAAGGGAAAGTGAGCCAAGCAGAACAGGCAAGCACCTTTGAACATCTGAGAGCCCTTTATCAAGGGCGGCACTCTGAGGCAGGACAGGCCCTGGCCTCCCGAGCAAGCTTGTAAACAAGTGGGTGATTTGTATTTACTACTATATAGCCCTGTTACTAGGATGGCCAGATAAAAAGACCGGAACATTAAATGCAACTTTTACACGCAATATCAGCTGTGTTAATTACATTACTTTCTGATTGGGTTTGCCAACTAATTTTGCACTTGAACACATGGAAACGTGCCCCCCCCCACCCCTTGTATAACCGACCAGCTTTGAAAACTGAGACTTGTGCTAAACTTACTGAAATTTGCCTGGGAAAATGATCAATATGTATTGAAAAACACAGAGGTCTTGCCTTTTTTCCCCAATGCAGACCTGTTGGCTTTAGCAATGGTCTTTTAGATGGTGTTCAGCTTCAGCAAAAAAAAAAAGCTATTGTTGTTTTGCCGATGCTGAAAAGCAACGGCAAAAATAATTAATAAAAAGTAGCATCGTGATTTTTTAACACACATGCGACATTGTGCAGCAGCCCCAGCATCAGTGAGCATCCCTGCACATGCACCACCACACATGCGCATACATGTGTACTGATGCAGCAGCCATTTAATTTTTTGTTGTTTTAATTTACAGTTCCAGACTGGCAGATACCCATTTTGCAGCCGTAAATTTAAGCAAGTATTGGCAAAGCTAATAGCTTTCACCTATGCAAAAGCTATTGGCTTTGTCAATTTTACATGTTGCACAGCAGTTGATCTTCTGTGCAACATGGCTTAAAGTTAAAGAAAAAGAAAACAGCGCTGCGACGCAGCTAGCATGGACTGCATCATAGCGCTTTTTTTTTATCTTAAGCCATGTTGCACAGCAGCTCAACCGCTGTGCAACATGTAAAAAAAATTGACAAAGTCAATACATTTCCCATCGGCGAAACCTATTGGCTTTCCCAATGCTTGTTTTCTTTGCCCCTCTCCTTTTTAGGTCTCGCTGAGCCAGCGCATGCGCTGCTCTGCGAGACTTTAGTACCTTGCCGGCCACCAGCTTGCTATTACGCGCACAAGAGCGCGCGCGACGTGCACAGCTGGCATTTGGCTTCTTTGATCGCGCGCGTGAATGCCCTCCCCTACCCCCTCCCTTCTCGTTAGCTTCATGCCTTTGCATCGTGCACAGCTGGCATTTGGCTTCTTTGATCGCGCGCGTGAATGCCCTCTCCTACCCCCTCCCTTCTCTTTAGCTTTATGCCTTTGCATGCCGTGCGATAACTTTTAGCAGCGCCCCCCACACACACACACCCCGTTCCCTCTGTCATGCTATCAACCCGCAAGGACTTCTTTATTTGTATCCCTCTCCTTCTCCATCTCGTAATCTTTTTCTCCCGGCATTCTTTGTTCCCCTTCCCCTCTCACACCAGCCCTTCTTCCGCCCTTTTCCAACTTTTCCCCTCTCACGTCAACGTGTTCCTTCCTTCTCATCCGACTTGATGACTTCCCTCCCTCCCCCCTGATTCGCTCATCTCGGTTCCTCCACTGTCCCCACTTTCGCCCATCTCTCTCCTTCCCCATTTCTGCTAGTGACTCCGCCCCCCAGCAAGCTCTCTGCGTCGCACTCCCACCCCCACAAATGAAAGCAGAGCTCCGCCTGTGATGGCTTTTGTCTCTGGAGACATCTCACAGTAATTGCTTCACTCCGTTCTCAAGGCGGTCGTGGCTGTAAACCTCACACCGGCGCTGCGCACTGAAACAGCGCAGCCGGCGTTGTGCACCTGCTGGACCGGAAATACTTCATTTTTTTGGGAAGTACTTTGAGGCACTTCAAAAGCACAGCAATAGTGAAATCGGCTGTCGTTCTGTTAACGTGGATGACGCACGCACAATGATAGAGGTGGACAGCCAAGAATTTGACAGCAGGAGCCGAGCCAGAGCCGAGCCAGGAGATTGGCCGGGCTCTAAGAGCCCGTGTAGAAGCCAAACCCTGAAAATAGTTGGCATCTAAATCTCCTAACAAACATCATACCAAAATATTACGGTCTCTTTAAAATAAAAAAGAAACATATTTAACATGCAGAAGCGTTTCACCTTGGTACATTAGACTGTTTTTATATAGCGCACAACCGTAGCACATATTGAAAGGTGCTCTGATAGGTGATAACTAAGAACAAGCATTGGCATAGCCAATAGGTCTCGCCTTTGGGACCTTATAAGTGTTTAGCCATGCAACAATTGTGCTGCATAACTAAATACTTATAAGGTCCCAAAGGCGAGACCTATTGGCTATGCCAATGCTTGTTGGTTATGTTTTTAATCTGGTCGGTTCAAAGTTCTTTATTTTTTGACAACTCATGTTTAAAGATCATTTTTTTAAAGTCTTAATAAGCTGGAGGAACTGCTTAAAGACTTTTGCACAGCAGTCCTGGGAAATTTAAAAAAATGGATGATAAATTAAAAAACATTTCCAAAAACCTATTTCCAATACTAGTAAACCACAAGATGGCACTTCCAGCCAGTCTTGCAGCATGGAAATTGAGCTCAAATGGTACAAATTACACATGAATTACATCATGATGCAAAAACGCTGAATTTACTGTCCTCAGGGAGTAATTCTGATGCTGCAGTGAAGGTTTGTACTATTTCAGATCAATTTTCAACAGTTAGTCAAAAGAGAAGAGAATCTAATCAGTTTAACATGTCAGCCCTCAGCTTCCCCCAGACTGCACACCATATGGTGTAGTTCTGAAGGAGGTTAAAAACAAATCTGCATACTGGCTCAAAAAGTACTCGGTGTGGGCATATGATCTATCGCCAGAAATTCTTTCAGTCAGAAGAACTCCCTGGTAGGTAATTATACAAAGGAATCTCCAGGTGATTATGTGATAGTGAGTTTTAGAAGACCTTTTATTGTAAGATCTCATCTTCAATTTCCTCAGCCGTTGGCTTCTCTAACTGGCTCTAATTACGCCCTGTCACTATGGTTTTTCAAACGACCAAAATGTATGCCCATCACAGATTAATCGAATTCTAGGTTGGTATTTATTATTGAAACAAGGAACAGCTATGAAGCCCTAATATTATTATATATAATATATTTTATTATTAACTTATATTTTTGGATCCCCCGATAACAAATTTGATAAGAGCTGCTATAGTAGGCCCATTAGTATCATCTAGAAAGGAGGCAGTTGTGGTACCTATCTTTAAACAAGCATTTGCAATGCAATAGGTCTCGCATTTGCGAGACTTTGAGCTACTGGCATTGTAAATGACAAACCTTTTATCTATGTGTTGGTTTTTGAAAACATATAAATAAAAGGCATTGTCATTTACAATGCCAATAGCTTAAAATTTGGAAATGCGAGACCTATTGCATTGCAAATGCTTGTTAGAGTTAGGTGGTAAACTGTGCCTTCTCATGTTTAAGCTTGTACAGGACCCTGCTTCCTCAGTACTGGAGGGTCTGTACAGAGAATTTCCAGCAAATTTTGCAGTCCAGAGGCTTACGTTGCAATTATCATGCAGATCATCTGAATGTATGCGCTGTTTCCCACAAAGCCCACATGGCCTGATGAGTCTGTTTAGGTGTTTCAGACATGATGATTCAAGAAAGTCCTGGCTCAAAATATTCCCATGGGCAACAACTCCATCAGAAAGGCTGCCAATATGGTTGAAGTAACCCAGAAAGCCAAAGAAATAATAGGATTTCGGATTAGTTGTGAGAAAGAACAGAGCTCTGCGGAGACTTTATGCACGCACCACATGCAGTAGAAATTGGTGCTAGAACTCTGAGGAAAGTGGAGTTCACTTCGCCTTCACCTCATTAACTGGAGTTTGGGTCATATCCAATGAAGAATACAGCCCACGAATATAGTGGTTATAACTTATTTCTATAATTTATTAATCCTATGCCCTCTTGTTTATTGGACCGGAGGCTTCCACAACTACAACTGAGAATGATTCAAGCATGTGAATCCTTTAGAGATCCAATGCTGAATACCAATGTTCCTGCTTCTGTGATCCTTCTTCCTAAAGTCAGACATAGATTCAAAACTGTGACTTGCTAGTAAGTAGTGTGTCAGTGTAAGGCCCTTTAAGAACTTGTTCCCAATCACCAGTGTCATAATACAAAATGATGGGGTCCCATGCAAAATTTCTTGAGCAGCCCCTAATATTTCACTTAGGCTTGCGGCCTCACAGGCCAAGATTATGCTGATGCTTGATCCCCAGGACAACTGATGAGGAAGCACTCCTTGCACTGACCCGATAGATTTCTCGGGCCTTAGCAGGGCACTTATCTTGTACACACGAGGCCCATGACAAATTCTATTCAGTTAAGCAATAGGGCACTGCTGCCTGTAATGGAGGCTTGCACTGTCCCTCATGGTCCACGGCAATGCGTCGACGTACTTCCAAAGCCCCATCATACTATTGCCTTATAAACAGCTTTACAGACCCCTACCCTCGTCCCATCAAGGCCAGCCACTTGTACTTAGATGCTTCCAATAGGTCCTCTAGGACATCATACTGATCATAATATAGTTACTGCCTGATGTGATCGCATTTTATTGCCTCTTGACCTTTAATTAAGAGATTTGGGAGCTCTACTCCTAAGGCAGAAGTTCAAGACCAAGCTTATTCATTTCGAAATAAGAGAAATGAGCTCAGTGCCCATATCTGCAAAAGTTAGAGATGTAAATAAATGCCCTAATGTAAGTAGAAAATAAATATTAATGTGAAGACGGTGCACTCCTCTGTAGCTCTACAGTTCTGAAGCTGCCACATGTGAGTGTAAATGAGGTGGCAGTGCGGAGATGGGAGTGCATGAACGTGATGAGGTGAATACTGCAGATATTGTAGAAGTCATTGTTGCTGTGAAGACCATATTGCACTGTCGTGGTGGTACTGATGGAAGAGGCTTAGGTCCAAGTCAGGGACATCTTAAGGTTTTTTGGAGCCTGGGGCCAAATGTATTTGGGGGGGGGACCTGTGCTCGAAACAGCTTTGAGTTTATAACCCAATTTCAGCTCTTTAATACCCTCTTTGGCCAGGTCACTGACAGTGCACAGGAACATCCACATTCTAAATGTATTTACATCTAATATTCAGGGATAGTGACATTTGTTATCAATATAGTAACGCAGCAGCAGCTCACTAATATTACTGCAAATAATCTCTGTGACACCCTCCCATTTCTCATATGTGAGGTCCTGTTTTGATCTAAAAGAAACTTTTTTATGGATGTTGCATAAAACATAAGCACAACATTTCTCTGCAAACTGTCTGTAATAGACTATCACACAACCCCCACATTCAAAATCAATTAAAGAAAATGGTATTTAAAAACAATCTGTTTAAGACTTATTCAAGGTGATATGGGCAACTCTCTCTGCTGAACATAGCTGCCTCTCTGGGGGATGGGGCTGAAAGGCTGGGGCCCTGGGCCAGAGCCCACTTTGCCCATGCCTTAAAACGTCTCTGGGTCCAGTGTCATTTAAATAGCACAGTGTCACTACCAGTGCGACCCTCAGCAGCATGCAGGTGAATTCATGGAAAGGGTGTTGACTGATGTGGCTTAGAAGTGGAGTGAAGGGTGTTGTTGGGGTGATTGCTGGCTTTGTATTCCAGTCATCTGTCAGCGTGACCCAAAGATGCGTGTGAAGGAACTTGTGTCGAAGGCGTTGTGGGGGCACTGGGCACAGCTCTGCGGGAGCAGTGGGGAGGCAGGTAGTGTGGGAGGGCAGGAGTGCAGAAGTGGGGGATAGACCCACCGGAGCAGCGGGGAGACAGGCAGTGTGTGCGGGCAGGAGTTCAGAAGTGGGGCATAGACCCGCGGGAGCAGCGGGGAGACAGGCAGTGTGTGAGGGCAGGAGTGCAGAAGTGGGGCATAGACCCGCGGGAGCAGCGGGGAGACAGGCAGTGTGTGAGGGCAGTTGTGCAGGAGTGGGGCATAGACCCGCTGGAGCAGCGGGGAGACAGGCAGTGTGTGAAGGCAGGAGTGCAGAAGTGGGGCATAGACCCGCGGGAGCAGCGGGGAGACAGGCAGTGTGCGAGGGCAGGAGTGCAGAAGTGGGGCATAGACCCGCAGGAGCAGCGGGGAGACAGGCAGTGTGTGAGGGCAGAAGTGGGGCATAGACCCGCGGGAGCAGCGGGGAGACAGGCAGTGTGTGAGGGCAGGAGTGCAGAAGTGGGGCATAGACCCGCGGGAGCAGCGGGGAGACAGGCAGTGTGTGAGGGCAGGAGTGCAGAAGTGGGCCACCTATCTGTACAATGAAACTGACGAGGCCAAAGACGTGCCCTGCTCCAATGGCAGCACAGGCTGGTCAGAGCTTTGGGGGCTGTGTGGGAACAACATTTGAATCCGTAGTGGCTCTGTGTTGAGCGCACAGTTGTGGAACAGTACCAAGCCTCAGGCATCGTTCTATTTTACAGATCTAATCGTCCGTCCCACGTGTAGTGCTAAAGGGTTAACTCTTGCCTGCCTCTGTGCGCTATGAACGGCTTCAGTCTGCGCCCTGTGAGGCGGCCCGAGCTCGGATCACACCTGCAGGCTGTGCTCTCCGCAGCGGGGGACGGGGCAGCCTTTTGTTACAGTGAATAGGGTCAGAGAAGGTCATCCGAGGAAAGCAAATTTGGCAAAGATAACGAGAAAACGGAGCCCGAGGGCCCCCAGGTGCGGAGACCTCGCAGGATGTGTGTCTTTTGCTGTGTCTATGAAGGTAATGAGGAGGACGGAGCCCGCAGGCCACCAGCCCGCCTGGTGGTGCGGAAAGCCGGGTGGCTGGGCTTGTGCAGGTGAACGCTTCCCCTCCGCTGCCCCTGCCTGACCTCCTGACGCCCGCCTGACCCCTGTTATTCCAACGCAGGCTCACCAACCGCGGCAATGTCCACACAGAATGCAGACGTCATTGGCAATAGAACCCCAGCACTACAAGTACAGACAGTGCTCAAAGTGCATTAAAAAACAAGAGGGAAAGCAAAACCAGCGCTTATGAAAGGGCACTGCGCAGATACAAATAGCCTGCCTTCCAGAAGATCGATGCGCCGCTGCTATTTAAAACAAGTGCGAGCGGACGAAAACTGTAGTTAGGCGCCGCTGCTTCCGGACTACACGGAAGTTACTATGGGATCAACAGCCAACAGAAAGCAAGATAAGAACAGCAATGCCACAGTTAAACCAATCGCAAGCGGTATGACAAATTACACGGAGTTTCACCCAACATACAGATTACTTTGTCTCGCTGAGACAGCGCATGCAGCGCATGCGCTGCCAAGGCGAGACCTAAAAAGGGGATAGGAATCACCCAAGCTGTTGCAGACCAATCTCTGTAATAGATAGTACCTTGAAGATTTTGGGAAGAATTCTAGTCTCAAGATTGGAGGCTTGGGTAGAGGGTAACCAGGTATTGTCTGGTGTGCAGTTAGGACTTTCGTCCAGGCTTAGGTAAAGTTGAGCAGTATCTCAACCTCCATCTCATAATAGGGAAGTATGTGAAGGCCAGGAGATGGGCCATTTATTTGGCATTTGTTGACCTCTTCTGTGCTTTTGACACAGTACATCGTTCCAAACTGTGGGATACCATGGAGGGGATGGGCACTGGTAAAGAACTGATAGACCTGCTTCACTGTATACACTGGGACATCTCGGCCAGGATTCATAATGGAACAAATAGCAAACTTTCCCTCAAAATAAATTCTACTTTGGGAGTTTGCCTGGGGAGTATGATGGCCCCCTTTTTGTTTTTAATTTAAATCAATGGTCCAGATAAGCATTTGTGCATGCCAGTAAAGACATGCCTCAGTTTGGAAATCAATCAACTCCTGTACTTTTGTACGCGAATAACGCAGTCTTATTAGCAAGAACTGTGAATGGGTTTCATGTCCTATTAGATGCTTTTAGGACCTTTATGAACTATTTGGATCTTAATATCAACCGAAATAAAATGTTTATTATGAAATACGGACCAGAAAATAGCAAATCAAAGACCTTTTTAATTGGAAGAGCTGATATTGTCAATGTTCAAAATACAATTTTACTTATTTGGGTATCCCCTTCATCTTTGTAATAAATTGGGACTCCCTGCATAAACTGAGGGCACACCATCTGCAAAGATCGATTGAGTCCGTCTTCCACTTTGCTTAGACTGGGCTATAAGACAGTGAGGCAAATTATTAGCATTAATAAGAGTAAACGTGTGGCAAAGGGGAGTTATGGTGCTGGGATACGAGGTTATGCAAGTGTAGAATGTGCTTTGGTTGAGGGAAAGGAGGACTCCAGAAGCGAATCTATCCAAGCTGATCATTGCTGATTGTTTATATCTTGCCAATGTGGCTGCCATACCATTGCTAGCATATGTGAAGTCAACTTTCACCAGTCTGGGGGTACCAGAGCTATTTTTCAATCTGGAATGTACAGTAAATATATTTATAGATCTGGAAATAAAATTATTTTGTGATTCTCAACAAGAGGCCCACCTGAGGGAGACATGAAAATTGAAGACAGGTAGCCATTATTGGCTCATATAATTAATACCAGGTCCAGAGTTTTATCCTACTGCTATTTTTTAATATTCAACACAGATTTCATCTTCCTCAAATTTGATTTAATACTATCCATTATATAGTGCCTTTTCCTATGCAAGGTTTTTGGTTTCCGAACCTTTCAAATTGCCCCTGTGACAATTCCTCAGAACAAAGCACAGTTCACATTATGCTTTTATACACATCTCTCCAGAAAAGTTTTTTAGCTCCAATTCTGCAGGATGCCAATAATAGACAACATAAATTAATTTTTGCCTCTTCTACAGCAGCTAGGCTCTCTCAGAAAATGCATGGTGGTAGGGAACTTTATTAGATGTTCATTGTCCATGAGGAGGAGATATGGAGTATCTTTCTGTTTGTAAATGTAAATAAATGTTTTATGGTTGCCAGTAGGCACATCTGCTTTAATTGCTGTTTTATATTCTCTGGACAATGTTTATAACTGTGTGTAGGTATTTTATGCTTTGTGCTTTTATGACTTCTTTTAATCGAATAAAGATGATTTGACTGACTTACAGCTCATGACACCACTCACCCACCGAAGCTTCAGTGGAGGTCGTTCCTTCTCCTACCTCACTGCCAAGTCCTGGAACGGCCTTCCCCTCCACCTCTAGTCAGCACCCTCTTTGGCGGAATCCAGGAAGAGACTCAAAACCTGGCTTTTTGACTGAGTTCAGCAACATAGCACCTGGATATCCTTGCGGGTGATTAGCCACGCTCTACAGATACGTATAGATTGATGTCTTTAAATGCCAAAGTCAAATTTTTTGATATGATGTAATACTGAATTATAAGCTACTACTGGGTTCTTTATACAAGTTTTAGAAAGAATACATCTTCATAAATAATTCACCAAAACTCCCAATTAAGCAGTTTAGAATTATCTCCAATACTGTTTAATGAATTAAATTAATTAATTTTGGAAGCATAACTGTTTTAGAAGAACTATAATTTGCTCAAACTCACAGTGTCTGTGACAGTTTTCAGCAGAAGACTAGTTACAAAGTAAAACACAATTAATGGTTAAGCGATTGCACAAGTTCTCACAAACCTTTGATAAACTGAGGTCTTTGTCTTCTGTTATAAGAGAAACTAAGCCGCATATGTATCTCATTGTTGGACTTGGCCCTTTTTGTAGGGTCCTCCGAACGTTTTGCCTTCCTCCTCGTATTTTTTCTGACCTGGTGTTGGTGGTTTTAGGACTCTGGGCACTTTATCACTGCTGTCCAGTGTTAAAGTGCATGTGCTCTCTATGGTAAACATGGTAAGATTGGTCCTCACCTGTTTGGCGTATTTAATTTACCTATCAGTCCCTTGTAAAGTGGTATCTCATATACCCGGGGCCAGTAAATTAAATGCTACTGGTGGGCTTGCAGCACTGATTGCGCCACCCACCAAAGTAGCCTTTCAAACCTGTCTCAGGCCTCTGCCAGTGCAGGGCCTGCGCGCGCAGTTTACTGCCGCTGTGAAGTGGCACATAAAGTGGTTGCCACGTCTGTGACTCCCCTTTTACTACATATCAGTCACCCCTAAGGTAGGCCCTAGCTAGACCTATGGGCAGGGTGTGCTGTAGGTAAAAGGTAGGACATGTGCTTTAACTGTGTGGCATGTCCTGGTAGTGACAAACAGCCATTTTTGTTTCTCACTACTGTGAGGCTGCCCTCTCATTGGAATGCATTGGGGATTCCATGATATGTGCTTCAGTGGTAATTCCTGACATGAGAGGAGTAGCGTAATCAAGTCTGGTATGTTTGGAATAGTGGTAATAAATGCTGCGTAATGGTGTTCGCAGATTTATTATCACTATTTTAGAAATGCCACTTTTAGAAGTGGTCATTTCTGTGTGCTATGTGTCATGGTGCCTGCCTGTTGTGTATTGCATGTCTGGCTCTGGAGTACAGGGGCTGGGGAGGTGCAGTGGTTCCAGAGGGGCTGGGTGAGTCAGCGCTAGGCTGAATAGGTTGATCTGCATTTGGGGTAGTGGGAGGAGTAGCACCTGGACCTGAATAGGACTGTGCCTGCCTTACACAATGCTGTCTCCGCCCCCCTGTGGTGTGTCTGGGGCCAGAGCCTACACTAACAAAAGAGGTGTTTGTGTACATGTAAAGAAATGTGTAAGTGCCCCCCAGAACTGGTTTGGACCAGGCACAGAGCCCTGTGCCAGGGGGAGAACAAAGACATTATGTGGTATACATATTGGGGCTGTGACCCCATGTGTTGTGCTGTTGTGCTTACTGGGAACTTGCGGCCGGCAGGCTGCTGGATGGCCAGGAGGAACCGCCACTGGGGTACTGACCTGCTGCCCTGCTTGGCAGCTGAAGGGGCTGTTGTTCTGCTGAGGGAACCCAGTGTGCTGGCCTGCCTGTGCCAGCTCTACCCTTGGCAGGTTCCTGGAGAAACGCCCTGCCTGCTCCCTGGTTGTGCCTTGAAGTGGGAGGCAGGCGGAGCGCTTCATTTTCTCCTTATGGCCTGGACCGAGGCTTGGAACCCTATGGGATTTCTGCCCCGGTGCGCTTGAGCTCCTGGCGTGGGCTTGTGTTACAGAAACACTGGTGAGGGGCAACCTCGCTCCACCTGCAAGCGGGGAGGATGCGGGTGGAGTGCTGCCTATTTTTGTTCTTTTTGCCCTGAGGAAGCGCGTGATGGTGCGCCTTCCCCCGAGCAAAGTGGGTACTCTTCGGTCCAAGGTGCCTGCGGCTGAAAACCCCAGCTGACAGAGACTTCGCTCCGTGAAGCCAGAAGACAGGCAGAAGTCTGTGCCTGTTTGCGGGCGGAGTTTTGCGGAGAAGAGAGGACCGCAAAACAGAAGTCAGGCGAAGCCAGCCTGACTGTGGGTGGAGCTTCCCCTAGACGAGCTAGCCTGGCCGGAGCTGGGCCTGTTGGTGGGCGGGGCCCACCGAAGGAAATTGCGCCGGAGCCTCACGGGCTCCGAGGATCGGGAGAAAGGAGTCTCCCCCGCCAGTGAGGAAGTGAGGAGCCCTGGTCTTAGTCTCCTTCAATGACGCAGCGGCGCCGCATGGTGGCGGGCCGCTGCATCCGGGTCTTCCACGTCGGGAGCCTTGTTGAATGCTCCATGCTCAGGGGAAGCAGCGCTCCCCCTCTCCCGGCCCGTAGAGAAGGGAGAAGCCAGGTGAGGAGCCGAGCCAGCCTCACCTCACGTGGCCAGGGTCGCAGCTGCCCCAGGTGGTAGTGTAAAAAGAACAGTTGATGGACAGAATGCAGAACAATGTCATACATTCACCCCAGTACAGAGATCTGGGCCTAAATCCATTGCTTTTTTGCTAGTGTGGTAGTGGTAGTGGGCAGCTGCCAGAGTGACCCCTGGCCCCACAGCCCTACTTTTGGGACCGGGGCCTAGTTGAGGGACGTGATAATTCGAGGTGACCTCGACGGAGGCCCCCCTCCCTACTAAAGAAGGGGAGTAGTTCTAGTAGTCTACAAGTGGGAAGGAACCACTGCGGACTACCACGCAGCCCAGGTGGTGAGCGCAGAGGAGCTGGGACTGCCTGTTGGGGGCCAGTGGGCTCCCAGGGTCATGGTGGCACAGGGTGCATTATGATTATGCCTAAGAAGGCCCTGAGGGGGTGTGTGCACCTCATTAGTGTTACTGTGGCGCACTATTGATTTAGGATGTACGCTATGATGTTTATGCCTCATACCTCATGATTTATGCATAATGCCTTTATGCTAAGTGCCTCTTGCCAGTAGATTCTGGTTGTTTTATTTTCACTACTTGTGTTTTCTAATGGTGATGACAGTGGCCCGATTGGCCCTGTAATGTATATGATCCCCTGTAAAGTCATACCTAGTGCCAGGTGGCACAGTGTACATATGTGATTATGCTCTAATGTGTGTTATGAGTAATACAAAGGCTATTGTTATATAACCTTGTGTGGAGTTTCTTTTGTGGTGTGCCTAGTGTGTCACTGCTGTGTGAGTGTGTTGCGCAAACGCTTTATACATCGCCTCTGGGATAAGCCTGACTGCTCGTGCCAAGCTACCAAGGGGGTGAGCAGGGGTTATCTTCAGCGTGTAACTCCCTTGCCATGACTAGAGTGGTGGTTTCTGCCTGGCTTAGGCGCATGCCCTAGCCAACCAGAAATCCCATTTCTAACACTCATCATACCATTTTGTTGTATGAGGTTAAAAATTATTCTATGTGGCCTAAAACTGGTGAGAGGCTGTAGATCTTGTCTGCAAATATTTATCAAACACAATCTTTTTAAGACCCATGTTATGTTTCATATCTCGCACTCACACTGACATATGGCTACTCATATGAGTTAGCAAGTTTTGCCTTGCTTGACATAAAAGAATCTAGAGAAACCTAGAATGTTGGCTGACAAGTGGTTAGCTAATAGGGTTAACAAAGGGCTGGAGCATTATTGCTGTAAGCCAAAGGAAGAGTGGAACTCTCACCAGACTGGTTCCAAATTAAAAGGTAAGGGCCAGGGCAATTCCCAAGGGTCAAAGGGAGAGCAAAGGCAGAAAGGGAATTGGGTTACAAGCCAAAAACAAAAGAGCAAAGGGGAAAGAAAGGCTTCTTTAGTGCTTACTTGTTATTGGCATCACAAAGACTGTCAAAAAGACTATCTTGGGAAAGGCACTAAACCAACTGCACTCAATATTTCTAGTGTGGTGTTATTGTGCTAGTAGTAAGGGGACCCAAGAGGGCCCAGTGACACTTACCTTAATTGCAATGGACATTTGGTAAGGGGCCCAGATGGGCTAAAGCACATCCAACGAAATACCATAGAACTTGTATTGGAATCAGTCATAAATGGGAGGAAGGTTCCTGCCCTGAGGGATACAGGTGGTTACAGAACTATGGTTGAGAGAAAGTATCTCAAATGAGATAGTACATCAAAGAGATAATCCCTGGTATCAATGGCACAGATTTGGTAGCTCATGGTGGTGACAAGGAGTACCTGACTGTCCATGTTGAGATTAAGATCAACAGCAAGTTGATTATGATTGATGTAGGGGTAAGAGAGAAGCAAGGTGCTGGATTTCTCTTTGGAAATTATTTGATTAACTCTGGTTCAGTACTAGACTCAGAGGCCTACATGGCTAGGACCACATCAACTGTGCTGACCAGTGACAGGCTGCACATCAGTCAGAGAGAGACTGGGACAATCCAAGATTTTCTCATACCAGAGAAGGATAATAAGCAGATCAGGGAAAACTCTGAGCAGGCACAGGCCATAAAGCCTGTTATGCCTGCATCAGAGGGAGAGGAGGATGAGGCACACAAAGTGGACCAGGTGTTCTTGTCCGAGTCACTGCCACATCTCCAAGGTTTGTTAGCTGTTGGAGGATTTGCATGGGAGAACCCCACCAGGCACAGATTGTGTGCACTATACTTGTGGGAATTTGGGAGTGAGTGAGCAACTGGTCAGCAAGGGAATGCTTGGAAAGCATTATGTCACTAGTAGGGTTGTTTACTGTACAGTTAAACCTGTCAATCATGAGGCAGGTATTAGCTAGGGCCAGTGGTTCCCCTTGTGGATACAAACATTTTGTTGTCACTGGCCCACAAAGTGCCCTCAGCAGGACACTTCGGCATTAGAAAACCCCTACTGGTCAGGGATGTTCAGAGACACAGAGAGGTTTAGCAGAACCTGTTCGGCTTGCAATTTGAGTGGCAAGTCCAAAGGTAAGACCAAGACATTGTTAGTGCCTCTGCCAATTGTAGGTGTTCAATTTGACTATGTGCGAATAGACATTGTAGTTCTATTCAACCTCAGTGTTTGTAACAAGTACTTGTTTCTGGTGGAACATGTCACCAAGAATCCCAAGGGAATACTTCTGAGGAGCACAAATGCTAGGGTAGAAGCTAGGACACTCCTATGGGTATTTTCTAATCCTGGGCATAATACTTTGCTACGCTCACGGAGCATGCAAAGTTTGTGTTACTACGCAAATTGCACGTAGCAGAGTAAAAAACTGTGCTAATCAACGTAGCGTAGCAGCAGTATATTAAACACATACAAATGCTTTGTTAAAGCAATTTTCTATGCTAAAAAGCATATAACAAATTCACAAAAGTGAACTTTGACAATGAAAATATCAAGCAATGAGAGAGGTGATGATTTTGGGTTCCCCCTAACCTAGGGGAGGACCAAGCAGATGCCTTGAACACAAAAAGCATAACATGTGAACGATTCAGTGGTGGTCCCTTCCTCCTAGGACCACCCCAAGCACAGTTATGGGCAAAAATACAATCCCAACCAAAGGCCCTGCAAAGCATTATGGGACGAGATTAGCAGTGGGCAGTGAATATTATAGTGTCCAATATCAAAATAATTCTACAAAGAGCTGCAGTTCAACTAGTCGTTACTAGATGTCCCTCACGAGTCAAATGCAAAAGCATTGAAATTATTAATACATCAAGCTGCAGTTCCACTAGTCGTTACTAGATGTCCCTCACGAGTCAAATGCAAAAGCATTGAAACCCTTTCATGAAGCTTTTGCATTTGACTCGTGAGGGACATCTAGTAACGACTAGTGGAACTGCAGCTCTTTGTAGAATTATTTTGATATTGGATACTATAATATTCACTGCCCACTGCTAATCTCGTCCCATAATGCTTTGCAGGGCCTTTGGTTGGGATTGTATTTTTGCCAATAACTGTGCTTGGGGTGGTCCTAAGAGGATGGGACCACCACTGAATCGTTCAAAAGATGTGCTTTTTGTTTTCAAGGCATCTGCTTGGTTCTCTCCCTAGGTTAGGGAGGATACCAAAATCATCACCTCTCTCACTGCTTGTTAATTTATTGATTTCACTTTTGTGAAATGTTATATGCATTTTAGCATATAAAGACAGAGATACTTATTATATCCTAACTTGCACTGTGCAAGATGCCTTTGGCAATTATTGTACAGTGCAGTCAAACACACAGCTACACACTATGCAATTTGCATAGGTACGTGTAGTTCAAAATGTACTTCACGTAGCTACGTGAAGTGCTACTACGCAAACTACGCCCAGGGTTAGTATTTTCAAGGGTTGCATTTCCTAATGCTATATTTTCTGACATGGGTGCAAACTCTATCTCCGCTTATACGAGAAAGGTGTGGGAGCAGGCTGGTGTGACCTACCACTTCTACACAGCATACCATCTGCAGACCAATGGGTTGGTGGAGAGATTTAACAAGGGTCTTAAGAGAATTATGAGAATTATATCATAGAACCTACGGAGAAATCCTACAGAAAGGAGGTGGGTTTAGTCACTGCAAGCTTCTGCTTGGGCACCCAGTGCACTGCCCACTCACTGTAGTCTGAGACAAAAGAGAAGGAACTTCTGAGTCACCCCAGAAGAATGAGGTGGACCACAGGAAGCTGGTGATGCAGTATACGAGTCGGGCAAAGAAAAACCTTCAAGAATGTCAAGAGCTAATGAAGGAGGGGCATGACCGGAAAGCAGTGCTAACCTGGAACCAGGGGGGCCAGGAGGTATTGGTGGTGAATGTCCCACAGATTTGGAGGGTAAGTGGTGTGGGCCATAAAAAGCTATACAGAAGATTACTGAACTAAACTACTCGGTGAACCCAGGTGCTACACAGGAACCAGAGAGAGTGTTCCACATGAACCAGCTGAAGCCATATGTCTCGAAAGATTTTATTGTGAGCATTCTGTTAATGATATAGAAGATTGACGAGACAGTGAACCACTCCTTAGCTTACTGTACATTGAGAATAAAGATGATTCTATAGAAGGGATACAACTCACTAAGAAGAGCGCAGAGAGCTGACCTCAGGGATGATACCTGTAGGTGTGCAGGACAGTGGATTGCTTGCCACCACTGAAAAGCAATAAAAGTGCATAAAAGCAGAGGTTGCTAAGATGTTGGACTTGGGAGTGACTGGGCACTTCCGTAGTCTTTGGGCCAGTCCAGTAGTGTTGGTGCACTAGAAAGGCTCTGCTTTTGTGTAGACTACTGAACCCAATGAAGTGAGCAAGACTGATGCCATCCTCCTATGTTAAAAGTAACTGACTGTGGGCAGCCCTTCATTGTACAGACTGATGTCTTAGAAAAAGAAGTTGGAGTGGTGCTGGTTCAACTCCATAAAAAGGGTAGAGAACATCCAGTGGCAGTCCCTTCATCCGGAAAGCAAGAGATGGTAGCATCTGACCTGTTTCATCTGGTCTGTTCCTAAGTTTATCCATGTATCATGGACACACAGATCTGGTGCAGACTAGGAGGAAGCTTTACGGGTTCACTGAAAATGTGCCAGCTTGAAACTTTAAGCAACGCAAGGCCCTGCATTGATTAAAGTGGTCAGGTTGCAACCATCTCTTGCTGTGCTGATGAAGACCCCATATGATTCACTTTGTCTGTGTCTGTTGTTTGACTGTTGCATTCTGAGTTTCTACCCTTCTCACTGCCTCTCTGAGAAGCCACTGACTGTTCACCTTCGCTGCTCTGAAAGTCTAGAGCAAAAAGCATGCACTTAGGTCAGTTTGCAGAGCCATAGTAAGATAGAACCCCAGACACCAGTGGCAAATGGCCTCAACCACTACGGTGGAGGCGCAAATGCCCCAGTCTGCCCTGCGGCTTCCCAAACCGGGTCTGACGGGGCCTTTCTCAATGCTTTAGTCCTTCAAAAGCCTAGTCTCTGTTGTTAAAAGTCTAGGGAAAGGACAAGACATGGAAAGAACACTAAGCAAAAGGGCTTTTAAAATCTGTTTTGCTTATTGTTTCTGATGCTGACTTCACCGCCCCGTAGACAAGGAGTTCCAGGGGCTTGCTTATGGGTAGCAGAACCCCTCCTATTAATTCATAAGTGACGTACACAGCTGCGGCCAATCTGAAACAGACAAGGTTCTTGAGACCACAGCACACTCAGCATGTTAATTATTTAACAGGTGCTGTGCACACGTGACATCTTAATTATCGACACAGGAACCAAATGCTCTCTGGATCTGGGTTTCAATATCGAAAACTCAACATCTCACAAAGCAGAATCTGAAAGCGGGTTTCAATGGTAAATTTCCAGAAACTAAAAACAGCTTCTAACTTTGCAATAGATGAACCATGTACTCAGAGGTTGTGGGTGTACATCAGAGGGGAAATTAATACACTGATGCAAAGGAGAAATGAATGATGCACGAAAAAAGGGAGGAGACCATGCTCTTAATAGATTATGAAGGCTATAACAGAGAGAGTTGAAAAATCTGCCATTTGACAGGAATAGACATGAGGATATAAGGGCAGGAGACAATGGGAGGGTTTGACTCTTTACATTGAAAACACACAATACCTACTTCAGGAGGGCTTCATAGAGCTTCTTCCCAAACTTTTCTTTCACCAAATGCGCAGTATCCCTGCAAGTAAGAGATTTGTACGTAAATCATGCATTAAATATTTCTAATTGGTGTGAACGGTGCAGAAAATATTATTACACGTATCTTCTACAGGTACTTTATTCACATAGTTACGTTACATACAATACAGAACATTTTCTATAACCAAGATGTGAGAATTTGAGTCCAAGTTAAATCTAAACATTCTTTGAATAACATAAAATGTCAGCAGTTGTGTTCAGGACAACGCTCTGCAGGTACTGATAGTTCAAGACCTGTGCAGAATGGTTGACAAGACAATCCTGTTAAGCTGTTGTAAAAAAAAATTAAAAAGCAAAAGACAAGGAGTTTAAAGCAACATTTTTCCTAGTCTTTCTCATCCATCAGCAGCACTATTTTGAATACATGAATGTTTGGAAGGTGGAAGGCAACGTTTTAAAGGTATTTTAAAAGGAGCAAATACAACTTTAGACACCACAGCATACACCATGGAACGTATTGTCAAACTGAATATTTCAGTACGTTTAGTACTGGGTTGCTTGTATTCCGGTTCAGAGAGGACCTGGCCAGCTGTTTGGGCTGCACTGTTCCCACTGGAGCAAGGTCAAGACTGATTCAAATATGGCATGGTCCAAACTTAGGTGGCATTGTGTGCAAAATAACGGTAGACTAGGACGCGGCCCGAGTGATTACCAGTGGTTGAGAACAATTCAAGCATTTCATCCATCACTTTTTGTATTCTTCAGTGTATTGTCCTAAGTGGGACAGGTATGCCCAGACGTGGGCCCCGCGCACATTTTGTCAGTGGAATCAAGCTATACATGGCTGATGAGTCCTAACTAGGGCGAAACTGGTTCTGGGTTGCTTGTATTCCAGTTCAGGAAGGACCTCGCTGGTCAGTTTAGGCTGCACTGTTCCCACTGGAGCAGGTTCAAGACTGATTTTCATGTGGCTTGGTCCAAACTTAGGTGGCATTGTGTGCAAAATAATGGTGGACTGGGATGCGGCCTGAGTAATTTCCAGTAGTTGAGACCAATTCAAGGATTTTATCCATCACTTTTTTGTATTCTTTAGTGTGTTGCCCTAAGTGGGACTGGTATGCCCAGATGTGGGTCCCATGCACACTGTGCCCTTAGAATCAGCTATACCTGGCTGATGAGCCCTATCTGAGGCAAACTGGTCCTGGGTTGCTAGTAGTCCAGTTCAGGGAGGACCAGGCCAGGCAGTTTGGGCTGGACTGTTCCCATTGGAGCAGGGTCAAGACTGATTTGCATATGGCTGGGTCCAAATTGAGCTGGCATGGGGCGCAAAATAACAATGGAGTGGGCTGCAGCCCTGAGTAATTACCAGTGCTGAGATTAATTCATGCAGCCCATCCATCGCTTTTTTGTATACTTTAGTGTGTTGTCCTAAGTGGGATGGGTATGCCCAGACGTGGGTTACTTGTCACAGAAATCAAGCTAGACCTGGATGATGAGCCCTAACTAGGGCGCAATCAGTTCCTGGGTTGCTTGTATTTTAGTTCAGAGAGGACCTGGCCTGGCAGTTCCGGCTGGACTGTTAGTATTGGAGCAGGGTAAAAACTGATTTTCATATGGCTGGGTCCAAACAGGTGGCAAGGTGTGCAAAATAATGATGGACTGGAATGCAGCCTTGAGTAATTACCAGTGGCTGAGATTAATTCAAGCATTCCATCAATCACTTTTTTGTATACTTGTATAGCTAAGAAAAACTTGTCATTTCCCAGACATCTTCTAAATAGAGAGTTCAGTAACCACCTGAAGAAAGAAGTATCCGAATAGTCTAACTTTAATATGGGCAGTACCTCAATTATGGTGATCTGGACATCTTAAAAATGTATATATTATGGGAATCATAAAAGCATTTTTATCTCAAGAATCAAAAGCTTCACTGTGCGGGAAAGAGAAACTGAGAGAGCTAAGACCTTTAGTTAAGAGAAATATTACACAGGTTAACACAAAGCTTCTCAATGCTGCTGTAATTCACAATACTATTGAAATCGTATGCAGAAGTATTGAAGCCCTTCAAATTATAAGGAACAATAGGAAATCCCTAGAGAATAAATCCAAGGAAATCGAGACAGGGTAGATGTCTGGGAATTCACTTGCTTATATCAGCCGACATCAGGAATATAGAAAGTATACTCTATTAAAAATAAACACGGTAAAATCATTTATAGATTTTCAAATATCCTGTCCATATTTGAGGAATATTACGCAGATGTTTATCAGAAGAATACTTGTTATAATGGCACAGATATTGCTAGCTATATCAACAAAATTAAAGTACCTAAACTATGGCTGCAATGCCTTTCTCAGACCGCTGATTCATCACATATGTTTGTCAATTGCTCAAAACTGAATGACATTTGGATCTCCATCTTTCAAAGACTAAGCAATATAACATCAAACAAATTAAAATGTGAACTGAGCCCAACTTTACTGAGTGTTCATACGGGATGTATTAACTCTCTACACCATAGCAAATGCAAGATTATTAATAGTAAAAAAATAAAAAGATGAAAACCCAGCCATCTTTTCTAAATGGTGGAAGGTGTACATAATGAGCCATATGAAATCATAAGAGACACTGCAAGAAATTTTTTCAAAGATGGGATAATGTTTTTGTGAACAACAATCCGGTCTTTTTCTGATCTTCATCATACGCTATAACATTAATAGCCCTAAAAGAAAGGAACTATGGATTCGAAAAAAATACATGCTTTTACCCTTGCCACATCAACTTGGAAACCATAAACTTATTTTTGATACTGTTCAATTCATGAGGCTGGGGCTGAGATGATGGCTTTTTGTGTATGTTATTTTGTATATGTATATTCTATTGAAAAAATGAGCTGAAACGAAAGCTCGCCATAGTTCTGGTATCATTCCTCTTCAGTGAAGGGAAGTCGGCTTTACTATTTGCTATTTGCACTGCTGTGCAGAGCAGGGTAACACTACTGCTCTCATCGCCAATATCTCGAAAGAAAGCGTATTTTTACATTAATGCTCTACATTCATTGCGCAAGCAGGCTCTGGAGTGCCTAACAATTAGCTGGCTGATTCATGTGTAACTGAGCGCAGTCTGGTAAAGAGGCTGGATTCAATGGTTCCAACTGGGCCTGGGTGAAATTGAACATTTGCTGGAGTAATTTGAGTAATTAAGGGAATTTGGCGTAAAACTTGTTACTCAAAATGCCCAAATTAGGCCATCTTGCCACTTCACTGTAAAAAAATTACCAGGCATAGAAACAACAAAACGCAAGTGGCTGTTTGTGCTGCTTTTGTTTTTTTTATTGTACTTTTTTTTAGCGTGAAATGCGTTCTCTTGTCAAAAATCAACACCAGGATACATTTTATGCCACAATCTAGTGCTAAATGACGGATTCGCATTGCATGCAATTAAGTAATTACCGTTAGTTCCAACTGCACCCATAGCTAGAATCACCCTTCAGTTTTAAGTCATTCTTCTTGATTTGGTATTCATCATGGAAAAAAGTCATCCAATTATAGCTACATACTCTAAACAGTATTCTTAAAAAGGGCTCACTGATTCCACTTACATTGTAGCATTATGTTACACATGTAAAGTATATTTAATAAATGTAGGATACATATTAATAGTATTCAACATTAATTTTAACGAATAACATAGAATTAATATGACTTTCACTGTGAATATAACCGTGCCACACAAAGCGATCCTTTGTAATGACACAGATAAATGGTCCCAAACAGAAAAGGAAAGTCAGTTCTGGATGCAAATATGCTTTATGGTGACAAAATTACAGTCTTATGACGTAAGTGAAAGTTACAAACTGACTCGGCGTTTGGAATTGGCTAATCTGCCACTTAAGGTAAAAGATCAGTGAGAACTGTTGAACTCAGTTTAGAGGAATTCCCAAAATATATATATAATTTGCACAGGAAGCGTTTGCTCACACTTAATTATCCTTTCTACACAACTTACATTTCTTATTTCTTTATTACTCATGATATAAACTAACTACAAATGTACAGTTTCTTGACACGATTTAACTCTATACTTGCATGGATCGAAAAACAATCTATTACAAACACACCAAATTCTCATACGTGAAGAAGCATATTTAAAACAAATTCTCTATTTTTGAGTGTGATGGCGATTTACTAGTTCCTAAAAAGAGAATAACTATTACCACAGCTGTTTTCGCACTGCTTGTCCCTTCAAAGTCTCCACGTTGAAATTATTTGTCTTTGTTGGCATTATGAAAAACACAACAACAGTGACGTCACTTTTGTGAACCTGCAAAGGGGACGAAACAAAAGAAAATACATTATCAGAAAACACTTTTTGCAGAGCTTACAATTAGATTGGGTCAGTGTTCAATATTATTAGTAAATCATGGCAAACAGCAGTATGTACTGAATATTTGAGGTGAATTGGGTGTATCAAGGTAGAGCAATTTCCGAATTTCCTACTTCTCATAACGTTACTAATATAATTATGCCTGATCCCTCTCATTACTACTGTGGGAGTCAGCAGTACTCGTAGAAGCATTGGCATGTGGCAAGTAGCAAGCGTTCAGGAGAATATGTTGCTGTAGTTGCCTCACTGGGTGATGGTAGGTTTCTCTAAGCCATTTCTGTCTCGGTGTCTATCTTTCAGTGGCCTTTCTGTACTTTGCACAGTCTCTCATCCATGGCTCTGTCACGTTTGTCACTTTCACCCAAGGGTCTCTTGATTTTTAAATTATTTTGTGTCTGTAATACCTCACACACCTCTCTTTTGCGTATCTTTATTAGCAAAAAGATTGGAAGAGGGAGTGAAATCTGAGTTGGGAGACAGACCAGAAGGGATTAAGTATCCCCTCTCAGACTCCCATCAATTCTTCCTATGTGCATCAGCTTCATTTGGGGAGAACGGGAGATGACTGAGAGGGTGAGTGGCTGAGATCACTCATTAATGTTTTCAGCTCGTCTCTTTTCACCTCCACCTCCAGTTCTAGATCCTCCCTATAACTTGTGCTGTTGACTGGGATGCTCTTCACATCTTCCACACTGACCACGTGCACTGATATAGGCTGTGACATCTGCAACATTTCCAAATAATATCTATCTGGCTGCAGTGATGAATAGTCCAAATCCCAAAATTAAGATGGTGCCAATTTTCAGGTCACTGGACTAATGCGATAATCATTTCCGTCCACCAGTCTACCCCTACTCAAAAAAGAGTTCCTCCGTAATATGGGCACATTTTGCACTAAAAAACCTGCCCAACACAGAGATCAAAATAGGCTCGTATGAGATATTATTAAGGTAGGTCAATGCCCTTAATCATGACACAGTAATATGTCATAAAGACATCCAAAGATTTAATAATATGAGAGACAAACTCCATGTTGGCTACTTCCATATGTCTCAAAGAGAACGCTTTACATCAGTGGTTGCCGAACATTTTAGAACCACGACCCAATTTTTAGAATGACAAACGTTCGCGACCCTACTAGCTTTAATGGGTCTGAGACGGGTGATTTTTTAATGTAACTAAAGCATGTGTGGTAGCGCTCTGTCATTACAGACAGCACATTTATAATTAAAATGGCCACTAAATTTGCATGTATCTACAGTTTTACTGTTAAAACTATACTATACACAAATGATAATGTGTAAGAATCGGATTCCAGTGAATATTATTTGTGCATCACCAAGTAAAGTGTCCTGATTTGTTTGATTCTATTACAATCTTTGTCTTCGTCACACTTCAGAATTACAAAAAAAAATGCTTCATTTTTACTTTCCTAACACCTGAATGTGAAAAGTTTATTTACAGGTATTTACATTTTGTTGTGTGCTACAAAAGAAATGACATCCTACAGACTTTCATTTCACACTTGCTGTACCCCAGCAAGATTCTCACATAATTCACTTTATTTTTCTTTTCTCTGACTGAAAAGTGAAAGGAGTTTGCAAACACCAATCGCCATGTTAAAAAGCAATTTATCAGAAGGCCTAGCCTCATATTTGATCTCTATCTTTAAAGCGCAGTAAAATTGACAAGATAAATAAAGAATTTAAAGACGTCTATTTATTGCTTGGAATTTCGTGACCCACAAAAAACCGCCTCGCGACATGAACCACAGTTTGTGTAACTCTGCTTTACATTGTTGAACTGTCACTTTGAGGAGAGCCACCAGTGTGGCCAAACTGAACATGCCGGCCTATCAACTGAGCAAGATGCAGTTTCAACCAGAAGCTTCCGCAACATGTGTGGTCTCTGTGACACAGCCTGGTGGCTTGCGTATGAGCCATATTTCTATCCAGCTGGCATCTTCGGAAGCTATGAGAGATGCACCAAGTTTAGACAGAGTATTTGCCAAAATTAGATGACACATAACAAAGTCTAGCAGAAACATCCAGTGATATTAAAATGGCAAAACCACTATGACAAGTCATCCTACTCCAATTCAGCCTGCTTCAAATTCCAGACAGCCCATAGATTCTATGATCTATTAGAAAAATTATCATCCAGCTCACAGAAACCTATAAAGCGAATGAGAGCCATATATGCCTCCCTGAGCTAGCCCCTCCTATCATTTATCAACATAGCCGCTCCACCACATACAGTCTTTAATGCTCAAACATGCAATGTTTATGCCACATAATAATGCTGCCTTGGCCCTTAATGTTCTTGATAGTTTCATTCCTTTGACTGACGAAAGAGTAGTACAATTTCTGGAGACTAATAAGTAAGGTTCTCGTTTGGATCCTTGCCTGTCTTACGTACTGCAAATGGTCTCTAGTACAATCTCTGTGCATTTTACGGAACTTTTTAACAATATTTTTGTTTCCGGCTACTTTCCGGTTGCCTGGAAAAAGGCGTCGGTGCTTCAGCTTCTGAAAAAACCCTACCTTGACCCAGGTGACACTAAGAGCTACTGGCACATATCTCGCCTACCGTTGCCTGCGAAAATATTGGAAAAGGCTATTAATGAGGACATGATGTCCTTTCTCGATACCAACAATCTTCTGGATCCATCACAATATGGCTTTTGACCTTAGCACTGCACAGAATCAGCCTTAGTTGCTGTTACTGAGGAGATTCAAACATTGGTAGACAAGGGAGGGAGGGCTGCGCTGATTCTTCTCGATTTCTCAGCCGCGTTTGATATGGTTAACCATTCTTTGCTTATGAACCGGCTAGAGGGAATCTGGATCAGAGGCTCAGCCATCTCCATCCTTAGCTCCTTTTTGGGGATTTCACTTCTAATCCTTTTTCTCTTCCCTGTGGGGTGCTTCAGGGATCATCACACTTCTCAACATGTATGTCACTCCTCTGGCTAAACTTATTCGGTCCCGTGGTATTTCTGCAGTCTCCTACGCCGACGACACACAAATAGTTGTGTCTATTTCATCTGACATCGACAAAGTTGCCAGTAAGTTTAAAAACTGCCTGTCACACAATGTAACTTGGATGCAGGAAAACTGTCTTAAGCTGAATTCCAAGAAAATGGAGGTGCTGCTTTTTGAAAATAACATCTCGTTCTGGAATATCTCCTGGTGGCCTTCTAATCTAGGCCCTCTTTCATCTACGGCTCAGAAGGTTAAGAACTTAGGAGTGATATTTGATCGACAGCTATGTTTCTCTGAGCAAATCAATTATGTCACCTCTTCCTGCTTTTATCTTCTGAAGATCCTGAAAAAAGTCTTCCCTTATATAACTTCGGATCTGCAAAAATTGGTCATTGTGGCTATTGTCCTTTCCCAAATCGATTATTGCAATGCGTGGTATCTGGGAATTCAGAAACACTTGCAATCTAAGCTCCAGTATTTGCAAAATGCGGCAGGTCGTCTGCTTCTAAAAAATCCTAAATTCAATCCTGTTTCACTGAGCATTTTTAGCCTTCTTTGGCTGCCTGATTGTGAGACGGTCAAATTCAAGACTTTACAAGACTGGCCGTTTCTATTTTCAGAAAATCTTCTTCTGGAATGTCCCCAGTCACTATCTCAGATCAAGTGCTGCTAAATAAGTGGCCATTCCAAGAATTAATAAGGCTAGGTGGGAAGGCAGAAGTTTTCATTTTCGGCATGTAAGCTTTGAAACACCATGCCTCTTTTCTTGAGATCTCAACCCAATTGGACACATTTGAGGAAAATGTTAAAAACATGGCTTTTCCACTCCCTCTCCAAGTAGACCCATTTTCATGGTTTCTCATAGGATACAAGCACCAAAATGCCGTTTGACATTCACACGCTTTTATAAATTGTTTACTTACTTATTTACATTTGAACAAATATAAATTTGTCTCTGAGAAGTCTTCCTCACATAGGTACTGAAAACCATGCTACTTCTTGATTGTCTATTTATTTGGAGAATTAGACACTGTTAATTAATTTCTTGTTGCCCTTCACAAAGGTCATGCAGCTTCATCCATGCTCCTGGCTGTCTGTGGCATTTGACACCATAGGCCACATGCAGTTGTTTGACTGGTTACAGCAGAATGGACCAGCTTACCCTAATTCACTAGTTAGATGGTTAGAATTGTTATAGTGAATTTGACTTTTACAAACATTATATTAATAAAGTCTCTTTTGAAATATTGTCGGTCATAAGCTAGAGGACAGGTTGTGGAATCAATACAAAGTACAAAATTGAAAGACATATCCGAAATTGACTGATTTTATGTATCCCACAGGCAATGGTAAAATCAGGTGTGATTTTACTGCACCTCATTTATTAGCCAATTTGAAATCAGGGTCTAGGCATGCTTTAACAAACTGCTTTGGAATTTCCTTAAGAATAACAAACTTTGACGCACAGTAGCCAATAAAATGAGGCAGTCACCATTTATTAGTAGTATCTACAGTCGCGATACATAGGCTTATTTCTCTGCCTTCATCTACCCCAGTTCTCACCTTCTGCATTAGATTCCACTTTTGATTAGCAGACGTTAGAAGCTCTCATTTGTCCACTTTGAATTACCTATCTCTCGCTTGTGGTTCTCAATGTATGTGTTAAGTATCAGGCATATTTTGTTACAAAATCAAATGAGAAACTATTTTTCAACACTTGGGGGACCTCTTGTCTGGACAGAGCAAAGACAGATTTACCAAAAGGTATCATTACAGAATTGCTCTGTCCAGGCACTGATTTATAGTAATTAATAACCCTCTGATTTGTAGAGGAAGAATGATCTACTCAGAGAATGATGTATCAGTGGAATTTTCTTTACCATAATATAGTATTGCAGAGGAAATCACCTCAGATTTAAAACTTTCTTCACAAACCAGAAGTCGTATCTTTACCACCCAATTGCTAATCATGTCCACAGTCACAAAATATTCTGCAATCACAAACAGAAAATGAACATCGCATCATAAAAACATGTCTGGTATTGCCATTAACCTTTGTTTTGCCAAAACAAAATGGGAGATAAATTTGTGTGAAGATAAACAAATTTACCCGACCACAGCCCAATTTATACCCTTTAATTTACTTCAAACACAAAGGAAATGCCAGCATCATAATATGGCTGGTAAATGCTCCACTGTGCATTGTAAATAGTTTTCAGTTTTCTGACCGGATGTAGCCTTACAAGATGCAGAATCGTCTTTGCCTGAAAGCGATGGCCCAAGCGCAGGAAATAAGGCCAACTAGCTGAATTGTACACACAGGACACTGTGCCCACCTACATTACCCATGCTCACACTGTTCCCTTATAGGTGAGTGTAAATATCCCATGACAGCATGTCCATGGTTAAACCACAACATAAAGATTAATTTACTGATTTCATATACACATGCTATTTAAGGCAACTGTTCTAAATACACATTCAATCATGCATTACTACAGTGCAAAAGTCAAATTGCATGTTACTGCCAATGCATTAAACTGGCCTGAGAAAGACACTATTTACTGGTCACAAACTGCAGGTTTCAATGACTTTACACAGAGAACAACTCTCCAAATAGTCACAGGCCTCTTTCGGTTCATTGTATCGTACTACCGAAATCATTATCTTGAGTTCTGGTTTTGGTTAGATACGTTTTTAAAATAAATACATGAGAAACAATGCCATGCCAATATACTATTTATTACAAGTGTTAAGATAGTGAAGGGTCATGACCCACTAGAGGCTACACCTCTTGTAGATCATAGTGCACGTACCCAAAATAAACAATGGTAATAAACAGCATAATGTACTCTGCACATCTGAATATATAAACACATACAACCAATGAAAGCTCTCTGTGTTCCTTAGCATAGAAAACACCAGGCGTTGCTATGTATAATACTTGGAAACATCATATCCTTAGTTGAGATTGTTGGTAGTCTAATTAGTGATATACATAGATGGCGTGTTAACCCACTGAGCTACTGCTTCAAAAATACAACCAAATGTAGTTTGCCTCAAACAACTGGTTTCCGGTTTTAACTGGAAAATGCAGTTTCTGTAGTTTTCCCATGATACAGTACTGTGGGCATACGTTCACTTCTACCGTTAGTTTCAACTGCTAATACTATATACCACATTAACAAGCAATTCTAACGTTAGAACTCAAATATCCCTTGCTGAATACCGACCGTGACTGACCGACAGAGCCTGCACACGAGCATCATTGCTGTGAAAGATAAATGTGTTTTTTCCTGGCACCCTTTGTCTCAAAGTGCTTTGAGATGGCAGAGCTCGATACCTGGTGGTTCACTATGTATTGGAGTAGATTTATCTTTAGCCTGCTAATATGTAGTAAAACCTCTGAGAAAATACTTATAACAATAATTCAAAGATGACGTATGATTCCTTAAACAATGAACTGGGAGGAGAGAGTATCTTTATACAAAAATGGCACATTTTTACATCTTCTAATGCTCTATAATGAGAAATGTCACTCAGGGTACTATGCAGCCTGCTCCTGGGGCCATTCCTGTCGATCACGTGACTACGGACGTCATTGCTTCTCATTTGTGTGTCAATCTGCCGGTCGCAGGGCATTTTGAGCTGAAAATCAATACGTTACCTTTTCAAGCCAAATCCCACAAAGATGAGTGCAGTCCCTAAGGCTCCAGTAGCCGACATATTAGACTCGAACGAGCAGATATTTGGAAAGTGATGGGCAGTCAGACATCTTGCAGCAGTGGTTGAGTCTGGCCTTTCATGGATGAATGGTTTTCTAAATACAAGTTGTCAATAAACATATTCCGCGACAGCTGATTGTCTAAAAGCAAAGGATTAAGGTGAAATGTATTTTTCAGGAAATGAAAAGGCTGCTGTATTAAGTATTGATTCAATAAATAATGTTTGACAACTGATTAGAAATGATAAGATTGGATGCCAACTTTGTTGTTAGCCTTGCCATGGTGTATTGCTGCCTTATGGGGGCTCCCTTCCAGTCTGTATGGAGTGACAGTATGCTGGCATTTGAACAGTTCTGTTGTCAGGCTACTGATAGATCTCATTAAGCCTGCTGCTCTGCGTCGTACACACGGAGGGAGTATGTTAGACTTATAGTGACGCTTTGCATATAGAAGGGAACAGATGAGGCGCGCTGGTCAGAAATGGTTTCAGGGTGTGCGGTGGAAGCAAATTGTCGTTTTCTTTATTCACCTTTTTATGTTGTTTTAATCTAAATATTTTATTATATTTTATAAACAGCCAAGTGCATGCATTAACTAAAATAAAAGTATACTTCCAAGTAATCGTGGTACCTAATCCATTTTTAAAGTGCAGAGTCTTTCAACAAAGAAGAAGAAACCATAATATAGAAACAACGTTTAAAAAGGTTATTGACAATAATAAATTCCATTTAACAATGAGAACAAGAATCTCTCCATGGTAGCGGACCAGTCACAAAAGTGGCTGTCCAGGTGGGGAAGGTAGTTTGCATTTTTGGGTGCAAAAGTAAGAACAGAGCATTAAGGGCCGCATTACACAAACACACCCGGCACTTCCATGTTCCAGAAGTGGCCGCAGATGTTGTGGTGCCACTTATGGTGTTTTTAGGTTTAGGAACTCCATAAGTTCAACGCTCCCTGCCCCATCTCAATACCTTATATACCTTTTCTATGCATGGTGTTCAAGGGAGCGACGAGGGGCGTCAGCTCATGATCAGCTCCTATATCATTGGGCAGGATCTTCAAACAATACATTTTTATTAAACATGCACGTAGAAGCTGAGAGCTGCTATGCTTCCTTCTCCCATCAGGACTGTATGCACAAGGTCAGCTCCCTCACAGCCATTGCTTCAGCTGCTCACTCTTAAACAAAGCGTCCACCAGAGAACAGAATTTTTTCTGATTGGTCTTGTTATAAAAATCTTGGCCATCCACGCGCACGTTTATCACTGCAGTTGGCCTGCACTTTGCTTCTAGGTCTTTCACTTGCACCTCACATGCACAGCATTTGAGTACAAAAAAGGCAATATTAAGTCAGTACACTATGGGGCCGATTCCGATCTCGGTCGGAGGCGCACCCAACACCATTCGGTCGGGAAAAAAGCCATGCGAAAGCCTGTTTCCCGACCGATCCGTACAGCACACCGAACGAGCAAGTACGATGCGCACAACAGCAAAGAATCCGGCCGAGCCGTACTCACCCAAACCAGGTCCTGTTCTCCGACCGAGGCGAATCCGGAAACGCCGAATCGAGTCGCACGGAAGGAAAAATGCAGCTCCGTCCGGCCGAACGAGTCCGATGCGCTTTCCGTACGCGCCGAACCCGTCGCTACGCACGGCACGTCAAAGCATCCGGGAGAGGCGCACATAAGCTCCGATTCGCGCCACAACACGATCCACGGCTCCGAGACGAACACGGCAGCGACGAGGACGATGCGAAGCGACGAGGCGAAGCGACGAGGACGAGGCGAAGCGACGAGGACGACGCGAAGCAACAAGAAGGACGAACGACACGAACCAACCATGAATCCCTTCGTCCCGATCATACCAATATTCTACATTTACTACCGGAACAGGCACGGACGCGTACGGCGCAGAAGGTAAGCCAGACACCAACCACAAAACACATACAACACGTACACTACACATCACACACACACACAGAGGGATGCAGAATATACTTACACCAGCAACAGCAGCACCATAGGGGCAGGATGCCCATCACCAATGCCACATATGCACACAGGGGCCTGAATGCGCACCACCACCCCTACCCAGGGGGGGCAGGATGCCTACCACTACTACCACCCTCACCCAGGGGGGGCTGGATGCCTACCACCACCCTTAGCCAGGGGGGGCAGGATGCCTACCACCACTACCACCCTCACCCAGGGGGGCAGGATGCCTACCACTACCACCACCCTTAGCCAGGGGGGCAGGATGCCTACCACCACTACCACCCTCACCCAGGGGGGCAGGATGCCTACCACTACTACCACCCTCACCCAGGGGGGCAGGATGCCTACCACTACTACCACCCTCACCCAGGGGGGCAGGATGCCTACCACTACTACCACCCTTAGCCAGGGGGGCAGGATGCCTACCACCACTACCACCCTCACCCAGGTGGGGCAGGATGCCTACCACTACTACCACCCTCACCCAGGGGGGGCTGGATGCCTACCACTACTACCACCCTCACCCAGGGGGGGCTGGATGCCTACCACCACCCTTAGCCAGGGGGGCAGGATGCCTACCACCACTACCACCCTCACCCAGGGGGGCAGGATGCCTACCACTACCACCACCCTTAGCCAGGGGGGCAGGATGCCTACCACCACTACCACCCTCACCCAGGGGGGCAGGATGCCTACCACTACTACCACCCTCACCCAGGGGGCTGGATGCCTACCACTACTACCACCCTCACCCAGGGGGGCAGGATGCCTACCACTACTACCACCCTCACCCAGGGGGGCAGGATGCCTACCACTACTACCACCCTCACCCAGGGGGGCAGGATGCCTACCACTACTACCACCCTTAGCCAGGGGGGCAGGATGCCTACCACCACTACCACCCTCACCCAGGGGGCAGGATGCCTACCACTACTACCACCCTCACCCAGGGGGGCTGGATGCCTACCACTACTACCACCCTCACCCAGGGGGGCTGGATGCCTACCACCACCCTTAGCCAGGGGGCAGGATGCCTACCACCACTACCACCCTCACCCAGGGGGGCAGGATGCCTACCACTACCACCACCCTTAGCCAGGGGGGCAGGATGCTTACCACCACTACCACCCTCACCCAGGGGGGCAGGATGCCTACCACTACTACCACCCTCACCCAGGGGGGCTGGATGCCTACCACTACTACCACCCTCACCCAGGGGGGCAGGATGCCTACCACTACTACCACCCTCACCCAGGGGGGGCTGGATGCCTACCACTACTACCACCCTCACCCAGGGGGGGCAGGATGCCTACCACTACTACCACCCTTAGCCAGGGGGGGCAGGATGCCTACCACTACTACCACCCTCACCCAGGGGGGGCTGGATGCCTACCACCACCCTTAGCCAGGGGGGCAGGATGCCTACCACCACTACCACCCTCACCCAGGGGGGGCAGGATGCCTACCACTACTACCACCCTTAGCCAGGGGGGCAGGATGCCTACCACTACTACCACCCTCACCCAGGGGGGCTGGATGCCTACCACTACTACCACCCTTAGCCAGGGGGGCAGGATGCCTACCACCACTACCACCCCCACCCATAGGATGGATAATGCATGACACAACTAGCACACCACAACCTAGGGAATGCAAGAAGAAGACATCCCCCCAACACCATGACAAGTGTGTGTAGACTGTGTCAAATGCCTACAACACCGAACATGACTTTGAACATACAATGTGACCCCCTAGCACATGTGCCACACAAATGTGTGTGGCACACACAACGCAAGCAGGCCATGACCATTGTGGCAATGGGGTCCAAACCCCCATCATCACAGTGACCAAAATGCAAGTGTGGGGTCCATAGCTGCAGCACATTTTGAACATTGTGGCAATGGGGTCCAAACCCCCATCATCACAGTGACCAAAATGCAAGTGTGGGGTCCATAGCTGCAGCACATTTTGAACATTGTGGCAATGGGGTCCAAACCCCCATCATCACAGTGACCAAAATGCAAGTGTGGGGTCCATAGCTGCAGCACATTTTGAACATTGTGGCAATGGGGTCCAAACCCCCATCATCACAGTAACCAAAAGGTAAGTGTTGACAAAGTAAGAGGTGCAACTGCCAAACTGCATGGATGATTCCTGGTCACAGAACAACAAACACATCAGTGGCAAAGTAGTGTATGTGTCCCATTGCAACATAAATTGGGGGAGCCAAATCCTGCAGTGCAAATAAGACATAACTTTGGCCATGTGCAGACAAACAACACCCATGGGGGCTGACACCGTCAACAATCATCAATGACACAATGACAGAAGTGACCATCAGAATGCAGACCCACATATTTGCACCAATGGGCACACACATGCAGATACCCTGTGGAGACTGCAGATGTGAGGTGAACAGATACCATACCATGGCAGCAATGGGACACACAATCAACAATTAGCACCAAATGAGGGCTCCCGTCCCATCAGCCTGGTCATGGAAGTGCCAACGGAATCATCAGCACAGATCCAACACACTTGTATTGCAATGTTGCACTGACAACACAGATGAGTCCTTCCCCATTGATGCCCAAACCTGCATGTTCACTGGAGATGGCCACACGGTCAGGGAAGTAGACGAATAGAACAATGGCAGGCACAACAGATGTGCAGGGGTGGAAGCCACAGATGTGAAATTGCCAATCTAAGTAGGAAATCCCATTGCCAAATACTGAACACATGACACCCTCAGATGCTGCTATGGATGACATGGATACACCACAGGATAGGACACATTCCCCCTGGACCACATGGGTTCCTGCACAGTAACACTTCATTATCATGAGACCAAATATCACCATCACTGCAGCAAGGGCATGGTTAGCATCATCAACATCATGTACATCAGAAGCAAAAGCACTAGAGAACAGAAAGTTGCTTTATTCAGCATATGTGGCATTAAAAGTAGAAGTCCGGTAGAACATAAACAAAGGCCAATGGCCAGTCCATCAACAAAGTCACAAGTGGGTGACAGTGGCAGATGCCACCCTACACATGCCTGCACAAAACCAGGGACAATCCACTAGGAGGGGCAACCGGGGGGTAGGCCAGGCACCGCAGGGACAGGATCAGGGCTCACCAGGAGGAAGCAGGGAAGGGGTGGTGGGTGCTGGAGAGCCACTGACAACTGCAGTGGAGGTGTCTGACATGGTGTGTGCCGGCACAACTGGGGGCATGGCTCAGATGTTGTGGGTGCCGGCACGACTGCAGTGGACCCTGCAGATGGAGTGGACAGGTCCGCCACTGCAGTGCCCAAGTCAGACAGGGTGGTAGTGGACTCCACTGCAGTGCCTACCACCAGGGGAGGAGAATGGGGAACAGGCAAGGTGGGCTGGACAGAGGGGGAGGACACCCTCACCACATCAGTGGCACAGACAAGCGCAGCGGGGGTGTGGTGCCGGGAGAGCAAGTGGCAGGGGGAGAAGGCCGGAGCCTCTTGGGGATGGTATATCTGTGGGTGGGGGAACCTGGGGCAGGGTGTGGTGGGGGCACCTGTGGAGTGGGGGCCTGAGGGATGGAGGAAGGAGACATGGTGCTTGAGCTGCAGGGCGGCGGCGGGGTCTTGCTCTTAGCACTCCGGGGGGACTTGCGGGTGGGGGCCTCAGTCTGTCTGCGCCTGGGGGAGGGTGTCCGGGGGCGAGGGGCACTCTGCTCCGTGTGGGGGGGCTTCCTCTTCCCCCTGGATGCTGGGGCAGCTGGATCGGAGGGGAAGAGGCCGAGGTCACTGAGGAAGAGGCGCTGGGTCTTTGGGGTTGCAGGTGAGGCAAGGGAGGGTGCTTTGGAGGGAGAGGCAACTGAGGACTGTGCAGTGCCCGTGGATGCGTGTGTGTGTACCAGGGCCCCATCCCCTGTGAGTCTGGTTTCAGTCCCCTGACTGTGCGTGCGTGTGCGTTTAGTTTGTGGCGTGTGTGTCTGTGTGCTGGACGTGTGTGTGCTGGTGTGTGCCTGTGCCGGTGTGTGTGTGTGGTTGGGACGGGTAAGGTGCTGGGGAGTGTGGATGGAGCAGAGGCAGGAGGGGTGAGGGACTGTCTGAGGAGGGACACTGCTGCCGTCAGGGAGGAGTCCATGGACCTGTTGCCCCTCTGTAGGTCAGACATGCCCGATGAGATGCCCTCCATGAACGACACCAGCTGAGTCAACAGTGCGGTGTGCGCATGGAGGACACTCAGCATGGCTGTCTGCCCTACATGGAGCTGGCGAAGGAGGTACACAGACTCCTCACTCAGGGCAGCAGGGGACACAGGGGCAGGGGTGCGGTGCCTGGCCCAAAGGAGACACGCTCCCGAACATGGGAGCCTCCACGGACCTGGGGAATGGGAGCCGATGGGAGGGCGGTGGTGGTGCTGGTGGTGGCGGGGACAGCAACACTAGCTGGGGTGTGGTGGCTGCTGACACCCGCCTCCACAAGGGAGTCATCCTCCGAGTTGCTCTGGTCCTCAGCTGAGGTGGATGGTGCTGAGGACTCCTCGGTGTGGCTCCCCTCGCCCTCCGTGCCACTGGGTCCCTCCGACCACTCCTCGGCTGCTGACCCAGTCTGGCTCTCTGGCTCCTCCTGGTCCGTGGAGCTGTCCCCTTCCGTGGCCGTGGATGTATCTGCAAACAATGGGGAAACAGACAGACATCAGTCACCTGCACCAAACGCACACACCACTGTGAGCACAGCACATTACAGAGCAAGCCCTGGCATCATTATTTGTACATTGCTAAAAGTGCCCTAACTGAACAGGAGAAGCCAATTGTAAGTCTGATGCCAAGCATGGCACTCACATCCCACATGGCCTTGCACCCATCTGTCTGGTGTCTGTTGGATTGCAACACCCCAGTGTGGACACATGCACCAAGTACACAGTAGTTGGACAGTGCAGAGGACACGGTGTGGCATGTGGACATGCACACATCACAGCTCTTGCCACTGAGTCAGTACAGGTTTCCGGATGAAAGGGATGCCCAGAGTCAAATAGGAAATGCATGTGATGCATACCAGCGACAGACACCATGATGCACCCATGTCCTGATAGCCAGCGCCACTATGGTGTGCATGTAGCACATGTCACTCCCCTGCAGGACCACCAATAAGTTGACACATGCCATGGCAGAGGCATGACTGCTAAGTCATACATCACTGTCTCAGTGATGTATGACTTGGCAGCCAGACAACAACACTATGCACTGTGTCACAATAGTAGGTCATGGGGAATGCAAGTCCTGGAGCTGCACAAGTGCATATGTACATCCCCCACACAACACATCATCTTAACCCTCATCTGTCCAGGTCACACCTATTGGACATATGGGAGACCTGTGACACTACCCTCTGAACCTGAGCCCCTCACAATTTGCTGTGAATGGGGAACAGCTGCCTGAACTTCACATTCGCATACCCCAGTCTGCACGGGCAGCTGATCAAACACCTATGTGACACACAAGTATCGTCTCCTATGGTCACATCTCCAGGGGCATGCTGAGCCCCTACCAAGAAACACCCCAGCAGTCCTGGCAACTAATCCACAGCACACTGACACAGAGGCAGACACCTGAGGGGTCAAATCACTGTGCACAATGTGTCAGCTGATACACGGGAGTGGGAGTACAGAGTGCATTGCATGGCCTGGAGTAGGCATGACTGTCCTGCTCCACATGAATGAGGGATGTGCCCTGGACAGTGGATAGCTGGCTATGTATGTGTGACACACGTAATCTGCACACTCCTGGGGCACAAACATTGTTCCCACCCACTGCATGGGCGTGTGCCACATACCCCAGGCACATGTGGTGGCTCAGCTCAGCAAGTGGACCGCATATCAAAGCAACACGCAGATCACATGTCCAAACCCAGGCGTTGTGTGAACAATGGACCCACCCATGATGCCCACAACAGAGTTAGGGAAACAGATGCTGTATCCCACCTTTAGTGAAGCAAACTGCAAGGACACAGTCCCAAGTGACACAATTCCCTGAATGTAAGGGCCACACCTGGGTATCAGATGACCAGTGGGCAGTGCACAATAGAGGGAGATGGCTCCTGGACAACATGACTGCTGCACTGTGGCAGTTGAACCAGGCCAGAGGAGGGCACAAAGCATGTAATACAGAGTTCACAGTGCAGTCTTTGACTCACCCCCTCCTTGCTGCTGTCTGGCCTTCAGCTGCCCATCCAGGTCTGGAAAGACCACCGCCAGGATCTGGAGCATGTGGGGGTCAGGGTCCGTGTTCCGCCCCTCCTGCGAGGAGGCGACAGCTTCAGCTGGACCCGTGCAATCCTCCGGGTCCAGCCCCGAAGGTCCTGCCACCTCTTCTGGCAGTTGCGGATCCGGCGCTTGTAGACCCCCACGGACCGGACAGCCCGGACGATGTCCTTCCAGATTTCCTGCTTCCGATGGGCATTAACCTGTCAGGATGACAAAGTGAAAAGGCCATTACCACACATGCAACATATCCGTGCATGACACAGTTGTATATACATGTCTCAATCACAGGGGCACATGATGTACACAGGCAGTGCAAAGCTGACCATGGACAGTTTGCCAGACGTCACTACATGGTATCATTGCATGGGAAGTAAAACCATGTTCAAATGCACTGTCACTGCACCATACCTGTCCAGTGCAAGTCACTACACACTATGGGGGTGACAACTACTCAGTGAGCCTGCTAGCCAGTGGCGTGCAGACTCTCAGTCTTGCTAGTCACACAAAATGCACATTCAGAAAGGCAGTGCACAGAACACTCACCTGCTCCCCCGGTGTCCCATACAGCTTGCTGTACTGTGGAAGTAGGCTGTCCAGCAGGGCCTGGTTCTCTTCAAGGCTGAAGGCTGGGGCTCTCTCCACAGTACGTGCCATTGCAGGGTCCAGAGGGGCAGAGACAGCAGCAGTGCAGTGGCAGATGTCGTCCTGGAGCATGTAGTGCAGGCAAGTGAGCTCTCTTGTCCCTTGTGTCCAAAGTGATAGGTCCAAGTCGTTTGCATCTTCTGAATCTGGCCAATCCATGGAATAGCAGCACCAAAACACGCCCACAGCATCCTTCAAATCTTCAACTTCATGACATACATGATTTTGCAACATTGTTGTGGGTGACCAACTGAATTTACAGCAACCGACTCGTTCGAAATTCGAAAACGCGTCCGTTGCCAGGCAAGCCCATTGTCAATGGGTGCGCACCGATCGGTCCATTGCGGTACAACGCGCACAGGGGTACAACGCATACCCGCACACATTGAATGCAATGGGCCGGCCGGAGGCACCGATCGGTCCATTGCAGTACAACGCGCACAGGGGTACAACGCGTACCCGCACACATTGAATGCAATGGGCTGGCCGGAGGCACCGATCGGTCCATTGCAGTTCAACGCGCACAGAGGTACAACGCGTACCCGCACACATTGAATGCAATGGGCCGGCCGGAGGCACCGATCGGTCCATTGCAGTTCAACGCGCACAGGGGTACAACGCGTACCCGCACACATTGAATGCAATGGGCCGGCCGGAGGCACCGATCGGTCCATTGCAGTACAACGCGCACAGGGGTACAACGCGTACCCGCACACATTGAATGCAATGGGCCGGCCGGAGGCACCGATCGGTCCATTGCAGTTCAACGCGCACAGGGGTACAACGCGTACCCGCACACATTGAATGCAATGGGCCGGCCGGAGGCACCGATCGGTCCATTGCAGTACAACGCGCACAGGGGTACAACGCGTACCCGCACACATTGAATGCAATGGGCCGGCCGGAGGCACCGATCGGTCCATTGCAGTACAACGCGCACAGGGGTACAACGCGTGCCCGCACACATTGAATGCAATGGGCCGGCCGGAGGCACCGATCGGTCCATTGCAGTTCAACGCGCACAGGGGTACAACGCGTACCCGCACACATTGAATGCAATGGGCCGGCCGGAGGCACCGATCGGTCCATTGCAGTAAAACGCGCACAGGGGTACAATGCGTACCCGCACACATTGAATGCAATGGGCCGGCCGGAGGCACCGATCGGTCCATTGCAGTACAACGCATCACTGTACATGTGACTGGCATATGTCAGCATGCCTGTCTCAGATGGACATATGCCAGCCACAGATAGCTCCCAGGGAGTGATGGGCACACCTACATCACGACAGCCTGTCCAAACTTTATCATAAGGCATGTAAGGCTGCATTTCCTATTGTGTGTATGTTGGTGTACATGTTGTCCTGTGGGTGTCACCTGTGGGCAGCCACCCCCAGGCTGTGCACGTGTTCATGGGGACAGGATCCTGGGTGTTACGTGTACATGTCCACTGTGATGTGCAACTGTTCATATCTGTGCATGTGCCATGGTCACATTTCACAGTGGTGTATGTGTATGTCATGTCACATACCCCATGAGTCCCATGTGGGACAGTATGTTTGAGCCAGGGTGTCCCAGTGGCACAATAGTGATGGTCCTCCACAGTCTTTGTGCATGTAGTGTTTACAATGTCTCTGATGTCATGTGCACAATGGGAGACAGTCTCCACATCCACGTTGTGTGTGCATGGACTCTGATGTTGTGCGTGTGTGTCACAGACGTCCATGTCTGTCCTGCCGTGGCAAGTGGGCCCACTACCTGTGGGGGTCATGGTTGTTTTGCTGTGGTGTATACATGATACTCCATGTAATGCCAGTGTCCATGTGGCATTACAGGGTCCCTGGGAATGTACCTGTCGTTGAGCTGTGGTGCCTGGGGCACATCTGTCCTCACATGTCACTGTGGGGGTTATTGTGACACGGCAGCAGGAGATGGGAACTGTGACACGGCCTCATGATATCCAATGGGCCAACCTGGGACTAATTGATGCCACCTGTTGGACCGTGTTGACAGATGTTGGCCATGTATGTACCATACATGTCCTTCCGGTACTGCACACTTCATGTACTTGTGCCTCATAATGATGTATGTTGGGATCTTGAGTGTGTTCAATGCCGCATATGTGGGGTGACTGACAATCTTGCTCACTTCTCCTCTGCACTGCAGGGCTCCTGCTGTCCATCGACCATTCCCAGACCTGGCAACGATGGTGGAACGGGACAGCATCCGACGGTACCGCTTCACCAGGCAGCTGATTGAGGATTTGGCAGTGCAGTTGTCCCCACATTTGCAGCCTGGCCGGCCGTATCCTACAGCGCTGACCCCCAAGGTGAAGGTGATGGCAGCCCTACACTTCTTTGCCACTGGTACCTTCCAACATACTGTGGCGACTGCTGGTGGGATGTCACAGACCATGTTCAGCCGTGTGCTCCGCGATGTTTTGGCGGCAATGTTGCTCTTCCTGAACCGGTACATCTATTTCCCTAGACTGCGACGACTCACTGACGTGAAGAGTGACTTTTATGCCCTGGGGAGGATGCCGCATGTAATTGGCTCCATTGATGGGACACATGTGGCTTTGGTACCACCACAGGCCCAGGAGCAGGCCTACAGGAACCGCAAGCACTACCACTCGGTCAATGCACTGGTGGTGTGTCTTGCAGACATGACCATCACACACGTGTGTGCCCGTTTCCCTGGTTCAGCACACGATGCCTTTGTGATGAGGAGTAGTCGCATCCCCAGGATGATGGCACAGATGCAGAACCAGCGTGCCTGGCTTGTCGGTGTGTACTGACTTTGTGCCATTGTGTGTGATCTGATCTGTAGTATTCCGCCCACTTTTCCAAGTCAGCTAATGTGCACTTGTCTGTCCGTAGGTGACTCGGGATACCCCTACATGCCGTGGTTGCTGACACCCCTCAGGAACCCTGTGACACCAGCCCAGATGCGCTACAATGAGGCACATGGTCGGACCAGGAGAGTGATTGAGCGGACCTTTGGACTCCTGAAGAGCCGCTTCCGCTGCCTGGACAAGACCGGAGGGTCCCTCCCATATGCCCCTGCGAAAGTGTGCAAGATTATCATCGTCTGCTGCATGCTCCACAACCTGGCAGTGCGGAAGGAGTTGCCTCTCATCCAGGATGACAATGACCAACATCCGCCACCTGTGGAGGATCCTGGCCTGGACCACGATGCCAGTGACGATGATGATGATGATGATGGTGATGGTGATGTCCGCACACAGCTCATCACCAACTTCTTTAGCTGAATGTGAGTATCCTGAGGTGTCATGTCAATGATGTGAGTTGGCATGATGTGTGGGTGGTGCTCTGGTGCTGTTGGAGTGTGTCCATGGGCTACTTGACTGGATGTGTGTTGCGATGTGTGGTGACAGGTGGGCTGTACTCCCCAACAGTGTTGACATGCTAACTTGGTTCTGGGTGGGTATCTTGTAACATGTATTGTGCATGAGTTTTGCTGTTCTGTCCTGTACTCCATTGCTTTTGACTGTGTGTCATTTCTGTCCTTCACAGGGTACTTTCAGATTCGTTTGGTCAACTGTGTCCACCGACGACGTGATTGCACATCCAGGCTGGTAGCTGTTGTGTCCCTACAGGTGATGTGCGCCACACCCATGGACTTCCTTCCGTCTATAGTTGTTGACTGTGTGCCCGCTGCCAGGTGGGATTACCTTGCATCTGTAGTGGTTACAGCATGTTGCTACTGTGTAATAAACCTGTGCTTCACTTTGTGATGTGCGTTGTCTGTGGTCACACATTTGACTGCCATTTGCTTACTGCACCTGTGGGCTACTTGACTACAACTGGGAATGGGTGTGGTGTCTGTGCATTGCACCGTCTTCCCTGGCAACATCAGTGTAGGCAATGAGTCAGATGGCCTAGGTGTGTATGTGTTGTGTAGCCCTGGTGGTGTGTCTCCCTCATGTGTGTCACGTTGTCTGTACTCACATGCCTGTGTTGTCCTTGCTGTTGCAGTTCGCATACACAGTGTAATTTTGCAGTTCATCATCCCCATAACAGCACCCACGTTGGAATCACGACAGAGGCAAGTATGGTGTATTGGTGTGTTTATTGTGATACATTTGTGTTAATAGTGCATAGGATGGGTAGTGCTGTACATAAATCTTGCAATCCCAAGTTCCTAGGTGAATTGAAAGTCCTGGTAGACAGGATCCCCAGTATCGGGGCCACAGTTGTCTGACACATTGGTCCAACTTGTACTCCCCATGCAATGTGTGGGAGTAGTGTTGCCGTCAACAGGGTGAACAGTCTGTGCACAAAGGCGAACATCCAGAACAGGTTCAGGCTTCCTGGGAGTTGCGCTTGGCCATCGGCCTCTCACTTTTCCCTCCTCGGACGACCCCTCTTCTTGGGGGGGCCCTCAAGTACAGGCTGCTGCGGTGCAGGGGACTCTCCGCCAGAGTCCTCCTCCCTCCCTGTGGCAGTTGCAGTTTGTTCGGCACCAGATGTTGTTGGCACACAGGGAGGTGTGGACTGGTTGCTGTTCATCTGGTGGAGGCATTGTAAAATGTCCCTGTGCACCGCCGTCATCTCATGCAGTGCATCCCACTTGGACTCCACGCGGGACATGTGTGAGTCCACACGGGACATGTGTGACTCCACGTGGGACATGTGGGAGTCCAAGCGGGCATGATGGGCAGCCTGCTGCTGTTTAATGTCTCTGAGGAGCCCCACTACCTGGCTGAGCTCTCCGGTGCTGGACTGGTACGCATCAGCTATGCGTACCAGTTGTGGGTCATCATGCACACCAGCAACATCTGCAAGCAGCGACCTCTGTCTCCCACCCCTCCCACCACCCCTGCTGACATGTGCAGTGTGTGCAGTGGCACGCACAGATAACCCTGGTCCACCTTGGGGGTTGGTGGTGGTGGTGGTGTCCATGGCCCCAGGTTGGTCCAGGGTCACTGTGCTGGTGTTGCTCCTTGTTCTGTCCATGTCGGCAGGGGTGGTATTCGTGGTAACAGTCGTTAGAGGGGTGGGTGCAGGGGGTGCAGCTGGTGGTCCTGCTGGTGCTGCAGCTGGTGGTCCTGCTGGTGCTGCATGTTGACTTGCACCGGATGTGCCAGGTTGTTCTTCATCGTCCGAGGAGGACAGAGGCTGTACGACGCCAGTGAGCTCGGCATCCTCTTGAGCCTGGGACTGGGACTCCTCAGCGTCTGCTGCTGTGTCCCCATCATCACCTGTTTTTGGGAGACACAAACAATGTATGTTATGTTTCTGCAGGCATCAATGGTTGACACACATGACAGTTGTGACTGTGCCTCTGGGTGCGGGCCTGTACATTGCATTGTCCTAAGTCGTCACAGTCAGGGGTTGATATTGGTGTGGCACATTGTCCTGCATTATTTGGGCATATCTATGTATTTTCTGGGGTGTGAACATGGTCTGCATTGGTTGTGTTTGGTTGACAGCCGGCCCTCCTTCCCACCCACCCACCCAGCCAGTCAGTTATCCCACCATGGAACGTGCTTGCGTTGCAGGGAGTGGAAGTTGTCTCTCAGGATGTCAGTCAGTGGTGTCCTGCTGTTTGTTGGTGCACAGTTGCCAGCAGGGCCTTGTGCTCCCCACAGCAGTAGCCAGTGTCGGCCATCTTGTGAGTCCTTCTCCACTTCCTGTGATGTGAGCATGGTTCAGGGTGGTGTTGATGGGACAGTTGTGAGGGTGACCAATATCTGTGACTGCCACTCCCTTCATGCCATTGCCTCCACCCCACTTCCCAGCATTCCCATACTTACTTGCTTTTGTGGGGAGTTCAGTGTGTGTGGGTGTGAGAGCAATGGCAAGATGGCTGACAGTGGTGTCCTGCTGTTGGTTGGTGTGCAGTACCCAGCATGCCCTTGTGCTCCCCACGACACAGCAACAGTGTCAGACATCTTTGATGGGCCTTTCCACTCTCTGTGGGATGTGCATGCGTGAGTGTGAGCTTGCTGGGCCATGTGGTGGGGGATGTAGAGCTGTGACTACGACTCCCATCATGCTATTGCCTCCTCCCCCCTTCCCAGCATGCCCATGCTTCCTTCCTTTTGACTCTGCTTCCCTGCGGGGTGGGCTGGCTGTGCTGACAGGATGGCTGGGAGTGTTGTCCTGGCAGTTGTTTGGCTAGAAGTCCCAAGAGTGTCCCTGTGCTTCACACGACATAACCCAGGGTGGTGGTTCTTTGTGGGATCTTGTGTTAGGATGAGGGGCATTGCATTCTACCAGGTGGGTTCTGTGGAGTTTGTGTTGGGGTGTGTGTGAGGGGAGGTGCTTGTGACTATGGTCAGTGCTGCAAGTTCCCCTTCCCACCCAGCCAGCCAGATATCCCACCATGGAACGTGCTTGCATTGCAGGGAGTTTAAGTTGTCTCTCAGAATGTCAGTCAGTGGTGTCCTGCTGTTTGTTGGTGCACAGTTGCCAGCAGGGCCTTGTGCTCCCCACAGCAGTAGCCAGTGTCAGCCATCTTGTGAGTCCTTCTCCACTCCCTGTGATGTGAGCATGGTTCAGGGTGGTGTTGATGGGACAGTTGTGGGGGTGACCAATATCAGTGACTACGACTCCCATCATGCCATTGCCTCCACCCCACTTCCCAGCATTCCCATACTTACTTGCTTTTGTGGGGAGTTCAGTGTGTGTGGGTGTGTGAGCAATGGCAAGATGGCTGACAGTGGTGTCCTGCTGTTGGTTGGTGTGCAGTTCCCAGCATGCCCTTGTGCTCCCCACGACACAGCAACAGTGTCAGACATCTTTGATGGGCCTTTCCACTCTCTGTGGGATGTGCATGCGTGAGTGTGAGCTTGCTGGGCCATGTGGTGGGGGATGTAGAGCTGTGACTACGACTCACATCATGCTATTGCCTCCACCCCCCTTCCCAGCATGCCCATGCTTCCTTCCTTTTGACTCTGCTGCCCTGTGGGGTGGGCTGGCTGTGCTGACAGGATGGCTGGGAGTGTTGTCCTGGCAGTTGTTTGGCTAAAAGTCCCAAGAGTGTCCCTGTGCTTCACACAACATAACCCAGGGTGGTGGTTCTTTGTGGGATATTGAGTTAGGATGTGAGGCATTGCATTCTACCAGGTGGGTTCTGTGGAGTTTGTGTTGAGGGGGGGTGTGAGGGGAGGTGCTTGTGACTATGGTCAGTGCTGCAAGTCCTCCTTCCCACCCAGCCAGCCAGATATCCCACCATGGAACGTGCTTGCATTGCAGGGAGTGTAAGTTGTCTCTCAGAATGTCAGTCAGTGGTGTCCTGCTGTTTGTTGGTGCACAGTTGCCAGCAGGGCCTTGTGCTCCCCACAGCAGTAGCCAGTGTCAGCCATCTTGTGAGTCCTTCTCCACTCCCTGTGATGTGAGCATGGTTCAGGGTGGTGTTGATGGGACAGTTGTGGGGGTGACCAATATCAGTGACTACGACTCCCATCATGCCATTGCCTCCACCCCACTTCCCAGCATTCCCATACTTACTTGCTTTTGTGGGGAGTTCAGTGTGTGTGGGTGTGTGAGCAATGGCAAGATGGCTGACAGTGGTGTCCTGCTGTTGGTTGGTGTGCAGTTCCCAGCATGCCCTTGTGCTCCCCACGACACAGCAACAGTGTCAGACATCTTTGATGGGCCTTTCCACTCTCTGTGGGATGTGCATGCGTGAGTGTGAGCTTGCTGGGCCATGTGGTGGGGGATGTAGAGCTGTGACTACCACTCCCATCATGCTATTGCCTCCACCCCCTTCCCAGCATGCCCATGCTTCCTTCCTTTTGACTCTGCTTCCCTGTGGGGTGGGCTGGCTGTGCTGACAGGATGGCTGGGAGTGTTGTCCTGGCAGTTGTTTGGCTAAAAGTCCCAAGAGTGTCCCTGTGCTTCACACAACATAACCCAGGGTGGTGGTTCTTTGTGGGATATTGAGTTAGGATGTGAGGCATTGCATTCTACCAGGTGGGTTCTGTGGAGTTTGTGTTGAGGGGGGTGTGAGGGGAGGTGCTTGTGACTATGGTCAGTGCTGCAAGTCCTCCTTCCCACCCAGCCAGCCAGATATCCCACCATGGAACGTGCTTGCATTGCAGGGAGTGGAAGTTGTCTCTCAGGATGTCAGTCAGTGGTGTCCTGCTGTTTGTTGGTGCACAGTTCCCAGCAGGGCCTTGTGCTCCCCACAGCAGTTGCCAGTGTCAGCCATCTTGTGAGTCCTTCTCCACTCCCTGTGATGTGCGCATGGTTCATGGTGGTGTTGATGGGACAGTTGTGGGGGGGCAATATGTGTGACTGCGACTCCCATGATGCTATTGGCTACACTGACTTGGCCAGCATACACAGAATTCCTTCCTTTGAGTGGTCTTCACTGTGTGTTGGTGTTGTTGTGGTGGCTACATGTCTGGATGTGTTTGTTAGTTCTATTTGTGCCACTGCCTAGCTGTAGTTGTAGTTGTGTTTGTACATGTGATGACACGGTTAAGTGTAACTTTGAGATGGCATGTGTTGTGTTTATCTGACTGACATACACATTTTGGGATGATTCTGTTCTGGTTGCTGTGTAATTGCTATGAGTGCATGGTTTGACTCTCCCCTTGACAGTGATGTGTGTGTATTGTGGCAGAATATTGTGTACATTTGTTGTGTACTCACCAGGCTCTGGGATGTTCTCTAGTCCATATACGCTCACTGGCGGAAGGATGGCCCGCACCTTCTCCTCCCAGGGCCTGAGGTATACTGGCGTGGCAGGAGGGCCACTGCCGGTGTATTGGCTCAGGAGGTAGTCTTTCTTGAGCAGCTCCCGGACCCTCCTGCGCACGTCATACCACCTGTTCTGGATGTCGGTCTTTGTGCGCAGACATGGTGATTGTGCGTTCACCCTGTTGATGATCCTCTCCCACATCTTGGTTTTCTGGGAGATGGGGGTCTGTTGGACCAGTGTGCCAAACAGCTGTGACTCTACCCTGAGGATCTCGTCTACCAGGACTTCCAATTCACAATCTAGGAACTTGTGATTCTTCTTGGGGGGCATGGTGATGGGTGGTGATGGTGAGTGATGTGTGTGTAGGTGTGCAGGTGAGGGTGTGTGAGTGTGTGTTTTGCTGGGTGTATGTGAGGTAGGTGTTTGTTGGTGTGCTGATGGTGTGTGGCTTGTGTGAGGGATGAGCTGTGGGTGTGTGGTTGCTTTCTCTTGGGTGCTGGCAGTGGAATGGCATTTGCAAAGGCTCATGGTTGTGATTTGTGTCCTTTATATCGGTGGAGTTGTGGGTGTGTCTTTGTTCTCTGTCCCCACCCCCCCCCAGTATTTATTGGCTTGATAATTGCTTGTTTGGCCTTTTTTTTGGGTGATTTTTCCTTTTTGCTGTTTGTGTATGTTGGAAACGTTCTTGTGACCGAGTCGGACCCTGCATTGGTCTCGTACGGTGTTCTCCGTTTCGTTCACGCTGTGTTTGTGCAGTTTTCTATGCTGCGTACGCGTCGGTCGCGGTGTATTGTGTTGCTTCGGCTCGGTTTTGTATGCGTGTCGGTCGCACGGCTTGTCCTCCGTCCGACTCGCTCGTGGTTTTCGCGCCTTGCATCGTACTTTGCGGTTTGGAGTTCGCGTGTACGTTTCGGTCGGATTTGTTCCGGGTGCGTGTCGGTTGGTTGGATTCGCGTGTTTTTCCGTCCGGATTGCTGTTTTCCGTGCGGCTCGGTCGGTCGACTTGGTTTCGGTACGTGTCGGTCGGATTTTTCGCGCCTTGCATCGTACTTGGCGTGTCGTGCGCCACGGGTACGTGTCGGTCGCTATTATTTCCGGATCCGAGTCGGTCTGCGATTTTTCCGGCCCGAATCGGAATTGACCCCTATGTGTGCAACCAGTTCGGAATAGTACGTTCAAGTCTTGACAATCGTGTCATTATAACATGCAGACATTTTTAAATATGTTGCACATGAACAATGACCTTTCATGATGATATATGGATATAGCCTTATTTCCATCCGATGTAAACTACGCCTAAACGTTAGCCTTTCTGTTAGCAGCGTAGATGGCAACATTAGAATTATATGCTTTTTTTTTTAATGCAGATTTATATACCGCGAACTTGACCCGAAGGTATTGGAGCGCTTTACATGAGCACCGGTTACGTTACACAAGGACACATTCAGGCACGGGGAGATTAAGTAATTTGCCCAGAATCACAGGATGTGGACGCGACTCCGAGGCTCGAACCTTGGTTTCCAGCACCAAAATCGGCAGTCTGCCAACGGACCACATCCTCTCCCCTCTCAATTGGCCATAACCTCTTTCACAGTAAATGTTTCTAAGTTACTATATTGTGCGGCTGCGGTCAAGGTCATTAAAGGACATTTTGTTTTGATAGGCTTCATATTGTCTTGTTGGCTCATTATAAGAATTTGCTACTAACAAACCGTTTAAATGTTATATACTATGCTGCATGGCCACACTGCAATACTGCATGTCAGAGAAGGTTGTTTCATTCCACTCTATACAAGGAGGGCCTTAAATGTATTGTCCTCATTTTTGGTCCAAGTATGATGTTTATGACTACACCCCTTGGGCCAACAGGGGCAACTGGGGAAACCCCATAGACCCCTCAATGTCCCTCTTTCCATGAGGTACACTGTCATAAAAATCATACTGGCCTTCGTCCCCCCTTCACTTTTAAGCCACTCAGCCTTTCAATGCCCAGTGAGTGACTTAACTTTGAGAAACTGGCCTGTAATTATGTAGCAAAATTGAAGGAAGCTTTTAAATATTTCCTTATAGCATTTCTAAAACTGAGCGAGTGGCACTTAACGCAACACTGAAGTAGTCATTAAACCAGCTGATAAAGGTGGTCGGATTGTTATTGTAGATCTAGCTGACTACAGAACTGAAGTCCTGCACCAATTGGGTAACACTGAGCATTACCTGCAGAGAACAGAATGGCTTCCTTAGTCATAATGAGTTTCTCTTTTTAAATACCTAGACACCAAGAACTCCCGTTAATAAATGTTATGAAAAATCCACAAAGGTTTGCGCAATCCACTTGGGAGACCGATTGTTTCTGGGTGCAGCTCTGTTTTGGAACCAATTGGCTAATACCTAGATCTCTTTATTAAAGAGACAGCATGGACCTGATTAACCAAATTGAAGACATGACATTTGACCCTTTCCTTGCTCTCCTGGTAGGGTTAGACATTGAGTCGCTTTACACAAAAACCCACAGAGAGAAGTACTTAACGTAATGACCTCCTGGTGGGATAAGAGACCCCGAACCCATTGGGTTCCTACTTCCTTTCTAAAGTCACTCCTGGAAATTACGCTTACTAAAAATTTCTTTTTATTTAAAAAAACAAAACAAAACATTGTATCCACAAAGGTGTCTCCTTAGGGCCATGTGCAGAGCCGGGTGCTGAGAGTATGGCCCGGGTGCGGAGATTCCGGCCCAACTGCGGATGTAAAGATACGACTTGTAAATGACCTCTATGAATACCGAAAGTCATAAATGACTTCTGTGAATACCAAAAGTCGTAAAGTTAGACTTTTGTCTCAGATTACCTTTGTGAATCGGCCCCATTGCTTATTAGTTACAGTGGTCTAAAAGGAGCACTAAGAAGTTGATGGAATCTTCTCTAAATATGTTTGAAACTTCATTGCATTAGCCCTTCAAACAGACCATGATATTGTCTATTGCTTTTTATGATCACCTTTTTATGTCTTGTTTCACCACTGCACCCACCTGCACTATGTGATCACTTTACAGAGCACCTTTAATGCTTTTTGTAGATCCTTCTTTACAGTGTCCTAATTGTAAAAATTCTTTCTTTTGAAGCTTTCTGTCCATAAAGGAATGTAGCACAATACATTGGTCTACGTTTATCATTGCCAGTTATTCTGCATTACTGATCAAATATTAATGCATTGTTATTGCTCATTATTGAATGACACCCACAGGGATATCAGTTGCTTTTTGATTACCGGAAGCGAGGTGGCATTCATTTTTTGTACCCCCTCTTCACCCATCATTTTGCATAAGCGTTTGGGTTGGGTGTTTCCCGGTAGCCACACACTTTGCAGAGGAGGAAATGTCAAATATACATTGTGCAGGTGTGAATTGTATGACCTGGCATATTAACAATATTGATACATAACTAAACTTCACCCATGCTGTTAATAGGCTGGTTACAACCAATTAAGGTGAATTGGGAGAATAGGGATGTATGATGACAAATGAATGCTTCATACTGCCTAATATGCATAATTATTGGTGATAGCGTTTTATAATATTTACAACCAATCTAATGCACTTGACTTGTAGATAAATAGTGTATAATAAATATTCATATAGTAAAATACCATCTGTTGTGTGTGCATACTGATTTGAGAGGTAAGGGGCAGGACTCTCTACATTCCACTTGTGAATGAGAGATTCTATGACACGTTTGTCTGACTCCTTTCCACTCGAGCTTAAATCAGTGAGGGAGGAATGAAAGAAGCCTGGAATTTCTCATTTTCTCTGAAAAGGCTATCATTACCTTTGGGGCTTAGAGAATCTACTTGGTGTAACCCCAAATAATTGGAGGGTAACATGACAATATAGTGCTTGATAATACCATTAGTCTGCTTTTGAACTCTCATGATTTTGGCATGTAGCAGAGCTTTAGCACATGGATAAAGTTTATTTGCCCAAGATTACACATTAGGTCAAGTAGTGAAGTAAAGCTTGGAATTGCTGTCTCCACAGATGACATCATAGCTGTTAAATTGCATCTCCTTAATTCTATATTTCCTTCAAAATTCAAGTAATATGTCCGCCAACCAATGCCACGGCACATATACATTTTCTCAACATTATGAGTAAATGGATCTAAAATTGGGAATAAGAGGTTGTTTCAATATGTATTGATGCAATCTGTGCATAACACAATTCAGAGAAATCACAATAGTACATGATTTCCAAAAATCCCTAAACCATTCCCATTTTTTAGAGCAAGAGGACTGCCAGTTAATAAAGGGATCCATTGATAAGCAAGATGAGGTGATCGTGGTCTGGTTAGGGGTAGATATCCTTCTGTAATAAGAAATATACTGACTCACAGCAGTGAAGAGGTCATAATATTGCCAGCAACCACGATAAATAGGCAGTGACTACATGCCACTCAATGGCTCAATGTCAGAAATGGGGGTCTCTAGTTGGCAGTGGTATATACCCTGTCCAAGTAGGGACCCTTTCTTCTAGTCAGGATAAGGGAGTTACACACCTAGATAACCCCTGCTCACCCCGCGCAGACAAGCTTATCTCAGAGGCAATGTATAGAGTATTTGTACATAGCACACACAGTAACACAGTGAAAACACTACAAATGGACAGCACACCAGTTTAGAAAAATAAACAATCTTTGTCTAAACCAAACAAGACCAAAACGATAAAATTCCACATTGCACAACTCAAACTATGACTTATAAAAGGTTTCAAGCAATTCTCTCCATAGGAAATTATGGATGCATGATTTTACACAAAGTACCTCAAATGCGTCACAATAAACAAGGCAAAACAGCCGCAGAGGGGAGAAGTGTTGAAAAACACAGCGATTCGTCAGTTCCTGAGTTGTTGGGGAGGTGATGCGACAGTTTTGCTGCACGCAGGAGAAGTGATGCGTCAAATTCAGACTGCAGGGGGAAGTAATGCGTCGATTTCCCAGGTGATTCTGGTCTGCGGGTGTAGCATCAGAAAAACTTGCCCCACGGGTGCGATGCATGAGAAAATTCAAGCTCTACGAGTGCTGCGTTGATTTCCACAGCCGCTGACCGAAGATGCGTAGATTCTTTTTAGCCGCACAGTGGGGCCTGTATTGGAGTCGGTGTACTGTGGTTTCTCTGGCTGCGAGCAGGCGCTACATCAATTTCTTCAGTCGCATGGGGCTGTTCGTCAGGAATTTCTTCTTCACGGTGGTGCTGCATTGGAAAAAGTATCCGCAAGAAGAGTGAAGCATCGATTTTGTAGATTTCTTCAGTTCTTCACAGCTTTCTGTAGCAGGAACACCCTCTAGGGGCCCAGAACTAAAATAGGCACCCCCAGTAAGGTCAGAACTTCCACCAATGGAGTTCAAGAAGGCTGTAGGTGAAGTCTTTGTGTCCCTTAGACTTCAGAACAGGAGGCAAGCACACACAAGCCCTTGGATATTCTTTTCAAGCAGATTTCACAGCAAAGTCCAGTCTTTGTCCTCTCCATTGTCCATTCTCCATACAATTCAAAAACCACCTTTACTAAAAGTTGTGTTATTAAATTCTGAGTTCAGAGAGCCCAAACTCCAAATCTCTAGCTGTTCCCAATTGAAAGCTACACTTGTAAAATGTTACAAGGCAGCTCCAATGATAGCTTATGGGAGAGCTTATCCTTGCAAGAGTGAAAAACAAAATACAAAGTTTTTCACTACCAGTGCATGTAAAACACACAGTACATGTCCTACCTTTAATATACACTGCACCCTGTCCATGGGGGTACCTTGGGCCTACCTTAAGGGCGACCTACATGTAAGAAAAAGTACGGTTAGGGCCTGGCAAGTGGGCGCACTTGCCAGGTCGACATGGCAGTAAAAAACTGCACGCGCAAACAATGCAGTGGCAGGTCTGAGACACATTTGAAAGGCTATTTGTGTGGGCGGCACCATCAGTGCTGCACTCCCACTAGTTGCATTTGATTTACAGGCCATGGGCACACACAGTGCCATACTAGGGAATTACCAATAAATCAAATATGCCAATCATAGATAACCAATCACAATCACAATTTACAGAGGGAGCACTTGCACTTTGGCACTGGCAAAGTGCGCAGAGTACCCAAACCAGCAAAAACAAAATCCAGCACACAGTAAGAAATACAGGAGGTAGAGGCAAAAAGACAGGGTAAACCACACCGAGGATGCCCGGTATAACACTCAAAATTTTATTTGGGTAACATTTTTTAAAGTTACTTACCCGAAGAAGGAAGTTTAGTCTGGCCAAAGATTCTAAAAAAATGTCAGCCCCTTTGTTGGTGTATTCATATCTTCCAGCAATGAAGAAAAACAAGGTCTTTTCAAGGTTAAAGTCAAGATGGCTAAAAACAAATTTTTTTTGTTATTAGTATTACAAAAGGCACAATCTATATTTAAATATTAAGATATGCACTCAATACACAAAACGGAGCTGGACTAGAACATTTTCTTACTTCTTTTTCAAAGGCAAGGTGCCAATTGGTATTTTTTCATATATTCGGACTGGTGTTCCAAAATCTAGAAATATGCATTATAAAGCTCCAACCAACAAACACTTGTCTTTTTACTATTAGTATGAGCCACAGTTTGGATCTCCCAGATAATAAGAACAGTAATGTTTTCTGAGTCTTAGTTTGAAGATAGTTGGGGCCTTCTATAATACTCTGAGAATCATGCAAAGGGCACATTCTTGCTGTGAAACATATTAGGGTTTCTTAGGGCTCATTGAATTGGCCACTGTATTTGAGCTTGCTGTAGATTCTCAAGAGATCTGGCAGGTAGGTCAGCAAAGAGGGAACTTTTGTAGTTGTACCAGTAGGGCTCTAATGAGTTAGGTCTTGAAGTTTGAGATGAAAGAAGGGTTAATGCGTATGTCGTGACAAGCATTGTAATTACAAATCTTTACCATTTGGACAACCTGAAGAAGATATTACAATGGAAAACCGCAAAAATGCTACCTTGCACTGACACTGAAGTGTGAGGTTTCAAGGTCACAAGAAATACATTTCTATATTTTGTGAGGCATGTATAGGGCACAATGCTGCATTCTATATAGTAAGCAGATAGTTATTTAGACAGATGGTGAGGGCTAGATATAAATTAGGACAGTAATCTACAAATACCAAGATGCATCTCTGAAATGTTGAATGAAGAACGCTCTTTAACAGAAAACATCTAAACCTCAGTACATATCTTGCAATGAGGTGGCCTGCTGAGATCCCACATAGGAATTAAGATTGAAAAGGGGGATTTTCCCATAATGATTTCAGGCTTTTTTATTGTTATTGCGTTCCAGCTGGGGGTGTAATGAATTCTGGGACTTTGAAAGCCACTGATGAAACCCTTCTCAGCCTATCTTCATAAATTCTGTTTTCAGAATGTGCAGGCAAACTTTACACTAATGAGCAAATCTTGCCAGGTGGCCCACTTTTTGGTCAATTGAGAGCTCTACATAAAAACTAGTATTATTTGCCCACATATCAAAATGAGGCCTGGTGGTTCTTGAGAGATCATACAGGAGGAAGATAAGATGTTAAACAGAACACCGAAAATGAAGCCTCAGTGGCATGAAACAATTTAGTACTTTTATTTGAGATATCAGAATAATGATTTATTCAACGTCACTGCCCATGTTCTAAACACAACAGGGAGCTTAGCAGTATATTTGTCCCTCCAGCAATGCACCCTACAAATGTCACTCACTGAAGAATCTATGCTGAATATCTTAAAATGCTACAGAATAATCTAAAAGAACAAGGACACCACATTGTTCCTTATAAAGGTTAAGCAAGATATTACTTGTCACTGTAACTAGTGATATCTATATCTTGCAAATGAGAGAGCAACCTGGCTAGGAGGCGTCTAAACCTCCCATAATTCCAATTACTACCATAAAAGTCTAAAGCAAGTCATGGTAGCAGTAAATGGGAAATGGGCTTATGAGATGAAAGTGGTTATTGGGAGAGGGCTAAATGTACTTTCATCATTAGGAGTTGCTATGGAATTTCTAAGAAAAGTTGTGATTTCTCAGTTCCTCGCATGGTTGTGTTAACAAGTGCAGATACATTTGGTGCAATTAGCATGCCAAACCTATGCAGGAAATGTGTAGGACAATACAACTTTAATGAAATTATACGTTTTATAAACTTTTATAATTTGTATAATGAAACACTATAGACTAGAGGCAGAGTAAAAGGCTCTGGTAGGACCACCAGTATGCAAATAGTCAGATACCTAGCAAAAATATAATTACAAGATCTAAACATCTTACTCAAATAAATCTCTGCATGTATCAAGTTCAGTAAGTGAGGCTGACATGCAGAAAAGATTGTATAGTTCGACAAAGAAAACAGAAAATTCCCTGATTTGTATGACATTCCATTAAGTTAGAATTTAAAATGTCATCACTTAGATTAAGAGTATGTTGCACAATATATTTTTAAAGCATATTTGGAGATCCTACTTGAACTTTTTTCTTTCCCGAGGGATTTGGAATTATCACAATGTGCTTTTACATTAATGAGATGTCTCCTGTTTGGAAATAGAGTCTGGGTTACCAATCACTGGCACTTGGATAGCTGGGTCAAGGTAAATAAACTCTACAAGAAAGAAGAAGTAGGTCAAAGAGGGACCGAGGAGCAATGCCTTACATTAATGTAATTATTTGTTGCGTATGTGACACATAAGGTTGTTTTGGGACTCTGGTTAAAATATCAAACTCACTACTATTTTTTCTTAATGTTGAGATAAAAAATCTACACATTATATAGCTATTTAATTTACATGTGCCTTATGTTTAGTAGCCATTATAAAATTCAGTTAAACCATGCTTGCTGTTTCCTTCTTTTTAAAGTGGGTTGCTTAAAGATTTCATATGAAGGAGTATAAATATTCTGTCTGTTTCTTAATCTAAGGGACCTTGATTTAAGGGACTCATATTTTATTCTACATGCCTCACTTACATTCCCTATTGTTTCAGTTCAAATCTCTAACCTTTCCTTACAATGAATGGAATAAAAGTGTGCATCTTTTCCTGAAATGCATTATATTAGGAATTTAAATATTGCATAACACATTAGGTTTCCTGTTATATAGTAGTATGTGAGATTTTAGAGTAAATCTTACCCATAGAAATGTCCCCGGATGAACTCTTGAATCTTAGACTTGTACATCACATGCAAATTTTGAAACTCATGCATAGCTGAAAACTTTTTGATGTTTAAACCATTAGGAGTAATTACATCTGCAAAACCGGAAGAATGATTGTTAATTACCTACATAATTTCCTAAAAACTTTCCATAAATAACAACATTTCACAACTGCAATACTTAAAATATACAAGCAAAAGTATGTACTATCTACTCTTAAATACCAACATGATATCAAAACATTAAACAACCTTTAATTTATGTAAATTTTTATAAGCAATCAAATGTCTCTAAAGCCTGTAAACAATTAGTGACAGCATTGCATTTCTCAAAGAGGGAGTAAAGAGAGTTGAAGCACAGGTTCAGACCAGGACTTTTTGTTGAAAATATGCACCACAGGGATCTGTGAGATGAACACCAAAGAGTGTATTTCTTTGACAACACCTGTACAAAATTCAGAACAGAAAGCTGAGGTAAGATGATTAGGCAGTTTATCAAAGGATGGAGTAGGAATGGGGTAAATTTCTGCACAGAAAGGAAAGCGCAGGAATTTCAAATGTTTTCTTTCCACTTGCAAAATGGATATAACCTGATCTGCTCCTCTGTGGGCAGAACAAAAAACCCAAAAGGCACGTTGCTTTCAAAAGCATTGAGATGGGTTGTGAAATGTATTAACCACAATTCAAACTGCACTAAGGTAAATATGTGGCCCAGTCCATCACAGTGCACTCGTCCTCCACACCAATGCTGAGAGGTGCTAAGCCCCGCAAAGACTTGCTACACAGCTGAAAGTTTCATCAGAACCAATGTCGAGCGACACAAAGTCCCATATCGCCTCGCCACACAGCCAAAAGCTTTATTGGAACTGCTGCTTGCTGACAAAAAGCCCCTGAAAGCCTCACCACACAGCTTTATAGGAACCGACTTCGGACCATGTGAAGTCTCGCAACACCACGCAGACCTCGCTCCAAGGACATAAGCTGCAACTCTCAGTAGGCCAAAATTGGTCCTGTGCCCGGCCTGCACTCCAATGCGGTCAGCCTGAACTTGTGACTTTGTATCAGTCCAGTGTGACCAGATACCCTCATTTGGCGCTAGTTTTATCTAAATCTTTCAAATTCAATATCTCCAGTTCTACTGAATGGATTTTTGTCTTTTTGGTCTCAAATTATGTATACAATTTTACTCTATGTTTCTGAATTGGTGTGGGATTTTTCTTGTGCTGTGTTTTCACTTTACTACCACTTGAGTGCTGCAAAAATACTTTGCCTCTAAGTTAAGCCTGACTACTTTTGTGCCAAGCTACCAGAGGGTTAAGCACAGGTTAATTTAGTGACTTTTGTGGTTCACCCTGACAAGGATTATGGTTGTGGTTCAAGAAGGGTCTTCACCCCCTCAATCAACTCAATTTTTCATAGAGATAAATAAACAGCAATGTGGAGCAGCAATAGAAATCTCCTTCTCCTCCAGTTATGCAAATTTAATGATGAGATGGTGAGAAAAAGGAGGTGTCCTGAAGTGGCGAAAATGATGAACAAATGGAGAAGATCATCATGTGGCTCCACTACGTTGATGATCTGTGAATCTTTTGCAATGGGACTGAACAGGAATTTGCAGACTCTTTTGGGAAACTGAATTACAATATATATATATAACCTCAAATTCAAAGTGTTACACTCTATGAACTAGATTCCAGATTGTATATTTAAGAGAATAATAATCTGGATCAAATTCTATTAGTAAATGACTGCAGCTAATAGCTTTTTTACATGCAATAGGTTTTGCACAGAAAATCTAAAAACATGTAGTTCTTATGGGTATCCCATTAGAATGAGAAAGACTTGTTTGACAGAGGAAGCATTTGTGAATGGCAAAAAGGTCCCATAATAGATGCTTTTCAATGAAAATTATACATAGATGAAAAAGAAAAGCACCAAAATGGGCTATTATATTACCAATATTAAAAACACAGCAATAAAAAATATTGAGGATGAGACGACAAAAATGATTCTGAAATATGCTAACAGTCAAAATCTTTTATGAACATCTTACAAAGGCACTGCTACTTTACAGAAGGTAACCCAGCTATTGGAATACAGTTGGGCCAGAGACCAGTTATCACACACAGAAAGACAATGCAATTGAAAGGCCGTCTGGTGAGTAGCCACTATTGTGGAAGCAAATCTGGCAGTGTCTATTTGAAGGAAAAGCATAAAAGCTTCAAAACATGTAATACCAGCAAAGGCATGCATAAAAGGAAAAAATACAAAACGTTTTGAATAGATGAACAACTAGGCTTAAGAAGTTAATACATTGAACTATAGCAGAAAGTTTCTAGTCTATGTTTCAGAATGCCCATGTGCCTTTAAATATGTGGATGATATTACTAGCTGACTGAATAAACAACTTTTTTGAATACATAGAGACTTTATCTTCCATTAACAAACATCTGTGAGATACAACTTGAAAATGAACAAAGGGCATTGAACTTTTAGGCAATAGATGCACAAAATGGAACAAGGAAGAAATCCAGCAAGACATCAGTCACAGCTTGAAATGAAGTACATAATTAAATTGTGGACTGCTGGAAATTACCATCTTTTTTGTGGTACTCCCCCAGATTTTTGGCTTCACTGCCATATTTTTACTGAACCCGATTTTGTTGGCATTAGAACTCTGCACGCTTTGCTTCTGCTAACCTGTGGTAAAGTGCTTGTGCTCTCATTTCCAAACATGGTAAAATTTGTATACGCCTAATAGGCATATTTAATTTACTTAAAGGTCCCTATTAAATGTTATGTACCCAGAGCCTATAATTTAAATACTACAAGTGGGCTGCAGCCCTCATTGTGCCTCCCACTAAAGTAAAGCTGTAGAACATGTTTCAGCCCTGCTGGTGCAGCCTGTAGTGCAGTTTTAAACTGTCATTTCGACTTGGCAAAATAAACCTTTCGCCTGGCCTAAATGTTCCTTTTTAATAATTGTAAGGTAGACCCTAAAGGGTGCATGGTATTTAAAAAGTAGGACATGTGTACTTAAGTTTTACATGTCCTGGCAGTGGAAAACTCCTGATGTAATTGTTGCTGTAGCAAGGCTAACTCTCCCATAGACTAACACTGGCTTACCTTATTACACTTAATAAGTGATAACTTCATCTTGCGAGCAGATAGAGAAATACGTCTTCCAGTCATTTGAATTGTAATTTAAAGTTCTCTTTAATGGTAAGTTTGGATTTTAAGTTACTATTCTGAAAATGCCACTTTTAGAAAGTTCAACCAATAAACAAAATGCCAATACTGACTACAAACTTTCATTTTTGTTCATAGTCACTGTATTATATAACAGTGATCCCTTTTAATTTCTTCTTTTTTCTTTACAATGATTTAAACACCATGATCATTTATACAATATACAGTATACATTGAAATACACAAAACATACAATGTAAACATCTCAACGTTGTTCAGTGCATAACATTATCACCCACCCCACACATGACACAATATAATTACAAAGACGAATCATTACAAACCAACATGTACCATAAATGAAACAGTTCTGAATTGTATCACTCATTAGTATTGTGCACTTTCGGCTGAGAGACGCATTCTTAGCCGTAAGTGCACAATACTACTGAGTGTTGGAACGTCGGTGGATGACATCGAACAATTCCAAGTCTACTCCCCGTTCCTTAACCAGCGTGGCACTGGGCGGTTGAGCATGCCCATTTATGAGGAATTTATTGGGTAAAAGTAGTGGAAAACTAAGAACATTTCCTCTTGGGTGATAAAGTTCAGAACTGTTTTATTTATGGTACATGTTGATTTGTAATAATAAGTTTTGCGATTTGTTTGCAAAAATAGAAGGAGACCTCAGTAACATTGAAGGCTACACTGTGGGAGAGATGAATAGTTGTGTGGGGAGAGAGGGCTAAGGGAGGCAAAAGGCTCCAAGAAGCTGGAGTACAAGGTAGGTGTCAGAGCCTGGGAAGAGCTCCGCCTGCTGCAGTCTATATAAAAGGAACAGCATGATGATGATGATGATAATGATGATGATGATGATGACGATGATGATGATGTAAAAAAGGGAGGATGAACTTAAGGAGGAAGGAGAAAATGTCTTGGACATGGCCCCAGAGCCAGAGTAGAGAGGAGGGCCCACAGGAGTTAGGTCTCCTGCTGGATCCATAGCAGGGAACAGTGTGTTCTCCCACAACCTGACACTATAGGAGTTTGTGAACAGGAGGGTTGAAAAAGAGCTAAAGCAGCAACTGGCTATTCTGGCCATGAAGAAAAGGAAAGCAGAAGCAGCTTCCAAGAGGGCCCCGGAGGAGAAAAAGGCTGAGGCAGAGAGGGCTTTGACAGAAAAAATGTCTGATGTTGAAAGGGCATTGGAGGAAAGAAAACTAGTTTTGTAAGAGAAGAAAATATTGCTGACTCTTGAAATGAGTCAGTAGGAGCTGGACTTAAAGGCAAAGGAGCTCACAGAGCTCAGTGAAGATATTGGCAGCAACACAGAGGTGCCCAGAGCAGGTAAAAAGGTCCACATCCCCAAAGGTCTGGTGACTAGCATTGTGGTTGGGAATGATATTGATACGTGTATTGCAGTTTATGAGGTAGCCCTGCAGATGCATAGAGTCCTGGAGGAGGATTGGGGGGCTAGTCTATGGAAACACATGCCACTTGTTGGGAGGGATACCGTTTAGGCCCTAAAGGTAGTTGATCCGAAGACATATGCCCCCATGAATGCAACCAAGTTTGGTATCACCCCAGAGAATTACAGCTTAAGTTTCAGGGGCAGTCACAAACTAACCTGTCTTGGGTAGATTTTATGGATTACTCCAGTAAGGCACTGAATGGTTGGGTGAAGGCCAGCAAAGTGAGTGACTCTGATGGGCTGTACCATTAATTCTGAGAGAGCACATGCTCAGTAATTGGTATACAGAGTAGCACCAACAGCTGATAGACTCCATGCTCACAGTACCCAAAGAGCTAGCAAAGGAGGATGACCTCTGGATTAGTTCCAGAGGGCCAAAGAATGTACCTGGGAGGGATCACCAGAAGAGTGGACAGGTTCCACACCAGAAGAAAGAGGGAGAAGAAAAGGAAAAAACAAAGTTCTCAATATGTTCCCCCAAAGAATGGATTCCCAGTCCATTCCTGAGCAAAAGAAGGGTGGTTTTAATGGGAAGGCGCCCTCAGATTACTTTATGCCTAAGTGCCATGAGTGCTACCAGTATGGGCACTTTAAGGGGATCCCATCTATCAGTGCAGGAAGCATCCAAACACCGGTGGGCCTACCCTGGGGATGTCTAGTGTAGTGCTGGGGGAGGAGGTTGACCCAGTTAATGTAGGGGGGGATGCAGAGGTCCCCTTAGTGTCCCTGGGTGCAAAAGAGATGGTGTCAAAGGCTCACCTGCCTGACAATACCATGGTATAGACTGGGTCACCATCAATGGGCAGAAGGTGGAGGCGCTGAGAGACACAAGAACCAGTATGTCTACTGTTAGGTGTCATCTGGTGTCCTCAGAGCAGGTGGCCCCTGATGAAGTCCACCAAGTTGTGACAAAAGACAACTAGGTGCCACCTGCAGGCAGAAACAATGGCTCATTTAGATGAACAAATACGTCTAGGTTTCATAGAGCTCACTTAATCCAAAGTGAAATTAGGTAATTTTGTGTCTCTATTTCACTAGTGGTATATTATGGCTTTCAGAAACCTCTCTATTAATACTCCACTTAAGTGACCATTGCTAGAATTAGTCTCCTATTGATTGAAGGTATTGTAATCAGAGTGAAGGGCAAATAAACTCTGGACATATCTTTCTGGGCCTCGTAAAATAATTTTTAATGACTGAAGAAAAAGTTCAAATCTCACTAGTGAAGAGGTCTGAGTAGCTGTATGTTTTTTCCGCTTTAGTTAATTTCCATACAATGCTTTTGGATGGGAAATGAGGGGTAGAAATACAGTATCAAACTAAATATAGGTATTGAGGACAAACAGTTCCTGATTAATTGGCATTAATTGACACTGTGTACCTCGAGCAATTGGGTTGCTTCTTCCATACATGAACATCTATCATGACCCGATAAGGAATAACTTATTTTTTTCTCACATACACAACAGAGGAATTGCACATGCTCTGTGGCTATGCTGCTGTTACTGGATAGAAAAAAGCTGAATCGTAATTAAACAATTTATTTTGCCTTTGCAATTCTCTGGAATGGACTTTCGGATAAAAAGGTACACGTCCATGCAATTTTTGTAAACTACAAAAAACTAGCTCAGTCTGTAGGAACAGGAAATTCCAAATACAATACGAACAGAAATGTAGCCAACAAATGACAAAAATTAATCGTCAAAACGTGAATCAGAAATATTTGTTTTAAAATATTTGTTTTGAAACAAGAATAGAAAAAACATTCAGAATCTACAAAATAGTGACTGTTGGATTAATGGGGTGCGATTTCCCATGTGTACTCCTCAATCAAGCACAATTATAGGATAAATTATCACCCACCAGCACTCAGTGTAAACATAGGTGAATACTGCCACCAAACGCATTAATCAGTATGCGTATAAGCAAAAATGTGAGCCTTGGACACATCAACAGAACAAAGGGTCCTAGTTACAAACTGCACTTTGTAATATGTTTAGTAGCACTAAAATAGGACTACTTATGTACTACAAAATGCTATCCACAAACATGGATGTAAAGATGTACACATCTGCCTCTCCTATCTTTTCTATGCAGAGTTTTTCTCCCCAAATATGGAAGTCTCTACGTTTTAGTAGGAAATGTGGCTGACCATGTCATGAGTGATGTAATAGGTGAAGTCATAAGCAGTGCATTGCAGGGGGTGTGAGTTATAGTTAGCTCAGCTAACTATAACTGCTGAATTTCACTGGTTTTGTACGAGTGAAACCTATAACGTCTCTGTAACCGTTGTTTTGTTCTGTAAATTTCTATGGTTTTTTTAATTCCATTTCCTAACTATAACGTCCCTGTAACCTTTGTTTTTTTCAGTGAATTTCAATGTTTTTTTAAAATTCTATTTCTTAACTATAACATCCCTGTAACCTTTGGTTTTTTCAGTGAATTTCTAAGGTTTTTCAAATTCTATTTCCCAACTATAACGTCCATGTAACCTATGATTTTTTTATTGAATTTTTAAGGTTTTTAAATTGTATTTTCTATCTAAAATGGCTCTATAACATGTATTTTTATAATCTTATTAATAAGCATAGTTTTTTTCCTTTAAATTATTTATATTCGCGATGACGTCGCGATACCCGTGGTGACATCGCGAAAGGCTCATGTTCTTGAGGAAGCCTTAAACTTATATATAGACAGATTTTACTTAATAGCAGACGCTATTTGTTTAGTAAAGTAGAGTTTATATTTGAGTTTGTTGCGAAGTGAGCGTGGTTTTTAAAACTCGGGAAGACATACTTAAACATATTTTAATTATTATTTGATGCAAGTTGTTTATTGATATACTCTTTAAACCTAACTTTTGGAAGAATTTTTCAATTAAAAACCTTTTACTTGGTGTTTTGCGTGATTGCGGTGATGCCGGAAGTCGCAATGACGTGGGTAACAGCGATGGCCGCGTGTTTTTGGTAAAGTGTATAGCACATATTTATACATTGTATGATCCACATTTGGGGTTTAATAGCAGTCGATGATCGCGATCACGTTGCGAAATCGCAAATCAAATGCAAACATTCAACGACCACTACCACATTCAAAAATTAATTCTAACTATTACAATACACACATTACTAACTTAAAGAACATGTTTGTACACATATATTTGTAGTAACTTTTTAAAAACTGTCGCGAAGACTTCCGTAATCGCGACGATCGTGCCTTCTTTAAGAGGTGTAAAACACCTATATGCACACATTTTACAGTATTTTAGGCACTAGGGGTTGATTACTACACTGTTTAAAGTCATATTTTTGTAGGGAGTGTGTATAAAAACAATAATTTAAATCGATTTTCCATTTTCGCGATGACGCCGTGCACCGCGATGATATCAGTAGCCGGGATCACCGTGAAGACGCTGCGAAAACGCAAAGCAAAAGCAGGAATTCAATAGCCACCACCACATTCAAAACTTATAACTGCAAAATAGATTATAACCAACAGACTAAACACATTACTGTCTAAATGACTGTATATTAGCATTTACAAATCCCTTAATATCGCTATAACACAGTGCATAACTTTTTCAGTGTAATCTATAACTGCATGCATCACTCTATCAGTAAGTCTCTCATTCACTGTAAAAGCATTTGAGTGAATCTGTAAGATGGTGCATCAGTCTATCAATGCTTCTGTAACGAACTGTGTGACTGTCTCAGTGCATCTATGAGTGGGTGCATCAGTGTCGCAATGGGTCTGTGATTGGTATCTGAGTGCAACTGTGAGTGGGTACATGAGTCTCTGAGTGTATAACTGACTGGGTGCATAAGCCTCTGACTGGGTCTATGAGTGCGTGTCTGAGTGACTGTATGGGTGTGTGAGTGCCTGAGTGGGTCCGTGAGTGGGTGTATCAATGTCTGAGTGGATCTGTGTGTGGGTGTATGAGTGTCTCAATGGGTCTGTGAGTGAGAGCATAAGTCCCTGAGTGGGTGAGTGAATGGGTGCACGCCTGAGTGTCTGAGTGGGTCTGTGACAGGGAGGGCGAATCTCTGGGTGGGTCTGTGAGTGGATGCATGAGCATTGAGTGGGTGAATGAGTGGGTGTGTGTATATCTGAGTGAGTTTGTGAGTGGGTGTATGAGTTTCTGACTGTATGAGTGAGTGACTGAGTCCAAAAGTCTCTGAGAGGGTCTGTGACTAAGTATGGGAGTGACTGTGTGAGTGTGTGAGTGGGTCTGTAAGTGGGTGCGTGAGTCTCTGAGTGGGTCTGTGAGTGGGTGCATGAGTGCCCATGTGGGTCTGTGAGTGGGTGTAAAAGTCTCTAAGTGGGTATGAGACTATGCATGAGTGTATGAGTGGGTCTCTAAGTAGGTGCATGAGTTTCTGAGTGGGTCTGTACATGGGTGCATCACTCTCCAAGTGAGTCTGTAAGTGGGTGCATGAGTACCTGAATGGGTATGTGAGTGGGTGCATGAGTATCTGAGTGGGTATGTGACTGAATGTATAAGTGTATGAGTGGGTATGTGAATGGGTGTATAAGTGTCTGAGTGAGTTTTTGAGTGCATACATGAGTGTGTGACAGTGACTGGCGAGTGTGTACAAATATATATTTTTTATATTTTCATCAATATTCGTGAAGACGTCGCGATATTCGCAATGTCCCCGCGATGGTACATGGGGGGGCCATGCTGGCTAATGCGTGGTCATCGCAAATATCGCGCTGGATTAATAAAATCAATTTTGGACACATAATTTGTGTCACAAATACTCCCATTACTCAAACATGGGGTAAGAGTAACTCCACCCTGACCCCTTATGTTAGCTTTCACAGAAATTTTCAGCCCTGGGAACCATTCCTGATCAATAAAATGGCAACCGCAACTTTCTATTCAGGTCGCGTCCAGCCAATCAGAGCATTCCAGTTGGCTCGCACATTTGTTATTAATCACGAAACAGTCGCGAAATATCAGCGGCCAAAGATATCACTATAATATTCGGCTTAAATTTCACAAAAAGTACTGTACGGATTTGCACCAAATAACAAAAAGCACAATCTGTGTAACAAAATATACCTTTCTACCAAGTTTGGTGTCATTCCATCCAGCGGTTCGGGCTCTAGGTTTCGACAACGTGTTCCTATGGGAATTAACATTACAAACGCACCCTTATTTCATGCCCCTATTTCTCGGTCTCCACTGCACGGATCACCCCAAACTTTCCATGACACACAGAACCTACTTTGACACTTTTTTGGGGAAATTTCATGCAGATTGATCAAATGTCCCCAAAGTTATAGGCCTATGGAAACCCAGTCCTAACTATAACTACCTACTGGCGACCATGTCTCTACTCCCTCTAAACAGAGAGTAGAGCTTTACAGAACAAGATTTAAGAGTGTACATTTAGTAGTAGTAGTAACTTTAGATCTTTGCAGAGGCAGAGATCTCCCTATGGTAAAGGTTATATATATATATTTCCCATACCTTACCATAGGGAGATCTCTCCCTCTGCAGAGATCTAAAGTTACTACTACTACTAAATGTACACTCTTAAATCTTGTTTTGTAAAGCTCTACTCTCTGTTTTGAAGGAGTGGAGACATGTAAGTCTGCATCTAGTAGTAAATTTACACTTGGATGTGATCAATAGCAAAAAAGTGGATAGTTGTTGCAGTAATGTTGCAGTAATAACTGGTGAAGAGGACCCTTAATGTGCACGACAAAGATGGCGATATAGAACATGGAGGCATACACAAATTGGAATATCAGACTTTACCACACATATCTTTACTCTTCATGCCTTTGCCCCGCAGTTTTTACCACACAGGCTTTTACCGCATGATTATATGTTTTCCTATGGAAATGATCTTTAACATATATTTGAGAAATTCACTTTAATAACTTAACCACAATTTTTCCCCACTGTCAGGCATAGATAAAACAATTGTGAAATCTTTTAAATTAAATAATAGAAATAATAAAGAATACATTTCGAATAATTTTTTTAATTTAAGGAAACTACAGCCAACCTTCTTGTATTTGACAAGACTGCAGTACCCTTTGGAAGGCACAAACTTACAAAAGTCACCAAAGAACTATATTTTAATAAAAGGTCAATATTTTTTTTAAACTTTTCTACTTATCTTTTTTCCTTAAAGCAGACATTAAATATAATACTTATTCCTGCAACAGACATACTTAGTCAACATACATACTAATTATACTAATTGTTTGTAGGACCTTCTTAAAAAAACATTGGGATATTTTTTTCAAGGGTCTAAATAGCTAAAATTCTTTCAATTAGCAAAATCAAGCAATAAGTAAAAAAGCAGCCACAAAGAAATCAATTAAAAATCAACTGAACTATGGTTTTCTTTTTTTTTCTAGAGCAACACAACGCATTCCTAATCATCCAAAAACGTATTAGAAATCTGTCAAAAGTACACAGATACATTTGATTTATTTGGTACGAAACAGTATTAAATATGCAGTTTTGTTCTCAAATGCACACAATAGGAATTACTTTTTCAATCATTTCCAAATGGTTTTAAAATGGAAAACATGACAGGAACCAGTTTTGCACTTATTAAAAGGGGCAACGATTGGACTTCGTCCTCTCTGCAGGGTCGCCCCCAAACCTTTTACCTTCACCCTTCCTGTATTCTGACTTTGATTTTGTTGGCATTAGGGTTCTGTGCACTTACCACTGCTAATCAGTGCTGTAGTGTTTTTGCTAGCTCCCTAAAATATAGTCAAATTGGACTACAGTGGACCTTTCAGTGGACTGCTCCCATTCTTGCGCAACTCCGCCCGGTAGCTGCTGCCCCCAAGCTCCCTGCTGCTGACCATCTGACCCTCGGGTCAGTGGTTCGGGCCCTCCTCCACCAGCAGGCACCCGCCTGCACCTCATCTCTGGTGTTCTAGTGGTAGAGCATCACTGCTCTGCTGCTGGGTTGCTCTCTGTCTCTCTTTTTCTGCCTTTTTTCTTTAATTCTTTTCTGTCCCTTTCACCCTTTTGCTCGTTGCTCCTTTTTTTCCTCTGCTTTTTTGCTGCTCTCTGCCCCTGCTGCTGCAATTCCCCATGGCCCTGCCCCCCTCCAGTGCCACTTTCCCACTTCCCGCGTTTCCCACCTCCCAGCTGTCCAGCCCCCGCATACTACTTAATGTTGGCTGCTGTGCGGCTGCGCCGCTGGTGTGCCAAAGGCAAGCCCATCTGCGTCCTTCCATGTCTGGACCAAACCCAGTGCCACAAACCCTAGTACTTGGACCTTCCACCGATACAACGCCAGCACCCTCATCGCCCTTAACACCGAATGCCAAGCCGCCTGCCACCTCGCATCACCGAAGGACACCCAAGGAACTTTCTCCTGCCGGAACGTCTTCTGCACCCACGCCCACCTCCACACTCCAGCCGCCCCGCTGCCCAGCCTACCAACAGCGCACCCAACTGGCTCAGCTGCATCCCCCTCAGCATGCGCTCCCTCCACAAACACGCCACAGAAATTGGGACCTCCTCAACTCCGTCTCTCCTGACATCGCCTTCCTCACGGAAACCCGGACAAACCCTAGCTCTAGCCTGGACACAGCCACCGCCATCCCCGATGGCTACATGATGACCTGCAAGGATCGCACTGATCAATCAGGAGGAGGCAATGCCATCGTCCTTAAAAACACCCTCCGCCTGACCACCCACTCGCACGACCCAACGACAACCATGGAACACCTCCTCTTCCAGACCCAGGCCAACACCAACACCACCCTCCGTGACACCCTTGACTTCAGACCTCCTGGCCCCCACCGTCCTTCACCAATGCCATCGTCGACTTCATTGCACTCCAGGCTCTCGCATCCACTGATTACTTCCTACTCGGCAACCTCAACTTTCACCTGGAGCAGAACACCGCATCCCTTCTGGAGAACCTCACCAACGTAGGACTCAAGCAGCTAGTCACCTCTCCAACCCACGCAGCAGGACACATGCTCGACCACGTCTTCTCCACCAGCAAAAACATCACCTACAGCCACACCACCGAACTCCTCTGGATTGACCACCACTGCGTGCACTTCACCTTCACCAAATCCACCGTATACCGTCACCCTCACCGCCCCGCTGCCGTAGTTGGAACACGGTCACAGAAGAACATCTCACCACCTTCCTCAGCACTACCAAAATGCCGACATCCGCCGACGCTAATACCTCAGCACCTCCTCCGATGTCTCTCCAACTGCTCTGATACTCTGGCACCCCTCAAGAAGGCACCTCGCAAGCAACACCCCAAGAAGGCATGCTTGTTCACTCCCACCCTCCATGAGTCCAGACGCACCTGTAGATGACTCAAGAAGACATGGAGGAACAACAAAATCCCGGAAACCCACGCAACCTTCAAAGCTGTCCTTACCGCACACAACCTCCTCCTCAAAACCACAAAGAAAACGGCCCTCCAAGACAGAATCAACACCAACGCAAACAACAGCAAAGAACTCTTCGCCATCGTCAAGGAGTTTGCTAGGTCCAACAGTGAGACCACAGACGTCCCACCCTCCCAAGACCTCTGCAGCAAACTCGGCACCTTCTTCCAACCCAAGATCAGACAGATCTACGACAGCCTCAACACCCAATACCATCCCACCACGCCCGACACAACCACACCCAACCGCGCCACACCCCATCAGATCCTGCTCAACTGGACCCTGCTGACCGCAGATGACACACTCAAGACCATGAAGACCATCCAATCTGGAGCCCCCTTGGATCTATGCCCACACCACATCTTCCATAGAGCAGCCACCTCCATTGCCCCTGAGCCTCACCGCAACATCAACTGCTCCATTGAGACGCCACCTTCCCCAACGACTGGAAACACACCAGATCAACCCCCTGCTGAAGAAGCCATCTGCCGACCCGACAGACCTCAAGAACTTCAGACCCATCTCCCTGCTCCCCTTCCCAGCCAAGGTCATTGAGAAGCCCATCAATGCCCAACTCTCCAAGTTCATCAAAGCGAACCACGTCCTGGACATCTCCCAATCCGGCATCCGAAGCAACCACAGCACGAGACCCCACTCCTCACCGCCACCGACAGCATCTGCTCCCTCCTCGACCGGGGCAAAACCACAGCCCTCATCCTTCTGGACTTCTTGGCCGCCTTCAACACTGTCTCCACCACACCCTAATCACGAGACTCCATGACATCGGCATCCACGACAAGGCCCTTGACTGAATCCAGTCCTTTCTCACTGGTTGAACACAATTAGTCAGACTACCTCCATTCCTCTCAGAGCCCACAGAGATCAGCTGCGGAGTGCCCCAGGGCTCCTCCCTGTGCCCCACCCTTTTCAACGTCTACATGGCCCCACTCACAGCCATCGTCAGGAACCATGGACTCAACATCGTCTCCTATGCCGACGACACTCTGCTGATCCTCTCCCTCACCAACGAACCCACAGCCACCAGAAACAACGTCCACAGCGGGATGAAGGCAGTTGCTACCTGGGTGAAAGACAGTTGCCTCAAACTCAACTCAGACAAGGCCGAAGTCCTCATCCTGGGACGACTCCTGGTGGCCTGCAGCATTGGGAGCTCCCCCACCCCCACGGACCACGCACCAAACCTCGGCATCATACTGGACTCCTCGCTCACAATAAACCACCAGATCAACGCCGTATACTCATCATGCTTCCACACGCTTTGCCTGCTTTGAAAGACAGCGGCAGGCTCGACTATGGCAACGCACTCTATGCCGGTGTCACCCAGAAACTTCTCAGTAAACACAGAACGATCAATATGCAGCAGCCAGACTGGTCCACAACATCCCCCGTGGCAGCCGCATCACCGAACACCTTCGAGAACTCCACTGGATCCCAGACAACAAAAGAATCACTTTCAAGTTCCTCGAACACTCCTACAAAGCCCTCCACGATGCAGGACCAGCATATCTGTACAACTGCCTCTCATTCCACATACCCACCGGTCACCTCCGCTCCGCCCAACTGGCACTGGCCACCATCCCACAGATCCACAAGTCTAGAACAGGAGGATGATTGTTCTCCTACCTTGCTGCCAAGACCTGGAACGCCCTGCCTCTCCACCTCAGCCAATCCCCATTGCTGACACAATTCAAGAAGGATCTCAATACCTGGCTCTTCGACTAAACCCCAATGCCCAGTTGGATCAGAAGCTCCCTGTTCCCCCTCAGTGCCTTGAGACCCTCACGGGTGAGTAGCCGCGCTATACAAACCCCTGATTGATTGACTGATTGACTACACCCGATTGTCACATTATATTTACTTATAGTACTACATGTACCCAGGGTCTGTAAATTAAATACTACTAGTGAGCCTGTACCACTTGTTGTGCCACCCACTAAAGTAGCCCTTTAAAAACATGCATCAAGCCTGCCTTTGCAACCTGTAGGGCAGGTTTAAACTGCCATTTCGACCTGGCAAAGTAAACCTCTTGTCAGGCCTAAACTATCCTGTTTAAAACCTATAAGTCACCCCTATGGTGGGTTCTGAAACCCCATAGGGCAGGATGCATTGTATTGAAAAAGCAGGACATGTGTCCTTAAGTTTCTATACGTCCTGGTAGTGAAAAATTCCTACATTTGTTTTTCACTACTATAAGGCTTATCTCTCCCATTGGATAACATTGGGTTACCTTATTACTTTTAACATGTGCTAAGTTTTGATTGGGAACAGATAGGGATGTCAAGTTTAGACTCAAATGAATTGTAATTTAAAAACCTCTTTAATGGTAAACTCTGATTTTAAGTCACAAGTCTGAAAATGTCACTTTTAGGAAGTTGGCATTTTCTTGTTTTAACCATGTGTGCCTTTTGTCAGTATCTTGGGTCACATGACTGAGAATAGCTCTGCTGTTGGGGTTTGTGTATTCCTGCCAGACAATGGCACAAAGGGGCTAAGGTGTGGGCAGGATGGGCCATCTTGCCAGGATAGCTGGGGCCAAAGCTGTTCCCTGCCCCACTTACACTTCAAAGGGCTGCCTCCATCACACACACAGAGGAGCCGGACACTGGCCTTTTGTCACCCCAGACTTCTTGCAGTTTTGGCAGGGGAAGGGAAGAACGTTCCAGAACTAGATGTGGGGGTAACCTAGGAAATTTCCCCACTTCAAAGCCTGGCACCAGGTATAAATATTGTACCCTCAGAACACATCTTCAGTACACTCCTGACCTCTTGAAGACTTCGGAAGGACTGCCTTGTTCCCCAGAGGACTGACCTGCTCCTACCATAGGACTGCCTTGCTCCCCAAACGATGCCCTGCAGCTTGAGGCCTGCCTTGCTGCTTAAAACCAGGAGTGCCAAAGTGACTCCAAGGGCAAGTGGTCTGGCCTCCTGTGTGAGCTACCGGGACATAACTAGCTCCAGAGACCTTGAACCCTGCGCCTAGCCTCTGCTGAGTGAGTTCTAACTTCCAAGTGGTATTCACTAGGTCCTGGTTCCTTGGAAGTGGTGTTAGAGGTGTTGCTCCTGCCGAACCTTAAAAGTTGGAACTTAGAAACATTTTCACTAAAAAGTGCCAGAATAACTGATAGATGACCAGGACATACCTGCCAGCTGATTCGTCCAAGGTGCATCGCTGGTCTGCCTGACATCACGGTAGCTCCCGCTACGTTCTTCTCCACAGCAGCAAATCCTGTTCAGCTGGACCTCTGAGCAAAGATATCCAGGCATTTGGAGCCCTCTTTGGCTACAGCCTGCAGCATTGTCTTGCTGGAGGGTTTTGACTTCCAGAAAGTTGTCTAAGTCCAAAGGTAAAAATGTTTACCGTGCTAGACGGTGACAGGCTCCCCATCGACGATGACGACCTCCTTGTCCTAGAAATCTGGCTTCTCCTCCCTAGAGCTTTTTCCCACCATCATCAAAGGCTTCACTGAGACTTTCTACAGTGCCCCACAGCGACCATGACTTCTCTTTAGACACAGCCTGCTGCCTTGCCCCGCGGAACTCTACCTTCTCCTGGAGTTTTCTTCAGAATTTTTTTTAAGTCCTAAGATAAGCCGAAACCGGGCACAGCCCACCTAGTGTATTCGACCTGCACTCCATCGCGATCAACCATGATTTTTGACTTTGCGCTGGTCTTGCGTAACTAAATACCTGAAGTTGGTGCTTTGATCTTTTAGACGCTATTTTTCACAAAAAAAAACTTTAAATTGTTAACTCCAGTTCTACTGTTAGGTTTTAATACATTTTAGTGTAAGTTTATTTATTAAAATGTATCATATTTTTCTAAATTGGTTTGGGATTTTTCTTGTACTGTGTTTTCACTTCATTACTATTTGTGTGCTGCATAAATACTTTACACAGTGCCTCTAAATTAAGCCTGACTGCTTTTGTGCTAAGCTACCAAAGGGTTAAGCAAAGGTTAATTTAGTGACTTTTGTGGTTCTCCCAGACTAGAGTTGTGGTAGTTGCTTAAGTAACTCAATTTCTTACAGCAACTAATTGCTTACATTTCAGGGGCACATTTATTGTAAGGACAGAAACACTGAGCCCAGGACTCATTGCAGGTGCGTAAATTAGTTATCAGCAACTTGCAGAGGCAGAGCGGTTACTGTGGGTGACCATGTTGAGAGAATTTCTGAACATAACCACTGTGCCTCTGGAAGGTAGAGGCACAGTCCAGCAAATAAAGATTTTAGCCAACACCTCTGGTGAGGTGAGCCCTCTGGTTCAATGCTAAGGGTGGTTTCCAAAAACATTCCTATGCATGTTGCCGGAGAAATACCCATCATCCCAAATTTGAAAACAATGATTTGCAGGAAAAGAAAGGCGTGTAAAGTACTACCTACTCAATCTAAAACGTTTAGTGAAATTAATATATCCCCTGAACTATTCAAAACCTTTAAACACAAGCCTTTGCAACTTTATGATAACAACCCTTATAAAAAATTATAATATTTTTTACTGCTCACAATCTATAAAATCAGAGAATAGTGACATTTGGATGATGGCACATCTTAAGACAACACCTCATCCATTCTCCCACATTTACACTGTTTATGCTAAAATTAACAAAACCACTATGGGGCGGATTACGATGGCGGTCGGACCGCAACCGACATTTTGTCGGTTGCGGTCCAACCGCCACCTGCTGCTGCGGTCCGACCGATGCATTACAATGCATACGGTCGAAGGCAGCAGGCGGAGGGACTGTCCGATGTCGGAAACACTTCATAATCCCTTAATGACGGTGGCTCCGCCGTCGGGATTATGATGTCGGTTTCTGACAGCAATTCCATGTCTGCCTTTTCCTTATGGAAAGACTGTTGGAAAGAGACATTGGGGGCCCCTAGCAGGGTCCCCTTCCCTCCTGGCCCTCTGATCTGGGGCTTGGGGTCCACCTATGGTGCCCACCTAAACATCCCTGCACCGTGTGGCAGGCACCATGTGGTGCCTGCCACACGGTGCAGGGATGTATGAAAACATCAATTTTTCAATGGAAGCTTGTGCTGCGGGCCTTTTCCGCCCGCTGCACAAGCTTCCATTGAAAAATGGATGTTTCCAATCCAAATACTGCAGTTGGAACCGCCTGACCTGAGGTCGGGTGGTTCCCAAATCACAGTGGTCTGCCCGACATCGTAATTAGACCCAAAGTTTTTGTATATATTTATTACTGCCAGACAAGGAATCCTCTGCATACTGTGACTATAATTAAAAGAAAAACAATTAAAAAAATGCTTTTGAAAATTATAATTGACTTTGGAATTGCAATGATTTCCACAAAAAGAGAAACTGTATCCTGGCATTCAAATTCAAGGATTGTTTTCCATTGTTCAAAGGCTATACTGTGTAAAATAAAATAAAAATATCCTTAGCTGGGGATTACATGTATAACAGTAAATTCCAATTTGAACTTAAAATGTTCACAGCCTTAGCTTTTGTTCCCCCGAGTTCTACAGAGCAATCAATCTGAATATTTTTCAGGAAATGAAGGAACATTGGCACACTTAATTATTTTGAACAAACATAGATTGGTCATATAAATAGGATGAGTCACAGAACACTCCTTTGTTACAGGTTCGAGAGGTGGAATTGGTATTAGACCTGTTTAGAAGTGGGCAAAAACTAATAATGCCTTTGAGGGATGGCATAATTCTTTTTCCAGTTCTGTAGGGAAATCTTATCCCACATTTTACAATTTCCTGGAAAAGGAGCAACGTTTCCAGGAAATAAGACAAACACAATCTGGGCTACCTGCCCTGCAGGTAGTCTGCAGCCCAGAGTTGAAAAGAAAACTAAAGGATTAAATGAAAGACTCCTTTTTACATTTCAACAATTTGGAATGTTTGGGGAGACATACTACTTGGAAAACAGTACATACACTTTACATTACTACTTAAACAACATTAATTAGAACTAACAATTGGCAGTTGTAGGAAACCGGCTCTCTATATAGTGTATCAAAATGAGGTACACTGTGCTGCAGAGAGTCCAAGCAACCCTTATTGCTTTACAAAGGCAAAAATCATAACACAAAATGCTCTCTCTTATGGAAGTGTGGGAGAGCAGCTTATCAGAGGTTGGTGCTAAGCATTTGTTGTACTCACAGAGGCAATAAATGAGACACACACTCAAAAACCAATTTAAAAAAATAACTTGTGATTTTATATAAATCTTGAGAACAAGAACTTTGTTATCAGGTAAGTACGTTGTAAAAATATTGAATTTCACATGTAAGTAAAATGTTCACTTAAACGCGTCTTTATGCATAATGCTTTCCTATGGAGGAAAAGACATATACAGTATACAGGTACTTACAGTCGGTTTCCGGGGGTCAGTTTCAGGCTTAAGGTGGCAGGGGGTCAGGTCCAGTACTACCATCAGTTAAAGTTTACCTGCCATGTGGCATCCGGGGGCAGAGGTGATGGTCGGGTTGGTATCCTTACGTGCTACACCAATGGTCGGGGGCCACCTACAACCAGGCTGCAGAGGGGGGCTAGGGGACAAGTCCAGGAGCTCCCAATGGGGGGCTAGGTTCACAAGGGTCCTGGGGGCAAGGGGGCACAGCCAGTTCTTGGGGCGCTCGGGTGCAGAGGGGTTAGGTCAGCTAGGCTGGTGAGTCATAGGACCAACAATCAAAACATCCAACTTGTTCCAGCATACAATCCACTTATCCAAACCTATCAATAACTTGAGTAAAAATAAAGTAAGGATGAGATGCAAATTAAAATTAAATATAATAGTACATCCAACTTTATCATTTCTTCTAATGTCATATATTAAATGCACCAAAAAAGCAAAATTGTTCTCCAACAAAAATGTTCCAGTCAGTGATTCTTTGGCAACCTGCAAAGTAATAAAAATAATGCAACATACACAAAACACAACTTTTGCAACTTTTAAAGACTTTTTTTTCATTTCTTTTTATTAACATAAGGTTATCCACCACATTACATACGTCTGATTATTATACAGTTAATGAGCAGAGTGAGACAATCAACAGTCGGTTCCACGTTTCTAACATAATTCAGTCTTATACAGTTGGTAAGTATCCATTAGCAAGTCAACAATCCTCTACACATATATCTGGTAAGAGTCGAGCAGACAGGATAATACATTCCTCACCCAAAGCCCAATCATATTGCCTATTCCTGCAATATGGGATCTTGATCCCTAGCTCTCTGGCAGCGCATGGGCTCATTCTATATGCATTCCACTTTCCCCAGATCTTCTCCCATTTTTTGGGGCATCCCCTACTTTCGAACACAGATCTCTCAGCTACCATGCACCAATCCAAGTCCCTCTTCCAAATGCCAAGGGATGGAATTGTCACCACCCCCTACATCTGTGCGATATTTTGTTTGGCTAGCATCATGCCCAGTGTGACCCAGGTTTATTCAGCCCGGACAAGTCAGTGGCATCCCAAAAGTTAAGGAGGCACCATTTGGCCGAAAGAGACATGTTTATTCTTGTGACCTCACTCATGCACGATAGCACCGCTCCCCAGTAAGTTTTGACATTTGGGAATCCCCACAGGATAGGGAAAAAGGTTCCCACCTGTCCACATTTCCTGAAACACATCGTGTCCGTCTGTCTGCCCATTTTTACCCGTGTGGAACAGGAAACGTAGACTCTGTGAAGTATTTTCAGTTGTACTAAACGGAAGCGCAGTCGCACAGCAATCTTCCAGGTCTGTGTCCCAGCGTTTCCCAGTGTCTGGGAAATTATTTATGAGTTTTCGATATGTAAGAGAAATCGCCTTGGTGGTGAGATGTTCTTTCAGTATTCTGTCCTCCAATGGAGACGACTCCAATAGGTTTTCACCAGGGGATAATACTGCCTGGGGGGCATGTCAGATTTGTAAATAGCGGAAGACCTCTGTGGGAGTCAACTCTTAGGTTTTTTGTAAGTCCGCAAATGAAATTACCCCTTCGGTGGTATATAGGTCCCCCACGGTAGAGATCCCTATCAAATCCCATTTATCAAATCCCTGCCTTTTTGCCATAGTGCCCAGAATTTCAGCATTCCACAGAGGCATGGCCCGCGTGATCTTTTTTTCCTACCCTAGTTTTCGCAGGGTTGCGTGCCAGAGAGTGACCGTTAGAGCTGTTGGTCCTTCCAGAGAAGGATAGCGTGGCTCAGTGTATAGTGCTCGGCGGTATCCTCCCGGTTGGAGAACCAGGTAGTCCATGCGATAGGCTGGCTCCTCCCTGGGCTGGTGGGCCCAGTGGTTGACAGTCGTTAGTTGCATTGCTCTATAGTATGATTGGAGATCAGGAAGGGCTATTTCTCTGTCGTACCACCCCTGTGCCAGTTTCACCAGGGCAATGCGTGGGGAGCCTCCATCCCACAACAGGGTCCTGATTTCACTATATATTTCTTTAAAATACGTGTCCAGTACTGGAAAGGGGTAGTTCTGTAGCACGTAGAGAAAACGGGGCAGTGCCATCATTTTAGAGAGTGCTGCTCTTCCTAATAAAGAGAGAGGGAGAGATCTCCAGTGTCTCACATCACTTTTAAGACTTGTCAAAAGGTCAATCAGATTTTTAGTTGTGAATATCTTAGGATCAGTGGTAACGTGGATGCCCAGGTATCAAAAACTCTCTGTTGCGACATGGGCCTCACATCCTGGAGAGAGGTGGGGTGTTGGGCCATGGAGGATAAATATCACTGTTTTCGTCCAATTAATCAGATATCCGTTGTATTCCTCAAAGATCGACAAGATGCTCATCAGTCTTGGGATGGCAGACCTGGGGGAGGCCACATAGAGAAGAATATTGTCGGCGTATAACACAATTCTGTCTTCCCATTCCTCCGTCCATCGCAGGCCCCGGATCAGGGGGTCCCCTCTGACCCACGCTGTCAGGGGTTTGAGAATCAGTGCAAATATTAGGGGAGATAGAGGGCAGCCCTGTCGTGTTCCTCGACGGCAGGGGAAAACCCTGGACTCTCTACCATTCACCACCATGCGCGCCAAAGACTTTGAATATAGTAGTCGCAGCCAAGATAGAAATCCCGGGCCGAAGCCCATGTGGCGGAGTACAGCAAAGAGATATGGCCACTCTACAGTGTCAAAGGCCATGCGGGCATCGAGAGACAGGATCGCCACATCTTCATCAAATTTGTGTGCCCGACCTAGGACTCCATGGAGTCGGGGCACATTAAGTGCTGTATTGCGACCAGAGATAAACCCTGATTGGTCTGGATGGACATTAGTGGGGTCAAACGTAGAGCCAAGAGCTTGGCCAGGATCTTTGCTTCTGCATTAAATAGGGAAATGGGCCTGTAGGAGGCACACTGTTCCAGTGGTCTGCCCTCGTTATGTATTACAACCACCGAGGCGAGCCTGTGTTCCTCTGGGAGTGTGCCTACTTTTCTACTTTCTTTGAACATTTTCAAGAGGTAGGGCCCTATGGTGGGTGCCATGAGTTTATATAGTTCTATGGGCATGCCATTGGGCCCCGTTGGTTTGCTCGGTTGCAGTGCTCGGATGGCCAGTTTCACTTCCTCCTTCATGAGGTCGCTGTCTAAAAGCGCCACCTCATCAGGAGAAAGGGTCAGGAGAGGTCTAACCGTTAAAAAGGTTAGGGAGTCTTGTTCCGAGATGTTCATGTCAGAAGTGTATAGTTTAGAATAATAGGTTGCGAAAGTGTCTGCGATAGCTTGTGGGTTGCTTAGGTGCTCTCCGTCTGGCGACTCTATCGCCGCCACCCATCGGCTCGCTCGAACTTGTCTATCTAGCCAGGCAAGCAACGTTTCCGTTCAGTCTCCCTGTTCAATCACCCGGTGCTGTGTAGCTTTGTACTTAGTCCTAGCCACATCTGCAACTACATCGCTGTACTCCTGCTGTTTCAGGCGTAAGCGGTGTTGTGTGTCTATTTGCATATGCTGCCCTAACTGGACCTCCAGCTTCAGAATCTCCTGCTGGAGCGCATCCACCATGAAACATCTATCCAGTTTATGTCCTACCATCAGTGAGAGGGCCTGACCTCTGATTACCGCCTTATAGGTGTCCCAAAGCGCCAGTGAAGAGGTGACTGAGTGCTTATTTTCCTTGAAATAGTGGGTTGTTTGTGTTAGGAGTCCCTCCCGTATTACTGGAAGTTTGAGGAGCCAGGGATTTATAGAGATTGTGTCCCTCACTCGTGGAGTCCTTCAACAGTATCTTGCCCACACAGGAGAATGGTCCAATATACCTCTCGCTACGTGTCACACATCACGGATATTAGTCAGGGAAGAGGCCGATGAAATGAGAAGGTCAATGCAGGACATGCTACTGTGGGCCCTGGACTGGAAAGTGAAGTGTTGTGAAGAGGGGTTAAAAGTCCTCCAGACATCCACCATCTCCAGTGCCGCAAAAAAGTCTGCTAGTTGGGTTTTAGGAGGGGTGGTCTACCTAGGGGAATGTCGGTCCATAGTATCGTCAAGTGTGATATTAAAATCCCCTCCTATCAAGAACTCACCCTCTGGTGCTTGGACATGAGCGCGCCTATGTCCTGGAGAGTGACGTTATGTAAAGCCGGAGGTACATAGACAGATATAATGTTAATCTTCCCCCCTTCCCACGTGCCCGTCGGAGCAGCATATCAGTCCTGCTTGTCCGACCAGGTCTTATACATTGAAAGTGGGAAGCATTTTCGAAGAAGGATACCCATCCCCTGGGAGCTGGAAGTGTAGCCCGTGTGTACCACCATTTTGCAGCCCCAACGGTCAAGTGCCTTACATGCATTGCCTAAGAAATGTGTTTCCTGCAATAGAATGATGTCCGGAGAGTGTCGCTTGATGTACTGTAGCACTACTCCCCTTTTTTAATTTTGTCCACCAGTTCGTTAACATTCCAGGATAGGAGGCAAAGCTCCGGGTTCTCTGTATCTGTTCCTGCTCTCATATATCTATGTAGGGTCTTTTCCTCCCCTTCCCAACCCTTGTCATCGGATCTACTTAGACTATTGTTTCTCACCCGCATTAAACCCATCAACCAAATCAAGAGTTGCCACGTGGCGTACCTAAACCTAAGTTTCCATAACAAAGAAAGTATACCTAAAAATTGCAAGCATGTCTGGCTGGCCGTAGCAAGACGGCTGGACTGAAGGACATGCACACTTTGCAAAGTGCACAGGCAGCCCACCCTCCTCCCTGCTGTTACCATGCAGCAAGCCCACCCCTTCCTGACACTCGATTTGGGACGGGGAGGATGAAAAATAAAATGGTAATAAATTTACTATATTTCCATTTTATTTTTCATCTCTGGGGCCTTTTTGGGGCATTTTGGTTAGTGGGGCGACGCTCCTCGGCTCAAATGGAGGAGGCGCCCCTGCGGACATTTGTGAATAAACAAAACTCTATAGAAAAAAACAAGCTAGCGGATAGACTAATCATTCATCAATGCACTCATGTTACTGTACCAAAAATAAATTTACAAATCTATTTAACCATCCTACCTGCTTTCCTCATAAGCATATGTTCTGCTTCGATGCCAGTGATCTCGGAAACGGTGGTAAATACATGAGCACAATGAACGGCCGCGCGTTCCATGCAATATCGATGGTAGATCTCTCTATCACCCGCCTCTTTGTCAATGTTGAACTGTTAAGAAAGGTAAATACTTAAGCCACAACATTTGAAAACACATTCATACTCCTTTAGTTAGTGTAAAAATGTGTTCATTGTAACAATCCATAACTGCACTTGAGGAAATTCTAGCCGACCAACAGCAGAAGAGTTATCCGTGAAAGTTACAAGGGACACTGAAAACAGGCAAATCACAATTCGGAAAGGAGAGGAATTATGAATTCAATACTTGGAAAAGGACACTATAGTTTTGCTCCCTCACAGCACCTATTCCTTTACAATTCTATCACCCAGTATGAATTTTTATATAACAGAAGATATTAAACATGAACAATTTTAGTTGAGAAACGCTTTTATACATTTTGTGATCTGCAGGGCACCTTAGCCTATGACGAATACATGCATGAATACGATAAATCAGTTTTACAATACTGATGGTTACAAAATTATGTATTTTAAAAGCATCCACGCATTTTTGAAGCAAAATTGAGTAAGGTTATTTTTATTAAGGAATTTGTTTTTGGCTGTAATTGTTTGTACATTTTTAAAGAAAGAACAAAAACGAACGTCTCAATCCTGCAAAAAAAATGTTATTATGGTAACTGTAAAGGCTTCAGTTAATTTTACAACACAACTTTCGTGATCCAGTCACATTGTGGTCGTTGAATGGAACATGTATCCACCCTGACATCACATGCCAAGCAACTCACCAGGAACAATAACAAGGCCTATAGCGGATTCATTCAAACATCAGGGACACTAACTACTGGCGAGACTCAATCAACAATCAATCCAAAATTAAAGTAAATAGGTTTTCAACATTAATTTTTGCAAAGGAATTTTGCCGGGCAAGATCAACCATAAAACTGAAAATTGTTATATAAAAGGATAATTCAAATGTGATTTAAAAAAAACTATCTATCTCTGTGTGCACAACACACAACAATTGCTTTCATAATTATTATTTTCTATGTAGCCAATATGGATACAGTCTCCTGGCTTCTTAAAATCGATTAGTACATCGGAACAAAAAGGACAGCAAACATCCTTGTCGAAGAAAAAAGCGTGTCCAATAGATGAGAACACTGGAAATTGTCAATCAAACAGAAAGCATCTAATCCACCATGAACTTCATATGTCCTGTGGTAGGTGAGTGTCCTTGCATGCCACATTCAAAAGATGGCTAGAACGGCATAAGCAGATATTTGAACAGGGAGTGAACTTGGTGGATATCTGTGCTCCTGTATTAAGCAACAACCTTTTTGGCAACACACATGGTTGACAATGACATCCATAGATGGATAGTGCCTTCTCCATCATTATCCATTCTCCACAGCACTTTTCAGCTAGAAGGAGTGATGAAGCACTGGAAGAATTGCATCAATACCTCTGTGGCTGTTGCCAAAATATGTGTTCTGCGGCCATGGCGATCTCAGTTTTCCCCCACACATTGAGACTGGATGAGAGAGCTGGCTCAACAGCATCGTATGAGAGTAGTTTATAGACTGCTGGACCAACACCACTTTTTGATCAGGTTTGGGACCCGTTTTTGCGAGCCCCATAGTACCCTAACCGCTGAACTATTGATCTATATTTCATTATATCCTTTCCTTTATTTGTCTCTTTCTCTACTGTTAATAGAGTACCATGCTATAGAGTAACTTCAGGACTTTTCGGATATTATCTCCCTCCTCCCCCCCCCCGACCACCTGAATGGTACCTGTAAAATATTCCTGTCTTAACATTTATCTTTTTGTTCTCATCTCCTTCTCCCTGCTCCTCCACCTATCATCTTTTTTTTACTTTTCTTGTGTTATTTTTACGACTTTGAAACTTTGAAAGACATGGGCGGTCTGTCAACGTGGGCTCTGGGGCTCCGCTCCCCTTAATTCCCCCCCACACCCTATAGGCTGAGGCTTCTTCAAGTTAAGTAGTGCTTCTTTAAAAAATAAAAATGCACACAAATTCTCACAGGCTGGGGGCTGCACTCACCCTCATGGTACTTTCACTCTTATGGAGGCTGCTCAGGTGCAGAATGTAACTAGACATCTGCCTGCAAGAACGTTTGCCGGGCCGACGATCTCACAGCCCTGAGGCTTGGGAGGTCATCAGTCCTGCAAAGCCATTGCCTCGTGGACTAATTTCCACCCCCTGGCGACATCGAAACAAAGTTAGCCCTGGACGCTTCATGCTCAAGCCCTGTAATGCCAGGGGCTTCACTTCAATCAGGGGCTGAAGAGTATTCTCAACCCACCCTTTCCCAACTCGTCACAGAGTAAGGTGGGATCAGTGATCATTACTGACTCCACCTCACCCAATGATGAGTTAAGAAAGGATGGGGTAGGCTGCAGGCATGAAGCAGAGGAATCGAGTCTGCGCAGGAGTAGAAACATTTTGAAGACACACTGCGCAGACTCGAGATCTCTACTTCCTGCGCTGCTCTTAGTGAGAGAGGTAGCGGACTGCGATGGGCATTTCAACTCTGCAAAGCTGCCTGGCTATAGCTTCTGCTCAGATAGTGCACCCCCTGTGTGCCCCTCCTGGTGGAGCTGCAAAAGAGTGGTGGAGCAGTTGAGGAAACAAGCACTGGTAAATGCATTAAGTTGCACCTATGTGATTAATAATAAGCTGTTTTTTGTTGTAAGTTGTAGCTTGCTGAGTATTTGTACAATATAAGTTACGGACAGTCTCTTAAAGTGTTATGACTGGATTATGTACAAAAAGGCAATATATTGTGCTGGTACTAGTGGGATGGTGCGGGAAAGTAATAGCAACATTTTGAAAAATGAAATGAAAGAGGTAAATAATAGAATTAATTGATGTAATGGCAATATTATGTGTTTAGAGGAGTCCTGACAACTTTTGGGCCCGGTGCCACTGCACCTGCTGCACCATTCTAATTATGACCCTATTGCCTGTAAGGTAACTGCACTTGTGACTGCCTGTTTAGTAGTAAAATATTGCAATATTTGGTGTTTAGTGGGGTTCCTAGAGCTTTGGGCCCGGTGTAACTGCACCTGCTGCACCATTAAAATCATGACCCTAGTGCCTGCAAGGTAACTGTACTTGTGACTGCTTATTTAGTAGTTAAGTATAGCAATATTTGGTGTTTAGAGGAGTTCTGACAACTTTTGGCCCTGGTGCCAATGCACCTGCAGCACCATTGAAATCATGGCCGTAGTGCCAGCTAGATAACTGCAATTGTGACTGCCTGTTTAGTAGTAAAATCTAGCAATATTCTGCGTTTAGTGGGGTCCCTAGAGATTTTGGCCCCGTGCCACTGCACCTGCTGCACCATTCTAATCAAGCCCCTTTTAACGGGAAGATAACTGCAATTGTGTTTGCCTGTATAGTAGTAAAATATAGCAATATAAGGTGTTTAAAGGAGTTCTTACAACTTTTGGGCCCAGTGCCACTACACCTGCTGCACCATTCAAATCATACCCCTGTTGTCTGAAAGGTAACTGCACTTGTGACTGCCTGTTTAGTATTACAATATAGCAATATTAGGTATTTAGTGGGGTGCCTAGAGGTTTTGGTCCTGGTGCTACTGCACATGCTGCACCATCAAATAATGGGCCTATTGCCTGCTAGATAAATGCACTTGTGATTGTCTCTTTTGTAGTAAAAGTTAGCAATATTCTGGGTTTAGTGGGGCCCTTAGAGCTTTTGGTTCCAGTGCCACTGCACCATTCAAATCAAGTCCCTTTTACCTGCAAGGTAACTGCAATTGTGACTGCCTGTTTAGTAGCCAAATATAACAATATTATGTGTTTAGAGGAGTTCTGACAACTTCCGGGCCAGGTGCAACTGCACCTGCTGCACCATTCAAATAATGACCCTGTTGTCAGCAAGGTAACTGCACTTGTGACTGCCTGTTCAGTAGTAAAATATAGCAATATTTGGTGCTTGGTGGAGTTATGACAACTTTTGGCCCCGGTGCCACTGCACCTGCTGCATAATTTAAATCAAGCCACTTTCAACTGCAAGGTAACTGCGATTGTGACTGCCTGTTTAGTAGTAAAATATAGCAATATATGTTGTTTAGAGGGGTTCTGACAACTTTTTGGCCCAGTGCCACTGCATCTGCTGCACCATCCAAATCATGACCCTAGTGCCTGGAAGATAACTGCATTTGTGACTGCCTGTTTAGTTGTAAAATATAACAATAATCAGTGTTTAGTGGGGTGCCTAGAGCTTTTGGTCCCGGTGCCACTGCACATTCTGCACTATTGAAATCAGGACCCTAGCGCTTGCTAGATAACTGCACTTGTGACTGCTTGTTCAGTTGTAAAGTATAGCAATATTAGGTGTTTAGCAGAGTTATGACAACTTTTGGCCCTGGTGCCACTGCACCTGCTGCACCATTTAAATCAAGCCCTTTTCAACTGCAAGGTAACTGCAATTGTGACTGCCTGTTTAGTAGTAAAATATAGCAATATTAGGTTTTTAGGGGAGTTCTGACAACGTTTCTGCCCGGTGCCACTGCACCTGCTGCACCATTCAAATCATGACCCTAGTGCCTGAAAGATAACTGCACTGTTTAGAGTTGTAAAATATAGCAATAATCAAGGTTTAGTGGGGTGCTTGGAGCTTTTGGTCCTGGTGATACTGGACCGGCTACACTATTGAAATCATGACCCTAGCGCTTGCTAGATAACTGCACTTGTGACTGCTTGTTTAGTTGTAAAATATAGCAATATAAGGTGTATAGAGGAGTTCTGATAACTTTTCGGCCAGGTGGCACTGCACCTGCTGCACCATTCAAATAAAGATCCTGTTGCCTGCAAGATACTGCAATTGTATCTGCCTGTATAGTAGTAAAATATAGCAATATTAGGTGTTTAAAGGAGTTCTGACATCTTTTGGGTCCAGTGCCACTACACCTGCTGCACCATTCAAATCATACCCCTGTTGTCTGCAAGGTAACTGCACTTGTGACTGCCTGTTTAGTTGTAAAATATAACAATATTAGATATTTATTGGGGTGCCTAGAGGCTTTGGTCCTGGTGCTACTGCACCTGCTGCACCATCAACTAATGGGCCTATTGCCTGCAAGGTAACTGCAATTTTGACTGCCTGTTTAGTAGCCAAATATAACAATATTATGTGTTTAGAGGAGTTCTGACAACTTCTGGGCCAGGTGCTACTGTACCTGCTGCACCATTCAAATCATAACCCTGTTGTCAGCAAGGTAACTGCACATGTGGTTGCCCCTTTAGGAATAAAATATAGCAATATTAAGTGGTTAGAAGGGTGCCTGGAGCTTTTGGTCCCGTGCAACTGCACCTGCTGCACTATTGAAATCATGACCCTAGTGCTTGCTAGATAACTGCACTTATGACTGCCTGTTTAGTTGGAAAATATAGCAATATTAGGCGTTTAGAGGAGTTATGACAACTTTTGGCCCCGGTGCCATTGCACCTGCTGCACCATTTAAATCAAGCCCTTTTCAATTGCAAGGTAACTGCGAATGTGACCACCTGTTTAGTAGTAAAATATAGCAATTTTGGTGTTTAGTGGAGTACCTGGAGCTTTCGGTGCCACTGCACTTGCTGCACCACTCAAATGATGACCCTTTTGTCTGGAAGGTAACTGCACTTGTGGCTGCCTGTTTAATAGTAAAATATAGCAATGTTAAGTGTTTAGTTGGGTGTCTAGAGCTTTTGTCCTGGTGTCACTGCACCTGCTGCACCTTTGAAATCATGACCCTGTTGTCTGCAAGGTAACTGCACTTGTGACTGCCTGTTTAGTTTTAAATTTTAGCAATAATCTGGGTTTAGTGGGGTCCCTAGAGCTTTTGGCCCCGGTGCCACTGCACCTGCTGCACCATTCAAATCAAGTCCCTTTTAACTGCAAGGTAACTGCAGTTGTGACTGCCTGTTTAGTAGTCAAATACAACAATATTATGTGTTTAGAGGAGTTCTGACAACTTCTGGGCCAGGTGCTACTGCACATGCTGCACCACTCAAATCATGACCCTGTTGTCAGCAAGGTAACTGCACTTGTGGTTGCCCGTTTAGGAATAAAATATAGCAATATTAGGTGGTTAGTGGGGTGCCGGGAGCTTTTGGGCCCGGTGCTACTGCACCTGCTGCACCATTAAAATCATGACCATGTTGTCTGCAAGGTAAATGCACTTGTGGCTTCCTGTTTAGTAGTAAAATATAGCATAGCTTCTTGTATATCAACTTTATTTTTAACATGCAATGTTTATTTTAACATTTAGAATTTGATCATAATGATGAAATAGATTACGTTGAAAAAATCAATCTGAGAATGCATACAAAGAGGAAACAAAGGTACTGAGGCATGAATAGTAAATGCCACAAATGTTCTAAGGCTAAAGCACGAGCTATACAAAGCAAGCATTCCAGCATACTGTTAGAATACTGTTAGAAGCTGTCCTTTTCCTTGGGAAGAGATCTTATCTTGACAGTGAATGGGGCTCAAACAGTGTGAACAGCTTTAGTAGAAGTCTTGTACATGCATGAAGCCAGGAGAAGTTAACCAAAAAAAAGTTCCCCACAAAAGCGAATTAACACATTAATTTGAGATGGGAACTGATAAGAGCCCCCTTTAAAGATATATTAAATGCAAGAGATTTCACAAGCACAGCTCAAGCGCTGTGCAGGCGAAACCAAAAAAAACAATAAAAAACAGAACTCACAAAAATGTAAGCAATGCGAGCCAGACTTTGCTATGACTGATACTCTACTCTATCATCATCAAACCTTTTATTTCGGCTAAAAAGCCATAAAAAGTTACAATCACAAAAATATATAATTTATTTTCAATTTCAATAAAAAACATCATGCAAACATCCTATTGACTGATACTCTTTTTTCTGTATTCTTTCCAACGGAAAATGTGTCACCAGCAGAGTTGTGGAGTGTGTCATTTTCATCAAAGTTATAGAAAAGTATGCACTAGTTACAATCTAATTCAACTTTATTATTAATATATATTTTGAAAGTATTTGTAATTATCTCCAATGTTAAATCGTTTTGCACATTTTACAGCATCTTATCTTTGCCATACATTTTTTAAATAATTACTTGCATATTCAGTGTTTTATATCACAGGTTAGGACCTCATAGCACTAGAAATATAAATTGCTATTCCCCACAGCGCCAACCAGTTCTAGAATTATCTGATTAGACTCCCGCATCTCCAGTGATCGCATTAACCAATCTAGTGTAAAAGAGTGCATTTCCAACTGATTCCACAATCTGTCACCAGCCTCATGACTGAGTCTACTCTAAACTCACAGGCTTTTGAGCAGCACTGATCTGTCAAATTTTTTACGACAGGCAGAGAACACTTCATGGTTTATGGTTTATGACACTGATTTGTCTGCTCAGATATTACATCACTTAGAAGCTTGAGCGATTCTCGACGAGAAACTTTATGAAAAAATATATTTTTTTAATCCAGGTAGTGGATGGCATTGTTCACACACACCCCTGGTATTTCTACGGCATTTTATGGTACTTTTAAAAAAAAAAGTTTTTATTGAGCAGAATTATAACTGAGAAAGAGCACCATTCATAATACATATATTTGTTGATACCTTATACAATTAAAATTAAATACATATTCTTAACTTATGGCTGGAATCGAACATTTCCCTAAATTTTCATCACATACAGACATCCCGTACTAAAGCGAAGTGCAAAGTGCAGATAATAAAGTGCAGTGCAGTTTTAACATAGTCAGGTTATTAGGTTCGGCTTACTAAATGAACAAGTCTCCCGCCTGGCCTTAATACAAAAATTAAAGTGGGGTGCATAGCAGCTTTTCCATAGTTAGACCATTAATTTCATCATTACAAAATAAAATCCATTAGATAACCTCTGTCGAAAGTGCTATACGTTTTGCTTTCTGTTTTTGCATAAGCTTCCTCAAAGGTTTTAGTACGTAACATTTTTTTATGCCAATTTAGGTAGGTTGGAACTTTAGCTGTCCTCCAATTCTGAAGAATCAGGGAGCGAGCCACTAAAGCGGAAATCGCTATAAATGCTTTCTCAACTTTAGAGATTGGAGTATTCAAATTCTGCCTTACAAACCCAAACAATGCTATCTCTGGTTCTGGTTTTAATTTTCTCTGTAAGCCCCGGGTGAGGGCAGAGCACACTTCCTCCCAGAACTGGGTTAGAAGCGGACAAGTAAAAAAAATATGCATCCAACCCCCTGTCCCATTTGCTGACAGCGAAAGCACTTGTCCTCTACTTCTGAATACATCTTATGTAAAACTCTTGGTGTATAGTAAGCCATCCAATGGGATAAAAATGCCATTCTTTTAAAATTTGCAGCTCTTAGTGCTTTATTGCCATACAGCGAAATCTCCTGCCACTCTAGTTCTGAAAAAGTGCACTGTGTTTCTTGGGAGATTTTGTCTAAAAAGCTTGTTACTAAAGAGCTTTCCCTTTGATTCCGTAAAAGTCTGTACCAGTTTCCAACCCCCCTTAGCTTTGCTCTATAAAGGGCTGTTAATAGGGGGACCAGGGCAGAACTTAATGGAAAACAAAATTTCTTCACAAGTTGAATAATCTGAAAGAAACCTAAAAAAACGACTTGCAGCTAGTTTCACACCTAGCCTGAATCTCCTGCCATTTTAGACATCTCCCCCCTACTATAAAGTGGCCTAATTCCCTAAAGACATTGCTTTCCCAGAATCTTATCTGGTTATTTTGCATATGTAGGCACAGTATTTTGCACTCCGAAAGTTTCAAGAACTCATATCCCGCTGTATTTGCCTACTTATGAAAGAATGACGGTATTCTATCACCGAATCCCTGTAATGTCTTATATCGAGTCTTTTAAGGAAGTTTAGCCGTTTTAATAAAAACTGGAGTCTGAGATTCTGCTTCCTGCACCTTTTTATCCACAAAGAAACTATCCAATGATTCCTTGCCGCCTAACATTCGAACCATCATATCCACAAGAGTAGCTTCATAATAGGTTCGCACCTGGGGAAGTGCCAACCCCCTTGACTGATGTCGAGTTGAAGCACTGGAAGTCTCACTCGTGATGCCTTCTTCTTCCAAATAAATTGCAGAGTCATACCTTCCAACTGCTTAAAATATAACATATTAATTTTTATTGGTACATTTGCGAATAAGAATATTAGTAATGGTAAAATAGATATTTTTATGAGGGCTACCCTGCCGATTAATGTGAGCGGAAGAAGAGTCCATCTATCTAATAGATTTCTAATCTTAGTAATCATCGCTAGGTAGTTCAATTTAAAGAGTTCCTCATAACTGTTTGTAACATAGATCCCTAAGTATCGGATAGGTTCTGAGGATTGGGCTTGCTGTTGCAAGAACCTAGGAAGACTTTGACTACTTGCGTTAAGTAGCAGGATTTCTGTTTTATTATGATTTAGTTTATATCCCCCAATAGATTCGAACTGCATAAATTCTGCCAAAGTTCTCCTAACGTTCTGTTCCTCTGGCCAAAGGTAAAGAATAATATCGTCTGCAAACAGTTTTAATTTGAGCATTCCTTCCAGAAGCGCTTGTATCTGGGGACTAGCCCTAATTTTGGCAGCAAGTGGTTCTAAAAAAATGCAAACAAAGCGGGGGATAAAGGACATCCCTGGCGGGTTCCTCGCCTTATATCCACCCTTCCTGCTAGCCGAGAGTTAATAAAGACTTGGGCCTGAGCCCCTTGATATATGTGCCCCAGCATTTGTGTTATCTGTTTTGGGAATTCCCACCCTTCTAAGAACCGCAAAAAGAGCATCTCAGTTAACTGAATCAAATGCTTTTTCAGCATCGACCGTCATAATTAAGATAGGTAGTTTATTTGAGTTAAAAAAATCAAGTCCTTGTACTAAAAACCCAGTATTAGATGACATGTATCTTCCTGTGACAAACCCCGTCTGATCTTTATGAATTACCTTCTGTGCTATTGGAGAGAATCGGTTTGCCCAGATTTTCATTAGTATTTTATAGTCCACATTCAGCAAACTAATTGGCCTATACGAGTTGACATTTTTAGGGCTCATCTTTTTTAACAAAACTAACTATTGTGGATTCCTTAAAAAAAGATGGAACTTCCCCTCCCACTCTCACAAAATTAAACAGCTCTACCAAGAAGGGTGTTAATTCTTCTGAAAATACCTTATAGAACTCTGTTGGTAAGCCACCATTTCCTGAGGCCTTACCACTTGCCATTGAGGCGAGGGCACTCTCAATTTCGGTTGGGGTGATTTCGGCACTTATTTCCTCTAACTGATCCGCTGTCAACTGCAGAAGGTTAATGCCCTCAAAATATTGGCTTATCGCCTCATTTGATACCATATACTTGGTTGCGTATAACTTGCAATAGTGGTCCACAAAAAGTTTTGCAATTTTTTCCTTGTCGGATGTCAGTGCCCCTGACTTTGGTTCTTCTAATTCTGCAATTAACGCTGCCTCCTGCTTGATTCTGCTTGACCAAGCAAGCAGTTTCCCCACCATCTGGCTCTCCTCATATACGCGCTGATGATTCGCCCGGGAACTAGTTATTTCAGATCTGGGCTTTGGATGGCTACGGCGAATCCCGCTTGCACGTAGCCACAGGTGACCACTGCCCCGCCCTATCGTAATGGTCGCCGGCAGACCTGTGAGGCGAGATTAGCTAGCGGGAGCGGCTCGCTGCTGGAGCTCTGTGGGTGTCGGCTCCGGACTCCGTGCCATGCTCTACTGAAAAGAGGCTTGAGGAGGCTTCGTCGCGCTTGTTGGACCCTGCTGGGTCCGGTTGATAGCCGGAGATTTGTAGCCGCGGCGGCTGCTGTGTGCGTCTCTTCTCAATGCAGCCTCGACCTCCTGCGTAGTGGGATTACTGGAGGAAGGCGGGGCCGCCGCTTGCACGACGAAGGCTGCTGGAGGCATCAGGAGTCCTGGGCGGTAAAAACGAACAAAGTCAACAAGTAAGCAGGGGGAAATCGGATTCACAACGCTGCTCTTGACTCTTTTTCTGCTTTGCTGTACAAAAGAGAACTGAAAGTACATTGGAAATCCCAGGTTTGCTTTGGCAGCACAGATGGATAATAAAAACTGTATCCACTAAGCCGAACCCAGGCACAACGTACTGTGCAAACAGCAAAAACAAACAGAGCTAGCAGGGAGCATCTGATGTTTAATCCCAACTGTTAACATAAGTAAGCAGGGGAAAAATAACAACAACTTCACAGAGGATTTTTCTTTTTTTTTTCTTTTCAGTGGGACACTGCAGTTTTTAGCCTGCTACTTAAAAATTTCTGGAGACTAAGTAAAAGGAAAAAGGAGGAAAGGGAAAAAAAAATAAAGGAAAAACTCGGGCACAAGGACTTCTATTTGACCAAATAGGATATCCCAGTGGTCTCATTATCTGCTGTTTGTGGACTATTGGGGACTCTCTAGTGACCCGGTTTAGTGCTGCCTTGTTCTGGTTTCCGGTGGACTAGAGCTCCTCCTGGGAGCGCTCCATGGGACTTTTTTAAATGTTTTATTTTTTTCAGGGGCTCTGCCCATGAGAAAGCGGGATTCGTTGACTAAGTGCTAGGTCGAGTTGGGCTTTCTCTGCAGGAGTGCAGGAGTGCCAGGGCCCAGGAGGCACTGCAAAGACCTCCCTGATAGGTTTAAAAAATATATAAACTCTATTTCAAAGTATCGTGGCCTGGCCTCCTGGATCTACTGTTAGGATGGGGAAACACTTAAAGATCGCCAATGTAATGGCTCATGTCGACTCAAATGCGGCTTTGAAGTCTAAAACCCGAATAACCCAGATGAAGATTGCTTCCGCAAACGCAAGAGCTGAACGCTCTCAGAAGGCTCGGCGAGGGTCAGTCCCAATCTCCAACCCTTTGAGCTCTGAAGCTGATGCCCTGGATCATGGGGCGGGGGGGTAAGGAGGATCAAATCAGAAGAGGCCCAAAAACAGCAACCAGGGGGGGCCGACTTCGGATATAGGAGCGGAAGAAATGGACAGTGCCCTACCTGGCTCAGTCACGTCTGGGGCGAATCCGGCTGCAGACAACCAGACATCAGGGAATCAAGAAACAACGTCGAGTCAAGAAAACACACGGGAAAATTCCTCCAGGGCATCTCAAAGCAAGACTAAGGAATACCCGCTATTTCTGAAAACTAAAATGCCATCACTGCCTCTACAAAGTCAAACTTCAGAACAAGAACTCTGTGATAAATCTCAAGGGAGTGCTTCGTTAGTCACCCAGGGTCTTGTTTCACCTCTGAGGCCATTGGATACCCTACCTTCAACCTCCGTGGCAGATAAAAATGTGGCAGCGGGACAGCAAGCTCGGCAAAGGCCGGAAAATCTTTTTGGAGACCAGCAATTAGAGGCCGGGACTAGCTTCCAATACGACATTAAAACCATGCTAAATCTTATTCTCAACGAGATACGGGAGCTGAAAGTATCACAGGCAAATGAAATAGCAGCATTACATTCACGCCTTTCTAAAATTGAAGAAGCAGTCGGCTCTTTCCCGGTAAGACTACAAGAAGCCGAATCCAGGATTTCTTTTCTTGAAGATCAGATGACCTCGATGCAGCAGCAGGCTACACTGGATAAAAAACTGAAAATTTTGATGGAAACTAAGCTGGAAGAGCTGGAAAACCCTTCTCGACGTTCTAACCTGCAGCTGGTCGGGTCCCAGAAGGATGCGAAGGGGCACAAACGCTCCAGAGGGTGGAGTCATTCATCACGGATAATGTGCTACCCGAGTTCTCTGGCGACCTTACTATCACACGAGCACATAGAGTCCCAGCTCAGCCATTTCCGAACTTAAATCTACCTAGAACAATGTTAGTCAACTTCGCGGATTACCGAGTGAAAGAACAGATACTGACTAGAGCCATTCAAAAGAAGCAATTTTCAACTCGGAAATTTCCAAGCTGCCACATTTTTTCTGACATGTCTGCAGCAGCGGCTCGTCGTCAAAAAGAATTTGTCAAGCTTCTGTATTTGTTCAAGGTCCAGGGGGCGCAGGCAGCCAGAGCCCAACAATCAAAACTTCGGGTTTTGGACCAAGGGAAATTCCACATGTTTGCAAATCTTGACGAAGCACAGGAATTATTGCAGAAAATCACTATGGAGAAGTAGAAAGTTAGAAAAGAATGTTGTGACTTTTTCTTCTCTTTGATCTTTAACATGATCTCGTCTTCTTTTTTTTTTTTTCTTTCTTTCTTTCTTTCTTTCTTTCTCTCACTGGGGGGGAGGGGCAGGGTATTAGGTCACATTAGGGTGCAATAACATGGCACCCGATCTAGGGGCTCTCAAGGGCGGGAAGGCATGGCGGGAAGGTATGGTGGGCTATTCCCCAATTGCCAGGGGTGGGAAGGGGCACGGGGAGGTGGTGAAGGCCTTGGGGGAGGTAGGGAAGAAGGAAGGGCAGGTGGGGAGGACGGGGGCTGGGGGATAAAAGCAGAAAAAAAGAGCAGAATTAGAGAATAGAGCGTAACTATTAGAGTAACCATGGGAGTAGAACAATTCGTAGGAACACAATAGAGGTGCATAAGAAGATTTGGCTTCGGTTACTGGGCTTATCTTATAAAGCAATATGGATATTAAAGTAAGGATAATATCGATGAATGTTAATGGAGTGTGTAACAAGAAGAAATATGGTGGGATGATTAGATGGCTAACTTCCTTTTCTCCCCAAATTTTTTATCTCTAGGAGACCCATTTAAAAAACGAATACACCTACACTTTTTATTCCTAAGTACTACTCTAAGGCCTTCTTTGCCTCTGCGGGGTTATCAGTCAGGGGGGTAGCTATCTACTTTGGACAAGGGATTGACTGCGAGATACATCAAGTACGAGAGACCCTCAAGGGAGGTGGATATCGGTCATGGCCAGGGTAAATGGGACACCCTATAATTTTGTAAATTATTATGCTCCAATCGATGACGATCCTACAGCTCTCATAAAGATTAATGAGTTGGTCAGAGGTGTAGAAGGCCCTATAATAATAGGAGGTGATTTTAACTTTATTCAAGATTTAAAAAGGGACACCTCTAATAGATCTAAAAAACAATTTAAGCCCAGGACAAAAAAGATATTAAATTCTATGGAACAGGATCATCTTCTTATTGATCCATGGCGTAAGGCACACCAAGGTGATACACAATTTACTTGCTATTCCCATCGTTTTCAGACAGCCTCCCGTATTGATTTTTTTCTCAACCCCCGCTACGTTAATTGTTTAAGCGCTGAAATGAGGGCCAATCCATTCTCAGATCATTCATTAGTTATAATTGAGATTAAAGCAGAGGCTGAAAGGCGGAAGAGACCCAGGTGGCAGATGGATCGGCTCCTCCTCTCGAACCCCAAATGGGTTGAGGATTCGAAAGAATGGATTAAGACATTCTTTCAGGAGAATAAGGGTACAGCGGCCCTCTTCTCGGTTTGGGGAGCCTTCAAGGCTACATTGCGGGGCCAGATGCTGCCTTCTCGGCATCGCAATCTAAGATGCGGAGGCAGCAAATAATCAAATTGCAACAGGCTGTTGATACTGCTCTAATGCAGAGGAATAGCGGCAGGGGGCAGCGTTTGCTAGTGGAGGAACAACTAAATAAAGCTAAACAGGAACTAAGAGAATTCTTTATTTTTTATGGTACTTATAGTGCTGCATTTCATCAACTAGTATTTGTTCACCAGAAAGCAAGAGAAAACGTCCGAAAATGGATGTATTTTAGATGTTTCCTTTCACTTTGTACTTTTGCAGCTCTGTGTTAAGGTCACAAATTCCAAAGCCCAAAAAGCCCAAGTGAAATGATTTGGGCTGAATCTTCTGTATGTATGTCAGTCGATCTTGCTTGCAAAGCCAAACTCAGGAACGGGGTTGACATTTTTGTGTGATTACAAAATTGTGTTTTTTCCTTGAAATTGAGAAGGACAGTTTTCTTGCCTGACTTTTCGGATTGAAAATAGATGCTTTGTAAAAACAACAGCATTACATCCGAAGGACAAAATCAAATTGTAAAACAGCACTGTAAACATAATTTCAAGAATAGCATAACTCTCCCAAACCCTCCACCCTGCCTGGATTAAAAAAACATAATGCACACAGTAGTAGAACATCTTAAGGAGATTAGCGCTTATTTCTTTCTAACGTTCTCTTGCTCCCTCCAAGTAACAGCCAGAAGCCAGAGGTTCTTCTACAATATAATAGCTTCCATCCCAGGGCCCTGAAGGATGGTCTACCATATGGACAGTTCCTGAGACTCAGGCGTAACTGCACAGAGAAAGAAGACTCCTTTAAAGAGGCAAATATCTTGAGCAGTAGGCTACGCGAAAGAGGATACCCCAAACGACTGGTAAAAACCTCCATGAAGAGGGCGTGGTACAGCCCCCGAGAAGCACTACTAGCTAGTAAAACCGAAGACCAGGCCAACAGAAGCATTTGCGTTACTACGTTTTGTCCCCTAAGCACACAGGTCACTAAAATCATTAAAAAACATTGGCCGACACTAAACACGCTCAGCGCTTGTCAAGAGTTACCCATGTTCTCCTTTAAAAAGGGAAAGAACATAAGGGACCATCTGGTACACTCAGACACCAGCGTTACAAAACTGAGAAGTACAATCCAAAACCTGTGGTCACTTCCGCCTGTTACGGGCCATTTCAAATGTGGAAGCTGTGTAGCCTGCAACCACACTTTGGAGACCAAAGATTTCACTCATGGCAACATAAAGATCACACTACATGACTTTCCCAACTGTGCAACCTCCAATGTTATTTACTGCATCTGGTGCCCCTGTGGTCTGATATATATCGGACAGACCACTCAGCCAGTTAAAACCAGAATTGTCCAGCATCATAGCAGAATACGGTGCCAGGTAGAGAATGCCCCCCTAGTGCAGCACTAAAAGGACAAATCACAGACGGCTGATGACCTTAACTGGCAGGTCATTGAGAAAGCCAAAATACCCCCCAGAGGGGGCAGCATTTCATTCATCTTACAGTCCCTGGAATGTAAATGGATAGAAAAATGCGATTCCATTAGAAATGGGCTGAACAGCCTGGAGGAATGGCGCAGATTTATTAGCCTAAACTGACACTAACTGTGCATCCACACGTTCTGTTACAAAGTTCAATAGATGCAGATCTCGAATTGCCAACACTGCCTTCCTGTAAAATGCTTGGATATATATTTGTTTCTAAAGGAAGACCCTCCAACACCATGAGCCCTATTGGATATAGATGAACAGATATCTCCAATTAGTAATTCTCCATATATGTATAAACCTGAAGTGTTCTTATGCTGTATTCCCCCGAAGTGTAATCATACCCTGAATATAAGTACTGCTGTAACAAGTAGCTCCGTTATATAATTTATATATATTATGAACACCGTACTCTCCAAAGTAAATGTACGCAAATAACTGATTATCTTGTATACCAATTCTCAGTTTCAAAAAATGATTGGTTGACACCATTCACCACCGGGAGCACTAATTTGCACTTCGAGTTATGATTTGTACATGTATAGCCCTTACAGAGATCATAGGCTCAATAATTTGTATACATGCATATCAGGATGATACTCCCTGAATATTCTGTCATAGTATTTGGGTCTCAACACCGTGTATAGCGCATTGGCAGCACATTATAACTGCACTAATCACCGTCCCATGGACTCTATGAACATTAAAGTAATTCCGGTTATGGTTATCACATCATCCACCCATGTGATACATTCGCCTAACCCCTCTTAGTAATGGCCGCCACGATTGTGGCCTTGATTATTCTGTCATATCGTTAGGGTTCCACACCATATATAACGCATTGGAAGCACACCAAAACTGTACTAATCACCGTCTTTTGGACTGTAAGTACATTAAATGAAATCCGGTATGGTTATCACATCATCCACCCATGTGATACAATTGCCCAAACCCTCTTAGTAATGGCCGCAGCGATTGTGGCCTAACAACTCCACATAGTCCGTTCTGCGCATGTGCAGACCTCGGCCAACGTTACTTAACGTAGTGCGTGCTAGGCGTCCTCGATACAGGACCCGGCCCGACAACGACGCGCCGCACGAGCATCGAGTAAGTAATACTGTGTGTTTGTCCACGACTGTGTACTATGCCAAGGTATACCCAATTCTTGACACCGCGTCCCACTTATTCTCCCCAGCTCGTGTTGGCCTATTATCTCGTAATTGATTTACGGACTGCCGTGAGCCCACCTCGGGTGAGTCAATTGCTTATCCCTCCTTCGCCCTGTGAAATGGTTTTGGCATGATAGTCTTGATGATAATGACACTGCCTTTGTAATCTAGATCCCGGAGGTTACCTTATTGCAATTCACATGCCTAACAGTCCGGTGGTCCTGTTAATGGAGTAGAGCGTACCGTCCGAGACTCTCTTAATACCGCATAATTCCCTGCTCCACACTATGGAACCTGCGCCCATGGGCATGCCGTAGTTGGTTTTTCGGGTAAGCATGTGCCTTAACACACCCATTTAGAGGTATAGTCACGAATCCTCAGATTGACCATCCTGAAATATAATTATTTTTAATAGGTATACCCCTTTTTTCATGGACTTCATGGGAATTGATACCAACTTCCAGAAGACCCTCACCGTTCTCTATCCATGTCCAACATATGGTAAGCGGCTGCTCACCATTGCCCCTAACATCATTCCTTAAAATCTCTTGCAGTACCACAATCCTTACACCACATTTCTTCCATTAGACCCCAGCACCCCTGTCCTGAAGAGACCCCGTATCGAGAGAGGGTCGAAATGTCGTCGACTTCATAAAGAGAGAGCCTGAAAATAACACAAATACTATCCACTGTATTACAAATGCCAAGCTCCTCTTTTTATTACTTCCAATAACCGTCTCCTTTTCCAAAGTCACCGTAGAAACACTCCTCGCACCACCGTTAGGTTATGGTCACTCCACTGGGGTTCACCAAAATCACCTTAAACTGTACATAATGTATATGAATGTATGATGATACAACGCGTACCATCACAACGCGGTATGTTACATCGCGGTCTTGACAACGCAAGTCGTTACATCGACTTGCGCTGGAGGGCGCTGGACTTAGGAATAGTGTGAATTACTATTCCAACTCCAGTCTACGTACAATAGGGAAGGTGTTGGAATAGTAATTCACACTATTCCTTAGTCTAGAGCGCCCTCCAGTGCAAGTCGATGTAACGACTTGCGTTGTCAAAACCACGATGTAACCATACCGCGTTGTAATGGTTTCGTGGTAAAGGATGTTTCCCAATGTATATACATTGAAAAGTTTCTTCCTCTTCATTCACTTTGTGGTACTTTTTGATTATTGTGATTACGAAATAAATCACGCTCACTTCGGCTGAAGTGAGCAGGATTGAGATATATTGTTCTTGTGGGCTTTTTATGTTTTATATAATTACAGAATCGCATTAAGAACGCATCCTGTATTCCCTGTTTTTGTTTTTTGATTAATTCTAGCAAGTTAAACTGTCTTGCATAAGTGCATATTGTTAGTTCAAACGAGTTTCTTGTGAACATTGTTTTTGTGCTTAGTATTAATACCCAGTTCACAAGGACGTATAGGTCGCTCTTGTTGCTTTATAAAATAAGAAGCCAGAGGTAGGCAGAAGGAGCTTTATTTGTACACCTGGTTCCCTGCAATATGAGCGTAGCTATCCCTCGGCCAGCTCCAACATAACTGACGTCACTGGAATGCAAGTTAGATACAAAGGATGCAGAGTGCAGGGTTCCCCTACACTCCACATTCCCCTACAGGGTTCTTAACCAGTGACATACTAAGATACAGAATCACAACACGTTCATTGCCTTCCATAGTGATTTTGAAAAGACAAACAAAATGTCTTCTATTTGCTTGTGAAGCAAGAAGACAAGCACTTTCCCACCCCGCCTAGCATTGCACGCCAGGTTTCCTGCACTCAGCCATTGTCGTGGCAGTACTGGGCAAAGTCGACAAAACTGGGCAAATGCAATATTGTTTCAGTGGATTGAGTTGCTGTTATTATACTACTGTGCAGTTAAACATGCATGTGTGAACCCCTTAACTTAATAATGAGGACACATTATTATCCCTAATACTCTTCTTGTTCCCACGTGGTCTTTACCCGCAGGCTCTTCCATCACATGCTGGTAAGTCACACTCTCTCATACAGAATACATCTCATAGACGGAGTCCAGAATCTGAGTAGTCCTGTTAGCTGTAGATTTTGGGTAAACAAACATATGGTCCAAAGCTCCCTCCCTCAAATTTGACTCGATACAACAAAACCAGGATAAATTAGCTAGTCCAGGAAGGTATACAATGTCAGCTAAGTGTATATTAAAAACTGAGGCAAGAGGGATTGACCACAACTGGACCGAGAATAAAAGGTGCTTAATTCTACCCACCATTTTGAGACCATGCTAAGCTAAGCTAGTTAACAAAAGACCCACAAATCAAGAGTAGAAATTTAAAATTCCACGACGTTTGCATTAAGGCCAATTCGCTTTTCCTGGGAGTTCCAGAAGCTAAAGGTTCTCTGATGCGTTCTAGTTTTTTTACGATCTATTTGCAAAGGTCATCTGGGGATGGGCATTATGACCATACCAATATCATTGTTCTTTGATGATCTATCAATCAATCAGGGGTTTGTTAAAGCGCGACTACTCACCCGTAAGGGTCTCAAGGCGCTAGGGGTGGGGGGTGCAGGATCCATCCATCAAGGAGGGGGTCTGTCGAAGAGCCAGGTTTTGAGGTTTCTTGCGAAGATGGGGAGCGATGTTGTCTGTCTGAGGTGGAGCGGAAGGGCGTTCCATGCTTTGGCCGCGAGGAAGGAGAAGGAGCGGCCTCCCGATCTGGTCTTTCTGGTGCGGGGGACGACGGCGTAGGAGAGCTGGGCTGATCGTAGGGTCCTTTGGGGTGCGTGGAATTTGAGTCGGCTGTTCAGGTATGCTGGTCCGGTGCCGTGGAGGGCCTTGTGTGCGTGGGTGAGCATCTTGAAGGTGATTCTCGCCTCGACAGGGAGCCAGTGGAGTGTGCGCATGTGCTGGGAGATGTGGCAGTGTTTTGGCAGGTTGAGGACCAGTCTTGCGGCGGCGTTCTGGATGTTCTGTAGCTTGCGGGTGAGGTTTTTGTTTATTCCGGCGTAGAGTGCATTGCCGTAGTCGAGTCTGCTGGTGACCAGGGCGTGAGTGACGGTCTTTCGGTGTTCGGGGGATCCATTTGAAGGTCTTACGAAGGAGGCGGAGGGTGTGGAAGCAGGAAGATGAGACAGAGTTGATCTGGCGGTCCATTTTGAGCTCGGAGTCCAGGATGATTCCCAGGTTGCGTGCGTGGTCCGTGGGGGTTGGCGGGTTTCCGAGGGCGGGGGGCCACCAGGTGTCGCTCCAGGCATCGGGGTTTGGGCCCATGATGAGTACTTCTGTTTTGTTGGTGTTTAGTTGTAGGCAGCTGTTTTTCATCCATTTGGCGACGGCTTCCATGCCTTCTCGAAAGTTGCGTCTGGCGGTGTTGGGCTCGTTGGATCTAGTGACAAGCATTTTCTCTTTGCATTAGTCTAAGAAAGCGCCCAGCAAGGCTTGCCAGCTACCAATACTGCATCATCCGCAAACAGCCAAACTCATGAAATAACCCTCAATTAGAACCTATAGTTAAGTTAAATTCGGGCGGATAGGACGTAGAAATACATCTGCATTTCATCCTGCTCAAAATCTTTTTTTCACTTTGTTCAGAGGAGGCACCTAGCGCCAGTAAACTAGGTGATAGTGCACACGTTTTTCTGTAAATTACTATGGAGGACTGCTCATATCCTTGATGCAGATGCTGGTAACAAATGCAGCTATTTTGTGTGTTTCTTTTTATTTCTCCTGTCAGATTCAAGCTTTGTACTAAAGGTGGCACGGGCCCACTATGAGTTGATTTGCAAAAAGTGGTCTCCAATTGTGCACCGACTTTTTGGAAATCAAATCTGATTTTACGAACTGAAACAGTTTAAAAATGTATTGTATGGTTAATAAATACATTTCAAATATATAAAATCGGCTAACAGCAGGTAAAATATTCAAAGTGCAATATGCAAGCCAATCTGCAGTAAAAGTAGGCAGTCAGTGCTTTACTAAGGCAGCTACTACGTAACGCACCGGCCACTAGGAACAGTATCTTACCCTAGGGCCCGAGATGACTTTGCAGGATTTTGTATAAAAATGTGTTGAGAACCGTTATTCCCCAAGCTGAAAAACATTTTAAAATATTTAAAGTGCAATGTGCTAAAGACCAGTGTACGGTTATGATGGGCAGTCAATGCTTTACTAAGGCATTTGGGGGCAAAAGTAGTTAACCAGTCACCCAGAGCCAGTGTCATGCAATAAGGCCCAGCCTAACTGGCTGGGAATCGGCTTGATCATGGAGAGTGCTTTGAGATCCTTGGACTTCAAGATCAGTATTTCCATTTACATTTTGTCCTTCCCAACGGGGACAACATATTTTGTTATTGGGTTATGCCCTTGATTGTGGTGTAATACGGTCGCGATGGCTGAGGAGAGTTGTTGTCTGAGTGTTTTGATGAATTTTTACACATCTTGCCAGCACCCAGGGAGCAGAGTTCTTGAAGCAGATTGAAGACGCTTATTGTCATGTGCGCGTCCCTAGGAACAAGCAGATCGGTTTAAGCAACAACATCCTTTAATGGTCTAAAGAAGGGCAACAGCAAAGCAGATGTAGCCAAGATGCAAATAATTACATAGCCTGTAGTCCCTTTTCCCTCCTTTGCCAACCCAAGCTGGATCAAAGTCTTTTATTGGGAGCACAAGTAATTCCATATACATTATCTGTCTGCGCGTTTCTGCGTTTATGGCTTCCAGAAGATAGGGTTGAGGCTTCCCAGAAAGGTAAGTAGCATTTAGGGGCTTCATCAAAACTGAGTTTCCTACTGTTAGTAGGTCTTGCTCCCTTGCGATCTCCTTCAGTTGCCAATTGATTGATTTTTTCCAGGCGGTGTATGGTACACAATACGACCAAAGTATCCACGGGTCTGATCAATCTTAGAGTAACACTTGGCCTAAAAAAACGCGACCCTATTCAGAAAGCCCAGTATACAAACCTGGACAATCCTTTTAAGAGGACGGATTCCCATCACTCACCACCTCCCCTACGGCTCTAGACAAGCCAGAGGTACCGACGGATAGAGCGGGCCTCAATTCCTGAGCTGTAGCCAGGTGAGGTGAGGTGTCTTCCTCGCACAAGACGGATGCTATCAGCATTCTTAGAGTAACACTTGGCCTAAAAAACGCGACCCTATTCAGAAAGCCCAGTATACAAACCTGGACAATCCTTTTAAGAGGACGGATTCCCATCACTCACCACCTCCCCTACGGCTCTAGACAAGCCAGAGGTACCGACGGATGGAGCGGGGCCTCAATTCCTGAGCTGTAGCCAGGTGAGGTGAGGTGTCATCCTCGCACAAGACGGATGCTATCAGCATTCCGTAAACAGATGAGGATTTGAAAACCTGCTAATACAGGTTACATGGTTGTATCTGTTCCAACCCTGTTTTTACATCGTCTTGTAATTGCACATTTCACGCAGTAGCAATATATATATATTTTTTGTATGGTCCTGAAGAAAGCCAAGGATTAATCTAATCCAACTGGCTGAAACATGTAGACCTGTGTTTATTCCAACGACTGACAGTTATTATGTTAAAACTGTCCTTGCACTGTTTTTACTCTGGACAGTAGGAGATACACATTAAAATTGTTCTCTCCTTCTGTTCATTTTAATTCACCCTTTTTCACTTTTGTGCACTGCGTCCATCTCTCTTAAACAGTACATTTCTTCACATCAAGTGGATCTGATAGAGCGCGCTTTCGCGCCATAGGGACTTATAAAAACATCCATGAGCTCCCCTTTTTATTGAAAGGGTTGTAGCCCTTGGCGCCACTAGTGTGTCGCCAGGAGGAGACCCAGATGATGAAGCATGTCACCTTGGTGAGTGATGGGAATCCGTCCTCTTAAAAGGATTGTCCAGGTTTGTATACTGGGCTTTCTGAATAGGGTCGCGTTTTTTTAGGCCAAGTGTTACTCTAAGATTGATCAGACCCGTGGATACTTTGGTCGTATTATGTAATTTGTTTGGGGAATATATCCACGCCCGGTCTTAAAAAGTTCCCTAGGACCCCCTCTTCCTTTTGTATTGTTGGTGTATGGTACACCCCTAGCTTGTAGCACTGCTTCATCAATCTGCAGGGATGCGATGGCACTTCTTACTTTGTTGTACCAAGGGTTACCAGGGGCCTCAAATATGAATTTCAAGTGGCTCTTTAATGAGAACATTGGAGCCTTCCTGGACCCGATAAAGAATTTCAGCATGGAGGCTTTACAATCGAATGATTGATTCACTAGGCCAAGTTCTAACTTTAACCTTGTACCGTTCGTGTATTGCGGCTGTTGGAAAATGTTCCTGTAAGAACTATAATGTATTAGCTCCAAGACAGAGTCTAATGACCCTAGGTAAGCGTAGTGACCGTATTGTAACGCTGGAAAAAGTGTCGCCTTCAGTACCCTTAGGATGGGGGCCGGCGAAACGCTACTTAAAAGACGATTTAGTAGGCCAACGCAATACATGATGGCAGCAACACTCTTTTTAAGAGCTCTCATTTGTTTCGCCGATATGCCATTTTTGCTAAACCACACACCGAGGTAAATATATTTTCTTGTTGTGGCAATTGTCTTGCTACCCAAGCGCCACGTCACATTCTTTTTGTTCCGATATCTCCCAAAAATTAAGACTTTTGTTTCGTCCTCGTTTACCTGGAGACAGTTGGTCAAATTGAATGTGTTTCGTGCATTTAAAGCACGTTGTTTACCAGTTTTGGTATGGTCCATATTCACAATGCCATCCACATACTGTATTATTTGCAGAATCATAGTTCCTAGCTTGGGAGGAACCAGACAGCCAGACTCCAGTGATTTCCCCAAATCGGCAGTATAAAGATTAAACAGCAGGGGGGCCAAGGTGCAGCACTGCTTTAGGCCCCAATTGGTGCTGATTATGCGAGTAACCATGTAATTTTTCCTTTTTTAAAACTATCACCACATGATGCATTGTATATTTGTTTAGGCCAGGAGGCCCTGCCCCTTTAAGGGGGCACCTGGCGTGTGGCAAGACAGGGGCAGCGTGGGGATCCCGCTCTGTCCGGCTGGCTCCTCATCTGGCTGACACTATCCTGATGCCAGTGCAGGAGCCGGCAAGATTCTCTTCTCTCACTGTGTGAAGAGTGGGTTGGGAGCTGCCTGTGACATGGCCTCCGCTCCCCCAACACAGGTATAGGGCACAAACACCGCATTGCTCCTGCAACTGCCTGCTGGCCAGCAGAATCATTAATTTGGCCCGGTAGGGGAGTCAAGGACCTTAAATCTAATTATGTTTGAGCCAGGAAAAGAGAAAAATTCTCTAAGTGTCGTATGGAGTGTACCTAATGACAAAATGAGACCTGTGGATCTACACTCGGGAAGCATGTTTACCCTAAGATTAATACATCACTGGACCCTGTAGGCCTAAGTGAGGCAAAACTGTACTTTGGTCAGATTTCGTCTATAATGTGTGATTCAGTTAAGCACCACAGATCTATACAATTAATACCTACTGACATTATGAGGCCTACCGCAGGTCAGTTGCTATCCCAGGAGTGTCCCTTCTGCAACAGGCTACCTGTGCGCAGATGCCTGGATGAGCTAGATGGTAGTCTCACACGCTTAACTCGCTGACGGATGCACACATGTGTGTGCACATGTTTGCGTGTAACTAGCCAAGAGCCTCTTACACTAGCTGTGCTGCAGCAGCATTACATTAAAAGGCAGACTATGGTGGTCAGCACTTTCAGTCCATTTCCACAGTATTTATTATGAGTAACAGTCCAAACGCGGTAGTCAAAAAGTGTAAAATCCATAGGAGGGTGGGGGGGGGGAGTTAAATGGGTGGAACTCATTTCCTACACAGACCCTCACTCACTTTGTGCGGCATCTTTCATCATGGGGTTTCTCTCCTGCTAGAGGGGCATTTTATTCGAACTAAGTGTTCGTGTGGTGTTTGCAGCTGTTAGACTTGGTGTGGTTTTGCCCCTAACTTTTGCCTTCCATCCTCCTGTTTTTCTGACTTCATTTTTGCTGGCTTCAGGACACTGCACACTAAAGTGATTATGCTCTTTCCCTAAAACATGGCAGAATATTGGCTTATTCTCAATTGGCATATTTAATTTAGTAGTGTGACCCTAGTATAGTGGCACTACCTGTGCCCAGGGCCTGTAAATTAAATGCTACCAGTGGGCCTGCCGCACTGATTGTTCCATCCACTTAAGCAGCCCTTTAAACATTTCTCAGGTCTCCTATTGCTGCCTGTGTGTGCAGCTTTAACTTGCCACTTCTACCTGGCAAAATAAACCTTTTGCCAGGCTCAAACCTTATTTTTTCAATACATATAAGTTACCCCTAGGGTAGGCCCTGGACAGCCCAGAGGGCAGGGTGCAGTGCACATAAAAGGTTGTACATGGACTTTTTAGTTTTACATGTCCTGGTAGTGAAAAACTCTTACATTTGTTTTTCACTACTGGAAGGCCTACCTCTCTTATAGGATAACATCAGGGGTTACCTTGTTACATTTAGTAAGTGATAATTTCCAAATGGGCAGCAGGTAAACAGTTCATGTTTGGTGTCTTTGGAATTGTGATGAAAAATCCTCTCATGGTGAAGTCTTATTTCAAGTTACAACTTTGAAAATACTACTTTTAGAAAATTGGCATTTCCATGCCTTAGGCCTTCTGTGCCTGCACCCTGTCTCTCGGTCTCATGACTGGGTGTAGCTGATAGTTGGGCGTTGTGTATTCCTCCTAGACAGGCACACACAAAAGAGAGCTTAGGTGAGCCTGGATGAGCCATCACTGGCAGAATGGGAGGGTAAAGCTTGGCACAGCCCTACACACACTCAAATTGGCTGTGTCCTGCCTTCACACAAAGAGCTGTAGCTAGTCTGGAGCCAGGACAGGGAAGGCATGATACCTATGGTCTACAAAGGGCAACCTCTGGAAGCTTTGCCCACTTCAAAGGAAGGCCAGGTATAGATATTGGTCCTCAGACACCAACTCTTCAGTACACTTCTGGACCTGTGGAACCTCTGCCATGAACAAGGACTGCTGTGCTGCTGAAAGGACTGCCACTCTGTTGGTGTCTGTTTGAGTAGGGTTTCACGCTCCTCAACCAGTAACCCAATTTTTCACAACAGGTATTATCTTAAAATCCTGCAAACAGTATTTTCCATCCGTCTTCTAAAAAATCTGGTGTTTTAGACCATCTTTACAGTTCTGTTAATGCCAGGAATCACACTATCATGTTTGGGTAGATGAAAAGGTTTTTATAAGGACCCCCATCTACAAGATGAAAAAAGAGGGTACAGTCTGGGACACTTCATGACAGTGAGCCGACGTGTTACTGCGTCTCTTTGCACCACTATTGCTGTCAAGCGCCAGTGCTTAATTTGTAAAATATTAAGTGCCAGGGCTCTGACCAGGAGGCCACTGCAGCTTGCACCACCCATCACCCTTGTCATTGCTGCCAAAACAACTACTAACCATCTCTCTGGCATGTAAATGCGCAAGTTCACATTATTCCAGATCCCCAAAGCTAAAGAAATGGTTGGGGAGGCTGGTATTAGCACTATTTTAATGTATATTGTATTTCTAAACAACCGTTGTTCTGCTCATCTCTAAATTAGATGAGCATCGCCACCATGTGGTAGACTGTTCTCAGTATGGTGTTGACAATTAGGTGCTGGTGCCGAGCACCGGAAACCAAATAAGTGCCTGTGCTGAGCACCGGAAAGCACCGGCTCAAATTAAGCACTGTCAAGCGCCTTCTTAAGGCCATGCTGCCCGGTGAGAGGTACCCTTGTAGCCTGCTATATGCATGCTCTTGATAAGTGACACAGATTGTCCTGTCTTCTTTGCTCAGAGCTGAATCCAGGCTTAATTTCAAAATACTCTGTGCTACCCAACAATGGCCCTGACTATCTTGAAATCCGCATGAAAATATTGTTGCCTTGAAACCAGTCAAATTACTAAAACAGAGAGGAGGGTCCCCAGACACTGAGGGGCCCAATCTCTGGGATGTGTGAAATTACAGACTAAGGTCAGAGCTCAAACATCTCCAAATCAGGAAATTCTTAAAGACAGAACTCTTCTAACATGGATTAATGGTGTTGAAAAAAAACTGTTGGAAAGGAATATGTGATGTTACAACGCGATCAAAATGATCGCGGTATGTAACATCGCAGTTTTTACAACGCAAGTCGTTACAACGACTTGCGCTGGAGGGCGCTGGACTTAGGAGTAGTAAGATTTACTATTCCAACACCAGTCTACGTACAGTAGGAAGGTGTTGGAATAGTAAATCTTACTATTCCTTATGTTATAGCGCCCTCCAGTGCAAGTCGATGTAACGCTTGCGTTGTATTGGCAGCGTTCTAAATGCATCGCGGTGTAATCACCGCGATGTAAAGGATGTTTCCCGTTGGAAAGTAATCTTGCATTGAGGTGCTTCATTTTGAAACTAATTGCATAGTACTTCCTCACTCTCTTCTGTGTTTTTAGACTCGTCTTTTTTTACATTTCACCACTATATAACACAAGAATCAAAAGTATTCCTCAAATGGGAATGGCAAAATATCTCTACAATACAACACGTATACGCATCAACTTTGACAAAGCCTATTAGGTTTAGCTGAGTGCTTTTTTCTCTAGTGTTGTTTCAGTTTATATTCTGCGCTGGAGTGAGCCCTTCTAGAAACCAAGCCATTGGCACCCTGAAGATTTGTCCAGATTATGAGATCTGAGGAGCTGATCTCAGAATCATAAGTGGGGATAAATTCTGGCAAATCGCTTAGTTATTCTTATTAATTGATACTGACTAGGTTATTGTCATCTCCAGAATACTCATTATCAAGAAATAATTATTTCTTTTCAATATAAATGAGGTGAAAATAAGCATTGCAGAGGGGGGCGTGGCCGAACCGCCGCAAGATGGCTGCTGGTCTCTAAAGCTTCGTACGGCGTCGGGGGCTTTTCCCTTCCTGAAGCAGCGGCGCCTGCTCAAAATCCACACAATTTAAAGGATATGGTGCGCGGACATGCGGGGACAAGGTAAATATCTTTTTCCGGCATTTTTTTGAGCGCTGCTCACCTCGTTTCCCCCGCGCACCTTAGAGCTGGCGGTCGCGGCCGCCATTTTTATTTGCGGCGTGCATTGGAGTCGGTTTTACCTCCAGTTGAAGCCGAATCTCGCATGACATTTTCAAGCTTCGATGTCGGCGGAAAACTCTGGAATATGTTTTTAATGCTTTCCTGCTGCCCACAATTTTTCAGCAAAATGCTAACTGACATTCCTGATACCAGATACTTCTGTGGCTTCAATAATTGATTCATGTGAGGAAATATACTCAACAAGCCTTGGGTATTGTGTGCTTTTTTTTTTTTTTTTGTGTATATCTTTAGCAGTGCTCTGAAGGAATGTTAACAGACATGCTTGGCACCTAGCTCATGTTACTTATACCTACTATTGCATTCTTACCAACAGTTTCTCTGATACTTCCTTTCGTGTTGACTTGTCTCCACATAACTTATCTCTCTGGATAAAAGGAAAGATTGGCTTACTTAGTTCTTCCTGATGCAATGTAATAATTCATCTGGTTAATCTTCAGTTTTTTGGGCATTATTGACACATGATTTGAGCACACATTTTAGATATTGCTTACTGTGTGGTGCAAACCTATTGAGCCCTCTCCCGCTTCAACTTTGAAGGCTCTTACCACATCTACTGCTATGCCTATTGCCCGTAAGGATACAAATGCTCCCACTAAAAGGCATAAAAAGGACCCTGGTTCCCCTACAAAGTCTCCCCTGCCTCTGACTTTGGAAGATCTTATGGAAGAAATTAAGCACTTGAAACCTTTTGTAATGGAGACTAATGCCACACTTCAACGTATTGAGGAAAGGTGGTCTACGCTGGAGTCCAGGGTATCTGAGGTTGAACAACGGCTCAGTGATGTGCAGGATGCTGTCACCAAAATTGATGATATGTCCAAAGAGATAATGCTCTTGAAGCAGCAGACGAGGACTTGGAAAACCGAATCAGGCGTAATAATCTTCAAATTTATGGTGTTCCGGAGGGAGCAGAGGGACTGGATATGCTTGCCTTTCTTGGGTTCCATATTTTCAAACTGGTGGGTCTTAAAGAGGGGACGCATCCTAATCTACAGTGTGCTCACCGTATTGGTCCTAAACCTTCAGATGTGTCAAGTCCTGGCCGTCCTAGAGGAATAATCGTTCTTTTCCTAGAATATACAGAGCTTCTGACGGTGTTATCGGCAGCTAAGCAAAGGAAACAAATATTATGGTCTGGCCAGAGGGTATATATATCTCAGGATGTGTCAAGAGTAACTGTTGCCCGTCGAAGGGAATTTCTGTCCTTTCGGCCAACTCTACGATCTATGAATGCAAGATATGGTCTTGTGCACCCATGCTTCTTCAAAGTCACTTATAAGGACCGAACCTTTTCTTTCCAGTGCCCAGACGACTTGAGAAAATTTATCTTCCAGCACAAGGGTGAAGTGATGGATCTTGGAGAAGTTTGAGATCCCTATATTTTTCTAGGATGTTTCTTCTGCTTTGGGTTTCGATTTTCTTCCTCTAGCTCTAAGTTTTAATCAATATATACTATAATTCTATTACTTAGGAATGTTGTACTAATGGTACTTTATTCAATGTCATCGTTGTGTTTTATGGTTGTTCTCTTCAGTTAATTGTACCAGCTCTTTAATACTAATATGTATTATTCCTTTTTGCAGTTATTTGTTGTATACCCTGGACTTCCTTCCTTGATTCGATGTGTTGCCCTCCGTATACCTTCTCCCCTACCCCTATTGTTTCTTATTTTCCTTGTATCTGGTAAGTTGTTCTCATTGATTTTTCATGTATAATATATTTTTATTGTTCTGTATGTATTGTGTTGTTTTGTTGTTCATCACACAAATAACCGAAAAGTGTTTATTCCTCCATGCGCTCTCTGCTTTCTTTTTTCACAGTAATGAATGTCTCCGATGCTGTTTTTCTTTATTTTTTAATGAATGTCTGCCTGCTGTCCATCTTCAGTTTTGCGCTTCTCCACCTCCTCACCATATTCTTTCACGTTACATGTGTTTTCACTCTCCTCATGACTAACGCTTTTTGGCTTTCTGTCATCTTCACTATCTCTATCAGGGTTCTTCTTTATTTCTTATTTACCTTTGTTTCCTATTTTACTCCCTTCTTTTTTGTATTTCTTCTATTTTATCTCTTTTGATGTTTCTTTACATGTCACAATCTTTCATTGATTTTCATACTTAGAACGTTTATGGGTTCTCTATTTTTAGAGAGTTTGTTGCTGGTTTTAGCTATTCTTTGGTTGTATTGGTTCAGTACATCTGTTAAGATAATACAATGGTGAACTCCCTTAAGGTTGTTTCCTGGAATATTAAGGGTTTATGTAATCCTATTAAAAAGCAAAGAGTCTTGACCCATTTAGCTCGCCTCAAATGTAATATTGCTTTATTACAAGAAACACACTAGCTTGACAAAGTTCTGAATTCATTGCGCAAACATTGGGTTGGTCAAGTCTTTGGTTCTCCAGACCTCAACCACAAAAATGAGGTTATGATTTTGGTTCATAAATCCCTCCCCTTGGTGGTTGAGAGGGTGGAGAGTGATGAAGAGGGCCTTTGGGTTCTATTACATGCTACCCTACACCATATGCCTGTTTCTATATTAAATATTTATGGACCCACAGGTATAGATGTACACTTTTGGGAGCACATGTCAGTTGTTTTGCGATCCTGTTCTGATGCAAACTTGATTGTTGGTGGGGACCTTAATCAAATTGTAGACCCTTTCTTGGACAGGAAATCTCAGGTTAAATATGTTCCTAATAAAATGCAGAAAACATTCACAAGGTTTATAAGCTCTAGGGGATTAGTTGATGCTTGAAGAATATACTCCCCGGACACATTGGAATATACCTTTTTCTCACTATCACACAATTCCCAGTCCAGGATTGATTACATATTCCTTTCACCACCTCTAGTCGCCTCACTTACACATGCTGAAATTGGGTCAATTTTAATTTCAGACCATGCACCGGTTATAATAGATTTAGATTTATTGCCTGAAACCTCTAAGCCTAACAGATGGCATTTTAATAACAATTTATTGAAAGATAAAGAGTTTTTACAGAATTTTGAGTGTTTCATAAAATAATTTTTTCTACATAATATTACACCATATATTCCATTCCACGTTGTTTGGGATGCCTTTAAGGCTTCTGCCCGGGGACATTAAATTAACTTTGTTTCAGTTAAAAAGAAGAAAGCTAGTAAAGAATCCTCAACTTTACTTCAGTCTATTAAACAGCTAGAACACAAATTTTTCACTACCAAAAATTATACTGCGTTGCAGAGATTAATGAGTGCTAAATTTAAGTTTAATAAAAGGTCAACTGAGGGGGGCATGGCCAAGCAAGATGGCCGGACGGACGTGACCCGTGTTGGCTCCGCTGTCATGTAGCTGTTGCGGGAGTTTCTAGAGCCCAAACGTGGCTGTAACCTACCGGAATACAATACGGACATCGTGGAGAATTAGAGGAGCCTGGCGGTAGACAGCGGGCAACAGGAGCACTGAAGGGAGGAGCCCCGGAGCTGCCGGCGTGGTGCGCAACACAAAATGGCGGCACCTTGCTGCGGCGGCCGAACTTGAACTCAGGCGAGGAATAAGGAGACGGGGCAGAGCATGAGAGCAGTTAACCGGAGGGGGTGAAAAAGAAAAATGTACGCATTCCGCGGCTGACCCGACATCAAGATCAGAAGTTGAGCGGCCCGTGCAGACATCATGTGCCAGCAATAGCAAAACGATTTACGACTGAGGGGGTGAGTGTGATCGTCTTGTGTCAGCAGGTGTGCGGCCCCCAATAGACCCCCGAAGCCCAAGAGGACACTAAAGAGGAAGGGAGGTGCGCTGAGGGGTCCGAGGTGTTCACCACCCGGGACGCCTGACTCTAACTTGGCGGCCGAAGTGCTATCATGAGGAGCCTCATTTCGAAGGCCCCAAAGAGGAGCTTTGTAGAGCGAAGGGTTGACTCTGAGGGCCCTGAAGCGTGCTTAAGGGAAGAAGCAAGCTGTGCTAAGCGGTGACAACCCTGAGCAATGGGGCTTGCCTGACCTTAAGATGGCCGCCATCAGTGACATCTAGCACGAGGAGCTGCCCCCTGAAGGATAGCTGAGTAGGCCAGCAGGCAACCACTTGAGAAAAAAGTGAGAAAACGTTTCAGAGTGCAGCAACCTGACCTTGGGAGCACCAGTGAGCTAAGGGGACAGAGAACCCCACGTGGATGGTGGAGACCGCATCTATGCCACCAAAAAAGACTACAGCCAAGGTATCACACTTCTTTGCACCCGCGGAGAAGAAGCAAGCGCCAGAACAGGGGAGCATCGCATCTAACATGGCGCTGACAAAAGAAGACCTGTTAGCGTCCCTGAAGGACTTCAAGACAGAGCTGCGCACAGAACTAAAAGGTGACCTCCAAGCCTCCATGGAACAACTTAAGGACGACTTGTCGGAGAAGATGACCTCGCTGTAACCCCACATGGACTCCTTGAGAACAAGAACAATAGAGATGGAATCCCAAACGCAAGATCTAGACAACAGATTGTCAGATACTCACAACAAAGTACAAGATCTGCACACGCAGCTCCAGATGGCCCTCTTAAAGAATGAAGACCTGGAAAACTGGTTGAGGAGGGACAATATCCGCATTAGACACCTGGAGGAAGGAGCAGAAGGGCCGGACCTAGAGGCTTTCGTAGAAGGTCTTTTTTCCAGCGATCTTAGGGCCAAGACAAATGAAGATTAAAATAGAAAGAGCGCACAGGGTCTGCCCGGCAGTACCTGGAGAGAGAGGACGCATCGGGGATATACTAGTCAAGCTCCACTCGTTCAAGGTCACAGAAGCCATTCTACAGGAGTCCAGAAAGAAGGAGTCGATCTCCTTCTAGGGTTTTACATGCTCTCTATTCCAAGACTTAGCACAAGCGACCCTACAACGCAGGCAAACCTTCAGGGCACTTACAGAAAAACTGCGGACGGAACACGTGAGGTTTTGCTGGACATATCCATTTGGACTAGCCTTCGAGTTTAAAACAAGCAGCGGCACGTCATAGAGCTCAAGGAAGGTCTGGAGATTCTGGGCCTGCCGATTCCTGAGGAGGAGAGGTCTCCTGGATCGGCGACAGCAGGAGAGACTTCGCGTTCGAAAACCTCCCAATGGAAACCAGTCACCAACGGGCGCCAAACCAAGACTTAAATTCAGTGAGGGCGACAAGTTTTCTCGTCAAAGCAAACGAGACGCGGTCCACAAGAGGGACTATGGGGCAAAGGCAAAACGTCCATACGCTACCATGATGAACCACAGGATGCCTCACTTCAAAAAGGACACTCAGAGTGAAAGAGCTACGTTTTATTAGCGGTAGAGATAGTTGGGCGGCGGGCTTGGGCTGAAACCCCAACCAAGATGCCCGCAACCTGGGGTGACACCATAGTGGGGGACCTGTTGGCCCCTCTATACTGGTTTCTTTTTCTGGTTGTGCGTTTATTTTTTTTTCAGGGGGAGTTACTACTAAGGGGGGGTGTGTGGTGGAGAAGAGGGGACAGGCTACAGAATGATGCATCACTTTGCTTCAACAGAAGGGGTGAAGGAGGACCAGAGACGAGACCCTTAAAGGAGAGACAAGAAGAGCGGAGGGTAGGGGAGCACAGGGTGCCCCAAAAAGCAAGAGGGTTAAGTAAGTCAGAGAGATGATATCAATTGCCTCCTGGAATGTGAAGGGCTTGAACTCCCCACTTAAGCGTCAAAAGATTTGGAAATACCTAACAGACCATCAATTCGATGTAGTGGCTCTCCAGGAGACACATCCAAGAGATCCGACGAGCTGAGACTCCGACACAAAAGCTATTCACTCCTATATAGATCATCCGCCAGTACAAAACATAATGGGGTGGCATTACTGTTTCATAACTATGTCAAATTCCAACCGGAGGGTATCAAAACAGATAGGGAGGGCCGGGTGGTCATGGTAAAGCGGAAGTTGAGGGGGAGATGTGTCACCTTTGTCTCAGTATATGTCCCCAATACGGGCCAGGCATCCTTTGTGACTTCGCTACTAGACATGGTGGGGGGCTTTGCCGAGGGGCAGATAATTCTAATGGGGGACTTTAACCTCACTCGGCACCTGACAGAAGACAGTACTCACCCCCACAGAGCTGCTGGAGGAAGTTTCCCTAAGAGCTTAAAGCACACGTTTCAAGACCTGGGTCTTTTGGATGCTTGGAGGTTCCTTCATCCTAACACGAAAGATTACACATACTTCTCACATGTTCACCAAACATACTCAAGATTGGATTATATCTTTGTTTCCCAGGAGTTAAAGGGTAGTCTCCAAGATGCCATGATTCTTCCCATCACATTGTCAGACCATAGCCCGTTCACAGCGTGCTTGCAATGGGGGGGGGGTAAAGTGCAGGGCCCACTGAGATGGTACTTTCCTGCCTCTCTGACTCAGGACAGAGTGCTACGGGATGAATTGCCTGCAGTGATTAAGGAGTTTTTTTCAGTTGAATGACCCAAATGCCACCTCTCCCCTGAATAATTGGGACGCCTTCAAAGCTGTAGTACGGGGTAAATGTATCGAATTGGTCTCTACGCTGAATAAACTGAGAGCAAAGGAAAGGGTGGAGCTAGAGGCAACACTGAGGCTGACAGAAACAGAGTATAAAAAGACCCCCACTCGGATTATAAAACGTCAACTGAGTGCCCTAAAAGGGAAACTCAGCGCTATCTACACTAATAGAGCCGAATTTACATTATTGAGACTGCGCCGCAATGCATATGCACAGGGAAATAAAGTGGGCACACACTTGGCGCGGCAACTCCGGGAAAAAAGGGAGCGGGAGTTTATAGGGGGAATAAGAAAGGCCGAAGGGGAGATAGAATACGATGATACCGGTAAGGCTAATATCTTTGGGGACTTCTACCAAGAACTCGATCGGGCGACCCCCACTGACACCACCGCTCAAATGAACTACCTGGCTGCCTTAGCGCTTCCCCAGGTTCCTGCAACCTGAAAGGAACAATTAGATGCACCGATCTCTGAAGACGAGGTGAGACAGGTAATTATGGCTTTGAAGCCTCACAAATCTCCAGGGCCAGACAGGCTGACAGCCCATTTTTACAAGACCTACGCATCGGAACTGATACCTCACCTGATGGCACTATTCAACGAGATTGCGACAGGTCAAAAGGTGTCTCCCTCAATGGCAGAGGCCCTGATCACAGTGATACCCAAGGCTGGGAAGAACCCACAGATATGCGCCTACTATAGACCGATTGCTCTCTTGAATCTGGATGCTAAACTTTACTCGGCAATACTGGCGTCGCGACTATCTAATGCCAGATCTCATTCACCCCGACCAATCAGGTTTTATAAAAGGGAGGCAAACACATGATAACATCCGGAGGACTCTACATCTCACAGAAAAGGTCTCCAAGTTTAGAACGCCAGCGCTCATAGTGGGGCTTGACGCAGAAAAGGCCTTCGATAGAGTCGATTGGCACTTTCTCTTCCACACTCTGAAAAGCTTTGGCTTTGGGGACACGTTTATCAATATGATCAGAGCTAATTATGCGCACCCACACTCCAGAGTTCAGGTCAATGGGGTGACCTCGAATCCCTTTGAACTAAGCCGTGGCACCTGACAGGGATGCCCTCTATCCCCCTTGTTGTTCACCTTGATCATCGAGCCTCTGGCGGCGCAACTTCGGGCTGCACCAGGCATTAAGGGGATCAGATTTGGGGGGAAGAACACAAGGTATCGTTATTTGCTGACGACGTCTTGCTGACTCTCTCCTCCCCCAGTACTTCACTATGAACTCTTCAGGAGGAGCTGAAGAAATTTTAAACGGCGGCGGACTTTTAAGTGAATTTGACTAAGTCATCTGTTCTAAACCTAACGTTATCAGACACAGAGAAGACGCTCTTCCAGGAGAAGACCCCGTTTTCATGGGCCAAAAATAAACTTACGTATCTAGGGATTCAGATCACACCCCATTTAGACGGTCTATTTAAGGTGAACTTCCCGCCCTTTCTCACTCAGATTCAACAAGACCTTAAGAGCTGGAAACCATTGTATATATCGTGGTTGGGACGAATACATGCGGTCAAAATGACCGTCTTACCTAAGCTGTTATACCTATTTCAAGCACTCCCGATCGACCTTGAAAAAGATTTCTTGGCCAGGGTTCGCTCCTTGATCATACGATATATATAGCAAAAAGGCAGGGCTCGACTACCGTTTCATGTTTTGACGAGGCCGAGGGCAGAGGGAGGTGCGACTCTCAAAGATTTCGGGATGTACTATAAAGCTGCCCAGCTACGAGTGGTGGCGGAGTGGTCCATGAGGGAATCGGATAAACACTGGCTCCACATGGACCGCGCCATAGTGGGCAGGACGATCTGGGATGTTCTTTGGAAGCCCAAGAAAGACAGACCCCTCAATGTGTATTTAAGTACTCCTACCCGGACCACACTCAAGGTATGGGACGAGGTCACGAGGGGCCAGGGTTGGACTTCCTTTCCCTCCCCTTACACCCCGATAATTTCAATCCCGAATTTCCCCCGGCTTTGAGGGCGGGCCCATTTGACACTTGGTGGGAAGGGGGTTGCCTTGTTCTTTCAAACTTGTTCCACAATAATGATATCCTCACCTTTGAAAACTGCCAGTGAGACTTTCAGCTCCCACCCACCGAACACTTTCATTATCTTTAACTTAATCATTGGGCACTTCACCCTCAAGTTAGGGAGGTGGCTACACTGGAGTTGACACCTATAGAATCCTTCGTACGGAGGGTGGGCTCCATGAAAGGGGTGATTTCTTATTTGTATGGTTTGTTGGTGGATACAACACTCGCTGAGGCCGAGGTATATTCACTTCTGGGAGTGAACCCTGGGAAGAGAGGTGACAGAGAGGTAGTGCAAGTACCTATGGTCTGGCATCGCTAAGCATAACTACTCACTGGATCTAAAGGAAGCCCACTACAAAACACTTTTTGATTGGTATCTTATCCCCACCAAACTTAATCTGATCTTTCCACATACCTCCGATATGTGTTGGCGGGGATGCAGCTTGCTGGGGGACTTCCACCATATTTGGTGGGATTGTCCAACCATTAAGCCATTCTGGGAGGAGATACTGGCTCAAATGAAGGAGATGTTGGGGTACCCATTGCCGAGTTCATTAGACGCGACCCTCCTAGGTCTTAGGGACTCCACCGTAGAACATCAAACCAGGGCAGTTAAAGCAATCATGTGGGCATGTTTAGGGGCAGCTAAGAAGGCTATCACGACCTCCTGGAAGAGGAAAGATGCACCCAGTTCTGGCTCAATGGCACTCACGCTTGTGGAAGATACTCACCACAGAGCGGATGGCAGACATCTTTAGAGATGACTACAAGAATTGTGAGCATAGATGGGGTTCCTTGGTGTCATATCTTACAAAGGGGTTGCCGCTGGCGGTATGCCCACCCAATCTGAGGGAATTACACCTGTTCCAGTTCTAGGCCGCCTCGGGACGAGGGTACGGACACCACTTATTAACTGGCTGTAGGGCGCTAATCGGTGGACACGAGGGAATGGTCCAATCCACTCACAGGGATGGAACGAGATGCATGAACAAGACAGATAAAACTTCTCCAACACAGGGGAGGGGGAGGGAAGGGGGGGAATTATACATGTTGTAAACATGTCATACTATTGGGAAATTGAGCCTGAGATTTGGGAAAGGACATTGTGACTCCCGCGTATTAAGATACTGTGTACTCTGTAGCAAGGGGGGGATTGCGGGAGAGAACTTGAGGCACCTGGCCTATTTGTATGATGTACAACTCTCGATAAACAGAAGTTTGGCAAAAAAAAAAGGTCAACTGAGGAGGCTGCCGGTACACTACTAAAAATCAACTCCAAGTTCTTCGGGGCGCAATAAGGCTGGCAAATTATTCTCCAACTATTTGACAGTTAAATCTCAAAAGTCTAAAATAGTTAAGATTTTGGATGAAAGTGGAACCCTTTTTCAAAAACAAAGACATTTTAAAATGCTTTACTGATTTTTATATAAATCTTTATACTCCAGGTCATTTTCCCACAGATGAGGCACTAGACTCATATTTCCAATCTGTTATGCCCTGCATAGTTTACTTATATCTTGTAGTTTATCTATCTTCCTGCTGCTCAGTCAGTGCGTATGTTTACTGTGGAATGCTGGGAATTCAGTGATGCACGGAATGTTGGGTGTCTGTGTGGGTGAGGAATGACAGTTAGAGATGGGCTGAGCAGCAGGCAGGCTGCTCCTGGTGGGGTTTGCTGTTACATGGAACTAAGGGCTTGACTACTGGCTAACCTACATCTACATCACCTGTTTACCTGGACTACTTATCTGATGTACTTATATACCATCTGGGTGTACTTGGACCAGCTACTGAATAAAGGTACTTATGAACTCTTCTTGGCTACCTGTGTCTACATGTGTCACAGGACACAACATTATTTTGGCGACGAGCGAGAGTTGGAGACTTCCCACTTGTCTACTGATCTCCACAATTGGTCAAGGTAGCAGAAGATGACATCTTTAACCAGTCCAGAGGGTGAGAAGGAACCACAAGCCTTACTAGCGAAGACAACTAAGAAATGACGCTACATCAAGTATACAAGAACCAACACTACAAGCAACACAAGAGGAATCATCGTAACTCATAATACCATAAAAGGTACAAATGAATCTGGTACAGCATACTCTGCAACCCCACCAGTGTCCTGTACATCGGACAGCCCCAACGAAAGCATGCTGTACTGTGCGTTTGCCACAAGACCTGCACAATCAAGGGAAGATTGTTCCTTAGTAATAGTTTTCAACTTGTACAAACTGTGCTTGTATGCAGCACGTGTCAAGATTTTGGTAATGTCTTTCATCTTGTACAAACTGTGCTTGGATGCAGCACATGTTATGTTCTTACATGGGCATCTATTCTGCGCAAAGTCTAACTACTTCCGGATGTGGGCGCAACTTTGGAGGTGCCTAGTTAGTGATTTCACGTGCTACATGCATCTAAATTGGAGCAGAGATCCCTACTGTCAGCTGTGGATGATCTCAACGCTGCTGACTCTTCACACGAAGGAGAGCTGTGGACTTAACACGAAGGAGAACTGTGGTCTTCACTGTGCTTTTGGCAAGTACGAGCTTCTCCCTGGCAGTGGCTAGCAGCGTGGTGCCAAGTGTGGTGCATGCTTGGTGCCTCACAGATGCGGTATCACAAGGGGCAGAGTCAGTTGAGACATGTCATTTAACTTTGATTGTTGGTCTACGTTGAGGCCTGATCTCTGCAACTGCCACTTTCTCGTTCAAATTACAGCGCGCGCACCTTACCTGGTCCGTGGTGCCACGCGGAGCTGTAGAGTCTTCTGTGACGTCCTCCGGAGTCTTCGCTGCCTGCCAATGGACGCTTTGCACATAGAGCGTGCCGTGAGCCACCCGGCACGGCGTGAGACAGCGTGGCGCCATCTTGGGGTTGGCAATTGCCCATGTGAATTGTTGGTTCTCTGCGCGTCAATTTGCCAACCACGTTTTCTTCTCATGTCGTATTCAATAAAGTTATTTGGAGAAGACTGACAAGAACGTCGTGTTGAGGAATGAGCCCACTGCTTCTTCGCTTCTTGTTTGTGTGCCTGCAGTATGTTTTCGTTAGCTGAAGATTTTTCAAGGTACTTTTCTTCCTTTGCTTTCATCCTCGTCGGAACGCTTGTGCAGAGTTTGGTGGCAATAGCAGTTCCTGCCTGGACTCTATGCCACGTTTTTCTTTTATTGACCTGCTGCCATTGCTGAAGGTTTTGTTTTGGCTGTTATTTTTCTGAGTCTGTCTCTGCTAGTGTAGTGAGTATTGTGTGCCTTGCATACTCGAAGTACAACGGTCTGCTGCAAGAGTTGTTGAGCGATATTATGAATCTTTTTGGAGTCATTCTTGACCGGACGCTCAGCAGCACTTATAAGGTACATTTCCAAAACTTGGATCTGTTTTGAGCTCCATTTATTTTGCTCACAGGTGCTCGTTATTTGACTGTCTTGCCATATGGATACATCTTCCAGTGTCTTTCTCAGACAAGACTCATTTTTGTATGATGGTGTGCACAAGTTGGGAGTGTACACACAGCTCGGGTGAGAAGTCGCTCACCGGCGTAATTACTGGTTTTACTTTTTCCTACAGTAATGGTTTTTCATTGTTAGTACAAAGTGTTTGTATTGTTTAGTTACCATGCTTGAGGGACTTAAGTCTACAGTTCACATGTGCCAGCTTCCACAGTTTAGGTTTACTTGCCCAAAGGACGTCCTTATCTAGTTTATTTTAGTGGGCAGCTGCACTACATTCTCCCTTACATTAGGGAAGGGCATGGGTTTGGGAACGAGTCCCTTTCTCATAAAGCGTTACAAGCGGCCCCTACACAGGGGTGGGTTAATATGAGTTCCTTTCTCATTAAGCGTTACACGCGGCCCCTACACAGGGGTGGGTTCATGGGTATGGTTCCCATTTACAGTTGTTCGATTTGTTCTATGTGGTAACCCTGACACGGGGTATGTTGATTGGGTCTCCACCAATTAACAGAACATTTAACCCTTACACTGGGTTGGTTTTGGTTCATGGGTACGATTCCCATTAACAGCTGTTCGTTTGGTAACCCTTACGCGGGGTATGTTTATGCGGATTTCTCCAATTAACATTATTTGTAACCCTTACTCTGGGTTGGTTTTGGTTTATGGGTACAGTTCCCCTACACAGGGTGTGTTTTCGTGGTTTATGGTCCCATATACATGGTTAAAGTCTTAGACCCATACAGGTGGGTGGACTTTATGGGTCGCAATCCCAAGTGTTTGTACCTCTTATGAGTGGTGAAAGATTGGTTTTTAGCTCCATCTTCACAGTCTATGTAAGTTTCCTTACGTGAGGAATCTTGTCTATTCATTTGTTCCCTTGCAGTAGGGATCGGAGTTGCGGGGTGTGTTTTTACCCTTTGCAATTCGCAACGAAGTTTTCTCATTTTATTTTATTGGGAGAGGATGGGTTATTTTACTCAATTTATTGGTTGTAAGCTATCCATTCTTTCTGTTTCAAATGGCTCTGACCCTCTCGTGATGTTTACATAATTGCACATCCCTGGGTTTTGAACTGTTTATTGCATTTGTAATTTTTCTTGTGTATAGTTTTTCTCTTAATCTTTACCTGTATTTGCAATTTTCGTTTTCATTTTAAGAGGAGGGGGATGTGTTATGCCCTGCATAGTTTACTTATATCTTGTAGTTTATCTGTCTTCCGGCTGCTCAGCCAGTGTGTATGTTTACTGTGGAATGTTGGGAATTCAGTGATGCACGGAATGTTGGGTGTCTGTGTGGGTGAGGAATGACAGTTAGAGATGGGCTGAGCAGCAGGCAGGCTGCTCCTGGTGGGGTTTGCTGTTACATGGAACTAAGGGCTTGACTACTGGCTAACCTACATCTACAGCACCTGTTTACCTGGACTACTTATCTGATGTACTTATATACCATCTGGATGTACTTGGACCAGCTACTGAATAAAGGTACTTATGAACTCTTCTTGGCTACCTGCGTCTACATGTGTCACAGGACACAACACAATCCCTTCCGCCAAGGTCTCAACAGGTACAGGATTTTTCCTCTCTAGAAGAGCCAATTCTGATCTCTGAATTAAAGTCTGCCCTTAAGGCTTTACTTAAAGATAAAGCTCTGGGTCCGGATGGCTTTACTGCTGAATTTTATTCCTGTTTTTCGTATCTCTTGCTCCCCCACCTCCTTACTTTATATCAGTCTTTTCTCTTGCAAGAGAAGGCTAAAGGAACCTTCCTGGAGGCTATGATCTGTTTGAATTATGTGCTAATTATAGGCCCATAACCCTGATCAATTTGGATTGTAAGCTTTTTGCCAATATTCTATCAATTAGAATTTCTCCTTTCATTCCTGATATGGTTGGACTTGAGTAGACTGCATTTGTCAAGGGTAGACACATAACTGATAACTCCAGGTTGTTTCTAAATATTTTGCATATTGCCTCTTCTACTAATAGTCCTATGGCTGCAGTTAGTTTAGATGCCGAAAAGGCTTTTGACCGTGTCAATTGGAAGTTTATGATGCGGGCTCTACAATAGCATGGCTTCAGTCCAACTTTCCTTAAGTACATAAGTGTACTATATTCTTCACCAATCATGTTTGTGTTTCTTAATGGTTCTCAATCCTCATATTTTCCCCTTTTGCATGGTACCAGACAGGGATGTCTTCTCTCCCCATTGCTTTTTATTTTATCCCTAGAACCTTTTCTACATACATTACGTAATTCATCGTTTCATGGTTTTCAACATAAAGACAATGAGATTAAGTTCTCAGCTTATGCTGATGATGTGATCCTTTATGTCTCTGAACCGGAAACATCAATCCCTGCCTTTACTAATCTTTTATCATTATACTCTAGTTTATCTGTATATAAATTGAATTTTTCTAAATCTGAAGTACTCCCCCTTAACAAATACTGTTTGAAGAGTATGTTCGATAACACTGGATTTAAATGGTCTTCGCATTACATTAAGTGCTTGAGAATTAAATACTCTACCTCCATGGCAAAGACAATTCAGATCGACTTAGAAGATGTCCATAATAAGATTCTTCAAATGACAGAGAAATGGTCTCCACTATACTTGTCTTGGTGGGGAAGGTTAGCCACTATCAAGATGATGTTTCTACCTGTCATTAATTTTTACCTATCCATGTTACCTATTAAATTACCATTACATTTTTTTAATTCATTAAATAAATCAATTACTGCGTTTTTATGGAATGGTGAAAAAGCTCGTATCTCTTTAATATCTCTTTGTAAACCCAAAGAGTAGGGAGGTGTAAATTTTCCAAACTTTCAGCAATATTATAATGCCTTTGTTATAAAACAGGTACTATCTTATATGGTAGGCATTGACTCTTTGCCTAATAATATCTGGCGCACATTGGAGGACTCGCTTGTGTCTCCGTTCCCTTTTTACTCGCTACCATTTTTCTCAAAACCTCCCCGAACCTTTTCCTCTCCACCTATTAGGTATTCTAGTCAGGTGTCTTCTCTTATCCTCACAAGACTCTTATCCCCGATTCAACAATTTCTAGAATATTCTAGATGGCACAATAAAGCTCTCAAAATTTCGAATCGAACTATTTTTGGGAAATATTGGGTTCTGAAGGGTATAATTCAAATAAAATAGCTGATGCGTAACATGACTCCTCTTACTTTTTCTGAGGTTCAAAACAAATTTAATATTCCTCCTTCATATGCCGGTAAATGTGAGTTTCTCAGAGATGCCCTCAGGCAAGCCATCTCCACCCTCCCTCAGTCCCAATCTCATATAAGCTCCTCACCTCCTGTTCCACCTGTATTATTATCATCGCCTCTAAAAGCTTCATATATATATAAATATCTGCATTACACTATTCCTTCCCGCCCTAAGTCCAAAATAGCGACATTATGGGAATCTGACCTTCAACATTCTTTATCTTTAAGGGACTGGAGTGCCATTTGGAATAAAATACATCACACATCATCTAATGCTAGCACCACACAAACCCTTTATTATTTTTATAACAGGCTATATATTACTCCATTTTCCTTGCAAAAATATAATCCAACATTCTCAAACATGTGCTGGTCTTGCAAGACTCTTCCTGGTACATATCTTCATATGTTTTTACATTGTCCACCAACCACTGTTTTTTGGATACAGGTTTGCAAGACTATTTCCACTATTTGTTCTATTGATTTCCCTTTTGATGTTAAGTGTATTTTTCTAGGAAGTTCGTCACAATTGTGGCCACTACGTTCTAAACTAGGCAAGTTTTTAGATCTGTCACTTGCTATTGCCTTTCAAGTCATTACATCCAATTGGAAAAATGCTAAGGATGTCGATCTTACCAGCTGGTGGAATCTTCTTTGTTCCCATCATAGACTTGATACAGCAGCAGTTACATCTACACTACAAATGATGAACAAAGACCTTTTTTGGTCTCCGCTTACTGATTATTTAAATAAAAAGCGTAAAATTCCCAGCGATTCCACTAGGGTTTTCCAGCCTCCATGAGGGCTTCTTCCCCCAATATTTAAAATAACTTAACTCAATGTTTACCATTGTTATTATTAGAAATAAGTTGCAATAATATGTTTTTATTATATGATTTATTTATTTTATGATATCGGTTTTACTATGTGACACTTATGTAGATATGCAATATGTAATAATTTTTTTTCCTCTCCTCCTTTTTTCTCTCCTTTTCTGTTCTCTTCTTTCCTTTCTTTTCTTAATATACAAAATACCAAAAAATGTAATGTTTTCAATACAGAATGACTTCATTTAATAAGTTTATGATGTATTTCTTGCTTTGTATTAAGAGTTAGGAATTTTGCCTTTCTGGTTAAATTATATTTCATGGGTTGATTTCTTATTCTATGTATTATATAATTCTGTACATTCCTATTTTATTCAATAAAGCTTTGTTAACTAAAAATAAGCATTGCAGATTAACTGTAGTATCATGCTCAAATACAAACCTGATGGATGAAGCCAATGATTACATAAAACACAGCTAAAATGTAAATTGGCAGGAATAATTTCATTACAAAGGATAGTTCTATAAAAATCCTGTCTTGTAAAACAGTTTCGAAATCTAATTGAAAAGAAAAAACAAGTAATTTTTTTGTGTTAACACCCGAGCCACTCCCCAACCCCCTGATGCTTTAAACTTCTTTTGCTGTTTATGCTTAGTGAACTGTCTTACCCCCATGATAAGTCAGTCAATAGTGTGTACCCGCTTGTCTTGTACAATGTGTACACAGTACTGTTGAACAAATGCGTTAAGTGGAAATTGCACCAAAAAGTGTATCCACTAAAGAAAGGTGAATATAGAATAAAGCAAACACCAAGAGTGGACTGGAATGTAAAGTACGTGCCAGGACAACAAACACTGGCATAGTCAATAGGTCTTGTCTTTGGGACCCATTGGTTTTAGTAATGTCCTTTGGCAATGCTTTACAGCATAGGCAAGCTGCTTTAAAAAAAAAAAAAAAGCTTAATGACTCAACTGGGCCATTTTGTAGGCACACACATGCTTGATGATGTGTAAAAACACACATGCAGCATTACGGGTGCGGGCCTACAAAAAAAAAGTAGGCACCATTTTTTTATTTACAGATCTGAGATGTAAATTAAGAATTAGTCAATAAAAAAAGTAGTGCAAGCATGTGTTTTTCTGTTTTCTAAAGGAGGAGGGGCCGCCAGCAATGTGCTGCTGGTCCTCCAACCCAAATGTATATATTTTTTTTAAAGATGGTGGTGTAGGGTGGAACAGAAGTGCAGGTGGGGGCAGCAGCCCGGAGCGAGCGGCAGAGGGGAAAAGCGGCACATAATGGAGAGCATCTTAGAGGTGGGGGAGAAACACACAAAAAAGAAAGCAACATGGTGAGTGATGTAGGGAGCATTTGGCGGAAGAGAAGCACACAGGAGAGAGCTTGTAACACATGGGAGACAGCAACACGAACCGCAGGTGGAGGAGCACATGAGAGAGAGAGATGGAAAACATGTGCACTCTTGTACAGTGATTAAGAAAATGAAAAAAGTAGTTCCCTAAAAGTGATCAGTGAAAGATAGAAGCCAGTCAATCAGACTAATGGTAAAGAGACTATGCTCCAAGGGAGGGTCAGACACAAGATGGACAAGCTGGGGCACGGAAAGCCTTCCAATAATACGCAAGCAAATGGGAATGACAATAAAGCCAACTGATGGCAATAATGGGCAGGCTGCAAGCCACAGTTAGATCTTGGTAAGCCCACAATAGGTACTTTGCAACCAGCCAACTTGTGCTGGCTGGTAGGCTAGCTGCAACTACTGAAATGTCTGTTAGGCTAGCTGCAACTACTGAAATCAAGCAAAGAAAAAAGAATGTGTATGACCACATATACCTCACACTGTGCACAAATACGAAAATCTAAAGTCTGCCCAACAGTGATTTACAATCTCCATCCTTAGAGGAACAACCAGCCTTGATGCAATAAACAATTGGTGCATACAATCAGAAGACTCACAGAAAGATTGAAAAAACACTTGATTTATTAATATTAACAGCAAAAGGGAAAAGGGAGAACAAAAAAAAACCTCATGCATAATAAGAGCAAATGTGGAACAAAGGAATATAATAAAAGGGAGTAAGAACCCTACTGACAGGTGTCACGTTGCAAACCAGGAGAGCCAGCTATTGACATTATCCCACAATAAAAAGGCAGAGCTTTAAAATCAGCCACCTCTGTCACGACACTCATCCATTATGGATTACTGCATACCATCGGCCTTAGGTGCAGAAATCATCCAAATGGAATTACATGACTTGCAAGCATAAATCAGAGTCATATGATGCTCATACAGATTGCACAGCAAGTTAGGTGCAACAGAGGAAGGAATATTTTCAATAGGCAAATACTCCCTGACTACAGATCAGGCTTGAAAAAGAGCTTTATCAAGAATCTACTTAAATTACTAGATCAACATAAAAACAGATGCCAAGTAGGCAGTAAGGTGGCATCTGTTATAATTTGCATCTGGCTTCATCCAGAGAATGTCTCAGTGTACTTTGTATCACCATTCTCAAGCCTTACATTTGCAAGGAACATGTGCCACTGACAAATATATCAACTCTGCCTTTCTGCAGGTATGTAATAGCTGACAAGAATCTATAATTCTTGGCATGATGGCAGGTTGTACTGGGATTTGTGACTGATCACTGGGCACAATGAATTGCCACAGTCATGCCCATAGCACTGAACCTCAACAGTTCCTCAGTTGGTATTTGGTAGATCACAGGTGCCTCTATTTCCCATTCAAAATTCCATACATATTAACAGGTGAAGCATATATATTCTGTAGATATACATGGACACCACAGAGGCATTAGTGTCTCTCATTTTCTTTTGCATATTTTCACATTACCTGCCCTATAATTAACCCTGGGCGAAGTGCTACGCTACGCTCGCGTAGTTTGCGAAGTTTGCGCTACTTCGCACAACGCGAATTGCACGTAGCACAGTGCGAACACGCGTAGCGTAGCGTAGCGTAGTGCCGCGGTCATTTTTGCTTGCTCGCGGTCCTCAACGTCAAGTTGGCGACCGCGAGCAAGCAAAATGACATCCCGGCGAGACTTTTTCCTCGTTCGCGATCAGCAACATCAAGTTGCCGATCGCGAGCGTGGAAAATAAACCTCCCGGCGAGATTCTCAACGCGGGAGGTCAGGTTTCTCATTGCGAGTGGTCGCGTATGCTTGCGACCGCTCGCGATGAGAAACTACCAGTCCGCGTTGAGAAAGCTGCCGCTCGAGTAAAAATCTACTCGAGCGGCAGTAAAAGCACAGCTCGCACTGTGCAAGTTGCCGTTTTCAATGATTGCACAGTGCGGACAAGACATCCGGCACTGTGCAATCATTGCGAACAGTGCGCTACGCAGTTCGCGTAGTGCTACGCGAAGCTTGCGTAGCGCGAACTGCACTTGCGTAGCTTCGCGAAGCATTACTTCGCGAACTACGCCCACCCTTACCTATAATGCAAACTTCAGTTCCTTTAGTAGTTAGGCTATGTCATACGGGAGTTGGGTCTGGGATCCTGTTGGACCTGTCCCTTTATGCAAGATCAAGCCCAGCTTTTTGCCTTTTGTTGCTGAACCTGTTTTTGTTGCCACTAGGACTCTGTGCACTTTTTCCCTGCTAATCAAGACCTGTAAAATAAATGCTATTAGTGGGACTGCTGTACTCATTGTGCCCCCCACTAACGTAGCCTCTAAAAACATGTCTCAGGTTTGCCACTGTAGCCTGTAGTGCACTCCCAAAGTCGTTTTTCACTGTTGTAAGGTTATCTCTTTCATAGATTCACACAGTTTTACCTTATTACACTTAATAAGTGATAACTTTAGTTTGGGAAAAGAGAGAGAAATGCTTCTCCCACTCAAATGAATTGTAATTTAAAATCCTCTTTAATGGTAAAGTCAGATATAAGATACTATTTTGAAAATGCCACTTTAGAAAGTTGGCATTTTTCTGCCTAAACCAACTGTGCCTTTCTGCCAGTATCCCAGGTCACATGACTGTGAATGGCTCTCCTGTGGGGTTTTGCGTATTCCTTCCAGACTGGGACTAAGGGCCTTGGGTGTGGGCAGGATGTTGCTAACCCTAGCAGGATGTCCTGGGGGTTTTGCTCAGCCCTTCTCGAGCTTCAGATGGTAGCCTCAGGGCTGTCCCACACCCTTCTTGACTTCTAAGGGCTGCCTGCCGTGCCACTGACAAATGCAGCTCACACCTAGGCCTGCATGCTTGTTACCGTAGACAGTTTGGAGCCAAACCCAGGAAAGGGGGTAGGTTAGACAAAGGAGGCATCCCCCACCCACAGGCTGGCACATGGAATAAAGGTGGCACCTTCTGAACATCTCATCAGACTCCTGGACCAGTGAAAGATTCAGAAGAAGGTTGCTATCTAAAGATGAAAGATTGCACCTGCTTGCCTTGAACCCTGGCTACCCAGAAGTGAATACAAGGGTCAGTTGGCTGACCTCTTGTTTGAGTTACAGGGACACAATAAGCCTCCAGATGCCTGCCCTGCAACTGCCCATCTGACTAGCACCTGCCTGGATCTGTCTGAGCCCTGCTGTTGGCCTCTGCTGAAGCAATTCTTGATCCCCAAGAGCTGCCACCTCAGGACCTGGACAGAGAGGTGCACTCTGTTTGCCTCAAAAACACAAGTTCTGAGCTCCAGATGAAGATCCAGAGGTTTTTGGTCTCTTCCCAAGCGAACTCCTCGCATCACCAGACGACCATTCGCAATCTGCTCTTTCCGTCAGCTCCAGAATCCTGTGCCAATGGCGACAGTCTGCATCCACTGCCAACATGAAGCTCCACCAATGACCAACTCTTCTCACCGAACAGCGACCATCTTCAACGCCCAACCTGCTCCTCACGCCGACAAATGTTGCACTGCTGTCTATTCACGCCGACCACCACCGTAAAGCTCGTCTGCAGCTCCCAGGGTGGGCATGGACTCAGAGAAGGTAAACTCTCAGCTGGACAAACCTGGTCCCTTTATCTGACCAGAGCTCCATTGTGCTCAGTCTAGACTTGTGACTTTGACCCAGTCCAGTGTGACCACATCTCCACATTTGGCGCTTTGGGTTTTTTGGCTCTATTTTCACAAGAAGCTTTAAAAAATCATCTCTCTGGTTCTACTGAATGGATTTTATGTCATTTTATTTGTTGAAATTAACTCAATTATTCTAAATTGGTTTGGGATTTTTGTGTTTTCACCGTATTATTGTTTGGGTGTGCATAATGCTTTACACATTGCTTCTAAGTTAAGCCTGACTGCTTTTGTGTCAAGCTCCCAGGGGGTTAAGCACAGGTTTATTTAGTGGCTTTTGTGGTTCACCCTGACAAGGATTGTGTTTACTAATTCCGTGAGGCTTCCACCCCTCTCAACTAATAACCCAATTTCTTACAATATCTGTATTGCAGTAGCTATAAAAAGGGATATATTACACATTTATAAATATACGCTTTTGCTCAAAATTAATCGCTTGAATAATTTATGAGAAACGTTCAGTCATAGCTTGGTAAAGCCATCGCGTTTTGGTTCATTTTGTGTCTTTAAGAGTCTCTGCATGATTAATTCTATCAAGGATCTTGGCAAATTAGAGATTATCTATTACTGGGCTGTCTCCAAAAAAGGGAGGGATAGACAGTGGTTACACTGCATTTCTTTTTAAAAAGCATTCAGGACTAATATTGCACTGTAGCACAGTCATTAAATGATTCCTTTTTTTCTATTGTTCTTCCATTTCACTCAACAAAGAATAAAGGTGGTATGTCAATAGCCTTTATTCAACTTAATTTGGTATATCCTTGAGTTGTCCTTAAGTAGTTTTCAACATTTCCTTCCATATCACCTACTAACACTCCACCATAACTTCTGGAATTGTGCCACATGTCAGGAGCCCAACACACAACATTGCTAGACTGTAAATTAGAAAGCACAAAAAAATGGTTTAGGAAATAAGCCTGATAAAGCTAAGCACCAAAGCTATGGAATAACATCCGTCCCCACATCAAACAAAACTCCTCAACGAATTAATTTCCAAAAGGAGCACGAAAGCATTTTTTCAAGTAGCATCTCATAAAAAACTGTTAAAGCATTACTTACTTCTTCAGGACTATAACCTCAATTGAAGGATACCCCTGAAAATGACCCTCATATTATCACCTACTACATGAGGTGCTCTGTTGTATGCTATGTAAATTAGCGTTCTATAAAACATCACCTGTACAAACAAAACATTTTAAAAAGCAAAAGCTAGGACTCCTCAATGGCCTACCTTGACAATGCCCCCTTCTTTTAGGGCTGAGCGACTAAGATCATGCATAAGGCATGGAATGACCTCAGCTCGGTTGAATTAACATTGAAAGTAGTGTTGGCAGAATCTTTCCACTGACACAATGGAATATGCCCAGCTGGAATAGCTGAAGGGTCCAGGATGGCAGCTGTGCATGAAGAGTCAGCAATGCAGATTTCTACGATCACATCAAAATAGATCCATCCTGCAGAGCAATGCATTTACAACTTGGTTCTATTCTGTAGCTGAGGCACGGTTTGTCTACAGGGGGAGTCGGGGCAGCCAAATCCACAAGAAATGTGCTTGCCATTTTCATCAACATGTATCCCCATCCCAGATGTTGTCAATCCATCTGGTGATCCGCACCTATGCTTCCTGTACTGCAAATATGGTTTCTGTCCACCCCATGTTAATGGTAAAATGAAGAGTAAAGCCTTGTTGCTGGTTCCCTTCACAGTTGCCAGATCCACTCTCCGGCATGTTGCAAGGTTGAAAGTGGCGCTGTGCCTGTGTGACAACCTGCTCCTCATTTTTGTATTCTGACTGCCCTCGTATGCTTTCTTGTGCTGTAGATTTGTGTGACAGGGCCTGTGGCACATGTGCTATATGATTTTGTATGTTGCTCACCATAATGGGGCGGTAAGCAAAGGGGTACTCCTTTTAACATGGGGCACTACTATCCTCATGACCAGGTCATGACATGACTAATGGTTGGTGACAGCTGATTTATAGTGCCTCTTTCGCAATTGGACAACAATAACAATTCTATCTTCTTACATGGGTCATGCTATACTCTTTTTATTATCAGTCCCCGATTCGCCATTTGTTTAGCAGAGAATAGCACCACACAATTGAGAAATGATATTATGGCAACAACCACTAAAGCTGAACAGTCCAGAAAATATATTTAACATAAGAAAACTGAAGACACAAATCACCAGGGTTGGACTGCCCTACAGGGCAACCAGACTGTACATGAAGGGCTGGTCTGACAGATCAGTGTGTGGACCGGCTTTTTGGTTGATTTTGGGTGTGTTTCGTGGTCTGGTGGGACTTTTTTTCTGTTGATTTCCATGATATTAGAAAAAAAACCATTGCCTGCAGTAAGTTCAAATCCATGCTCATATGTAACCCTGGGCATAGTACTACGCTACGCTCACGGAGCATGCGTAGTTTGAGCTACTAGCACAGTGCAAAAACTGTGCTAGTAGCTAAACCATCAACACCTACAAATGCTTTGATAAAGCAATTTTACATGCTAAAAAGCATATAACCAATTCACAAAAATGAACTTTGAGAATGAAAATATCAGGCAATGAGAGAGGTGATGATTTTGGGGTCCCCCCTAACCTAGGGGGAGGACCAAGCAGATGCCTTGAACACAAAGAGCATATCATGCTGAATGATTCAGTGGTGGTCCCTTCCTCCTAGGACCACCCCAAGCACAGTTATGGGCAAAAATACAATCCCAACCAAAGGCCCTGCAAAGCATTATGGGACGAGATTAGCAGTGGGCAGTGAATATTATAGTGTCCAATATCAAAATAATTCTACAAAGAGCTGCAGTTCAACTAGTCGTTACTAGATGTCCCTCACGAGTCAAATGCAAAAGCATTGAAATTATTAATACATCAAGCTGCAGTTCCACTAGTCGTTACTAGATGTCCCTCACGAGTCAAATGCAAAAGCACTGAAACCCTTTCCCACCCACCCACAGAGGCTCCTCAGCTATATCACTTCAGCGTTACCTCACACACAGTCTGCTTTCCTGAATGGAATTAGGAGGAGGCGGTCTTCTCAGTGGTAACCGCCTCCTTCCTCTCAGCCTAAACACCTCCCTTTTAAAGGGACTGTCCACCAGTGGTACTGCTTGGGGGATTTCCCACTCCATACATATTAGAGGGGCTGTTATCATTCCTTTCCTTTTCATGCGCCCACAGGATTGTGGTCATCGATCCTTTTCGGGCTGTGTTTCTCCCGAGGCAACGTAAGTACAGCATGGAGGAGAAGCCCCTAGAGGGCGTCTGGCTACCATAGAGTAGCTGTCGGACTCCACGGAGCCCGTATGCATTGGTTTCCTCTCAGTGGGAGAGCCAATGTGCACGCTGCAGAGCCTTGAATCATTTCTGTGCTCAAATGACGGCCCCCGGGGGAAGTGAAGGTCGCAGACCAGTCTTCCCCCGGAGCTATTCGCGCAATGGCCGGAAGGACAAGGTGGGGGTGGGATTAGAGGAGTAAGGGAAGGGGCAGGAGTTGGGAGGGTATATAAGGTGTCAGGAGAGGAGCACCACCGGGGGGTCAGAGAGAAAGTTTGTGGAGAAAGTTTGTGTGAAGTTAGGCAATTAACCGATTTGTCGATCGGCAGGGGATTTCATTGGCAGTAGTGTAGGGTAGTGTTAGGGAGAGTTACTCACCGTTTTCTGTGCACGATGGCGACATCCGACGCGGAGGACGTCCGCGCCACGCTGAGGGTGCTTGGCCAGGCAGGCCTGGTGCACCTCCTACGGCCTGGTGTGTTGCGGCGGGCGTGGGGCCGGGATGGGCCGCGCGCCCAGAATGGCGACTGCGAGAGTTGCTGCTGCGGTGGTGGCTTGTTAGGAAGAGCCACCACCGGGAAGGAAGACCGCAACAGGTAGGGGGCGGGGGCAGCCCAAAAAGGAGACCGGGAAGCGCAAGAGCAGGCGGCAGAGCCTGCTTGCGCGTCTGCCCGCTGACGCGAATCATGCCTAAACCACTCGCGACAACAAAATCCTGGCCAACTCCACCAACTCCAAGGAACTTTTCAGTGTCATTCAGGAATTCACCAATCCATTCAGTGAAGCCACAGACATCACCCCATCCCAAGACCTCTGCGACAAGCTTGGAACCTATTTCCACCTCAATATCAAAAACCTCTACGACAACTTCATCGACCATCCACCAGGCGCCACAGACAGCCCTCCGCCCCCCAGAAACACCAGCCAGCCCACCATCTCCAATTGGACACCGATCATGGCCGAAGACACCGCCTCGACCATGAAAAGCATCCACTCGGGGGCCCCCATCGACCCCTGCCCCCCTCACATCTACCACAGAGCTGCGGCCGCCATCGCACCCAAACTACAACGCACCATCAACACCACCTTCAAAACAGGCACCTTCCCAGACGACTGGAAGCATGCAGAAGTCAGACCCCTGCTCAAGAAGCCCACAGCTGACCCCACCGACCTCAAGAACTATCGTCCCATCTCGCTCCTCCCCTTCGCAGCCAAAGTTGCAGAGAAAACAGTCAACAGGAAACTGACACGATTCATTGAAGAGAATGCCGTCCTCGACCCGTCCCAATCCGGATTCCGAAGCAACCACAGCACAGAGACCACCCTACTTGCCGCCACAGACGACATCCGCACCCTCCTGGACCAAGGCCACTCTGCAGCCCTCATCCTACTCGACCTATCAGCGGCCTTCGACACCGTCTCCCACCGCACACTAGTCGCCAGACTACACGACGCAGGCATACAAGGAACAGCCCTGGACTGGATCCGATCATTTCTCACCGGAAGAAGCCAAAGGATCAGACTCCCACCCTTCCGAAAAGGGTTCATCACTGAGCCCCACCCTCTTCAACATCTACATGGCCCCCCTCGCAGCCATCGTCCAACAACACGGCCTCAACATCGTATCCTACGCCGATGATACCCAGCTCATCCTCTCCCTCACCAAAGACCCCACCACTGCCAAACTCAACTTTCAGAAAGGAATGCAAGACGTCGCAGTCTGGATGACCAACAGCTGCCTGAAGCTCAACACCGAGAAGACAGAAGTCCTCGTCCTCGGTACCACCCCTTCTGCATGGGACAGCACCTGGTGGCCAACCACCCTCGGAAGCCCACCTACCCCCTCAGACCACGCCAAGAACCTCGGCATCGTACTCGACTCATCACTCACCATGAACCGACAGGTCAACGCCCTCACCTCCAGCTGCTTCAACACCCTCCGCATCCTCCGCAAGACCTTCAAGTGGATCCCCCCTGAGTCAAGGAAGACAGTCACCCACGCACTCATCACCAGCAGACTGGACTATGGAAACGCACTCTACGCCGGCATCAACAAGTCCCTACTCCACAAACTCCAGACAATACAGAACACCGCCGCCAGACTTGTCCTCGGCATCCCCCGACACGAACACATCAGCCAACACCTACGAATTCTCCACTGGCTCCCCGTGGAGAAAAGAGTCACTTTCAAAATCCTCACTCACGCCTACAAATGCCTACACAACAACGGACCCAAATACCTCAACGACAGAATCAACTTCCACGTACCCAAAAGAAACCTCCGATCTTCCAACCTCGCACTGGCCGAAACCCCGCGCATCCACAGAGCCAGAGCAGGCGGAAGATCCTTCTCTCACATTGCAGCCAAGACCTGGAACGAGCTACCGGCAGACATCAGATGCGCCCCCTCCCTGAACACCTTCAGGAAGGCCCTCAAGACCTGGCTCTTCGGCTAAACAGATCTGCGGACCCCCCCCTCAGCACCTTGAGACCCACACGGGTGAGTAGCGCGCTTACAATTCCCTGATTGATTGATTGATTGAGGGAGGGGGGGTGAGCGGGAGGGAGGCCTGCACGCGCGGCAGCGCGTCTTTATTGAGGGAGGCCCAGAGCTGGAATGTGGCGGTGGGGGAGGGCGGGGCGAACGTGTGCCGGCCTGACTGGGTGCTGGGACCGGCAGGGTGATGGAGTGGGCAGGGGCAGCTGCATGGGGGGGAACAGGCTTTGCACCTGTCCGGTAATGGGAGGGAGCAGGCAGGCCACGAAGGGCAGGGGGAGGATTTCCATTGGACCTGTCATGGAGCCCCGGGATGGGGCCCACCCAGACCTTGCAGGGAGTGGGGGCCTCCTTACTTGCGGACATGCACCCCAAAGGGGGGGACACCAGGGGGGCATTGGGGGCGGTTCCTTAGCACAGGGTGAGCACCGGGTGCTGGGGGACAGAGGCAGGAGCCCTCCTCCCCTGCTCCCCAGGCAAGGGTGCTGGGGGGTCCAGCAGGGGGAGGCTGTGCCGGGGAGGGTGAGGCAGGGCCATGAACAGGAGTTGCTGCTCGGGAAGGAGGTGGGGGGGCCTGGGGATGCTGTCAGGGAGTAGCAGGCGGCAGTTGCCCTGGGGGGTGGGAGGGGGTTTGGCCCCCTGTCCCCTCAGCCAGCGCAGTAATACAGGGGGGTGGGGGGAGGGGGACTGCGGGGGGCCCAGGCATTTCAGCTGATAGCCAGTCCTCAGAGTAGGGGTGAGGGACTGCCAGCACGGCACAAGGCCCGGTGGTGCTTGGGACCCACCAGGTCGGAGCGATCTGGTGGGAGGGGGGACCAGGACTGGTGATTGAGGCCAGCAGGAAAGGGGGCACTGCCGGCGGGGCGCACGACGGCCTCGGGACGCTGGCCGGAAGCAGTAGGGGGGTCTGCGACGGCCTACCCTCCAACGAGGGATCGCGCAGCGAATCCTACAACGTTATGAATCCTACAACGTTATGAATACATTTGGTGAAGGATGGCATGGGTGTTGAGAGGGTACAGACGGGGGAGTGTGACGGTGTGTGAGGGGGATGGGAGTGTTGAATGGAAGATGAAGTGCGAGGAGGGATGATGCTGAGTGGGGTTGTCGGGGGTGGGGGAAGTTAAGGTAACCAGACCGTTTGGTGTTTTTGCAAGAGGCACATGCGGCCGAAGATGGATCTGAGGGCAAGGAGCAAAAGGGAACAGCAGCTCCGGTCAGGATGAGGAGGTCCCAGATGGACACTCAGGTAAAGGAATAAGGCGGATGCCATGGGACGAGGGAACACAGGGCAAAATGAAATTCAGCTGGTCGGCTGGGGTATGTAGGGGGCTGTGAGGGATTTGGTGGAGATACAGGTGCAGCTGCGGCATGTTTCAAGAAAAAAAGGGAAACTTGGGGGACAAGGGATGGGTCTAAACGGACAATGTGGTAACAAGCGGAAGGAAGAGAGCAAGCAATGGGTCACTTATCACTATTTGCCATGTTGGAGGAGAGTGACAAATGGTCCGGGGGTGCCAGTTGACACAAAAGAGGACATCAGTGTCAAAAAATTGGGACAGCATATTACGGTGTGGGGCTCGGGGGCAGGGCAATTGCCCTGCAGAGAGCCATGGATAGCGGCTGAATGGCACGAGGGATGGGGGTGTTTCGCTGGGCTAAGAAATGTGGGAGAAGGGATAAGGTCAGTCCAAACTTGGCTAAACCGGAGGGGGCATCAACACAATACTCAGCCTCTACCCACAGCTGGGGCGTGCTAGCAACTTTATCGGCCCTTACAAAGGGATCACTAAACCAGGAGCAGAAAGGCCTTACTTGGGGGGAGGGGGAGCGGGTTTCCTTGGAACATCAACAAACAGACAGGTTTCACTTCGGGGACGGGGGAGACTGGTGAAGGTTCCTGTGCCAGATAACCAACGAATTTAAGAAGGACGGTACACGGGAGGGAGAGTCATCCACTCATATGAGGTCAAGCTGGGCCACCCTGGAAGAACAGGGGAAGGCCATGGGAGGGGGGGGGTAGTCATGGCCAAGAGGTCCTTCCCGGTTAGCTTGAGGTCATGGGTCCATGGCACTCGACGTCTCCCAAGAGGAAGCCGGTGCTACGGCAAAGAAGAGGGATGTTATCTGAAGTGGGTCGGGTATGACAACGAGGCTACGAGGGCCTAGAGAGGCAGGTGATCTGAAATAGGTTGACTACGGCAAGGGCTGGCAGATTATGGGAAAAGGGGTCAATGAGAGAGATGTTGCTGTTCAGTACGGACGGCCCGTTTAAGGGAGAACTTGGTCAAGTTCATCTGTAAGGGGGCAGTTAAGGATTGGGAGTAGTGGAGGTCCCCTGGGGGGGGTGGTGTGTCTCGGTGGACGAGGACGTCTGTCAGAGGGGACGATTGCGCAGATGAGGGAGAAATGGCGTTGTACGTCAAGATGGTTTTTTCAACAATGCTAACAATGCACGGGTCTTGCTTGACTGACAAGCTTAGCACACTTGGTGGGGGTTTGGGTCACAAAGAGCTGTGGGGCTCCGGGGGTCACAGTAACTGGGCGCAAGCATTGTGCAGCGTGATGGGCGCAGCTATATATAGGCGAGGACTTGCCTGGGGGCCGGACGTGTACGGGTACCTTGTCGGAAACTGGGTAGTATACTCAGTGGGGGTGTTTTTGTGTCAGGAGGAGCAGTAGGGGCTCTGGGGGCGTCGCAGTAACTGAGCGCAAGAGGGTGCAAAAGACAGGGAGCCTACAGTTAGGGGAAGGGACAGGACAATGCTTTGGGGAACTAAACAGATGGAGGGGCCTTGGCGCCGCAAGAAACGGTTGGGCCCAGGGTGGTCTAATGGGTTTGTTGAAGGTGATATTTTAAAAGGGGGAGCGTGGTTGCGTGACAAAGTTTCTTTATAGGGGCGGGAGGACACTTGAGCCAAGGGCAGGATACAAGGGAGGGTATACGGCAGCGAATAAGGGGCTGGGGGGAGTTACACAAAGGGTAAGCGGGGAGGAGGTACCAGGGAGACAGTACTGACACCTAGAGGAAGTTAGTCTTGTTGCTCTGGTCTAGTGGAAGGAGCGCCTGGCAAAGGGCTCCGACCACACTTTCAGGAAATCAAACGTTGTTTTTTTGGTCTGCTCTGTAGCGCTAACACTGTTCGCTTGCAGGTTTTTTTAATATATCAGCATTTTACTCGTTTTAAGACATCACGCTGAGCTGCTATTAATTATTTTTAAATACTTGCATTTTGCACTCCGCTTCCTGCACTCGCTCATCTGCGTCTTCCCTGGTCCACCACGGATTGTTCCGGTTGAGTGGAGGGAAGTCTAACGCAGACCAGAAGTGCTGTTTAGGGTCAACCCACACAGCGGCGGTTAGCAGTCTAGCGGCGAAACCGGCTGCTTAAAAACCCATGCCTGCCTCGACGCGCAGCGGACGCGCTAGAGGAAGTTAGTCTTGTTGCTCTGGTCTAGTGGAAGGAGCGCCTGGCAAAGGGCTCCGACCACACTTTCAGGAAATCAAACGTTGTTTTTTTGGTCTGCTCTGTAGCGCTAACACTGTTCGCTTGCAGGTTTTTTTAAAAATATATCAGCATTTTACTCGTTTTAAGACATCACGCTGAGCTGCTATTAATTATTTTTAAATACTTGCATTCTGCACTCCGCTTCCTGCACTCGGTCATCTGCGTCTTCCCTTGTCCACCACGGATTGTTCCGGTTGAGCGGAGGGAAGTCTAACGCAGACCGGAAGTGCTGTTTAGGGTCAACCCACACAGCGGCGGTTAGCAGTCTAGCGGCGAAACCGGCTGCTTAAAAACCCATGCCTGCCTCGACGCGCAGCGGACGCGCTAGAGGAAGTTAGTCTTGTTGCTCTGGTCTAGTGGAAGGAGCGCCTGGCAAAGGGCTCCGACCACACTTTCAGGAAATCAAACGTTGTTTTTTTGGTCTGCTCTGTAGCGCTAACACTGTTCGCTTGCAGGTTTTTTTTTAAATATATCAGCATTTTACTCGTTTTAAGACATCACGCTGAGCTGCTATTAATTATTTTTAAATACTTGCATTCTGCACTCCGCTTCCTGCACTCGGTCATCTGCGTCTTCCCTGGTCCACCACGGATTGTTCCGGTTGAGCAGAGGGAAGTCTAACGCAGACCGGAAGTGCTGTTTAGGGTCAACCCACACAGCGGCGGTTAGCAGTCTAGCGGCGAAACCGGCTGCTTAAAAACCCATGCCTGCCTCGACGCGCAGCGGACGCGCTAGAGGATGTTAGTCTTGTTGCTCTGGTCTAGTGGAAGGAGCGCCTGGCAAAGGGCTCCGACCACACTTTCAGGAAATCAAACGTTGTTTTTTTGGTCTGCTCTGTAGCGCTAACACTGTTCGCTTGCAGGTTTTTTTAATATATCAGCATTTTACTCGTTTTAAGACATCACGCTGAGCTGCTATTAATTATTTTTAAATACTTCATTTTGCACTCCGCTTCCTGCACTCGGTCATCTGCGTCTTCCCTGGTCCACCACGGATTGTTCCGGTTGAGTGGAGGGAAGTCTAACGCAGACCGGAAGTGCTGTTTAGGGTCAACCCACACAGCGGCGGTTAGCAGTCTAGCGGCGAAACCGGCTGCTTAAAAACCCATGCCTGCCTCGACGCGCAGCGGACGCGCTAGAGGAAGTTAGTCTTGTTGCTCTGGTCTAGTGGAAGGAGCGCCTGGCAAAGGGCTCCGACCACACTTTCAGGAAATCAAACGTTGTTTTTTTGGTCTGCTCTGTAGCGCTAACACTGTTCGCTTGCAGGTTTTTTTTTTAATATATCAGCATTTTACTCGTTTTAAGACATCACGCTGAGCTGCTATTAATTATTTTTAAATACTTGCATTCTGCACTCCGCTTCCTGCACTCGGTCATCTGCGTCTTCCCTTGTCCACCACGGATTGTTCCGGTTGAGCGGAGGGAAGTCTAACGCAGACCGGAAGTGCTGTTTAGGGTCAACCCACACAGCGGCGGTTAGCAGTCTAGCGGCGAAACCGGCTGCTTAAAAACCCATGCCTGCCTCGACGCGCAGCGGACGCGCGCAGTGGGCGCGCCTAAGGCAAGCCCGTCTGCGCCTGTCCGCGCACGACAGGGCCCAGGGGCCAGTCCCCCTGACCCCCCACTCCCAGCCCCCATCCAATACACCAAGGAAGAACTAATACATTTGCAGTTAGAACATAAGTCACTCTGTGCCCATACCTTCTCTCTTGAGAAGTCACAAGATAAGGGCCTACACTGCTCTTACGTACTTACCCCGATGACCACTCCTCTCCCCTTAGCAGGCAATGCGTTCAAGATGGCGCTATTAAACTGCAGATCCCTGCCTAAACACACGATGGAAATTTCTATGCTTCTACAAGACACTAAACCAGATGCTCTCTTTCTCACGGAGACTTGGCTATCGCCTAGTTCAGATCCAGACATTGTTCAAACGCTCCCCCCTGGCTACCTGATCCAACGTTTAGACAGAACCAGTGGGAAGGGGGGCGGAATTGCAATTATCTATAAAGAACACTTAATTTGCCGCATTCTAGACTCTCCTCTCTCAGACTGCGAAAATATTCTCTTTTCCATTGAATTTGGTCCATCACTCACCTTCATGGGCATTCTCCTTTATCGCCCTCCAGGAGGACCAGGCCAATTCGGCACCTCACTGCTGGAAACTGTTGTGAATCTTGCTAGTACCGCACCTAATCTCAATCTTTTGGGAGATTTTAATTACCACTTTGATAACCCTTTAGACAAAGTGGCTAATGAGCTGGTCCACGACCTGGCAGCATATCAACTAGACTTAAAAGTAAACCAAGCAACACATGCCAAGGGCCACCTCCTTGATCCTATCTTCTCTAGCCTAGCCGAATTAAAAGGGAATGTCCCTATCCCCCTTCCGTGGTCAGACCATTTCCTTGTCCCCTTCTCATGGCACCCTCCTATTTCGAGGTCACAATCTCTAGCATCACGTATCCAAATTCGTCCCTGGTCCAAATTGAGTGTTGAGGACTGGACCCGTCAACTGAAATTGACCACACCCATTCATGACCCCGATCCTTCAATAGCTAATAGTAAGCTCTCTGCTTGGATTGAGAATTCGCTTGATATAGTTCTCCCCAGGAAAACCATTCTCAAAAAAGCGGGACCCAACAAATCCCCTGGTTCTCTCCTGAACTCCGCAAACTGAAGCAACTATGTAAAAGATCAGAAAGAGCATGGAGGAGAGACTTTTCGAATGAAAAAAAATTACAATATAGGCTAACTATCTCCCACTATAAAACAGCACTAAAAGCAGCCCAGGCGGCTTACTATGATGAAACAACCTGCGCCTCCCGGAACCCCTCCAGAGAAATATTCCAGATTGCTAAGAAACTCTTGAAAACTCCTGATCCCCCAGCAGTCTCTGACACGTCCGGTCGTAGATGTGAGGAGTTAGCTGGATTTTTCTCCATCAAAATCCAGAATATCCTCAACTCCCTCCCACTCACTGACAAGGACCACCCCACTGAGCTTTACGATCCTGAACCTCCTGTCTTCCCCCACTCCCTAGATTCATTCACCCCACTCACCGAGGAATCTTTCCTTTCTATCTTAGTCTCACTCAAGAGTGGGTCTCCGCTCGACCCGGCCCCTCCTAATATCTTGAAGTTGGTAGCTCCTACAATCTCATCCCCTATCACTAATCTAATTAATGCCTCCTTAGCATCGGGTCTAGTTCCCCAAGCCTGGAAAAACGCAATAGTGAAGGCGCTCCTAAAAACCTCAACTGGACCCCACTGAGCTTGGCAACTATCGACCCATCTCATTGCTCCCCGGTATCAGCAAGTTGGCAGAAAAACACGTCAATCGGCTTCTTTCTGGACACCTGGAGACTTTTGAACTTCTCCATTCATCCCAGACCGGCTTTCGGCCGGGTCAGGGTACAGAGACTGCATTAATAGCAGTAGTGGAAGAGGCAAGAAAGATTCTAGATTCGGGAGGATCCTCAGCTATCATCCTCCTGGACCTTAGTGCAGCCTTCGACACGGTGAACCATGATATTCTGATTCACCGCCTTAAAAGAGTAGGAGTGTCAGGTACGGCCCTATCCTGGCTGAGATCATTCCTGGAAGACAGGTTTTTCCAGGTATTTGAGGGTAACTCTCGCTCCCAACCAGTCCCGTTGCAGTGTGGTGTTCCTCAGGGCTCGTCCCTAAGCCCCACACTTTTTAATGTATATATGGCCCCCTTGGCAGAAATCGTAGCCTCCTTCGGAATCCACCTCGTCCCTTACGCTGACGATACCCAGCTAATTGTGGCACTGAACCAGACTGAACAATCCCCTATGAATCTGTGTTCTTGTCTGAAGGAAATTGCCCGCTGGATGAGCTCATCTCACCTGAAACTCAACGGTGACAAAACTGAGCTCATGCTTCTGGGCAACCAAGCAAGCTTTGATCTAAACACCCTGTGGCCGATCTGCATGGGCTCTGCCCCAACGCCTAAAAAAGAGATAAAACGCTTGGGCATCTGGCTCGACCACGATTTGTCATTCCGTGCTCACTCTAGGAGAACGGCCGCCGCTTGCTACGCTCTGCTCAGAACCACCCGGAAAATACTTCCCCTCCTACCAAGACACTCAAGAAAGCTCCTGATCCAGACGCTCATCCTTTCCAGACTGGATTACGGTAACACTCTCTATTTGGGCGCACCTAACTCAGCCATTGCCAAATTGCAGGTGGTCCAGAACTCAGCAGCTAGACTCATTACGGGCACAAATAACCGCTGCTCTGCAAAGTCAGCCATCCGTTCTCTTCACTGGCTCCCGGTAAAAGAGAGAATCCAGTTTAAAGCTTTCTGCATTGCGCATAAAGGTCTGCTAGGCAGAGGTCCTCCCATTATTAAGCATCTGGTCAAACCATATAAGGCCACGCGCTGCCTCCGCTCGGACGCGCTCTACCTGGCGGAGGTTCCCAAAATCAAGAGAGCCAGAACAGGCGGTCGGCTCTTCTCCCATAACGCCCCCAGGCTCTGGAACTCCATGCCGCTCCCGATCCGCAAGGAAGCCAACCACCGGACATTCCGGAAACATCTGAAAACTTGGCTATTTCCATGATTCCACCTATTCTCCTAGTCACCTCCGCAGCGCTGGGATGCCTCTGGGTAGCCATGCGCTATACAAGAGCCCGTTTCATTCATTCAGGCATGGCCGGGGCTGGTTTGCTGTACCATAGAGTGGGGTTCAGGTGGGGAGAACAGTGGGGGTGTGGGAAAAGTGAGGCAGAGTGCGAGGGTGCCATAGGATGTTCGGAGGGGGACGTTGTTTTAACAGGTGCACAATGGTGTAGCAACATGAATGTGTGAAGAGGGGTATGTGCGGGGACGGTTGATGATGTATGGAGGGTGGGGCCATCACACAGTGGTCGACTCGAAAAGACATATGACAATATGGTAATTTTTCAAGGGTTTGGTGGAACTGGGGTGTCTGGAGGTGCAAAACCTGGAGACGGGATGATGTGGTTCAATGTGGAGAGCAGGCAAGGGGGCATTGGCTGAGATGACAGGTTTGTTTAGTGCCTGGCGTGTTTGAGGTGGAAAATGTGGCAAAGGGTTTTCGGGCAGAGCGGGGTCGGCTCTTTTTGAGGCGTAGGTGAGGATGGGGAGGTGTGCCTGGGGCAAGGGCGATTTGGGATGGTTGAGTGGGTTAGGTTGGATGCAGCGGCCGGGGAAAGTGGAGCGTGTGTCAACAGAGCAGGGGGAAGCAAGGAGAGGGCATGATGCAGTGGTGATTGGTGTCAAGAAAGGGAAGGCCTCTGGCTGGGGGAATTTGTTTTCCAAATCTGGAAGGTAGAATGACAGTTCTGCCGGCCATTATAGGTCTCATACAAGGGCCATGTAGAATGGGTGGGGCCAACCTATGGAGACATACAATTCCTACGCATTGGGGCTGTAGCAGCGGTGGCGCCAGGAGGGACCTTGGGGGGGGGGAGGGAGTTTAAGGATGGGGGAGATGGGAGTACAGAAAAGGTTCTGTGACGATAAGTACTGGAAAGGGGGTTTTAGGATTGGGTTTGGAACAAATGGTGAAAGAGGGCTAGGGGAAAGGGGAAGATTTCTTGCAGGACTAATCATTCTTTTTCCACTACAGGAGGTGGGAGTAGACCGTGAACCAGGACGGTCGCCTGGATAGGTGGCCATTCTCCCGGGCATTTGGCGGCAAAGGATGCAGACTAGCAGGTGTACAGACGTCACCGGGCGGGGAACACAGTCACCAGGATGTGATATGATGGGGGAAAAAGTAGAATGTAATGGGGGGAGTTGCTGCCAGTACGGGCGAAACCGTGTCAAAAGGAAAAAGGAATTGCCCCGATATGAAGATACATGTGGGAGAGAAAGTATTCTGGAGTATGTCAGGTATGGCATTACACAAAGATACATGGAAGGGGATATGGTTCAATAAAATGGAACTAGGGGCTGTTGGTTACGTGAATGAATTGTGCCTCGCAGAGGATGGAATGGGGGGGCTGTCGACCATGCTTCAAGGTAATGGCCCGCAGGTAACGGGAAAGCTTTAGGGAGGAACAAGTGGTCTTGTTTAGAGATGGTGCACCTTTCGCGGTCGGGGACGGTCACAGAAATATTAATTTTACACAGGACGCAAGTTTTAGGTGGTGGATGGTCGTCCACATGGTGCCGCAGGGTTGGCTGACGGGAGGCGAAAGGTGCACAGGATCTGGGGGGTGGCAGGGAACCGCCCTACGGGGGTTCTCTAGTTGGGGGTACATTGGAGGGGTGGTGAGTCACATACGGGCGGATCCACCCCTCGGGGGGGGAGAACGGTACACAGGTGACTGATAGCGGGGCGCGGGAGGCAATGAGCAATGAAGGAAATTCAACAGAGGATGCTTGGAGGGCAAGTGAAGGTGAGAATGGGGAGAGGAAGGAGGTCACTGAGTGAATGGGGAAGAGTCAAACAGGTGAGATGGTTTGGAGAAGGCTGAAGGGAGAATGAGTCGGTATGGGATGGAAAAAGTATATTTCTTGCATTTATGTACTGTTAATAAAGTCTAAATGATTGCAACCGTGTCCTAATAAAATGGCCTTTTACGCTTCAAGTAACAGCGTGGAGTGTAGTTATTGCGCGATGACGGCCCCTGGGGGAAGTGAAGGTCGCAGACCAGTCTTCCCCGGGGCTATTCGCGCAATGGCCGGAAGGACAAGGTGGGGGTGGGATTAGAGGAGTAAGGGAAGGGGCGGGAGTTGGGAGGGTATATAAGGTGTCAGGAGAGAAGGATCCGGCCTCTTCCTGACACCTTAGCACCACCGAGGGGTCAGAGAGAAAGTTTGTCCACCCACCCACCCTACAGGTCTTAGGCAAAGGGCTTGGGGTTGGATTGGTCTGAGCGTGCCAGTTTAGGGCAGGTTGCAGAGCAGAGACGTTACGGTACTTTGGAGGGGTGGTGAGTCACATACGGGCGGATCCACCCCTCGGGGGGAGAACGGTACACAGGTGACTGATAGCGGGGCGCGGGAGGCAATGAGCAATGAAGGAAATTCAACAGAGGATGCTTGGAGGGCAAGTGAAGGTGAGAATGGGGAGAGGAAGGAGGTCACCGAGTGAATGGGGAAGAGTCAAACAGGTGAGATGGTTTGGAGAAGGCTGAAGGGAGAATGAGTGGGTATGGGATGGAAAAAGTATATTTCTTGCATTTATGTACTGTTAATAAAGTCTAAGTGATTGCAACCTTGTCCTAATAAAATGGCTTTTTACGCTTCAAGTAACAGCGTGGAGTGTAGTTATTGCGCGAGGCAGCCTGGAGCATAACGACCGCTAGCGTGGGCCTGTATTTTTATAAAAATCTCATCATTCACACATCAGTGAACAAGGCAGTGAGCGTGATGCCCACAGAGCGGGTCCGTACAATTTTGTTTTTTCCCCCTGTGTGGCACCACCGGGCTGGCCCTGGCTGCAACCCCCTATTGTATAGTCAAGGGGTGAATGCCCAATTACGTTGGTCACGAGTCTAAGATTCTTAATTAGCTAGTTTTTTCTAGCGTTGCATGATCTTAGAATGCAAGCATCCCAGAGTACATTTCTGGAGGAGGAATTTTCCTTTCTCCTACCCTGGATGACGAGTTTTGTGAGGCAGTGGACGCCTCCATCCAGCATACTCTGTCCACGGCCTTGCGCCATGGAGAAAAAAATCAGAACTGGCACAGAAGCGCTAGCCACCATTTCCCCCGGGAGACCCTAATCCTCTGCGCTCAGTGCGTAAAAAGTCCTGTGAGGTGGTGGTCCATAAAGATGCTTATGAATGCCTTAAGAAGGCTTCCTGACAGTCACAGCATAAACAGTCTGCGGACAATGACCCTTTTGCACTATGTACAGATAATGCAGACCTTTTTCGCGGAGGGCAACTCACAGGAGGATCCAGATCCTGAACCGGGCCCTTCCAGACCATTGCATCACTCCTCAGAGAAGACCCTCCATCCTCAAATGAGCACAGGCTCCCAGATGACTAACATCGTGTCAGACATTCTTTATCATGACGATCTTCTCCACTCTAGGTCCTCCATGTGGTCCCACTAGTGAATAGGTAAGTAAGTAAGAGTTTTATAAAGCACTCGATTGCCGAGGCGTCTTGGCGCTGGGGAGACACAGGAGTGAGGTGGAGCCCAGAAAGGTCAGATCATTACTAAGTGGGAAAGAGCCAGGTTTTCAATAAGCCCAGGAATTTTGACCGAACAGATTGGGATCTGCTGTACAGAGGCAGCTTGTTCCAAAGTTTGGGAGCTAGATAGGAGAGGCATCTACCTCCCCATTCAGCCTTCTTGATTATCGGGACGTTAACCAGTGCCTGATTAGCTGATCTAAGTAAGCGTCCAGGGGTGTACCATTGGAATAGTTTGCGATATTCCGTTGGACCACCTCCATACAAGGTTTTATGGACCAGGCATAGTGCCTTGAAATCAATACGCTCCTTAACTGGGAGCCAGTGGAGGTTTCTGATGGCCCCCGATATGCGATTGAATTTAGGGATGTTCAGTAGGGTTCGGGCTGCGGCGTTCTGCAGAGATTGTAGTTTGGTTAACTGCCGTTTATCAACCCCTAGGTAAAGGGCTTTGCAGTAGTCAATCCGGGATAACACGAGTGCTACCACAACAGTTTTCCTCAGTTCCATAGGAAGAAACAGTAGAATCTTCCGCAGTATCTTTAACTTGAAGTAGCAGGACGAGGTAACCTGGTTGATCTGTCCTGAGAAGCTGAGCTATGTGTCCCAGACAACGCCCAGGTTTCTCATTTTGGCCACTGGTGGCGGACAGACTCCTGCCACTGCCGGCCACCAAGCAGAGTTCCAAATGGGAGAACCATTGCCGAACTCCATGACTCCGTCTTCTGTGTATTTAGTTTCAAATAGTTAAGGTGCATTCATTGTATGATGTGATCGAGACAGCTGTGTAACCTAGCCGACGGCGCGTCTTCCATAGAAAATATGGAGATTATGATTTGCATGTCGTCGGCGTATGACACAAGGGAGAAGCCATAGTCTTTGACTAGTTTGGCCAGTGGAGTCACATATATGTTGAATAGAGTAGATGAAAGCGCCGACCCCTGTGGGACTCCGCAAGGGAGGTGAAATGTGTCCGACTTAAGTTTATCCCAGCAGACCTTGTGATCTCTGCCTGTCAGGAATGAGGTGAGGAGGGTTAGCGCGCTGTCTTGAATCCCACTTGCCTTCAGCCGTTGCGTAAGAACTGAGTGATTAACCGTGTCGAACGCGGCAGATAGGTCAAGTAGGATCAGGACAGCCCTGCCACCCCTATCAGTTTGCCAGTGGACTTCCTCCGTGGCCATGACTAATACAGACTCAGTGGAATGGTCAGAGCGGAAGCCATGTTGTGAGCTGTCAAGCACACTATTGGAGTTCAAAAAAAGATTTAATTTGTAGTTTATGGCTTTCTCCAGACCTTAGCCGCTAGAGGCAGGCAGGAGATAGGTCGATGCTTGTGACGTCCCATGGGTCCAAGGAGGGCTTCTTTAGAATGGGTCTAACGCACGCTTTCTTCAATGCTAACAGGAAATCCCCAAGCCTAATGGTAGTGTTTAGAAGGGGGGCGAGTAGTAAGCTGATTTGGTTCGAGACCCCATGAATGATGTTCAGTGGGCATGGATCATCTGGTGAGCCAGACTTGATGGTCAGTAGGAGATCATTCACAGAGTCCGGTGTCAATAGCGAAAAGCTGGTCAGGTGATTAGTGGTTATTAACCCCTCCTCCATATCCTGCATGAGTGGGTTTTGGGGAACAGAGCCTGACCCTTCCAGTCCCCTATAAATTGTTTGGACTTTCGATTGGAAGAACGAGGCCATTTGATCACATAAGTTTTGATCAGGGGAGAACAGATTTCCTTGTTGGAGCTTGGATAGCGCAGAAACAGTCTTAAAAAGCTCTCTAGTAGAGTTCTTTGCCTCCTCTATCTTACTAATGTAGAATTCCTTTTTGGCTCTAAAGATGGCCGCTTTGTACTCAGTTAGTGTCTTATTGTAGATATTTTTCCCCTCAACGCTATAGTCCACCCTCCATTCACGTTCTGAGCGCCTACATTTGGATTTTAAAGTTTTTAGCTCTGAGGAGTACCAAGGAGTAGTGAGTTTGTGCCTACGTTGGGGAACCGATCTTAAAGGAGCCAGTTGATCTATGGCTGATCTGACCCAGTTATCGTATCTGTATGCATCAGTGTTGGAGTTGGATGCTAACGTCGGTACATTTTTGGCCAACAGGTTGGTAAGGGTGCCAGGGCTGATATTCCGCCATGACCGTGCGAAGGTTGGGGGACGCATTGCTGAAGCTCAACAGGGAGATTGAAAATTATTGCCCTATGGTCTGTCCAAGTTAGTGGCACTATTCTATCAACCTCAATTGTGGTGTAATTAGTAAAAATTCCATCCAGTGTGTGAAGCGCGTTATGTGTAGGGCCTACTACTATCTGTGATAAACTAAGGCCCTCCAGGTTGTCTAGTAGTGTCATGGCCGAGGAGTCCGTGAGGAGCTCTAAGTGAAAGTTAAAGTCACCTAGTATAGCCTATGTGGCAGGATGTTTCCGGAAGCCTCTGGAGAAGGAAGTCAGAGCCCATCTGTGGGTGGAATGTTCCCGGCCATCGTTGGACAGGAAAGTGGCCTTGACTCCCGAGGCAGATCCTCGCATCACCACGTTCCTTGCAAAATTCATCTGGGTCCAGAAGAAAGGCATTGATTGCTCCTGGCGATTGTGTCAGGATAAACTGCTGGATATTTCAGGTCTGACAACAAAGATTTTAGATATGACGAAAGAGGCAAAGCAGTCGGGCTCTCTCATCCCCCCGGATAGTCTCTCTGGGTGGGCACAGCGGCGGCCGGCATGGCTCGCGGGTAGAAGGGTGGGCGTGGGGTTCGTGAAGGGGGGCTACAAGGGGGGTGTTGCGTGGGGGGGAATAAAAAAAACTTACCTTTAGGCCGGGTCCTGCGTCTCTGCTCCTGCTCTCCTGTCTCCAACTCCAGGAACAGGAAGTAGGCAGCCAGGCTCACTCCCCTAAGCCAGTCACAATGCTGCAATGCAGTATTGTGATTGGTCTGAGCGCCATGACACGGCGCTCAGCCAGGGGCTGGAGGCGTGGGCATGTTCTCCATGCAGGCTGCAATTCAGCCTGCAAGGAGAACGGGGAAAGTGCGCATGACTAGATTGGGAGGCCCGAGAGGGCCGACCAAACAGTTGTTGCGCACTTAGGAGTGGGAAAACCACTCCTCTCCTGCTCCGAGAGCAGAGCAGCGACCCGCCCGCAAAGCAGCAGGACACGAAGCATAAAATGATAATAACTTAAAGTTATTATCACTTTATGTTTCTTCTTCACATTGCTTAAAAGCAGTGGGACAACGCTCCTCCACCATATCGGAGGAGCCGCCACTGCACAGCAAGCAGTGACCTTCTTATGAAATGTGAACTGTTCGTTGTCGATGGAAAGACACCGCTTCTTGCTCATCAAGGTCAACCCAAAAGTGGGCGACATGGCCTCTTCAGAGGCGGGCGCTTCTGCTCAAAGAGGTTGTTCGGAGAGCCCTTTATCAGGGAGCTCAGCAATATTTGTGGCTACATTCAACTCCCTTGAAAAGGCGCAAGACTCCATTAAGAACATCTTCGGTTCAAAGATTTTTGCTTGGGCCGGGGGCTCGTTCGGCCGCTTCTTTCCCATGCCACCCAGAGACTCCAAGGCTCCCGTGCAGCACAGTGGCAAGATCAAATTAATTCAGCAGCTTTTTCCCTTCCAGAAGCTTCCAGCTTGGCCACTGTACGAATGGAGGAGGCCGCAGTAGCCAAGAATCTACCCAAGGTGAGAACTCTCCTTTCTTCCCAACTAAAAGTGGGAGAGCGACTGACTCTGTTTATGGACAATTGGAAGGACTTTACCTAAGATGTGTGGGTACTCCAGACAGTTCACGGCTTCTGTATCGATTTTCTGGGGACTCCACTCCAGATCTCCAGACCTTCACCTCTCCATTTCTCCCATGACTCTAAGTGCCGACGGGTTCGTAAGCAACCTTTTCTTGGTGGAGAAACAGGATGGGGATTTTCACCCGGACATAAACCTACGTGAATTCAATGAGTGGCTTGTTTTCCATCACTTCAAGATGGAAGTGATCCATCTTTTGCAGGACTTACTACGACCAATAGATTGGTTGGTGCGGCTAGACCTAAAGGATGCTTACCTAATGGTGCTGATATTTCTCCTGCATCGCCGCGGCTATTTCTGTGATGGGGGACAAGCCTTCAAGTACCAGACTCTCCCCTTTGGCCTGTCGTCCTTGGTGTTTCACAAAGGTCATGAAACCGGTGGTGGAATTCCTGTGCAGTCTCAGAACGATAGTCTATTTGGACGACATTTTACTGATGCATCAGTGTCCTCGGATTTTGGTGGAGCAACTCCAGATGGCAGTCAACTTGTTCGAGCAACTGGGCTTCATGATCAATGTGTCCAAGTCCTTGCTAATTCCTTCAGAAAGGATGACGTTCCTGGGTTTGATATAGACTGCAAGAAGTCAACCCTCAGCCTCCCATCCAAAAAGTTGACAAAAATTAGGCACAAGAAAAAGAAGACTCTGTCTTGACGGAACACGTCCCTTCAGCAGTTGGCGCGCCTAGTGGGGCTATTGGCATAGTTGGTGCAGGCGGTCTTCCTGGGACCGCTCCGTTACAGAGCGCTTCAGAGATTGAAAGCATCCCATCTGCATTGGGCTTGAAGTATTCAGAGTCGGTCCCTCTGACGGACGAGGTTCGGGAGGAGATGAGAGGGTGGCTCACCCATATGGAAGTCTGGAAAGGATAAGCAATATTCGGTTCCAGCTCCAATATCGTGATACAGTCCGATGCCAGCAGGGCAGGTTGGGGTGCCAACTGCTGAAGTGTGTCTACCGGAGCAAAGTGGTCATCAGAAGAACAGAATATGCACACAACTGCTTAGAGTTGCTGGCAGGGTCCTTCGTGGTTCACTGTTGGACAAAGGACAGGGCCAACTGCTTTGTCCTGCTAAAGATGGACAATGTCTCGGCAGTTCATTATATCAATCGATTGGGGGGGGAGGGGTCCCTGATCCAGAATGCTAGCAAACCTAGTGAAGTAGTTCTGGCAATACTGCCTGGATCACCACATCTCGGTGAAGGCAGAATATCTTTCAGTGGTGAGCACAGGGGTGGCTGACTAGCATTCATGTTAGACCTCAGTGCTTGGAAACTACTTCCGGAGGTCTTTCAGGAGATTCAGACCCGCTGGGGACCGTTCACAGTGGACTTGTTTGCATCCCGTTTGGCTCATCAAGTGGAGAAGTACTTCAGCTGGAGGCTGGATCCGCAGGCAGCAACTACAAATGCATTTCTTCAGGGTTGAAGTGTGGAGAGCGGATACGCCTTTCCCCCATTCATTATGATCATGAAGTTGCTGGCTCAAGTCCAATGTCAGAAGGCAGAGCTGGTGGTCATCACTCCCCTTTGGAGGTCTCAAGTCTGGTTTCCAGTGATGATGGAACTTTCTTGGGATTTTCCAATCTGTCTACCACACAGACTGGATCTCCTTAGAGACAATGTGGGGAATCTGCATCATCTCATCCAAGATGGGTCACTTACTCTAATGGCATGGAGTATTTCAGGAGTCGATGGACAATCGGAGGACTTTCAGAAGAAACTGAGCGTCTCCAGTCAAAAGCCTGGGTGGTGGGAACGAATAAGCAGTACATATCTGCTAGGGGGCGATGGCTTTGTTGGTGTGTTCAGAGGAATATGGATCCCCTGGGGTCCAACGTGGTTCACGCATTGAATTTCCTCTCCTCGTTGGTCTCGGATGGGGTGGTTTATCAGCCCATGAACACATTTAGATCAGCAATTCGGCGGGTCACAACTAGCGGAGGACAGATTTTTTAATTCCGCTGGCGGAATTGGAGTAATTTAGTAATACTATGTTCAATCAATCAATCACGTGTTTGTTAAGCGCAACTACTCACCCGTAAGGGTCTCAACGCACTGGGGAGGAGGGGAGGTGCAGGTTCCAGTCCATCAAGGAGGGGGTCTGTCGAAGAGCCAAGTTTTGAGGTTTCTCGTGAAGATGGGGAGTGATGTTGTCCGTCTGAGGTGGAGCGGTAGGGCGTTCCAGGCTCTGGCCACGAGGAAGGAGAAGGAGCGGCCTCCTGATCTGGTCTTTCTGGCGCGGGGGACCACGGCGTAGGAGAGCTGGGCTGATCGTAGGGTCCTTTGGGGTACGTGGAATTTGAGTCGGCTGTTCAGGTATGCTGGTCCGGTGTTGTGGAGGGCTTTGTGTGCATGGGTGAGGATCTTGAAGGTGATTCTAGTCTTGATGCGGAGCCAGTGGAGTGTGCGCAGGTGCTGGGAGATATGGCAGTGTCTTGGCAGGTGGAGGACTAGTCTCGCAGCGGTGTTCTGGATGTTTTGTAGCTCGCGGGTGAGGTTTTTGTTTATTCCGGCGTAGAGTGCGTTGCCGTAGTCGAGTCTGCTGCTGACGAGGGCGTGAGTCACGGTCTTTCTGTGCTCGAGGGGGATCCATTTGAAGGTCTTGCGTAGGAGGCGGAGGGTGTGGAAGCAGGAGGATGCGACGGAGTTGATCTGGCGGTCCATTTTGAGCTCAGAGTCCAGGATGATTCCAAGGTTGCGTGCGTGGTCCATGGAGTGGGTGGGCTTCCGAAGGCAGGGGGCCACCAAGTGTCGTTCCAGGCTTCGGGGTGTGGGCCCATGATGAGTACTTCTGTTTTGTCGGTGTTGAGTTGTAGGCAGCTGCTTTTCATCCATTTGGCGACAGCTTCCATGCCTTCTTGAAAGTTGTGTTTGGCTGCGTTTGGTTCGTTGGATAGGGAGAGGATGAGTTGGGTGTCGTCTGCCTATGAAACAATGTTGAGTCCGTGGGTTCAGACGATGGGGGCGAGCGAAGCCAGGTAGACGTTGAAAAGTGTGGGGCTGAGGGAGGACCCCTGGGGGACTCCGCAGGTGGTTGGTGTAGGGTCCGAGAGGAAAGGAGGGAGTCTGACCCGCTGCATTCTTCCGGAGAGGAAAGAGTGGATCCAGTCGAGGGCGTTGTCCCGGATCCCTGCGTCGTGGAGTCTGCGTGTTAGGGTGCGGTGGGAGACTGTGTCGAAGGCTGCTGAGAGGTCGAGGAGGATGAGGGCTACTATTTCTCCTTTGTCCTGTAGGGAGTGGATGTCGCCTGTTGCGGCGAGGAGGGCGGTTTCTGTGCTGTGGTTTTTTCTGAAGCCGGATTGGGAAGAGTCGAGGATGTTGTGCTCTTCGATGAAGGTGGCGAGTTGGCTGTTGATGGCTTTCTCGATGACTTTCACTGGGAACGGGAGCAGGGAGATGGGTCTGTAGTTTTTGACGTCAGTGGGGTCCGCCGAGGGCTTCTTCAGGAGGGGGTTGACCTCGGCATGTTTCCAGTCGTCAGGGAAAGACGCGGTCGCCAGGGAGCGGTTGATGGTGTGGCGAAGCATGGGTGCGATGGTGTCGGCAGCTAGTGGATTGACTTCATCGTCTTCAGTGTGTCTTCGGTGGTGAGGGCTGTCCAGCTGTCAATCGTTGGTTTCAGGGTGTCGGAGGTGGCTGGTGAGGATTCAGTGTGTTGGTTGTCTTCGTCGAAGTTGTCATAGATGTTCTTGATTTTGTGGTGGAAAAAGGCGCAGAGTTTGTTGCAGAGGTCTTGTGAGGGAGGAATGTCAGTAGACTCGCTGGTGGGTTGGGCGAACTCCTTGATGATGCTGAAGAGTTCTTTGCTGTTGTGTGCGTGTGTGGAGATTCTGTCTTCGATCGCTGTTTTTCTCATATTTCTGATGAGTTGCTGGTGGGCGTTCGTGGCGGCTCTGAAGTTGTTGTGGGCTTCTGTGGATCTGGAGTTCCTCCAGGCCTTTTCAAGGCGGCGGCTTGTGCGTCTGGACTCTCGAAGTTCGGTGGTAAACCATCTGGCTTTCTTGGCGTGTGTGTTGTTGTTCTTCTTGAGGGGGGCTATGGTGTTGGCGCTGTCGGAGATCCATCTGTACAGAGTTCGGGCTGCGGTGTTGGGGTCGTCGTCTTCCGTGGTGGTTGGGGTGGAGTTGCTGAGTGAGGCGGTGAGCTGGTCGTCAGTGATTTTGGTCCAGTTTCTACGTGGGAGCAGATGGTGGTGTCTGTGGTTGGTGGGTGTTCTGAAGGTGAAGTGGATGCATCGATGGTCTGTCCACGGGAGATCGGTGGTGTGGCTGAAAGTGATGGAGTTTCCTGATGTGAAGAGGGGGTCGAGGGTGTGTCCTGCTGAGTGCGTGGGTTCGGTCACAATCTGGCGGAGTCCAATGTTGTGGAGGTTGTCCAGTAGGGATGCGGTGTTGGGGTCTAGTTGGTTGTCTAGGTGGAAGTTGAGGTCTCCCAGCAGGGTGTAGTTGGTGGATGCAATGGCTTGCGGGGAGATGATGTCTGTGATGGAGCTGGTGAAAGGTCCGCGGGGTCGGTAGATGAGAGTTCCTCAGAGGGTTGTGGTGGGGCTGGCCTGTATCTTGAAGTGTAGGTGTTCCATCAGGTCTGTGGGCTCGTCGGGGAGTGTGCTCAGGCGGAGGGTGGATTTGTGGACGATGGCGATTCCTCCTCCCGGGCGGGTGGGGCGGTCCTTCCAGGAGATCTTGTATCCTTGGGGGATGGCAATGTCTGGTCCAGAGGTCATATAACGTGGAATTACTAGTTAATTCTGCTGTTCCGCCGGTGGAATTAAGTCAGCAGTTTCAGCACTGAATTCTATTCTACAGTACACCATGCGGCAGTGAAAGCCTTGATCACCTGTCCCCATACTACTGGGCCATTCTTTTCTACAGTTGACTCACTCTTCCTGGGTAACTAGTCTGGGTCTTCTTGTGGTTCAGCATTGGTAGTACTTTCTTTGGAGCTGGTGGGCTGTCTAGTTTGGGACGGGTCATTTTTTTCTAACCAATTGCCTGATCTACTCTACACAGAGAATTACAGCCACAAAGACCCACCTTAGACCTATTTAGGCCAATCAGTTTAAAGAACTAATTTCTTTTAGATTCCCACCATTTGCAAGGTGAACTTCATTTGCTTATTGAATCAGAGAGCGCAAAGCCAATCAGGGTTTTAACAAAATTTGTTGGGAGGCTACGTCCAATGTTCGACAAACTCAGGTTTTATTTATTCAGAAAAGTTGCCATGTAGGCTGAGTGGAGCCCTTAAAGCGAGTAAAAAAGTGAAAAGGATTCTTTTAATGAGACATTGTATGTGATGGGTGTCCCATTCAGAAAGCAAGCTCGAACACAGCTAACCCTCTAGATAAGGCATTGTTTGTCTTATTGAGACTCGTGAGCAGGAGAGATGTGACTTAAGAAATGAGGATCCACAGTCTGCTTCCTTGAGGGGAACAGCACATGCCATGAACTGCTCTCCCTGCCTCGGTTTGACTTGATAGTTACTTGAGTTTTACCCATTAAGCTCTATCGCAGCGCTTTATGTGGGCGGGTGCTCTCAGTTACTGACTTCCTGCATTTCTTTAATCTATTTGGGAGTTTCAGCACTCCTCAGCCCTCGAGCAATACTTGGAATAGAATAATAATACCAATATTTCATAAGAACTAGCATCTACTTCAGCATAGTAAGTGCCTGCACTATTATATTTCCATGTCAAGCATTGCTCTCGAGATACCTGGCACAACTAACATTTTAATAGCATTCTGTTCAGTCACGATACTGTGATAGGGTAAAGCCCTGTAGCCGATGCAAACCATTGGCTGTCCTTCTGTTTGTTTCCAGGTGATCATTCAGAGTTGAGCCTTACTGCCTGCACCGAGTGTGCGGCATTAGCTGCCCTTAACAGCGACCTGCTGCTTCTTTATTTTATTTTTAATTTTGTGATTGTGAAATTCCTGAGTTCCATCCGACTCTTGTTTTCTGTAAACTAAGACAAGATGAGAGCAGCATTCTGGTCACTCATGTGTCACACTACAATGATTCAAGTTCTTCTCACACAGTGGTGGTGGTATAGCCTGTGGTATAATTTGTACCTCCTGGAATTCCACAGATTTCAGTGGATTTTTATGGAATTCTGCAGAAATCCGTTGGATAAAACTCTGCCAATTCCGCCACCCCTAGTCACAACCACGTTGATGAGTTTGCGGTTGGGGAGCATGCGTTGGTCAAGAAACAGATGAGTGGAATACGGTTGTCTATTCCGTCAGCACCTAGGTATTCTTTCTTGTGGGACGTCAATAAGGTGCTGGATCTGTTACTCTCGTGGCCGCTTATGAAATATTTGACAAGAAAACAACTATCAGGTAAGTTGGCCATGTTATTTTGCTTACTCTCATGCAAACGAGTATCAGATGTGTGTGCCCTGGACATAACAGGTAGAGTATTTACTCAGGAAGGGGTTACTTTCCAAATTTCCAAAAGGATGAAGTCCAATTCTAGAGTGGTAGTGTATTCTGCCTTCCCGGCCAACCCTAAACATCGTGAGATGTCTTATAGCTTAGGAAGCTTTGACGGAGGAGAGTCGTCCGATAGAGGAACGCCAACTCTCGGTTTCCCTATGTAGGTCCTTTAAGGCGATGACTTCTCCCACGGTTGCTAGGTGGGTGAAATTTGTCATGCAAGAGGCCAGCATTGATTCTTCGACCTTTGGTGCCCACTCAGCTCGAGGGGCTATAGCTTTCAAGGCTTTTTTCTTGGGGGCTAGATTGGAGAATATCATTAAAATGATACTGTCTGACTGGTCATCAGATTCTAAATTCAAAACGTTTTACTTTAAATCAGTGTATAATATAGCCACGCTGGTCATCCATAAGCTTTGAACTAGCATAATTCTCAGCTCGGATCCTGCCATAGAATGGAAAATTTCCTAGCTTTACAAACAGAAAATTTCAATTCTATTAACCCCTTCGATGCTTATGACGAGCTGGACTCGTCATGGCACACAGTGGTCCTGTGCTCATGACGAGTCCAGCTCGTCATAAGACCCACCCACGGGGAAGCGCTGGCGCTCCCCGTGGGAATCCGATCGTTGTTTTTTGGGGGAAGGCAGGGGAAGGGCTTCCCTGCCTCCCCGCCCCCTCAATGACGCCAGCGCGCGAGGCGCGCTGACGTCATTGGGGGTTTCCTTAGTTCCCGACGCGCTGGAAGCCACTTGCTTCCAGCGCGTCGGGGAATAAGGTGAGTTTTGGCTCCGGGGAGGGGGGTTTGAAACAAAAGAGGCATCGAGGGAAAGGAAAGGGTTTTCCTTTCCCCCGATGCCTCTTTTGTGCATTCCTGCTGCACGATCATGCGATCGTGCAGCAGGAATGCCCACTAGACACCAGGGAGTTTTTTTTAAAACGTCTAAATACTGTTTTGGGGAGCGGCCCCTTGGGCAAGGGTCGCTCCCCTTTTGGTGGCCATATGTTTTCGGTGCTCTGCTCGGGAGAATGGGGCCTTGAATCGGGTTACCCATGGAGCGCAATATGGCAGGGTGATGGCAAGTGTTGTGCACTGGCCTGGCAGGTTGCTGGCAGTGCATACCCCCCCCCCGTGTGTGGCAGCCCGGGCTGAAACAGCTTCCGGGCACACACACATGTGCATGATATAGAGGTATACTGCAATAAGTGGCACTCAGAACACAATGAAGGGCGAACTAGAGGGGGCTGAGAGTGAAAGTATAGTGTCTTTGGAAGAGAAGAGATTTGAGGTCAGCTTTGAAGATCCGGGTAGAGGAGGTGGCACGGAGCAATGGGGGAAGCGATTCTCACCGGATTGCGCCATCGATCTTTCCCTTTTGAAGACGGGGGTGCGCAAGCAGAAGCTTTTCCGCATTGCGAGCCACCGGACAATTTCAATTTATTCACCAGGTAACGAGGGGAGGACGTGTGTAAGGCTTTGTGTGTGATGCAGGCAGTTTTGTAAATAGATCTTGCCTCGATCGGAAGCCATCGAAGAGAGGACAGGATAGGAGTGACGTGGTCGCTTCGTTTAGACCCTGAAATGAAGCGAGCTGCTGAATGGAGGATGGATTTGAGAGGGGAGAGGTGGGATTTGGGTAGGCGCGTCAGAAGAGAATTGCAATAATCCAGTCTTGAGAGAACCAGAGATTGTACCAAGGTTTTTAAGTCTTTCTCCGGGAAGAACCGACGGATCCCCCATAGAAGGCGCAACTGGTAACGTGCGTTCTTAGCAATAGAGTTGATGTGGGAGATTAGGTTGAGTCTTTTGTCAAGAATGACACCTAGGGATTTAGCGCTGTCGACAATGATGGGTTTGTTGTTGAGTAGGTTCAGCTGATCCATCCAAGATTGAACAGGAGGAGGTGAGAGAGAGGTAGAGAGGAGGAGGAATTCAGTTTTGGCGGGATTCAGAATGAGTTGGTGAGCTAACATCCAGTTGTGAATAGAGTTGAGAGTAGAGTTGAGTAGTGAGAGATCGTGTGCGGAAGATAAAGGTATCTTCCCACTAGTCCACCAGGCATTTATTTGTGGAGAGTGACCCCTTGGGTGGCAGAATAGCAGTATGTTTTTAGGCCCATCTGCCCCCAAGGAGGGCAGAAGCCACTAGACACCAGGGTTTTTTTAATTTTTGTGTTGGGGAGTGGCCAAAAGGGCAAGGGTTGCTCCCCTTTACGGGGGTGAATATTTTATTTATACTCTTTGGCCCACCTACCCCTTAGCTTGGCTGGTGTATTGTGTGTGGACTGGTGCATTATTTGCATATGTGATTGTAATGTTTTTTTCTCCTTTTTATTCTAGTGTAAAGCTTTTGATTCCTGTTTGCGGTTTCGGCAGTGGTTGTTCTGCAGTTTTGCGTAATTGCATTTATTTGGTAAGAAAAATATTTTTGTTGTGTGTACTCCAAATGAGTATTATTGTCATGCATGAATGAATTTTTTGTAAGTGGTGTCATAATGGCAGCATATTTGTTAGTGTTCAGAGCATGAAATTCTTTGCGATGTTTTGCATTGTCTTATGTGTAATTTTTTTCTTCTTCTTTTTTAGTGGGATATTGTTGATCCTTACTGTGTCTGTGCAGAGTAGGTGGTGGTGAGTCTAGCTGCTTCTGTCACGTGAGTGGTATAGTGTTGGAGTATATAGGTCTTTGTGATAAAGCTACATTTTGTTTATTTCTATTTTTTACAAAGGGTTTGTTGTTGACTTGTTTGACAAGTAACCTTTATTAGTAAGCATTATGGCTAGCCGTAGAATTACTGCTCAGCAGGTGGTTGGTTTGCTTCTTGAATCTTCCTCTGAGCAGGATTATGAGACTGACAGTGCGTCTGAGGGAGAGGAGGGAGGGGAAGATTCAGGCAGTGAGTTTTCTCTCACATGGAATCATCGGATGATGAAGGTACTCTCAGTGCAGATGAAGTGCCTGATTTAGAGGAGGATACTACTGTGCCGATGGTGCAAGAGGCATCTGGATTGCAGCCTGGGGCTGCTAGGCTTCCTACTGGAAGTGCTGGACTCTGGGTTGATCCAAACATGGTGCAGCCGGTGTTGCCTGCCTTTAGTGGTTATGCAGGGTGTAGAGTGGATTGTGAACATTATTTGCCTATACAGTATTTTCAGTTGTTTATGGATGATGTATTTTTGGGTGAGATTGTTGAGCAGACTAATTTGTATGCTGAACAGTTTTTGAGGGACAACAGTGCCAGACTTAGGCCCCATTCTAGAGCTACCCGGTGGAGTCCCACAAATCTGGAAGAGATGAAGAAGTTTTTGGGTTTGACTTTTTTGATGGGTTTGATAAGGAAGCCGTCCATGGGTTCATATTGGTCTACCAGTCCCTTGATGGCAACGGCCATATTTCCTGCAGTTATGACTCGTGATCGGTATTTACTTTTGCTTCGGATGCTGCATTTTGTTGATAATGGTTTGGCGTTGCCACGAGATCACCCTGAATGTGACCGTCTTTTAAGATTCGGCCTGTTCTTGATCACTTTGTAGATCGATTTTCAGAGATCTATACTCCAGGGAAAGAAATATCTATTGATGAGTCTTTGGTCCTGTTCAAGGGCCGTTTGGTTTTAGGCAGTACATTCCTAGCAAGAGGGCACGCTATGGAATTAAGCTGAATATGTTGTCTGAGAGTTGGACAGGATATGTTTTTAATTTGCGTGTGTACACTGGTAGGGATTCCACTATTGACCCCCTGGTTGTCCGTCCACTTTTGGAGTTTCAGAGAAAATTGTGTGGGATCTTGCTAGAGGACTGTTTAACAGAGGCCACCATTTGTACCTTGATAACTTCTACACTGCTGTGCAATTGTTTAAGGAATTGTTCAAAGTGGACACTTTTGCTTGTGGCACAATCCGCTCTAACCGTAAAGGTTATCCAAAAGAGCTTGTTTGCAAAAAACTTCAGAGGGGACAGTGCAGTGCCTTGCGTAGTGAGGAACTGCTAGCTGTGAAATTTGTGGACAGGAGGGATGTGTACATGCTGACTACCATCCATGATGAGAGTACTTCACCTGTGGCTGTTTGGGTTCAGATTGCTGAAGTGCGCAAACCTGTGTGCATTTTAGACTACAATAAGCACATGGGTGGTGTTGATAGAGTAGATCAGAGGTTGGAACCTTACACTGCTATTCGTAAGGCTTACATTTGGTATAAGAAGTTGGCCATCCATCTCTTCAATTTAGCAACTTTCAATGCTTTTGTTGTGTTCAAGGAGTGTTCTCCTGCGTCAAAGTTGACTTTTGTTCAGTTTCAGCAGTCTGTCATAGGCAGCCTTGTTGTTGTGGAACAGGCAAGTGTTCCTAGAGTTGGAGTGGTGGAGGATGTGGCTCGATTGAAAGATCGCCACTTTCCTGATCACATTCCTCCTACACCCTCAAAAGACTTTCCCACTAGGAGATGTAGAGTCTGTTGGCGAAGAGGTACGCGGAAGGAGACTCATATGTACTGCCTTGAGTGTCCTTCTAACCCTGGGCTGTGTGTGCCTGCTTGTTATAGAGCGTACCACAAGCAAAAGAATTATTGGGAGCAACAATGAGTGGTAAAGTGAACTGCCTGGTCTGTAATGTTTAAGAATTGTTGTTCTGTTTCAAGGTTGGCATTAGTGCAATATATTTAGTTTCTGATTTTGTGTTAGTAGATTTGTATCTATTTGCAATTTGTTTGTGTTTTCTTTTTTGTATAAAAAAATCCTAAATGTGATGGTGGTGTGTGTAGGCTGGTGCTTGGCTGGCGGTGTGCGTGGAGTGGCACTTGGCTGGCGGTGTGCGTGGAGTTGCTCTTGGCTGACGGTGTGCGTGGAGTGGTGCTTGGCTGGCGGTGTGCGTGGAGTGGTGCTTGGCTGGCGGTGTGCGTGGAGTGGCTCTTGGCTGGCGGTGTGCGTGGAGTGGCGCTTGGCTGGCAGTGTGCGTGGAGTGGCGCTTGGCTGGCGGTGTGCGTGGAGTGGCGCTTGGCTGGCGGTGTGCGTGGAGTGGCGCTAGGCTGGCGGTGTGCGTGGAGTGGAGCTAGGCTGGCGGTGTGCGTGGAGTGGCGCTTGGCTGGTGGTGTGCGTGGAGTGGCGCTTGGCTGGCGGTGAGCGTGGAGTGGCGCTTGCCTGGCGGTGTGCGTGGAGTGGCGCTTGGCTGGCGGTGTGCGTGGATTGGCGCTCGGCTGGCAGTGTGTGATTAGTGACTTGCTGCTGGTCACTACACACACTGCTAGCCAAGCGACACTCCACGCAATACATCAGCTTGTGTGGTTGCTGTGTTAGGAATGTGGGCGTGTGAAAGTGATGGGCCCTTGAATGGCGCTGTCTGCTGGTGTGAGTGTTGTAATGTGATGGGCCCGCGGCTGGTGGTGTGAATGGTTTTGTATTTGTCACACGTATGAAAGGTGTATGAATGGCCTGTAAAGAGGTTGGTGCCTTGTCGTGGCTTTACAGCTCACGAGCTGTGAGTCAATGGTTCAGTTTCTCGTCCTTTCAATTATTAACAGTGCATTTCATTTTTGTGAAATCACTTGTTAATACAATTGTATATACTGAACCATCACTCACCCTCGTGCCAAATCCAACCAGTATGTGTGTGTGCTTGAGGATTAGATGGCTGTGCAGTAATATTTTTTTTGTCTTTCTCAAGCAGGGTGTACCTTGTCCCTTTTTGTGAATGTTGTAATGTGTTTGTTTCGTGCCTGGTGGTGTGAATGGTCTTGTGTGTATCACGTATGAAAGGTGTGTGAATGACCTGTAAAGCGGTTGGGGCCTTGACGTGGCTTTACAGCTCACGAGCTGCGAGTCACTGGTTCAGTTTTTTGTCCTTTCAATTATTGACAGTGCATTTCATTTTTGTGAAATCTCTTGTTAATAAAATTGTATATACTGAACCATCACTTGCCCTCGTGCCAAATCCAACCAGTATGTGTGTGTGCTTGAGGAATAGATGGCTGTGCAGTAATCTTTGTCTTTTTAGTCTGTCTGCCAAGGTGTACATTCCGTCTAAGAATAACCTACCAACTGTAGATATTGTCGTAAACGAAACACCCATGGGAGTACATGGTGATATCTCTCTTGTGGATCCCAACAAGTTATGGTACCCACAATGTCCTGCAAACCTCAAAATGTCTGTCACATTTTCCTTGCAATATTGTGCCAAAATTTTCACGCTGCAGAAATAAACAACACATTATCTCAAAATGACCTGGTTTTGCAAGGGGGTCACCTGGGTTTTTGGCCCGGGCTCAGCGGCCACATAGGGAAACCTACCAAACCCACACATTTCTGAAAAGTAGACACCCGGGGGCTTCCAGGGAGGTATGGCTTGCGTGGATCCCCCAACGTTTCCTTACCCAGAATCCCGTGCAAACCTCAATTTTAGCTGAAAAAATCACTTTTTTCAGACATTTTTGTGTGGGAAAGTGTGGCATCACCGGGCTCACACAAATTTCCTACCACCCAGCGTTCCCCCAGGTCTCCCGATAAAAATGGTGCCTCACTTGTGTGGGAGGCCCAAGTACCCGCGACAGGCAAGGGCCCACAACGTATTGAGGCGACCTCAAAATGGCCTATCACAGAACGACCTGGTTTTGCAAGGGGGTCCCATGACGTTTTGGCCCGGAGCTCGGCGGCCACCTAGGGAAACCTACCAAACCCACACATTTCTGAAAAGTAGACACCCGGGGATTCCAGGGAGGTATGGCTTGCGTGGATCCCCAACGTTTTCTTACCCAGAATCCCTGCAAACCTGACATTTTGCTGAAAATATCCCTTTTACACACATTTTGTGTGGTAAAGTTGTGGCATCACTGGGCTGACACAAATTTCCTACCACCCAGCGTCCCCCAGGTCTCCCGATAAAAATGATGCCTCACTCGGGTGGGAGGCCCAAGTACCAGCGACAGGCAAGGGCCCACAACGTATTGAGGCGACCTCAAAATGGCCTTTCACAAAACGACCTGGTTTTGCAAGGGGGTCACCTCGGTTTTGGCCCTGTGCTCGGCGGCCATCTAGGGAAACCTACCAAACCCACAAATTTCTGAAAAGTAGACACCCGGGGCTTCCAGGGAGGTATGGCTTGCGTGGATCCCCCAACGTTTCCTTACCCAGAATCCCTGCAAACCTCAATTTTAGCTGAAAAAATCACTTTTTCACACATTTTGTGCGGGAAAGTGTGGCATCACTGGCCTCACACAAATTTCCTACCACCCAGCGTTCCCCAGGTCTCCCGATAAAAATGGTGCCTCACTTGTGTGGGAGGCCCAAGTACCCGCGACAGGCAAGGGCCCAAAACGTAGTGAGACGACATCAAAATTGCCTATCTCAAAACCACCTGGTTTTGCAAGGGGGTCACCTGGGTCTTTGGCCCGTGCTCGGCGGCCATCTAGGAAACCTACCAAACCCACACATTTCTGAAAAGTAGACACCCGGGGCTTCCAGGGAGGTATGGCTTGCGTGGATCCCCCAACGTTTCCTTACCCAGAATCCCCTGCAAACCTCAATTTTAGCTGAAAAATCACTTTTTCACACATTTTTGCGTGGGAAAGTGTGGCATCACTGGCCTCACACAAATTTCCTACCACCCAGCGTTCCCCAGGTCTCCCGATAAAAATGGTGCCTCACTTGTGTGGGAGGCCCAAGTACCCGCGACAGGCAAGGGCCCAAAACGTAGTGAGGCGACATCAAATTGCCTATCTCAAAACCACCTGGTTTTGCAAGAGGGTCACCTGGATTTTTGGCCCGTGCTCGGCGGCCATCTAGGGAAACCTACCAAACCCACACATTTCTGAAAATTAGACACCTAGGGGCTTCCAGGAGGTATGACTTGCGTGGATCCCCCAACGTTTCCTACCTAGAATCCCTGCAAACCTCAATTTAGCTGAAAAATCACTTTTTCACACATTTTGTGTGGGAAAGTGTGGCATCACTGGCCTCACACAATTTCCTCACCCAGCGTTCCCCAGGTCTCCCGATAAAAATGGTGCCTCCTTGTGTGGGAGGCCTAGTACCGCGACAGGCAAGGGCCCAAAACATTTTTGATAGGCAATGTTGATGTTGCCTCAAAACGTTTTGTGTCCTTCCATGTCGCGGGTACTTGGGCCTCCCACACAAGTGAGGCACCATTTTATCGGGAGACCTGGGGAACGCTGGGTGGTAGGAAATTTGTGTGAGGCCAGTGATGCCACGCTTCCCACACAAAATGTGTGAAAAAGTGATTTTTCAGCTAAAATTGAGGTTTGCAGGGGATTCTGGGTAAGGAAACATTGGGGGATCCACGCAAGCTCATACCTCCCTGGAAGCCCCCGGTGTCTACTTTTCAGAAATGTGTGGTTTGGTAGGTTTCCTAGATGGCCACCGAGCACGGGGCCAAAGACCCAGGTGACCCCACTTGCAAAACCAGGTGGTTTTGAGATAGGCAATTTTGATGTCGCTCACTACGTTTGGGCCCTTGCCTGTCGCGGGTACTTGGGCCTCCCACACAAGTGAGGCACCATTTTATCGGGAGACCTGGGGAACACTGGGTGGTGGAAATTTGTGTGAGGCCAGTGATGCCACACTTTCCACACAAAATGTGTGAAAAAAGTGATTTTTTTCAGCTAAAAGTGAGGTTTGCAGGGGATTCTGGGTAGGAAACGTTGGGGATCCACGCAAGCCATACCTCCTGAAGCCCCCGAGTGTCTACTTTTCAGAAATGTGTGGTTTGGTAGGTTTCCCTAGATGGCCGCCGAGCACGGGCCAAAGACCCAGGTGACCCCACTTGCAAAACCAGGTGGTTTTGAGATAGGCAATTTTGATGTCGCCTCACTACGTTTTGGGCCCTTGCCTGTCGCGGGTACTTGGGCCTCCCACACAAGTGAGGCACCATTTTTATCGGGAGACCTGGGAGAACGCTGGCTGGTGAGAAATTTGTGTGAGGCCAGTGATGCCACACTTTCCCACACAAAATGTGTGAAAAAAGTGATTTTTTCAGCTAAAAGTGAGGTTTGCAGGGGATTCTGGGTAAGGAAACGTTGGGGGATCCACGCAAGCCATACCTCCCTGGAAGACCCCGGGTGTCTACTTTTCAGAAATGTGTGGGTTTGGTAGGTTTCCCTAGATGGCCGCCGAGCACGGGGCCAAAGACCCAGGTGACTCGCCTTGCAAAACCAGGTGGTTTTGAGATAGGCAATTTTGATGTCGCCTCACTACGTTTTGGGCCCTTGCCTGTCGCAGGCACTTGGGCCTCCCACACAAGTGAGGCACCATTTTTATCGGGAGACCTGGGGGAACGCTGGGTGGTAGGAAATTTGTGTGAGGCCAGTGATGCCACACTTTCCACACACAGAAATGTGTGAAAAAGTGATTTTTTTCAGCTAAAATTGAGGTTTGCAGGGGATTCTGGGTAAGGAACGTTGGGGGATCCATGCACGCCATACCTCCCTGGAAGCCCCGGGTGTCTACTTTTCAGAAATGTGTGTGTTTGGTAGGTTTCCTAGGTGCCGGCAGAGCTAGGGTTCACAAACTACAGCTAGGCACTTTGCCAAAAAGGGTCATTTTTCACTGCGAAATTGAGGTGTGACCACGTTGCGTTTTGCACCGTTTCCTGTCGCAGGCACTAGGCCGACCCACACAAGTGAGGTACCATTTTTCTCGTAAGACTTTGGGGAACGCGGGTGGGTGGAAATTTGTGGATCCACGCAGATTCCAGAACTTTCCACCACAGAAATGTGGAGAAAATGTGTTTTTTTTGACAATTTTTTATGTTTGCAAGGGATTCTGGGTAACAGAACCTGGTGGGAGGCAGTCAAGTCACCCCATCCTGGATTCCCCTGGGTGTCTAGCTTTCAAAAATGTATAGGTTTGCTAGGTTTCCTAGGTGCCGGCAGAGCTAGGGTTCAAAACTACAGCTAGGCACTTTGCCAAAAAGGGTCATTTTTCACTGCGAAATTGAGGTGTGACCACATTGCGTTTTGCGCCGTTTCCTGTCGCAGGCACTAGGCCGACCAACACAAGTGAGGTACCATTTTTCTCGTAAGACTTTGGGGAACGCGGGGTGGGTGGAAATTTGTGGATCCACGCAGATTCCAGAACTTTCCACCACAGAAATGTGGGGAAAATGTGTTTTTTGACAATGTATTAGGTTTGCAAGGGATTCTGGGTAACAGAACCTGGTGGGAGGCAGTCAAGTCACCCCATCCTGGATTCCCTGGGTGTCTAGTTTTCAAAAATGTATAGGTTTGCTAGGTTTCCCTAGGTGCCGGCAGAGGTAGGGTTAAAAACTACAGCTAGGCACTTTGCAAAAAAGGGTCATTTTTCACTGCGAAATTGAGGTGTGACCATGTTGCGTTTTGCGCCGTTTCCTGTCGCAGGCACTAGGCCGACCCACACAAGTGAGGTACCATTTTTCTCGGAAGACTTTGGGGAACGCGGGGTGGGTGGAAATTTGTGGATCCACGCAGATTCCAGAACTTTCCACCACAGAAATGTGGGGAAAATGTGGGTTTTTTGACAATTTGTTTGGTTTGCAAGGGATTCTGGGTAACAGAACCTGGTGGGAGGCAGTCAAGTCACCCCATCCTGGATTCCCCTGGGTGTCTAGATTTCAAAAATGTATAGGTTTGCTAGGTTTCCCTAGGTGCCGGCAGGGCTAGGGTTCAAAAACTACACCTAGGCACTTTGCCTAAACAGGGTCATTTTTCACTGTGAAATTGAAGTGTGACCACGTTGCGTTTTGCGTCGTTTCCTGTCGCAGGCACTAGGCCGACCCACACAAGTGAGGTACCATTTTTCTCATAAGACTTTGGGGAACACGGGGTGGGTGGAAATTTGTGGATCCACGCAGATTCCAGAACATTCCACCACAGAAATGTGGGGAAAATGTGTTTTTTTTGACAATTGTTTAGGTTTGCAAGGGATTCTGGGTAACAGAACCTGGTGGGAGGCAGTCAAGTCACCCCATCCTGGATTCCCCTGGGTGTCTAGTTTTCAAAAATGTATAGGTTTGCTAGGTTACCCTAGGTGCCGGCAGAGGTAGGATTCAAAAACTACAGCTAGGCACTTTGCCAAAAAAGGGTCATTTTTCACTGCGAAATTGAGATGTGACCACGTTATGCGTTTTGCGTCGTTTCCTGTCGCAGGCACTAGGCCGACCCACACAAGTGAGGTACCATTTTTCTCATAAGACTTTGGGGAACGCGGGGTGGGTGGAAATTTGTGGATCCATACAGATTCCAGAACTTTCCACCACAGAAATGTAGGGAAAATGTGGTTTTTTTGACAATTTGTTAGGTTTGCAAGGGATTCTGGGTAACAGAACCTGGTGGGAGGCAGTCAAGTCACCCCATCCTGGATTCCCCTGGGTATCTAGTTTTCAAAAATGTATAGGTTTGCTAGGTTTCCCTAGGTGCCGGCAGAGCTAGGGTTCAAAAACTACACCTAGGCACTTTGCCAAAAAAGGGTCATTTTTCACTGCGAAATTGAAGTGTCACCACGTTGCGTTTTGCGTCGTTTCCTGTCGCAGGCACTAGGCCGACCCACACAAGTGAGGTACCATTTTTCTCATAAGACTTTTGGGGAACACGGGGTGGGTGGAAATTTGTGGATCCACGCAGATTCCAGAACTTTCCACCACAGAAATGTGGGGAAAATGTGTTTTTTTGGACAATTGTTTAGGTTTGCAAGGGATTCTGGGTAACAGAACCTGGTGGGAGGCAGTCAAGTCACCCCATCCTGGATTCCCCTGGGTGTCTAGTTTTAAAAATGTATAGGTTTGCTAGGTTTCCTAGGTGCCGGCAGAGGTAGGGTTCAAAAACTACAGCTAGGCACTTTGCCAAAAAAGGGTCATTTTTCACTGCGAAATTGAGGTGTGACCACGTTGCGCTTTGCGCCGGTTTCCTGTCGCAGGCACTAGGCCGACCCACACAAGTGAGGTACCATTTTTCTCGTAAGACTTTGGGGAACGCGGGGTGGGTGGAAATTTGTGGATCCACGCAGATTCCAGAACTTTCCACCACAGACATGTGGGGAAAATGTGGTTTTTTTGACAATTATTTAGGTTTGCAAGGGATTCTGGGTAACAGAACCTGGTGGGAGGCAGTCAAGTCACCCCATCCTGGATTCCCTGGGTGTCTAGTTTTCAAAAATGTATAGGTTTGCTAGGTTTCCCTAGGTGCCTGCAGAGCTAGGGTTCAAAACTACACCTAGGCACTTTGCCAAAAAAGGGTCATTTTTCACTGCGAAATTGAAGTGTCACCACGTTGCGTTTTGCGTCGTTTCCTGTCGCAGGCACTAGGCCGACCCACACAAGTGAGGTACCATTTTTCTCATAAGACTTTTCGGGAACACGGGGTGGGTGGAAATTTGTGGATCCACGCAGATTCCAGAACTTTCCACCACAGAAATGTGGGGAAAATGTGTTTTTTTGGACAATTGTTTAGGTTTGCAAGGGATTCTGGGTAACAGAACCTGGTGGGAGGCAGTCAAGTCACCCCATCCTGGATTCCCCTGGGTGTCTAGTTTTAAAAATGTATAGGTTTGCTAGGTTTCCCTAGGTGCCGGCAGAGGTAGGGTTCAAAAACTACAGCTAGGCACTTTGCCAAAAAGGGTCATTTTTCACTGCGAAATTGAGGTGTGACCACGTTGCGCTTTGCGCCGTTTCCTGTCGCAGGCACTAGGCCGACCCACACAAGTGAGGTACCATTTTTCTCGTAAGACTTTGGGGAACGCGTGGTGGGTGGAAATTTGTGGATCCACGCAGATTCCAGAACTTTCCACCACAGACATGTGGGGAAAATGTGGTTTTTTGACAATTATTTAGGTTTGCAAGGGATTCTGGGTAACAGAACCTGGTGGGAGGCAGTCAAGTCACCCCATCCTGGATTCCCTGGGTGTCTAGTTTTCAAAAATGTATAGGTTTGCTAGGTTTCCTAGGTGCCGGCAGAGCTAGGGTTCAAAAACTACACCTAGGCACTTTGCCAAAAAAGGGTCATTTTTCACTGCGAAATTGAAGTGTCACCACGTTGCGTTTTGCGTCGTTTCCTGTCGCAGGCACTAGGCCGACCCACACAAGTGAGGTACCATTTTTCTCATAAGACTTTTGGGGAACACGGGGTGGGTGGAAATTTGTGGATCCACGCAGATTCCAGAACTTTCCACCACAGAAATGTGGGGAAAATGTGTTTTTTGGACAATTGTTTAGGTTTGCAAGGGATTCTGGGTAACAGAACCTGGTGGGAGGCAGTCAAGTCACCCCATCCTGGATTCCCTGGGTGTCTAGTTTTAAAAATGTATAGGTTTGCTAGGTTTCCCTAGGTGCCGGCAGAGGTAGGGTTCAAAAACTACAGCTAGGCACTTTGCCAAAAAGGGTCATTTTTCACTGCGAAATTGAGGTGTGACCACGTTGCGTTTTGCGCCGTTTCCTGTCGCAGGCACTAGGCCGACCCACACAAGTGAGGTACCATTTTTCTCGTAAGACTTTGGGGAACGCGGGGTGGGTGGAAATTTGTGGATCCACGCAGATTCCAGAACTTTCCACCACAGACATGTGGGGAAAATGTGGTTTTTTTGACAATTATTTAGGTTTGCAAGGGATTCTGGGTAACAGAACCTGGTGGGAGGCAGTCAAGTCACCCCATCCTGGATTCCCCTGGGTGTCTAGTTTTCAAATATGTATAGGTTTGCTAGGTTTCCCTAGGTGCCGGCAGAGCTAGGGTTCAAAAACTACACCTAGGCACTTTGCAAAAAAAGGGTAATTTTTCATTGTGAAAATGTGGTACGTCCACGTTGCATTTTGAGCCATTTCCTGTTGTGGGCACAAGGGCTACCCACACAAGTGAGGTACCATTTTTATCGGGAGACTTAGGGTAACACAGAATTGTAGAGCAACTGTTATTACCTATTGACTTTCGATGCATTTCTGTCTTCCAAATGAAAGACAATGTGTAAAAATAAGTCATTTTGAAAAATGACCTATAATTCTCATGCTAGTATGGGTACTCCCAATTTCGGAAATGTGCAAATATCTACTGTTTCTAAAATCTACATTTTGTTCCCATTTCAGAAATACATAGGTGTCTTTCATAACAATTTTTCCATGTATACATTTTCCCAAAATAATTGCTATATACCCGGTACATAATAAAAAACCATTGCAAGATGCTGCTCAGTTATTGGCTCTGGGTTCGTCGGGTTCTTGGTGAACCTACAAGTCCTATATATCCCCACAACCAGAAAGGTCCAGCGGATATAACGGTATATTGCTTTCAAATAGCTGTCATAATTAGAAGAAGTTACAGGTGAAAATGTTGACACAAATGGCTGTTTTTTTCAACTAATTTTCAATTTTTCCTTCATTTAACTGTTAGTTTCTATAAGGAAAACTTTAAGGATCTACACAAATGACCCCTTGCTGAATTCAGAATTTTGTCTACTTTTCAGAAATGTATGGCTTTTCAGGATCCATTATTGGTTTCATACCCATTTCTACCATTAACTGGAAGGAGGTTGAAAGCACAAAAAATAGCAAAAATAGGCTATGTCCCAGAAAAATGCCAAAACTGTGTTAAAAAGTTGGTTTTCTGACAAAAGTCTGCTTGTCCCTGAAATCTGGGAAGATGGTGATTTCAGCACCACAACCCCTTTTTGATGCCATTTGCAGGAAAAAACAAGACGCTTTCATCTGTAGCCCTTTTTCGCATTTTTCCCAAAAAAACAAAATTTTGCTGTATTTTGGCTAATTTCTGGGTCCCCTCCAAGGGAATCCACAAACCCTGGGTACCTTTACAATCCCCATGATGTTAGAAAAAAGGACGCAAATTTGGCGTGGATACCTTATGTGGTCAAAAAGTTACAGGGGCCTAAGCCCGCACTACCCCAAATAGCCAAAAAAAGGCTTAGCACAGGGGGGGAAAGGCCTAGCAGCGAAGGGGTTAAGGACACGGAGGTGAGCATTATCCCTACCTAAGTTGGAACTTATTTTCCCTCCCTATAATCCATGGGAGTATATGGAAGCAAAGCTGCATCATCGCATGGCCCAAGTATGACATTATTTGCAGGAGGGGCTTATTCAAGGTGATTCTATTGTTTTTACTCATGATGGGCTTTTCAGAATTTGATGCTAATGTGTTTATCTCTGTTATTTATATAACAGATTGGTTTCTTGCTGTATGCTCATGATATCTTTATAGTTGTGATACAATTCAGGTACAAGGATTCTTTTGTTTGTACTCTTATTGGAAATGACTCTTCTAAACAAGACTAAGGACGGTGTAAAGGAGGATGTTGTCATACAAAAAAGAGGGAGCATGGAGATCATTGCTGGACTATATTTGGACAGTGTTGTTCTGACTGGTTGACATTGTTCATGTCCTTCCCAAGGGTTCATGGGAAAGGACGTTTTTTGTTGACACTATAAGGCTGCTGTTTCATTAAGGTGAAGAAAGGTTAAGCATAATCCTTGCCTCTGTGTCCTTAATAGAATTGAAACTTTCCATTACTAAAGTTAGGAAATGTTACATTATCCACTCGAATGCATTCAAAGTATATATATACCAGGCGTCATTATATCCATTATGACTCAAGAAATTAAAAATTGTTATGCTCAGCTATCCACGCTAGAAAAGCCGTTAACTGTCCTTAAAATATTTTTTATATCATCATGAGATAATAAATATAAATCCCATCTTCAAACTAAGATATTAATATAACAATTTGCTAAGTAAACTAGCAGGGTTTCTTGTATCTAAAGAAAAATCACAGTATCACTCAAATAAATCTTAAATACTTTTACCAACTACTTACATATCAAAAAAGACAGAACTCAAATACTCGTTATTAAGAAACCTGATGATACCTTACTTCTTATTATAGAAGAGATAACAAGAGAATTGCTATCCTTTTATTTGTCTCTTCATCACATACCTGCAGAGCTCCAAGGATATTATTGATACATTCCCAAAGGATTGCAATTTACCTCAAATTTCCACTGATAATAGACTTGCATTAGATAACTCAATTGATATTCATGAGATCAATGTATCAAGCAAATCTCTAAACTCCAATAAATCACCTGGACCAGATGGCATCCCAGCTGAATTCGATAAATGTTTTCAGTCCCAACTCTCTCCCATTCAACTTTCATTATTTACTAACTTACAAAACACTTCGATGGTGAGTAGTACTTTAAAAAAAGCTACTATTAGTGTTCTTCAAAAAAGAGACAAAGATCCTACTTTAGTTTCCAATTATCAACCAATATCCCTCATTAACTAGGATTGTATAATCTATGTCAAAATCTTAGTCAACAGAATAACACCCATACTCAATTCTATTATACTGCCAGACCAGGCGAGATTTATGAAGGGTAGATTGACTGTACATAACACCCGTCTTCTGGGTCATGTCATTTCTTCTAATAATAAGCTCAAATGTCCATTGGGTTTCTTGGCCTTAGATGCGGAAAAAGCATTCGATAAAGTGAATTGGCAATTCCTGTTTAATACTCTGGAAGCTTTCCATTTCAGTCCCACTTTTCTAAGTATGGTTAAAGCATTATATACAGACCCCTCAACTACAATTTATTTCAACTGTACCCTTTCCTCTCTATTTAATTTATATAGAGGTACTAGAAAAGGATGTCCTTTATCCCCTCTTTTATTTCTAATTGCCATTGAACCTCTCTCATGCTCTTTCCGGATCAATAAACAATATACTAGAATTATTTTAGAGGCTACTGTTTTAAATGTTTCTCTTATGCTGATGATGTTCTGCTATATGTAAATGATCCTACTACTTCTCTACCTATTATTCGTCATATTATCCATCAATATGCTTATGTTTTTGGTTATTGTTTACACCGTAAAACATAATGTTTTCCAATCATATTTTAAATTCTACTATGATAGCAAATACGAACATTCTGAGAACTCCTACCTCTCTAAAATATCTAGGCATTACTTTTTCTAACTCCATAATACCACAATTGAAGTCAACTGCTCTAAAGTGCTGACTAGCACAAAAGATAAATTAGATAAATGGCCAGCTCTTATTTAAATTGGTGGGGCTGTATTCAAGCAATTAAAATGATTTTTACCCCACAAATTCTTTACCCCTTATCTATGTTACCATTATGTTTACCTTCAACTTTCTTTGACAAACTATATAAATGAATTACTAAGCTCATCTTGAAAAACAAACCTGCAGCATTAGCACTAAAACTCTACAAATTCCCCAAAAAGATGGTGGTATTAGTCTATGCGATTTTAAGAAATGTCATGCATCTTTTCTTATTGCACAAAGCTCATTATGGTTTCAAAATATTGACCCTATTACTGCTCCCAAGTGGGTCTTACTAGAAAAAAATCTCCTACAGCCATTTCATTTACCTGCATTTTTGACTATGGCTAACACCAAGGTTGGTTGGATCAATGCTGGTATCTTCTATACTAATGATATTTGCCAAGGGTTAATTTTTACTCTTTTTCTGACCTAAGTACTAATTTCACCTTCTTCAATCTGAATTCTCTAAATATGAAGTGTTATGTAATGTGATCCTCAATGCCTACTCTTATTCACTACCTTCAGCAAAAATATATAATATGGAGTTCTGTGTAAACCATTTGTCCCGTCAGGTCACATTGCCTCTAAAGTATATAAAAAGCCAATGTCATTTCTTCCCCTTTTACTACTTTGGCCCAAAAATGGTCTTCAGCGAGGATATGCAGTCACCTCATATACACTGGAACACAATTTGGTTAAATAATATTACTAGCTATCTCCCAGCTACTCTAATATAAACTAATGTATATCTTTTATACAAATGTTTTTGGTCTCCAGTTAAAATGGTTAAAGCACAATTATTAGATGCACCAAATTGCTGGCATTGCAAACCTCCTTTAGGAAGTTTACAACATATAATGTATGATTACGCTATTGTTTTTATATTTTGGACAGATGTTTGGAATATTATTTTACCGCTTTTTAATCTCCAAATCCCGCTATCATTTCATGTACTTATTTATAAATCTCATGCTATTAAAAAATTATTATCCAATGCTGATTGTAAGTTTTTTGATTTCCTTGTCTCTACTGCTGTTAAATCAATAACTTCAAACTGGAAAGATGGTATTGTTTTGTCTGTAAATGCTTGCTTGGAATGGATTATTTTTCATGGACATTCCTTATTCAAATATACATGTAAAGTCTCTAAAATACTTGTATCTAACATATGGCATACTCTTGACTCCTATATTCCCAACTTTATTGCATTGTAGGATATATAATAATTTGTCTTCTACTTATTATAGTTCTTCAATTTGTATTCCTTACTGTTACAGTAATCTTTTCGTATGGTTCTCACTCTGTATTCTGAAGAAACTCAATACAAATATTTGAACTTAAAATAAAGAAAGACAGGAGCTCTATTTATAAGGAGGTTTCTAAGAGATTCAATCTTTGTGCTGTACACTATAGCCTTATAGCCCGCTGCCGAGGGCTATACCGGCTGTTAAAGGCCCTGATCCCGAGCTATAACGAGGGAGAGGGCCTTTAACAACCGGTATAGCCTGAGGCAGAAGGGCTATAAGGCTATTAGAACATTCCACCCACTAAGGGTAGAATGTTCTAAATTAAAAATGGAGAAACAAAAAGACAAACATTGGAATGTTGGAGCGCTGGGCTTATACCAGCCATTATAAGCCCAGAGCAACTCCATTGTCTTCAATGGAGCTCCCAACATTCCAATGTTCTAATAGATATTTCAAAATGTTCAAGCATATCTCCATAAATAAACACCAAAGACATTCAAATTTTCAATCATGGCTTCTTGTTAGCCAATTTGCAACTGACGATTTTATTAGTTGTCAATGCTAAAGGATATGCAGGGAAAGGTTAGACGTGTGTCGTAGGATGAGGATTTACAAAGTAGCGCTTGCCTCTCTAAAAAGTCTCAGTATGCACTTCCAATTTTTCTGCAGTTGACAACACCAAAGTTGATTAGGTTTACCTGCTTGTGTTTCTGGGGCTGTGTGCTTACCCCAGCTGCTTGTTTCCGCCTCCCCTTAGTCTTTTTCTCAAGAAAGGAAGAAGAGAAAAGAGGAAAGAAAAAAGAAGACGATAAAAACCTACATAGGCTTGAACAACTCATATATATACTAGAAAGGGTCACGTCTGAGAGAAATGCATTTTCTGTTTTAAATGTCTATGACAGTTATGCAACAGTTACCAATGCTAGTTCCTGGTTAAATAAAGTGGTTCCCAGTGATCATTCATGTGTTTGTAGAGCTAAAATACTGCTATATAACAGTAATAAATGTCACTTGGTTGAGGTAATTTCTTGTTACTACATGCAACATTATAATCAGTCCACGTTAGAATGTTTTGTATGTATTTTAACTATTTTTATACTAACACAGCTTTAGCAGGCAGCCACAGTGAGTGATGTTTCTGGGTAGAGCTGCTAATCAACCTTGGGTATGCTGTAAATTTGAAAGTGAATTGCATATATTGCAATTTATTTTATGACTTTTTAGGTTAGCTATTGAAATTAAATCCTGTTTCATAGAAATTAAATGAAAAAAGCATTTGCTGTGATAGTCTGAATGCATGCACTTCCTGATAGTCTGATTTGGGCTTTCTTGCTCCGTATACATATGTATATACGTATACATATGTCTTATCTGAGTAGAGAAAGGTAAGCAAGTGTAGGAGAGTAGGATCTGCTTCACATGGGTACCCCCACTTTTTGCTGATGCTTCACTGTTTTTCGACATTAGTCTGGCTGGGGCCCTGCTAATCAGAACCCCAGCCTAGCTGCTTCCTCTCTAAAATGGTTTCCATGTGCCTTAGGCACATCACTGATTGGAATCTGGAGTGCCCTTATAAGTCCCTAGTATATGGTATACTATGTACCAAGGGCATAGGTACCTCAGAGGCCTGCCAGGGGCTGCAGCATGTATTATGCCACCCCTGGAAGGCCATCCAAACTGACACCACAGGTCTGCTACTGCAGCCTGGGTAAGGTGGTGCATGCACCCCTTACTGTGATATAGGTTACCTATATCACTAAATACATACACACATATAAACCTATAAGTCACTCCTAAGGCAGGCCTTATCAATCCTAAAGGCAGAGTGCATGGTTCCTATGTGAGAGGGTGCCCCTGCATGAGCAGGGCCCCTCTGCAGCGTTCGGAGACCCTTCTCTGATGCTGTTTGTAGTGCAGCCTGACCATATACTCTTAAGCGCATTATAACCTCGCGTTAAATGCTAACTTTGGAATGGCTGCACCTAAACATGTCGTGTTTGGTGTCAAACATCTTGGAATGCTACCCCCACCCGCCAATTCTGGCGGCGGGGGTAGCATTCCACCCTTCTAGAGGGAAAGACATGTTAACTCTGGCTAGCCCGGTAACTTCTTTCCAAAACCCTGGCATCACAAAATGGATGCTGCTGCCACAGACACGAGTCTGGCCTCCTGCTGCTGGACGAAACTCCGGCAGGGGAGGCCTGGACAATAGGTTTCCTTTCCCAGGGAGGTGTGACCACCTCCCCAGACAGGATAATGTGTATTGGGGCTGGGCGGGAGCACTTGGGTGCTTTGAAGTCCTGCACTGGGGGCACACTTGGTGTCCCTGGCATACCCCAGTTCAAACCGGATCAGGGGCTTGCAGCCCCTGCTTTGGCGCGAACTGGACAAAGGGAAAGGGGTGTAGCCACCCCTCTGCCCTGACCCACCCATAGGTGGGGCCACAGAGTAGTCCAACCCCTAAACTTGGTATAAGTATAGGAACCCAGTCCTTAGGACTTTACATTATCCCTGGACGAAACTCTGAAACAGAATCCTGGACCTTCGACGTTCTACTCACGATTAGAGGACAGAAGAATCTCCCTTGGGGTCAAGGAGTGACTCCCCTGCTTGGCAGGCACCAAAGAAGCATCTGTCCGGTTCGCATTTCTGAAGCTCCCATCGGACGCCGAAGTCATCGCATCACCAGAGGTGGATTCTCAGACTTCCCCGAGGTTACCCTGAGTCCCCAGCAAAGCTGAGGCCCGTAGCTATCGTGGGTGACTTGAGACCGTGACCCCTGGACACCGAGCACATTTGCAAGTGCATCCTCTTCTGGGTCTCCCACGAAGTCGTGCTTTGGGCTCCGAGTAGCCCTAGCCTCCAGCACCAACTGCACCGAAGATCACTGGCCTCCACTCCACGAGTGTCCTGTGAGCCAGATCCACGTGCGACGCTCTCGAGGCTCCTTTGCGGTCGCTAGCCCGTTGGCTAGTAGCCCTTAACGAAGGCCAATCTTTTTCTTACTTGGCATCCTGGTTGCTCCAGGCCTGCCCTCACTTACCTTCGCTGGGTGAGTTCCCCAGACCTTGCTGGTCTGCACCATCGACGATCTTCCTCTGCATCGAAACTTGCCGTTGCCAAGGCTTGTTGGGTCCAATCCGGTCGCCGACACCTCAGCACTCGACAGACATCGTGTACCAGCCCGAAACCTGCTCCTGGTCGCCGACAACGCCTCCTGGACCTCGTGGCTGAAGAGTCAAGACGACCGTCAACGCACCTGAAGCACTCGACATCGGTGGGCATCTGTCCATCGCCTTCCTGGTCACTGGCTAGTGACCCAGACTCTGTCCCCTCTGCTTTCAGGTTCTTCAGATCTCCGATCCACTCTTGGATCCACCCGGACACTTTCCACTTGGTCGCCAGCAGCACTTTGCAGCAGATCGCCATTCAAATCGACGACGAAACCCGACCCCGAAAGGCACCTATGCACCCGGCTTCCCTGGGTGAGGTAACACGAGTACTCCGGTGCTCCCGTGGGTAGAGACTCTTCAAAGTCCTAGATCTCAAAGGGTTTGCTCCAAGTCCTCCTTTAAGTGTCCCTTTTCCTTAATTTCCCGATCACGACTTTCTCCATAGAAGTCAACGGCGTATCGCGGTTGTGTATTTACACTGCACGCGTCCCCCGTGGGTCCCCTGTGTCACTACCTTGGGTGGTTCCTTGTGGTCCCAGCACTTCTAGAGGCTCTAGGCCTAGTGTCTAGTTCAGTCGTGGTTCTTATACCACTTTATTGGTATATGGTTTGGTACGCCCCTAGGGCCCAAACGTGTATTTGTGCTATTACTGTGTTTAAATAACTTCTAACTTATGTACTTGAACTCTAGCCTCATAAAGAGACTAGAGGGGTGTGTTTAGCAATAAATACATATATTTTGAATATATACCTGGTGTGGTGCTCTTTCATTTGATCACTCAAGAGATTATAGACTGGTAAAACAAGCTGCTTTACATTCCTTCAAGACTTAGCCTGAAGTCTGCTCTCCATAGCTACCACTAGGATAGCTTTCAATAAGGTTGTCTTTAACCTATCTCCAATAAGGGGTTGTTTGGACTGAGTGCAAGGTGCCCACTATAATTAGTGGACAGCATATACCAGGCCAACTTCTCACATTGGTGTGCAGCGTGTGGGATTCCAGCTTGCTATTGTTTTACCAGATAATCTCAATTGAATTGATCATCTGAAAACCACTAAAGGTACCTAAGGTACATATAATTTAAGCTTAGAATACAGTAAGTTCTACTGAACTTAGAGTTGTGTGTTAAGGGATAGCACAACCCTTTCTACAACTCAAGAGAGTTTAGTAGGCCACACTAGAGTAGGTAGTGCATACACCACACCACACTAGTAATGTCTTTAAGGGTAGGATCTAAAGAATCCTTGCAGGAAGCCACTGAGCTTCCACCCTCCAAGTATGATACACTCCCATTCTTGGAATTGAGAGCTTTATGCAACTTGAGAAAAATAAGGACAGGCCAAAGCCCCACCACCCAACACCTTAAGGAGTTGTTGGTGGCTTATGACCTTAGTAAGCCCTTGGGGACTGAAGGGGTAGGAGCTGAGGGTGGGGCAGAAGATGAGGAGGGGACCAGGGGTAGAAATACCCCAGCCCCCCTCTGAAACTGGCCAGGAGGGTGAAAATGACCCTGACCTGGATAACCCAATCCCTCCTGAGGAAGATGAAGAGGATGATCAGGATGATGCCCTCTTTGTCCCCCCAGGAAGGATTAAGAGCGTGCCCAGAAAGTCTAGATCTCCTTCTCAGGAGTCTAACCACTCTGGCACCTCAATAGGGAGCTCTGTCTCATCTCATAGGAGGGAATCCTCTCATGAGAGGAGAACAAGGCTGATTCAATATGAGGAAGCTCAGCTTGAACTCAGAAGGAAGCAAGTAGCCTTAGACAGGGAGTCCCTAGATCTCTTTAGAGAGAAAAGAAAGTTGGGACTAGAGTCCCATGGTGGCAGCCATGTCCCTAGAGATAGGGAAAGGTCCTATGACCATAGGAACCTGAGCAAGATTGTCCCTCCCTATCAGAATGGGGATGACATCCACAAGTGGATAACTGCTCTGGAGAGGGCCTGTAAGGTACAGAAGGTCCCTCAGGAGCAGTGGGCAGCAATCTTGTGGCTCTCCTTTGCAGACAAAGGTAGAGATAAGCTCCTCACTGTTAGAGAGGAGGATGCTGATAATTACAAGGTCTTGAAGAGTGCTCTTATTGATGGGTTTGGCCTAACCACTGAACAGTACAGGTTGAAGTTCAGAGATACCCAAAAGCACAGACTCAAGACTGGGTAGACTATGTGGATTGTTCTGCCAAGGCTCTGGAAGGCTGGTTGATGGGCAGTAAGGTGTGTGACTTCTCAGGATTGTACAATCTGATAATGAGGGAGCAGATTCTTAATAACTGTCAAAATCAGCTGTTGCATCAATACCTGGTAGACTCTGATCTGACCTCTCCCCAAGAATTGGGAAAGACGGCAGACAAATGGGTCAGAACCAGGGTGAAGCAGAAGGTACAGAACCAAGGTGGGGAAACCAAGAAGCAAGATGCTAAGAACTCTGAAAAGGGTGGGGAGAGGGGTAAAGATCAAAAGTCTTCATCAGGCCCCCAAAAATCTTCTTCTGGTGGGGATTCACAGTCTACCAAAGGGAAAGGCCAAAGAAAACCATGGTGCAAGGTCTGTAAGCAAAAGACCCACTGGACCAGTGATTGCACCAAGTCCAAAGACTCAAGTCCAGCACCCACCAATGCCCCTAAGGCACCTGTTCCCCCTAGTACAGTTGGTGGAAGTGCTCCAGCCAAGGGTTTAGTAGGGTTCACCCTGGGTACTGAGTTGGGCTCTGACCTAGTCAGAGAACTGACTCAGGCTCTGTTAGTCTGTGATGGAGGCATGGATGTGACCTCCTCTGTGAGTCCCAGTAATCTGGGCAAGTACAGACAACAGCCTTTAATCAATGGACGAGAGGCTTTGGCATTTAGGGACACAGGGGCAAGTGTCACAATGGTGACACAAGACCTTGTGAATCCTGGGCAAGTTATACTTGGTGAGATGTACCAAGTGACCAATGCTAGCAATGTCAGAACAGACCATACTCTGGCAGTTGTTAACTTCTCCTGGGGAGGGGTAACTGGCCTTAAGAAGGTTGTGGTGAGTGCAAACCTACCAGTCGAATGCTTGCTTGGCAATGACTTAGAGACTTCTGCTTGGGCAGAAGTGGAGCTCAGGACCCATGCAGAAATGCTGGGGATCCCTGCAGATGTGTTTGCTGTGACCAGGTCACAAGCCAAAATGTCTAGCACTGAACAGGCCTTGGATTCTGGAAGAATGGACCAAGTGCCTTCCAAGAGGAGGAGTAGTAGGGTTAAGGCAGTGCCTTCCCCTTGGCTCAGGAGGAAGATCAGTCCCTTGAGGGGGATGATCTCAGCCCTGAAGAAGGAACTGTCCCAGAGGAACTTGAACCTGACCAGGTTGAGTTCTTGGGGACAGGGGGACCTTCTAGGGCAGATCTGAGCCAGGAGCAGCAGAGCTGCCCCTCCCTTGAACCCCTCAGACAGCAAGCTGCTGCTGAGGCTGCTGGGAAAGCTAGTGGTCCCCATACAGTGTATTGGGATGATGGACTCCTGTACTCAGAGAGTAGAGATCCCAAGCCTGGTGCTACTAGGAGGTTGGGTATACCTCTGAAGTTCAGGGGCTTCCTATTGACCCTAGCCCATGATATTCCCTTGGCAGGTCACCTGGGCCAGAACAAGACTTGGGACAGAATTGTCCCTCACTTTCACTGGCCCCACATGTCTGAAGACACCAAGGAGTTTTGTCGCTCCTGTGTAACCTGCCAGGCCAGTGGCAAGGCAGGTGGCACTACAAAGGCCCCCCTGATACCACTACCTGTGGTGGGGGTGCCCTTTGAAAGGGTAGGGATTGACATAGTTGGTCCCATGGATCCCCAAACAGCCTCTGGGCACAGGTTTATCCTGGTGGTAGTGGATCATGCCACCAGGTAGCCAGAAGCTATTCCCCTCAGGACCACTACAGCACCTGTGGTGGCAAGGGCCCTCCTGGGAATTTTCTCAAGAGTGGGCTTTCCTAAGGAGGTAGTATCAGACAGGGGTGCTAACTTCATGTCTGGGTACTTAAAAGCAATGTGGAAGGAGTGTGGAGTGACTTATAAGTTCACCACACCCTATCACCCACAATGCAATGGTTTAGTTGAGAGATTCAACAAAACCTTGAAGGGCATGATTAAAGGGCTCCCAGAAAAGCTTAGGCGAAGATGGGACATACTCTTGCCCTGCCTTTTATTCGCATATAGGGAGGTGCCTCAGAAGGGGTTGGTTACAGCCCTTTTGAACTTCTGTTTGGCCACCCTGTGAGGGGTCCACTGTGCTTGGTGAAGGAAGGATGGGAGTTACCTCTCAAGCCCCCAAAGCAAGACATAGTGGACTATGTACTTGGTCTCCGCTCCCGGATGGCTGAGTATATGAAAAAGGCAACTAAAAACCTTGAGGCTAGCCAGGAACTTCAAAAGGCCTGGCATGACCAAAAGGCTGTTCTGACTGTTTACCAGCCAGGACAGAAGGTGTGGGTGTTGGAGCCAGTGGCCCCAGCAGCTCTCCAAGACAAATGGAGTGGACCCCACACTATTGTTGAGCAGAAGGGTGAGGTTACCTACTTAGTAGACCTAGGAACACCCAGGAGTCCCCACAGGGTTCTCCATGTCAACAGGTTAAAACCATATGTGGACAGGGCAGACATGGGCTTGCTCATGGCTACTGATGAAGGGCAGGAGGAAGAGAGTGACCCACTCCCTGACCTGCTCTCACAGAACCCTGACGATGGGTCAGTAGATGGTGTAGCCTTGGCAGGCAGCCTCACTACCCAGCAACAAACTGATTGTAGACAAGTTCTCAATCAGTTTAGACATATGTTTTCACTGACACCCAGTCAGACCACCTGGTGCACTCATGAAGTGGACACTGGGGACAGTCTGCCTATTAAAAATAAGATTTATAGGCAACCTGACCATGTCAGGGACTGTATCAGGACTGAAGTCCAGAAAATGTTGGAGTTGGGAGTTATTGAACCCTCAGATAGCCCTTGGGCTAGTCCAGTGGTCCTTGTACCAAAACCTCACACCAGTGGTGGAAAAAGAGAGATGAGGTTTTGTGTGGACTACAGGGGTCTCAATGCAGTCACTAGGACTGATGCCCATCCAATACCAAGGGCAGATGAGCTCATAGATACTTTGGCCTCAGCCAAATATCTCAGCACATTTGACTTGACAGCTGGCTACTGGCAGATCAGACTAGCTGATACTGCAAAGCCCAAAACAGCATTCTCAACCCCTAGTGGGCATTATCAATTTGTGGTGATGCCCTTTGGTCTGAAGAATGCACCTGCCACTTTCCAGAGGTTGGTGAATACAGTTCTCACAGGTCTGGAAGCCTATAGTGCAGCATATCTAGATGATATTGCTGTCTTTAGCTCCACCTGGGAGGATCACCTGGTCCACCTCAGGAATGTTTTACAGGCCCTGCAAAAGGCGGGCCTGACTATCAAGACCACTAAGTGCCAGATAGGGCAGAGTCAGGTTGTGTACCTGGGCCACCTTGTGGGTGGAAGCCAGGTTCAACCTTTGCAGAGCAAGATCCAGACTACCATGGACTGGACTGCTCCAACTACCCAGACTCAGGTGAGAGCCTTCTTAGGCCTGACTGGGTACTATAGGAGATTTGTCAAGGGGTATGGATCAATAGTGACACCCCTGAATGACTTAACTTCTAAGAAAATGCCAAAAAAGGTTCAGTGGACAGTTAGCTGTCAAAAGGCATTTGATGACCTGAAGCAGGCCATGTGCACTGCTCCCATTCTACAGAGTCCTGATTACTCCAAGAAGTTCATTGTTCAAACTGATGCATCTGAATTGGGGGTAGGGGCTGTACTGTCACAATTGAATGAAGAAGGTCAGGATCAGCCAGTAGCTTTCATTAGCAGAAGGCTGACCCCTAGAGAGAAACGTTGGTCAGCCATAGAGAGGGAGGCCTTTGCTGTGGTCTGGGCTCTGAAGAAGTTGAGGCCATACTTGTTTGGTACACACTTCCTGGTTCAGACAGACCACAAGCCCCTCTTATGGCTAAAACAAATGAAGGGTGAAAACCCCAAACTGCTTAGGTGGTCCATTTCCCTACAGGGGATGGACTTTACAGTGGAACATAGACCTGGGAGTAACCATGCCAATGCAGATGGACTCTCTAGGTACTTCCACTTAGAACATGAAGACTTAACTGGGCAAGGTTAGTTTAATGTCCCTACGTTTGGGGGGGTTGTGTAGGAGAGTAGGATCTGCTTCACATGGGTACCCCCACTTTTTGCTGATGCTTCACTGTTTTTCGACATTAGTCTGGCTGGGGCCCTGCTAATCAGAACCCCAGCCTAGCTGCTTCCTCTCTAAAATGGTTTCCATGTGCCTTAGGCACATCACTGATTGGAATCTGGAGTGCCCTTATAAGTCCCTAGTATATGGTATACTATGTACCAAGGGCATAGGTACCTCAGAGGCCTGACAGGGGCTGCAGCATGTATTATGCCACCCCTGGAGGCCATCCAAACTGACACCACAGGTCTGCTACTGCAGCTTGGGTAAGGTGGTGCATGCACCCCTTACTGTGATATAGGTTACCTATATCACTAAATACACATATAAACCTATAAGTCACTCCTAAGGCAGGCCTTATCAATCCTAAAGGCAGAGTGCATGGTTCCTATGTGAGAGGGTGCCCCTGCATGAGCAGGGCCCCTCTGCAGCGTTCGGAGACCCTTCTCTGATGCTGTTTGTAGTGCAGCCTGACCATATACTCCTAAGCGCATTATAACCTCCCGTTAAATGCTAACTTTGGAATGGCTGCACCTAAACATGTCGTGTTTGGTGTCAAACATCTTGGAATACTACCCCCGCCGCCAGAACATTCCACCCTTCTAGAGGGAAAGACATGTTAACTCTGGCTAGCCCGGTAACTTCTTTCCAAAGCCCTGGCATCACAAAATGGATGCTGCTGCCACAGACACGAGTCTGGCCTCCTGCTGCTGGACGAAACTCCGGCAGGGGAGGCCTGGACAATAGGTTTCCTGTCCCAGGGAGGTGTGACCACCTCCCCAGACAGGATAATGTGTATTGGGGCTGGGCGGGAGCACTTTCGGGTGCTTTGAAGTCCTGCACTGGGGGCACACTTGGTGTCCCTGTGCATACCCCAGTTCAAACCGGATCAGGGGCTTGCAGCCCCTGCTTTGGCGCGAACTGGACAAAGGGAAAGGGGTGTAGCCACCCCTCTGCCCTGACCTACCCATAGGTGGGGCCACAGAGTAGTCCAACCCCTAAACTTGGTATAAGTATAGGAACCCAGTCCTTAGGACTTTAGATTATCCCTGGACGAAACTCTGAAACAGAATCCTGGACCTTCGATGCTCTACTCACGATTAGAGGACAGAAGAATCTCCCTTGGGGTCAAGGAGTGACTCCCCTGCTTGGCAGGCACCAAAGAAGCATCTGTCCGGTTCGCATTTCTGAAGCTCCCGTCGGACGCCGAAGTCATCGCATCACCAGAGGTAGATTCTCAGACTTCCCCGAGGCTACCCTGAGTCCCCAGCAAAGCTGAGGCCCGTAGCTATCGTGGGTGACTTGAGACCGTGACCCCTGGACACCGAGCACATTTGCAAGTGCATCCTCTTTTGGGTCTCCCACAAAGTCGTGCTTTAGGCTCCGAGTAGCCCTAGCCTCCAGCACCAACTGCACTGAAGATCACTGGCCTCCACTCCACGAGTGTCCTGTGAGCCAGATCCACGTGCGACGTCTCGAGGCTCCTTTGCGGTTGCTAGCCCGTTAGCTAGTAGCTCTTAACGAAGGCCAATCTTTTTCTTACTTGGCATCCTAGTTGCTCCAGGCCTGCCCTCACTTACCCTTGCTGGGTGAGTTCCCCAGACCTTGCTGATCTGCACCATCGACGATCTTCCTCTGCATCGAGACTTGCCGTTGCCAAGGCTTGTTGGGTCCAATCCGGTCGCCGACACCTCAGCACTCGACAGACATCGTGTACCAGCCCGAATCCTGCTCCTGGTCGCCGACAACGCCTCCTGGACCTCGTGGCTGAAGAGTCAAGATGACCGTCAACGCACCTGAAGCACTCGACATCGGTAGGCATCTGTCCATCGCCTTCCTGGTCACTGGCTAGTGACCCAGACTCTGTCCCCTCTGCTTTCAGGTTCTTCAGATCTCCGATCCACTCTTGGATCCACCCGGACACTTTCCACTTGGTCACCAGCAGCACTTTGCAGCAGATCGCCATTCAAATCGACGACGAAACCCGACCCCGAAAGGCACCTATGCACCCGGCTTCCCTGGGTGAGGTAACACGAGTACTCCCGTGCTCCCTTGGGTAGAGACTCTTCAAAGTCCTAGATCTCAAAGGGTTTGCTCCAAGTCCTCCTTTAAGTGTCCCTTTTCCTTAATTTCCCGATCACGACTTTCTCCATAGAAGTCAATGGCGTATCGCGGTTGTGTATTTACACTGCACGCGTCCCCCGTGGGTCCCCTGTGTCACTACCTTGGGTAGTTCCTTGTGGTCCAAGCACTTCTAGAGGCTCTAGGCCTAGTGTCTAGTTCAGTCGTGGTTCTTATACCACTTTATTGGTATATGGTTTGGTACGCCCCTAGGGCCCAAACGTGTATTTGTGCTATTACTGTGTTTAAATAACTTCTAACTTATGTATTTCGAACTCTAGCCTCATAAAGAGACTAGAGGGGTGTGTTTAGCAATAAATACATATATTTTGAATATATACCTGGTGTGGTGCTCTTTCATTTGATCACTCAAGAGATTATAGACTGGTAAAACAAGCTGCTTTACATTCCTTCAAGACTTAGCCTGAAGGCTGCTCTCCATAGCTACCACTAGGATAGCTTTCAATAAGGTTGTCTTTAACCTATCTCCAATAAGGGGTTGTTTGGACTGGTGCAAGGTGCCCACTATAATTAGTGGACAGCATATACCAGGCCAACTTCTCACAGCAAGGGTCAATGTAAATACATTAATGGCAAAGGGAAAGAACTGAATGGAATGCTAGTAGCAAGCAAGTTAATATTCATTTTATTTCTTCTGAAGTATTTACATTTTTTTTAAATTATTTACATTTTGCATTGACAATTACTTACATCTAAAACTGTCAAATGATCCCGAAAATGTAGATTTTCCCATCCAAGGGTGCATTTGCACACCTGCATAGACACCAACTGGGTGTGTTGTATGCTTTTGGCCAAAAACCCCAGAGCTAGCTGAAGTTCTCACATGTACATAGTAACATTGGGCAACTTGTCTGTTCACAGGTCCTGGACACAAGTAGTGCACTTTAGTAGGGACTTACAAGTAAATTAAATATGCCAATCGGCCTCATGAGCTAAGCATTTTTCAGCACTTTCTTCCAAAGTTGGATCAATAGCTTAGTGGTGAAAGCAATGTGTATATTGCTAGGAAGTATACTTGTTTGGTTCCTAATCTTTTGTGCTGTGATTTTCATTTTTGTTTCTTATAATGAAATCAGCTATACACAAAAACTGTATATTTGGGAAATCGGACTGAGGAGACTTTTGTTTTTAAGTGGCTTGTATCCTCAGCAGAGTTTACATATAAACGCTTTGCAAGTGAGACGAAGAAATACATGCTTTTTAATTGCATTCTTTTATTTAATAGAAAAAAATAATGTTGCTATTACAACAGAGTGAATTAAAGCTCCTGTAATGTCTGATCTGCACAGCCACAGATAAGGGAGATCAAAAACCTTAGTTTAGTATGCCATGGATTTATTAATTGTATAATCCCACATCAGTGGCACTTAAGTAAAGAGCAACTATTAGCCTTGTGGTTAAGGTCTTTTATTTCGGAGGTTATGGGCTCAAGTCCTGGGCCTATATTACAGATAGGACGCACTTTCCATATTTGCACCACGGCGCACCTTAAACCAGGTGCACTGGGTGCAAACATGGAAAATGTGCCCTCTCAGGAAGAATGTGCTGCCCTCGGAGCAGCCACGAACTCGCGCTGCTGCCATGGCAGCGCATCCTAAAGAAATACGCGGCAGCTGTTTAAAAGCTGCTCCATGTTTCTGTGTGCAGGCAACAACCCACCAGCACTTTTTAAAAGGATTAGTTAGATATTCCCTTGCAGGCGGGTGCAGTGAATGACCTGCACCTGTCTGCCAGGGGATGTCTGGAGCATCCATGGGACCCCCTTTCATCCAGTGGGGGGCGGAAGGGGGTAAGAGTGTGGGAGAATGCGGGGAATCGGCTATAAAACAATTAAATAAAAAATAAAAACGTACCTTCTCGCCGCTTCCTCGCCGTGTGTTTCCTCCGTAGTCCTCCCTCACTCGGCCATAGGAAGCACACCCAGGCTCCCAATCAGCCAATCACAACGCTGCCTTAGCAGCGTTGTGATTGGTCTGAGCGCCGTGTTTTGGTGCTCAGAGACTGACTGGAGGCCTGGGCATGTTCTTCACGTAGGCTGTAATGCAGCCTGCATGGAGAACATGCGAAGTGCACAAGACTGTTTTGGGCGGCCCGAGAGGGCTGTCCAAGCAGCCATTGCGCACTTTAGGAGGGTGATACCACTCCTCCCCTGCCCCCGACACTCACGCAAAGCTGTGGGCAGAAGTAGGAGAAAATAAAATGATAATTACATGAGTTAATATCATTTTATTTTCTCTGTGTCTCACTGCAAAAAAGCAGTGAGGTGACGCTCCTCCACCTTAGCGGAGAAGCCGCCACTGCTTTCATCCCTTTAGAGGGCTGCATTTAGATGACGCACAAAAAATGCGGCACCTTTCTGTGGCGCACTTTCAGTGAGCCTTCTAAAGGCATGTTTGCATCTGCGCCCACATTGGTAATACGGCTCGCGCGCAGAGGCATGGTGAGTCCTTCATTTGCATGGGGCCACGCCCCCATATAAATGAGGGAACGCCCTCTAATGATGATAGCACTGGTGCTGGATGTGGGCCAGTGCTGTATGCATTACAAAAGGGGCCGCACAAGCATCTGCGGCCCCTTCTGTAATACCAAAGTGACTGGTGGAGCATACAGAGGACGCAAATGCCCGTTGCGCCCCCGGGGCACTTCTGTAATCCGGCTCCTGGTATCTACATGCTCGTGTACCTACCTTAAGTTCTGGTTCAATACAAAGAGTTAAATGAAGTAAAAGGGAAGCTAACTGCTACTAACGCCTTTCCCCAGCTATAGCTGCAGACGACCATGGTGTCACGCAGAGCTAGTAAATAAGCAAACAATGTGCTCACCGGTGACAGTTGACAAGAGTCGGAGTGATAATTTATTCATTAAAACATGTTACGACTGTCTCAGTTGCCATTAGTCCATGGTTTGGGTCTCTAGGAAAGCTATTTATTGGTGTTAAACAAATGAGTTTTTGTTGGTTAACAGTGTGCTGAAGCACTCCTCCAAAAAAGGAATATGACTGTTTTCCTTTTCTTTCATTTATGACATCTGCGAGTGGAGACGCATCTCCAAGAATCGGTGGCAGCATGGCCACAAGAATACAGGCCGGCACACACTGGATGAACAGGATGCGATTGTGCCAACACATTACTGCGATGACGGAGCTAAACACATCTGTGTGCTAGTGATGATCACGACGGAGGACACCATACTTCACACTCTCAGCACTCAATTTATATAATAACTTATCCTTGATGAATGCTGAGCAAATGCTGACAACTCAGCAGGGCTCCATCTTTTCATGCCTATGTGACACCCATGATATGGTAATCTAGGAACATCGCCTCCAACAGATGTCAAGGTTTGTATACAGTCTGGGGAAAACTAGCGGGGAATGACTCAAATAGTTTCCATAGATCTTTAATTTGTCAGTGAAGGTCATTGAAATGAATCATGTTAAGCACACAGCGTTTGCGGTTATGGCTAGAACCAAGCATCTTTCCTTACTGGGTCAGGCAGGCCACAAAATCAGGGCAAAAAGAAAACAGTCTATGCTGCAAAGCCATCACATCTGCTGCCAGACAAAACCCTTTGCTTGCTCAAATGGGCTCATCCCATGGAGTTTGTCATGTAATTGTGAGAATGAATATTTTCTAAGCCTTTACCTATTTTCTAATTGTATTTCCTGCCAGATGCTTTAAAGCAGCCGAGTTAAGTCCCATGCCATTCAGGGAAGCTTTCACTTTTTTGTGCACAAAACTCCAAGGTAGCAATCAAACTAAATGATGAACTATAATACCATTTTTGGTGTAAGAGTAACTCATCTCATTTCCTTCTTCTTGTGCCAAAAGGCCCTGGAACACCTGTCTTTCAAATGCATAATGTTATAAAGAGCCAGAAGCTGGTAGTACGTAACAAGAATGCTATGTGTCCTAAAGCAACCAAGGAAAATGGCCCCCCTGACTGCTGGGGTGTGAAAATACAGCAATAGTATGGGCCCCTAATATCGTTGTGCCTTGGTGTCGCGGCACTTGGTGCACCATTGACAGCTGTGCCCCTGGAAGGATGGTTCAGTGTTGAATGTTTTGGCAGACGGGAGCCATGCTGACTAAAGGACAGTTGTTCGGGAAACAAACATAATTACTGCAGGCGCGTACCGCGCTTGAAAATCATCTGACTTCATGGCCATATTAATTACTCTTTGACCCTGGGAGCAGGTTTCCTAATGTGCACAACTCGCCGCTAAAGTAAAATAAACACTAAAGTCCCTGCTGGCACAGAGAGAAGCTTCTCCAGTGCAGCGCCGGAAAAAGAAAGGATTATAACGGATGCTTTAGCACTTGTACCTTCTAACATAAGGAACGGGCACCCAGACTGACATCCAGACTAATTTTTGGACATTGTGCGCGAAGTGCCTAGCATTGGCAGTGCCACATGAGATATAAAGAATAAATCACTGAGCATTCACATTGGAAGCTGCTTCCTCTCTTTTAAACAAACCTGCAAGCGCTTATAGAAGCTAGTGGCACCACTGAGAGCGTCAGTACTCCTAACAGAGAAGAAGGCCCCAGATGTGCTCAATTTCCCGGTATATATGCGTATTAAGCCGACTTGTATTACTAGTTAATTCCCCATCTTACCTCCGCTACACAAATTTACGAAAGTATGCGGTCCTGAAGAAGGTGGATTTAAGTACTCCTGATCCACTGAAACGTACGTCGGCCTGTTGGACCTCCAGCTAGCAGCATAACCATGGACATTAGTGAAGGGTTCTCGCCATGAGTTTGTTGGCACAATTAAAGCTGGAATAGCAATGTACTTGATGTGTGAATGTGTGTGTTTGGTATGTTAGGATGTGATGAAATTTGAGGTGTGATGCGATGATGGTGTGTATCACAATATGGGGACATGTATAATTATGTCTTTTTTTTGACTGTATAAGAGATTTACAAATTGTTGAATTATTCATGAATTGCACTGTATATATGAACACTAAAGTTATGTTTTCATATTTTAAAATATAAAAAAACATATATAATAACTATAAAAAAATGTTTTAAGCTTTAAAAAAATAATAAAGATACAAATAAATGCATTGATGTTGAATCCATTGATTACTGTAGCAAGGGAAGGCCCATTGAGCTAGGTTTAGCCATTGTTGAATAGATGTAGGTCGAGTGGGAGGTTTTTCATATACCTTTTTCTGTTTCTTCCCCTTTTTCCCAGACCTCATAAATGAACTCTTAGGGGGTACCTTGCGATCTTTGATTGTCAGTGTTGAATGTTTGCCATGCAGACGTGTTGACTTAAAGGTGTACTGGGCTCCCATGTAGCAGACAAGGCCCGGTACCAGCCATGCAATAATGCGCCATTCAGGTCTTTTGGTGTGGGGGATAGACCACATGCGGTACCCGGCCCTTATATTTATATCCTCTAGCCACGGCTAGCCAGAGGGTGACGTGCAAGTACATCCAGGGCTCAGGACAACCCAGACAGTGGCCAGGTGGCTCACTACATCTCTTCCCCACTTTGCTCTGAATCTCTCACCTGGATGTTGCAGACAAAGTTTGTTAGGCTCTGATTCAGCTGTGGGTGAGGTCGTAGATCATACCGTTGATTCTGGGACCTGTTCGAAAGTCCTTCTTGTGACTCCGTCAGGCGCCCATCAGACATGTCCTGTTTACATGACTCATCATCTCTCTGTTGTTTCGGTGTCCCTCTGTCACGGTGAGGCCTCCTGTCTCTGGAGCTTCTACTTTCTCACCTCCTCCATGGTTGACCTTCTTGAACCACAAGATGTTTCGAGTTGCCGTCTCTCCTCCTTTTCGAGCATTTGCCATCATGCCTTCCACTGTGACCACCTCCCATGTGCCTGGTTCAAATGGTGCTCTGAATTTCCAACCAAGCCTGCGATCCTTCAGGAGCACATGATCTCCCGGTTTAATTCAGCAGTGGGCCGCTCACCTGACACTGACTCTTGTGTTGTTTTGCTCCCGCCTGTTTTGGGTGCCTTCAGGATCATACTCCGATCACGCAGGTAACCCTTCAGCCTTGAGTTTTCACGGGGCACTATGACTATGGTCTCCATGACCCTTGTTGCAATACCTCCAGGACCTTCATAAGCACCCCATCCCTAGCGGTTGTTTCCCTGAATTCCTGGAGACTCAATGTCCTTGGACAAACCCCTTGACTCACCAGTTGTATGTATTCTTCCATGTTCCCAGCTTCTTGTTCCATTTCAACGTGTGCTTGCAGTGGGTGACACAATAAAAAATCCACGGGTTCTTGGATTTCTGTCTGTATACCACATCAAATTGGTAGTGCTGCAGCTGTATTGCTCAGCGTTCAATCCGGGGCGATGGATGAGGCGCAGTGCCCCAGAACAACGGCACCAGGGGTTGATGATCCGTGACCACATGTAATGAATGCCCACATAGATACAGGCGAAAATGCCAGCAAACTCACTTTATGTCATGGACCTCCCTCTCAATCTGGGCACACCTTGCTTTCATTGGCGTTAGTGCTATGCTTGTGAATGCCAAGGGCGTCCACCTTCCGTGCTCGATTTCTTGCGTGAGCATTGCCTCAAGACCCACTGGGCTCGCATTCACCACCAGCTCTCTCCTTTTCTTGGGATCAAAGTAGGCCATGGTTGCCCTGATCAAGAGAGCTGGCTTCACTTTCTGGAATGCCTCATCCTCCTTGGGGCCCCCTGACCCATTAAGCGTCCGCCTTCGTCAGCGCCCTCATGGGCTCCACGATCGTCACCAGAATGGGGATAAACCATCCACAATAGGTGCCCATTCCTAAGAAGCTGCGTACCTCTGAGGCATTACATGGTGCTGGAGCATGGTTGATAGCACGTGACTTCCTTAGATCAACTTGTACACCTTCCTTTGTGAACACATAGCCAAAGAACTCAATGTTTGTCTGGAAGAAAGAGCATTTCTCCTGGTGAAGAGTGATTCCATATTCACGAAGGTGCTTCAGGGTACCCTCAGGCGCTGATGATATTCCTCTGCTGCTGCTGAGTATATCAAAATGTCATCACTGACATTCATTATGCCTTGTAAGCCTGATAGCACTTCCCTGATGCCGTTTTGAAAGACATCTGCGGAAGACGATATTCCAAAACTGAGCCTCTTTTAGAGTCACAAACCCAGATACATGGAGAAGGTGGTGATATACCCGCTCCCTTCATCCAGCTGGAGTTTGTGATATCCAACACTGAGATCCAACTTAGAAACCCACCTGGTCCCATTGAGATCCACTAGGCTCAAGTCCTCTGCCCTGTGACACCCCAGCAGGGTGTGTGCTTCCTTGTCGATGACATAGAAAGCTGCAGTGATCTCTTGGCCATTTGATTGGTCAAACACCTTCTTGAGCCCCCCTGAGCAGCAGCGGTGTATCCCCACCATAGGTGTAGATCTTTGCGTGCGACAGTGTCAGGGCAAGCCTCTGATTGAGGCTTCGGTACTGTTGCACTCCCATTACGTTTACAGAGGCCGCGGTATCTATTAGGGCCTTGATGGCTGATCCTGCTATTTCGCCCACGCAGGTGGGTTGTGGCCTCTTGTGCCTTTTGAGATGTCCTGTAAGGAAGATTTCCTCCTCCTCCGAGGGTATCACCCTGCTGCCCACCCGCCCACGAGCAGACGGGTGGTTTTTGTCAGGGTTCGCCACCCACAGGCTCCTCTGCGCCTTGGTCCTCTCCTGCACACCTTGGCAAAGTGGTTTGGTTTGCCACAACTTGAACATGTTCTCTCTTGGGCTGGGCAGTTTTCCAGGGGGAGTTCCTCTAGCCCACAATTCCCGAATTGCGTCCCCGATGGTGTTGGCATGCTCATCTTGGGCCTGGCTGATTTCGTTCTGGTGGAGATTTCACACTGTGCATCTTGCTGAGTCATTGTGACATGGCCATGCCCATCTCTGTGGCCCTCATGGCCAATAGGTCATGTTACCTCACCATGATGAGGATGCCATCCAGCCTCATGTTAGGTTGACTTAGTATCAGGCCCCTCAAGGTTTTGTTCCTCCACCCTTCGATTATCTGTGCCCTGATCTCCTTTGGCTGATCGTCCATCATACATGTGCTAGCTAACTCGCAGAAGTGGGCATTGAAAGTGTCAATTGATTCTCCCTCGCGCTGGCGAGCCTGGCGGAGCTTAAAACACTCAAAATTGGGAATTAGCGGTCGGTCAAAATGAGCATTGAGAGCCCTCACCACCACTTTTAGTCATCCACAGCACCCATATTTGGGAGAAGCACAAATAATTTATAGATCTACTCCTCTGCATAGCGGAGTAGCAGAGAGAGCTTGACTGTACCATCATCTTTGCGGGTGGTGATGAAATAGTTGTTCAGCCATCCCACCCATGTCCTCCACCTGGGCACAGCCATGGCTAGATCAATGAGTTCGCTGAATGGCTGCAGAACACCCATCAGGGTGTGTTATTGGGGAACAGGCCACAGAGGGGGGCCTTGGGCATGTGCATCATACACCATGGACCTCACTATTACCGTGGACCAGCCCTCCAGAATGGTTAGTAACCAGGAAGTGACCTTTTCCCCCGGCACTGTTGTTGCCTGTGCTGTATCTGAAACACTTTATTGTTCCCCAGTAGGCTGCCAAGTGTACTGGGCTCCCATGTAGATGACAGGGCTCGGTACCAGCCATACAATAATACAATAATGCACACACACACAGGTCTCTTGATGCAGGCAGATGACCACGTGCGGTCCATGGCCCTTTTATTTATATCCTCTGGCCGCGCCAGGCCAGAGGATGACATGCGAGTACATCTGGGGCTCAGGTCAACCCAGATAGTTGCCGGGTGGCTCACTACAAAAGGTACAATTCAAGTTCCTCGAGTCCTAGCAATGCAGATTCAGCTTGCCTGAGCGGAGGTGATTAACTGCAGTTAAATAGGTAAGAGCGTCTTTCGAAACAAAGGACTATGTTTTAAACTTGCAGGTATATCTTTCAAAGGTTTAACATGTCTTCAGAAACAAGCATAACGAAAGGAGTCATTTTCTAATGTTCATAGTCCTGTTAGTGTGCAATTAATTTAAACTAGTGATTCTCGGGTAACAAGAAGACAGAAAAGTCCCACATGGGAGTCTAGTGAGCTATCCTGTCAGTGTTTGAAATTTAGGCCTATATCTATAGGTCACAGGTTAAACTCCCTGGATCAGCAAAGCACCACACCCTTTTGAGGGGGCACTATTTACCAGAGGGTTTAACTTGTTCTAAGTTAACCTAGTAGCACACTAACGGAAAGAAATGTCCATGTTCCTAACACAGGATGGTAAACTATAAAGCAATGGAAAAAATATTAATTAGGAGGGGAAAAATGGTGGTTTGAAATGAGAGGAGAAGACAATGTTTTTAACAATTTTAGATCACATTTTTGGTTGAGGCATGATGTTGGGAATAAATCGTAAGTAGTGTTTGTTATTGTAGCAGATTCGAGATAGTAGTGGACACTTAAGGACTTCAGCTCGTCTGGAATTTAAAATCTAATTTCGGTGAGACACCACATTTACAAATGTTGCCTTCCTGACCTGGGAGTGTGGCGGATGGTGATCTCTGCAACTGATGGGTAAATAGGTGACCAGAATCGTAGAGTGAGCAATAATCCTTTCTTACACCCTTTTTCCCATGCCTCTGATTGGTTCCCATCCTTCACACTGTCTCTCTCCATTTCCCTCTTGCTTTCTAGCACCCTCTGTATCTTGTTTCCTTTGTTTCACTTACCTTTCACTGTTTCTTTCTCCTGATCCTTTCTAGTGCTCTTTCCCGTCTTGCTCCCAACTCTCGCTCCCTCCCACTCACCATCAGTCTCTCCCCATTCTCTTTATTTGTTTCTTTCTTTTACTCTTCCAATCTTGCTAACTATTTCCCTCTCACTTTTTCTCATGCCCATTTTATCTAATGTTGGTTTTCTCACTGTCTCTCAAACACTCTCAACACTATGGCTTCTAGCCCTTTATCAAACTCCTGTTTTTTTGGGACCACAGTCTTGGTTCCCTGCTCACATCATCTACCTCTCAATCATAACCTCCTTAATTTGCAATCCCTTACTTCCTCATTCACTCTTGTTCCTCATGTTCTATTTCAATTTATCATACTCCTCCCTCTCAACTATTCTTGTCAATCTCATTTCCCCTCTGTAGGAACTGGCACATTCTGGATGGCTGAGGCGAGGCCCTAGCCAGGCAAAACCTACCACTCCCATCAGGGGTGAATGATTTCACTCACTGTATAACCTGCGCTCACACTTGGGTAGCTTGGCACTAAGCAGTCAGGCTTATTAAAGAGGCAATGTGTAAAGCATTGGCACACCACTCTCACACAATAAATACGCTGAGCATCACAAAAGAGACTTCACACGTGGTGTATGTAAATAAAGTTTGTATTCAACACTTACACTCACATTAACCCTTTCTGTGTCACCTAAATACCCCTAAGTTCCCCTGTATTGCTACCCTTCCATGAACCCTAAAAACCCTAACTATTCCTGAATACTACCGGTCCATGAACATTAACCATTCCTAACTACCCTACGCAGCTGCCACTCTCTGAACTCTATTAATCGTAGCACCCCTTATCTCTACCCTTACCTAAATCCTAAAACCTTTAGTGGTTCCTCAGGCCCCTTCCCCACCTTAATGTAAAAGCTCAACTTTACTTTAGTATCAATATCAATATAAACTTTATCTGGTCTTTGAAATAAAAGCCATAAAAGTAAAGCAAGCCATAACACACACTTCAAAATCATCCTCGATATCAACAATTTAAAAAATACATTAGAATAAATACACAGTTAAAAAGGTCCTACAAAGATCCTACAAAGATCTCAAAGATGATTACTGTCCTACACACCAAGGGGCTTTAATCACAGCTGTTTCTCAACAACTTTTAAAAAGCTAAGAACGTTAAGAATGATATCGCTCAAAAGTATTTGTAAGTATATGAATGCGGGGCGAACCTGTGTAAAATTAGCCCTTTTCAGTATAGGGAGAATAGAATGTTTCCTGGGTACTTTGTAGAAGCTACAAAACATCGTAAAATGTAGCGTGTCCTGTGGAGACTTACTGTTGCAGCCGCAGGACATAAGATTAACACCCATATTCCCCCCCCTCCCGGGTAGGCTAACAAGAAGGACAATAGGTCCAGTAGGAACCTTGTAAGTTAAAAGCGGTCATACCTACTTTTAACACACAAAAGGTAAGGCTCAGTAGAGGGCATGGTTTTCAAGAGGACATATTGATGAACACTAGACTTCATTCTCCAGTGGGGGAACGTACACATTGCTGAAACTAGGTCAAATTCATTTAAAATGGCATTAAGAGTCGTTCCCTGTTGGGTATTGCCCATATGCATACCAGTCATGAGGAAGCATCCTAGAGCCTGCACTCCTTCGTCCCTCGGGTCCCCTGATAAATGAACATTAAAATCACCAACTACCATAATATTTGCACTTGACACATTGAATCCTTTTGAATTTCTTAAAAATCTACCCAATACATTAATGTTGCTAACCCCATCGGGTACACTCAGATGGCATTATTAAAATTCAACAGGAGCACTTTACTCAACCTCATGGAGAATAGAAGTGCTTGCAAAGTGGGAATTTCTGTAGGTAAAACCTTAAGACTGCAACGGATCGCTAGGGACACAAAAATGATCAGTCCCCCCATTAATCCCCCCACTGGAGCGGGGGTCACAGGCAAAAAAAAGTCTTGTAACCTTCCAGAAAAAAAGCAGTTTGTAGTTGCCCATGTCTCCTGGAGACAGATCACATCAAAACCTTTAATAAAGGTCAACTAACTTTACTTTAGTACAAGGATGCCCCTTTGCCCCTGCTCATAGTACACTTACCTTTGCCCTAGAAGGCACAACATTTTTAGGTTTCCCTTGTTCAGCGCTTGCGCTGTGCTTGTGAAATCTCTTGTATTTAATATATCTTCAAAGGGGGCTCTTATCAGTTCCCATGGACGAATTAATGTGTTCATTCGCTTTTGTGTGGAACTTTTTTTTGTTAACTTCCCCTGGCTGCACGCATTTACAATACTTCTACTAAAGCTGTTCACACTGATTAAGCCCCATTTACTGTCAAGATAAGACCTCTTCCCACTGGAAAAACAGACAGCTTCTAACAGTATGTTGAAATGCTTGTTTTTTATTACTTAGTTGTGTAAAGCAGATGATTTAGCCTTAGAACGTTTGTGGCATTTCCTATTCATGCCTCAGTACCTTTCTTTGCACTTTGTAGGCATTATCGGATCGATTTTTTCAACTTAGGGGCCGATTACGATCTCGCAAGGAAGGCCTCCAGATGGGTTCTGGAACGAACAAATCCGAATAGGAGCCCATGTCCCCGACCGAGTCGTCCCCCGCTCCGAACGACCAAGTACGATGCGAAGATCTCACCCGCGTCAACCGAATCGTTTCCGAACCAGATCCTGTCTGTCCGACTCGTTCGGAGCTGAATCGTGCCACGCAATGGAGCCGGATTCCAAACGAGCGAGTACGATGCACCATTCGGACAGCTGTTTCGACTCGGTCTCAGCGAGACGAAACGGCTGTCAGAATTGGACTTCGGGGGGCTGTAGCAGGCCCTCCTTCACCTGGAGCCCTCCGAATCAGTCGCGAGGGGGTGCGCATGGGTCCCCCCGATCCAAGCATGCACAGTGTGGCGGCAACATGGGGTGCCCGCCACAGGGTGTACGCTTTTCCCCACCCACCCCCTTTTTGCTCTGGGAGCCTGTGTACGCATCGGTACACAGGCTCCCATAGAGTTCAATGGGAGTCCGAGCGAACCCAGTCTGTCAGCATACAGCTGCATCGTACTCGTTCTGTCGGACTCACACAGCGCGATTCGCTAGGAAAGCCCTCCGGATCAGAGTCGTACGGAGGGCTTTCCTAGCGAGATCGTAATCGGCCCCTTAATATATTTTGTCATTACGATGAAATTCTAAATGTTGTAATAAACATTGCACGTTAAAAATAAAGTTAATATAAAAGAGCTATGCTATATTTTACTACTAAACTGGCAGCCACAAGAGCCGTTACCTTGCAGACAACAGGGCCATGATTTAAATGGTGCAGTAGCACGGGGCCCAAAACTTGTCAGAACTCCTCTAAACACATAACATTGCTATATTCAACTACTAAACAGACAGTCACAGCTGCAGTTAGCTTGCAGTCAAAAGGGACTTGATTTGAATGGTGCAGCAGGTGCAGTGGCACCGGGGCCAAAAGGTCTAGGGACCCCACTAAACCGAGATTATTGCTAAAATTTAAAACAAAACACGCAGTCACAAGTGCAGTTACCTTGCAGACAACAGGGTCATGATTTGAATGGTGCAGCAGGTGCAGTGTACCGGGCCCAAAAGATTTCAGAACTCCTCTAAACACCTAATATTGCTATATTTTACAGGCATTCATAAGTGCAGTTAACTAGCAAGTACTAGGGTCATGATTTCAATAGTGCAGCAAGTGCAGTGGCACTGGGACAAAAAACACTCCAGGCACCCCCACAAACCACTTAATATTGCTATATTTTATTCCTAAACAAGCAACCACAAGTGCAGTTACCTTCCAGACAACAGGGTCATGATTTGAATGGTGCAGCAGGTGCAGTAGCACCAGGCCCAACAGTTGTCAGAACTCCTCTAAACACATAATATTGCTATATTTGACTACTTAACAGACAGTCACAGCCGCAGTTAGCTTGCTGTTAAAAGGGACATGATTTGAATGGTGCAGCAGGTGCAGTGGCACCGGAGCCAAAAGCTCTAGGGACTCCACTAAACCCAGATTATTGCTAACATTTACTACTAAACGAGACAGTCACAAGTGCATTTATTTAGCAGGCAATAGGGTCATGATTTGAATGGTGCCACAGGTGCAATAGCACTAGGACCAAGGGTTCTAGGTATCCCACTAAACACATAATATTGCTTCATCAGTCGAGTACTCTGCCCCCTCAGCCGTATTAGGGGGATCGCATGGATCTTCAGCTTTCTCTGCTTTCTCCCCGATTACTTTGCAAGATTCTTTGGCAATTTTAAAATCACTCAAATCTGGTTCCCGGTCCGATCCCTGTGTGGCCAGGCTGTTGGCCTCAGTAGCTGAGACAGTCAACCTTGAGGTTAACACTCTGATTAATCTATCCTTGAGGACAGCTATGGTGCCTCTGACGTGGAAGCAAGCCAAACTCTTGCCTTTGCTAAAAAAGCCTTCTCTAGATCCTCTGATCCCTACAAGCTACAGGCCAATCTCGCTACTTCCAGCCGTGGCCAAAGTCTGTGAGAAGGCGGTAAATAAACAAATTACCTCCTTTGTGGAAGACGAAGGCTTGTTTCATCCAGCCCAATCAGGTTTTAGGGCCAGTTATAGTACTGAGTCTGCCCTGGTTGAAATGACTGAGGCCATCAGAGAGTGTTTGGACGCTGGCGGCAGAGCGGCTCTGATTTTATTAGACCTCTCTGCGGCATTTGACACCGTCCCTCACTCGCTGCTTCTGGCCCGCCTGTCTGACATTGGGGTGACAGGTTCTGCGCTGAGCTGGGTTGGTTCATTTTTGGACCAACGCTCTCAGCAAGTATGGATGCCCCCGTTTTCCTCTTCAACACAAGCTCTGTCCACTGGAGTCCCTCAGGGCTGTACTCTGAGCCCTCTCCTTTTTAATATATATATGCCTCCTCTGATTTATCTGGTTGAGGAGCTGGGTGCCAAGATCATCGCCTACGCTGATGATACCCAGCTCCTCTTCACTTGGAGTAAAGATGACTCTTCTCCTGCTCAGGCCAGAGCTTGCCTGTCGGCCGTTTTTAAATGGCTTCATGCTGCGGAGCTTAAGTGCAATGAGGACAAGTCCGAAATCCTCTTGTACAGTACCTTTCCCTCTCAGTTCAAAGAATCCCTTTGGCCGGCCGAATATCCTCTACCTAATTCAGATGGCCAACCTGTACAAAATCTGGGGATTTGGTTTAATGAGGATCTTAGGTTTACCACTCAGATTAAAAAATTAGCAGGACAATGTTTTGGTGCCCTAAGATCACTTAGGAAGTTTCTGCCACTTCTACCACAGCCTGCTAAAGAGATGGTCACCCGCGCCCTAATACTGTCGCGTATTGACTACGCAAACGCACTTTATGTTGGCATTCCTGGGTACCAGTTGAAAAAACTCCAGTCTATACAGAATGCCGCAGCCAGGGTTTTACTGAATATCCCTCAAAGATCAAGCATACAACAACATCTGCGTGATCTCCACTGGCTGCCGGTTGCGGAAAGAGTGAGATTTAAAGCCCTTACCATGGTGCATGCAGCCCTGTATCAGTCCAGCCCAGGCTATCTCAGGAAGCGTTTTAAATTCTACGTACCCTCAAGAAACCTGTGTTCTATGGCACAGTTCCTGGCAGTGATTCCACGTGTCCGCCGGGTGAGAATGGGCGGCAGCTCTTTAGCCTATAAGGCTGCCGTTGTTTGGACCGCACTCCCTTTGGAACTTTGCTGTATCCAAGATGCTAAGCTGTTCAGGAAACGGCTGAAAACACTGCTCTTTGTATAAACTCCTCTGTCTGACTCCCACTCTCTAGCAAGGTACCGCGCCGGGACACTCCTGAGTAGCCGCGCGTGATATAAATGCCTATAGCATAACATAACATAACATAACATATTTTCTACTGAACAGGCAGTCACAAGTGCAGTTACCTTGCAGACAACAGGGTCATGATTTGAATGGTGCAGCAGGTGCATTGGCACCGGGCCCAAAATTTGTCATGACCTCCTCGAAACACCTAATATTCCTAATTTTTACTACTATACAGGCAGACACAATTGTAGTTATCTTGCAGTTAAAAGGGGCTTGATTTAATTGGTGCAGCAGAAGCAGTGGCACCGGGCGAAAAGCTCTAGGGATCCCACTAAACACAGAATATTGTTAAACTTTACTACTAAACAGGCAGTCATAAGTGAAGTTATCTAGCTGGCACTAGGGCCATAATTTCAATGGTGCTGCAGGTGCAGTGGTACAGTGGCCAAAAGTTGTCAGAATTCTTCTAAACACCAAATATTGCTATATTTTACTACTAAATAAGCAGTAACAAGTGCAGTTGCCTTGCAGGCAATATGGTCATGATTCGAATGGTGCAGCAGGTGGAGTGGCACCGGGGGCCAAAAGTTGTCATAGCTCCTCTAAACACCAAATATTGCTGTATTTTACTTCTAAACAGGCAGTCATAAATGTAGTTATCTTGCAGGCACTAGAGGCATGATTTGAATGGTGCAGCAGGTGCAGTGGCACTGGGACCAAAAGTTGTCAGAACTCCTCTAAACACATAATATTGCTATTACATCAATTAATTCTATAATTTCCCTCTTTCATTTCGTTTTTCAAAATTTTGCTATTACTTACCCGCACTATACCACTAGTAACAGCACAATATATTGACTTTCTGTACATAAGTCATAACACTTTAACAGACTTTGTGTAACTTATATTGTAGAACTACTCAGCAAGCTACAACTTACAGAAACACAGCTGACTATTAATCACGTAGGCAAAACGTAATGCATTTACCAATGCTTGTTCAATTTATTCTTTGTAACCACAACTTTTTTCCATTCTCTTTTTTCAGTAGACGACATTTTTTACATGATTTCAGTCTACTTTTCTCCACTATTTTTACTGCAAACTTTTACCAGGCCATTTTCCTGAGTACATTTTGACAGGTTTGCCCTACCAAAAGCTGTCACAGGAAAACAGCGAGGGTGTGATAGTTATCACACAACTCAGAGTTTGAACCAAGGGCAAAGGGGTTTGTGCTAGGATTGGAATTCAACCCCCAGCCAGTAATGAGGGTTTACTGTCTATCTGTGAACATCTGTTTGTGCATTTCCCCATGTATTTGTATATTAGGCTGTTTTGACAATCTTTTTTAATTTGTTCTCGCCTGCCCATGCTGGTATGTCTTTCTATTTTACCTTCCACATGCCCCTGTGCCCTGTGGATGTAGACTTTTAAATCTGTTTTTCTGTGTCCCTTCCTTGCAGTGACCACAGTGCCTACACGTGCAGCATGTCAGTAATGCTTATTTTATAACAGCAGCAATACCTGACAAAACAGTGAGCAGAGGTTTTGCTAAACAAACAGGCGCACATTTGTACGTTCTTAAGTCATGATATACCGCAACGTGCCCTTTGTGTTTACTCTCTTCTGTAAAGGTCACGTCGCAGGTAGCCCCATCAAGGCCTGGTCGCCAGTCAGTTCTGGGTGAAATCACCCGTTTGACCTTAGCCCACCCCCGTTGGACAGCTGCAGGAGCGCGCTCCGAAGACCTGCGGCCCCGCCCACCGTCATCATTCAATGAGGCCGAAATCAACTCGTACGCTGCTCCTCCGGCCTTTGGGCCACGCTGACCTTTTTACAGCCAAAGATGCTCTCATTAGAGCCGATGATAATCTTAGTAAATGTTAGCGTTTGTCAGAAAGTGCGTAGTTGCTCAGTAAATAAGCATGAAACATCTTGGCATCATCTGTGATGGTACTACCCTTTAAATGTCAAAGCTGACCTGCGTGTCGTGTATGAAGCACAGGAGAAGAGAATACAGACCCAGCTAATGAAGGGTCTGCCCGGCCGCCCCTATGTGCCCAGCACCGAAGCAAGAAGCACATAATGTTATCTTGTTAACTTTAGCATTATAGGAGGGATAACTAAGATTCTCAAACTCTGAAAACCAGCGGCCAAAGAACCTTTTTGAAGCAGTTTGAAAGATTAATGTTTCTAATGGAAAGTATTCTACTGGAAGAATCACCTGCTTCTAAAGGAGCTCAGTACACGGAACGTCAATCATTTTCCCCGGCAGTACCTTATACTAGTTAAAACCACGACCTGCCATGTTTGCATTACTCCTATCTCATAAAAATGGGTGCATTTGAACTCGTATCAGAGAAAGGTACCAACAGCAAAGAAGAAAAAAAAAACACAAAATAGTTCAATAAAAACAGTGACTTAGCTATAAATTTAAGATCTCGTCAACTGTTCATCTTCACCTGGTAGGTATCCCACGTGCGATCAACAACCTTCTTTCTTCGTTGTATGACAGAGGCACGCATGGCTAAAACACGCGTGCCTCTACTATGCTGCCTAAACCACAAATGCGTCTGAACAATGCATTTGTTTACCACGAATGCCTTTAACACACAATTTTGTGGTAAGGGCATGCCTGGTATAGGGATAGGTGGTAAAGATCACAGCCTATGCCACCTGCCCTTAGTCCTAACAACTACCCGACCCCCCGGGCCCTAAAATGTACCCGTATCGACCGTGAGCCCTTAAAACTGACCCCCCCCCCGAGTCCTAAAAATTTCTCTGAACCCTCCGAGCCCTAAAACCTACCCTGACACCCCTTAGCCCTAACAACTACACTGACCCCCCGAGCCCTAAAAAGTACCCCAACCCCAACCTGAGCACTAAAAACTACCCGACCCCACCGAGCCCTAAAAACTACCCCCAACCCCCCCAAGCCCTAAAAATTACCCTGACCCACCCAAACCCTAAAAACTACCCCGGCCCTCCCATGAGCCCTAAAAGCAACACCCACCCCCAGCCCTAAAAACAACCCCGCCCCTCCAGGCCTAACCCTGAGCCCTAAAAACTACCCTCAACCCTTAAAAACGACTCCCCAAAACCCGGCCCCAGCCCCACTCACCTCACCGCATCCTCTCCCATCCTTCCTGCTCCTGGGCCCACCCATCTCAGCATCTAGAACGCGCATTGCCTTAACCACGCATATGCGTGGTTAAGGCATATGTGATGTTAAGGCAAGCGTGGTTGTGCTTGAGTTGGAATGGCACGCGTGGCTCTGCCCGCGTTGTTCAAGACGTTTCCCTTCTTTCTCTTGCATGCCCAGTTATAAATGACCCATCCTTATCCGCTAATGAGTTTGGCACATACTTCCATCCATAAATCACTACAATAACAATTTCTCACCCTATACTACTGACTGCTCCACCACCCTCACAGCCCATCCCACCATTCCCCAACTTTTCACAAGACCACTTTGCGCTTGTCATAACTATCATAAATGGAACAAATTCCTATGATTAAAAAGCAGCCAAACCATCACATGCACCAGATCATTTTAGTCGTGAACCAGTGTTCTTATACTAATTATTCACACGTGGCGCATACTCAACTTGCTGCAGAGTCAGACCTGCAGTGGGTCTACCTCCTATACACATACACCTAATGGTTCATGGCTCCATCTAGCTATTGGTCAGTATCCCAACTCTCCTTTTTCCCCATCATATTGGAACAACTGCTTATAATCACCTCAGTCTTCCAATAATGTTATTTTCCTCCAATCTGGTTTCCAAATTCTACACTACAAACAGCCTCACTGTCGTCAAACATTAGATGACATGCTACATGACCCAAAAACTGAGTTCCTATACTTTCCCTTGTCAACAGCACCCATCTCTATTACTGACACTATCTACTTTCCCCAATTCTGTGAAATTCACCTATGCAACCAGGACCCATAGAATTCTTATCTGCTCATGCATGAAAACTGTGACCTTCATTATAGAGCAGCACATTTCCAACAACTGAATACACATAAAATACACACATATACCTAGCAACACAGCCAAAATACTATTTAACAGGTCCTCATACCAGCTCCCCTGCTGCTGCACAAACAGCCCTTCATAGAGCCTTGCCCATGACTGTCTTGTAATTTTATTTACCGTTTTGCTTAGTGTTGTGCCTGATTGTAATTGTTTTCAATTTTGCCTGATTGTTGCTGTATTTTCTACTAGCGTATTGCTTTTGTTTTCCCCCGGTTCTGGTTGCGCCGTTTCCTGCTTCACCTCACTCCCACTGCTCTTTTTCCTGCTGTTTTCCCCCCACTTCCTGCCTGCCCCTCCCTCCACCTCTGCACCCCTCCCCCCCAGGACCTACTTAACAGAGGCTACAGCGTGCCAAACGCAAGCCTGTAGGCGTGCATTCGCGCCTGGACCGTGCTGAACGCCAGGACCCCTGGCTCTCTCGCCATCCGAAAATACACCTTCACCAAGCTCTGAGCCCTGGACCCCCGACTCGGCAACAACAACTGCTGCTGCACTTAGCCTCGATCTATGGCAGGACTTTTTACCTGCCGGCACTGACTCTTCTCCTGCAACTCCTGCTAGGAATCTGTGTGCCAGTGAGAAAGATTTACTATCAGTTCCTCATATTCGACGCTGTAGATGTGGTGGAAGGTCCTTTTCCTACTTGGCCCCCACCGTCTGGAATGAATTGCCATTTTCTGTTAGAACCTGTCCTGATTATAACATATTTAGTAAAGAACTAAAAACGGCATTGTATTAGATTTGGTTGTCGCCTTCTGTACTGACGGTGTGCTGAGATATCCCGGTTTGGGTGATTCATGCACGTTATCAAATTAAATCATTAATTCATTCATTCACCCGCATGCAGGATGACTACCAACACACCGAACATGACTACTTCAGAGCAACTTCACTGCCTTCTGCTCAATGCACGATCAGTCTGCAAGCATGCCACCGAGATCTGGAACACCATCACATCCACCCCCAACGCCATCTTCTTCACTAGGACCTGGCTCAGTCCGTATCCGAGCCCAGCATCACCTCGGCTATGCTCGACGGCTACAAGATAGCACACCGAGACCGAATCACCATCATCCACAAAGCAACTTTCCATTGCACTACCACCGCAGATGGCATCAACCCAATCAGGGAACACCTTAACTTCCAACTCCAAATTGAGGGCAAAACTGCCATCAGAGGTACCCTCGCCTATAGACCTCCAGGAACATTCCCCAGCTTCTTCGACTCCATCCCTGATTTCATTGCACCGCTCGCCATTGACTTCAAACGGTATATCTTCCTCTGAGACCTCAATTTTCACCTTGACGACCTTAAAGACACCATCACCGGCCTCACCCAACTAGTCAACAACCTACACACATCGCAGGACATACACTTGACCTCATCTTCACCGTCAGCGACAGAGTCAAGCATAGCCATGTCACCGAGCTCACCTGGACAGACCACGCCAACCTCCACTTCACCATCACAGGATACCAAGGCACCACCTCCAAGCCGCCCAACACCTCACACCGCAGTAGGAACAAAGTATCAGAGAGCCCGTGGACCGATGCCCACCACAAAACACTACTGAAAGTGACTTGAAAGGAAATGACGCACCAGCAAGGACCCTACAGACTGAGCCACATTCAAGACATACCTCACCCATACCACCAGCTCCTGAAAGAGATGAAAAGGAGCGCCCGTGCTGACCGCATCGAAGCCAGTTCTAACCCCAGCCGACGAAAACATTATCAATCCTACCCAGCAACTCTGCGATACCCTTGCAGACTTCTTGCACAACAAGATCTACACTACCTACAAAAACTTTGAACCTCAACCCACCACCGATGACATCCTCAGCCTCCTCGCTCCCACAGAGGAAATCCCCGACCACCTGCTCACCACCTGGGACCTGCTCACCACACAAAACACCACAGCCATCATGAACTCTGTCCACTCAGGAGCACCCATAGACCCCTGTCCCCACCACATCTTCAACTTTGGGAGCAAAATGATCATCAAAGAGCTTACTGGCATCTTCAATGCAACCATCACCAAGACTGCCTTCCCCGAAGAATAGAAACACGCAGAAGTCAAACCCTTTCTAAAGAAACCATGCGCCGACCCCAGCAAACTCCAGAGCTACCGTCTCTCGGAATCCAAGAAAATCATTTGCAGAGTCCCTCAAGGCTCATTCCTCAGCCCTACACTGTTCAACACCTACATGACCCCCATGGCCAGCATCATCAGCACCCATCATATCCTAGGCTGATGACACTCAGCTCATCCTCTCACTATCAGAAGACCCCTCCACCACATTGATCAAGTTTCACAGGTGCATGACGAGCGTGACCAACTGGATGAATGACAACTGCCCAAAACTCATCACTGACAAAACGGAAGTGCTGATCTTCTGAAACAACATCTCCCTGTGGAACGACTCCTGGTGCCCTTCCAATCTAGGACCATCACTCACTCCGACAGACCATGCCCGCAATGTTGGCATCATCCTGGACAGCAAGCTCACCAAGAAAAGTCAGATCAACTCAGTCTCTAACTCCTGCTTCCTCACTCTTCGCATGTTCCGTAAGATCTTCAAATGTCTCCCTGTCAACACCAGACAAATTGTCACTCAAGCCCTAGTCACCAGTCGACTGGACTACGGCCATGTACTCTACGTAGGAATAATCTTGCTTCTCCTGAAGAGACTGAAGACCATACAGATTACAGCAGCCAGACTCACCCTTGACCTCCCAAAGCGGGCCCACATCACCTCCCACTTCAAGAAGCTCCACTAGCTCCCCATTCAGAAGAGATGCCAATTCAAGATGCTGATCCACGCCTACAAAGCCCTACACAACCAAGGACCAGCATACATCAACCATCACCTGAATTCCCACCTACCCTCCAGACACCTGTGCTCTGCATCCCTCTCACTCGCTCACAGCCACACATCTGTTGATGCAACAGTGGAGGATGCTCTTTCTCCTAGCTCATTGCAAAGTCCAAGAACGACATCCCACTTCACCTCCGGACTTCATCCTCTCTACTGGAATTCAAGAAAGGACTCAAGACCTGACTGTTCAACGGATCCCTCCCTAGGAGCAGGGTTCTCAAAAGCTGGATACCCTCACGGGTGATTAGCCGCGCTTTATAAGTCCTGTTTGATTGATTGATTGATTGAACTCAATAATGTTCAGAACAGTCAACCGTTGAAATAGATTATGACTCTTCTTCACAAAGACGTTTGGCCCAGATCAGCTCTCTGACATCTTATCCCAAAATACATCTATTTTAAATCTATGATTCATTAACTCAGCCTTCTAATCACACTCAGGTCATCTTGTGACATATCAAAATTCTGGTCCTTGCACATTCACAGCACTTTACATTGGAACTTCCTGCCACCAAACATTCATGCTACTTCCACTTTACAAGCATTCCAAATAGTGCTACAAGATCACCTTCTGAAACCTAAAACCGAGGTATGATTCCACTCTGCACTTTGCTGCAAATGTGTACATTTCATACTTGTATGTTCCATTAGTTAGATATACGTTTTGGCATTAGTTATGTGCTGCTCTCCACCACATCTACACACAGGTGTAACTCATCCGTATAAGCGGTTCCACTTGTCTAAATTATGTTAACAACCCTACATTCATTGATAAATGTACTGTGTTCGCTGTTATGTAAAACATTTCTCTTCAAAACGTTACCATTGCTAAATAAAATATGATACATTTATAAACAGAAAAAAATAAAAGTTCTATGTAGAAGAAAAGTAAACTTCCAGTGATTAAGTTGTTGATTCCCCCATATACAGTTCAGAGGCATTTCAGACCTGCCCCTCCAAATTCCTTGTGGGCCCAAAAGTATGTTCTACTTATTGAACCTGCACACATATGGAAGTTTACCCTGCAATGAAAACGTCATAATTCCTTGCCAACTAAAGCAGCTTTCGAACCTGCAAATTTATGGATGTTCACTCAGCCCTTCCCAGATAAATCAGTCGATCAATCAATCCACCCATCAGTGAAAAAGGAAGCCAACAGCACTGAAACAAGCTAAAAAGACAGTAAATGATAATTTACTCTAGTTGTAATACTTGTTTGGCTTCTTAATATCTGGGTCACATATCCTTCTCAAATCTATTCTCTAGTTACAAGATGTTTTTGAAGTAATTTCTGATTTAGAAATAACACTGTAATGGGCGTTATGAAAAATACAACACGCATAAAATACTGCTGGCCACATGAAACCTACTGTTAGACCCGGGGTTCAAATCCCCTACCTCTGCCACCCAGATGCTAGAACCAGGGTTCAAATCCCCTGGTTGGCTGAGGTAGGTACCCGCGTTCCAACGTCAGGGAAAGGAAGGTCACCTTCTGAGATAGCCCCGCTCACCCCCTCAGTAGCTTGGCACGAGCAGCCAGGCTTATCTTCAAGGCAAATGTGTAAAGTATTTGCAATCACGCTCACAGTAACCCAATGATGACACCACAAATAGACTCCACACGAGTTTTATAAAACGAGTATAAATTTTATATAAAAAGATATACGATAAGACCACACAATATAAATCCAACATATGCGTATTTGTAATATTCCTCCTGGCCGGTTGTTAGGCCAGCCAGCCCTTAGCAGTTCTGGCGATATTAATGAGCACTTCTAAACATCCTACTCTAATCCTAACACCCTGTTATGCAGATCGTAATGCTAGAATCAGGTACTGCTGCAATGTAAAAATAATGCAATGCGTACGCAGCAATCAGGCACTTTGCGATGTAAACATAATGCAATGCGTAGCACAACAATCAGGTACTTTGCAATGTAAAAAATAATGCAATGCGTAATACAACCACCAGGTACGTCGTTATACAGATGTAAGGCAATGCGTAATACACTAATCAGGTAGTTCGTTATGCAGGAATAATGCAATGCATCATACGCTAATCAGGTAGTTCGTTATGCAGAAACAAGGCAATGCGTCATACGACAATCAGGTAGTTCGTTATGCAGAAACAGTCCAATGCGTCATACACTAATCAGGTAGTTCGTTATGCAGAAACAGTGCAATGCGTAATACTCTAATCAGGTACTTCGTTATGCAGAAATGATGCAATGTGTAGTACGACAGACAGGTACTCCGTTATGCTGTAATGGAATAATGCGTAATACACTCAGGCACCGATCACTGTGCCGTAGGCGGTCTCTCCGCCTCTCCTTCTGACTTGCAGTCAGACTCTCAACAGTTGCCCCCAACACAGGTAAGATGTAACCAAAAAGTGCAACTCCACACTCCGGCCCCTGTACTGCCACTCCCTTGGCAATACGGGCCGCGTTACGAGCCGAAGCAGAGGCTTGCGCTGCCGGAACAAGAGAGAGGCAGAGAGCGTCTCCCTCCGAGCCCGCACCCCGCCCCAGGAGTCGACACACGTTACCTGGGGGGCGTGAACTCACTCTCCTCTCCTCGTCCAGCGGCTGGGCTTCCAATGCAATCTTTGTCAATTGGCAACGGCGGGCTCGGGCCGGCGGCTCAGCTCCTCCGGGGCTGCCGGTCCGGGCCGCTACAGTTACGATGATCTCAGGCTGCCACAGGGCACACGCACACAGCATCGCTGAGACTTCCTTGAACTTTGAGTGCACGATCACTGGGCACTCCACATGAAGGTCTCAGGCTGCACGAAGATCACGCGCGCAGCGCCGCTGAGACTCACTTTAACTCCGGTGCACACGATAACAAGGCAAATCCTCACGAAGGTCTCACGGGGCCCAACGCACCCGCACACAGCGCCGATGAGACTCACTTGGATTCCGGTACACACGATAACAAGGCAAATCCTCACGAAGGTCTCACGGTGCCCAACGCACCCGCACACATCGTCGATGAGACTCACTTGGATTCCGGTGCACACTATACTGGACAATCCGCACAAAAGGTTCAGGCTGCACGAAGCACACGCACACAGCGTCGCTGATCCTTGCTTGGACTCCAGGTGCCCACGATCACAGGGCACGCCTTACGAGGGTCTCAGGCTGAAACAAGCACGCACACACAGCGCCGCTGAGACTCTCATGGAAACTTTTGTGTTCCTGTGTTTCCGCAACAGGGAGCCAGCTCACCTCGGGCCCTTGGGGATAAGTTACTTCAGGACACAGCAAAGTCCTTCAAGCAGGGGGACACAGCACACAGCAAAGTCCCTTTAGCCTTTTCCTTGGTAAAAACAGCAAACTGCAGGCCAGCCCCAGAACACACAGCAAGGGTCAGTCCTATCCTTCAGTCTATTCAGTTGTTTCTTCCTTGGCAAAGGTCCTCTTGACCACGAAGTAGCTCCAGTCTTGTTCACACTTGATCAAGCCATTCTCCAAAGTTCAGGGGCTTCAGCTCTCATAGGTATACCCCTCAATGGCTTTGAAGTCTTTGTGTTCAGGGGGCACTGACCCCTGTTCAAACCAGTTCTGGGTGCCTCCCAGCCAGTGACACCTTTATCCTTTGATTAGTAGGGGTCTGGATTCTCAATCACTCAGCAGGAGATGGGACAATTGTTTTATAGCAGCAACCCAGGCCTCTTCACCGCTAGGGGCTACTCCTCCCCCCTACACTCCAGAAGCAGGTCAGCCTGTTGCTGTCTCACCTCCTCTCCTGGGTCAAGACATTCCCCAGATCCTATCGCTTTCAAATCCAGACAGTCAATCCACAGCCAGGCAGAGACACACAGAAATGTTAGAGCACAAAAACTCAGCCACTTCTAAAAGAGTGGCTTCTGAACACACAATGCAAAAACCACCTTCATAAAAAGATGTGTTATTACATTGTGAGTTCAGGCATACTAAACTTCACCTTTCCATCTTAAGCCTTTGGGAAGATAGGCTGGAAAACATATTACACAGCCTCCCCATTCTGTCCTATGGGTAAGATGGCCTTTCAACAGTGAAAAACGAAATGGAGATTATTTCACTGTCAGGACATGGTACACACCTTAGTACATGTCCTACCTTTCACATGCACTGCACCCTGCCCAGGGGGTACCCTAGACCTACTATAGGGGTGTCTGATATGCATAGAAAGGGAAGGGTAAGGTCTGGCAAGTGAGTGCACTTGTCAGACAACATGGCAGTTTAACAAACTGCGCGCAGGCCCTGCAATGGCAGGCCTGAGTTCCCTTTTTAAAGCTACTTGTGTGGGTGGCACAATTCGTGCTGCAGGCCCACTAGTAGCATTTGCATTACCAGCCCTGGCACACATAGTGCACTTTACTAGGGACTTTACTAGTAAGGCAAACATACCAATCATGGACAACCAATTACCATTACACTTTATACAGGGAGCACTTGCACTTTGACACTGTTTAGCAGTGGCAAAGTGTCCAAAGCATCTAAGTTGGCAACACAATGTCAGAAAAAAGGTCTAGGGGGAAAGCAAAAAGTTTAGGGACTTTAGCCAAAAAGGGCCAAGTCCTACACCTACATTATAGATGTTTACAGTGTAGACAGCAAAACAACACCCTTAAAACGCGCTTTAGGCCAAGTTTCTGCAAGAAATGAAAGCACTCAGATGTTGGGTAAAGATTTTTTATAACAATGCCAACATGAAAAGAATTAGAGTCAGCGTTTAATTTTAGCCGGTGGTTGCCAGTGGGTATCCACCAGCACTCATTTATGGCGACTGGCACTGATTTTATCTTCTCAGACATTGCCAGAGAGCACAATGGGAATAGAAGGAGGAAGAGAAAGGCAGAAAAACAGCACAAAGGGAAAAAGAAGGAACCCACAAGAGTGAGATAAAGGGGAATGGAGAGTCTGGCAATGGCATGGACGTCATTTAGGGGTTGCAGCTGGGACAATCTCCCTTATGGGCAATTTCTCTATCTTAGACAGAACTGCAGCAATGTTAGTGACTATGATTTACAGGCCACTGAACTTAACACCAATCTCAGAGTGCGCAACTAACCCCCCAGGACCATGACCATGGTACGCAAGAGAGCTAGAAACAATCACCGGGCAGCACTATTAGAACCCAAAACCAGGCCCAATGATGATATTATCACATGTCACCACTTTCACTTCCAACTTGAAGTGTTTACAAAGGATTGTACAAAAACACTGGCCGATACTGCACTTTGGTTCCCTCAACATCCTTCTTCCACGCTTTGCGTTTAAACACACACAGCAACTAAGAGACATGTTGATACATACAAGACCCTGGCAAATTCCTAGGTCAGAATAACGCCCACTTTGGACCCGCCATCCAGTTACAGGACACTACCCATGTGGGTTATGTGGTGTATGCCATCTCACCAAAACAAAAAAAGAAATCAGGCTAGATCATTCACATATATGGACAAAGAAAGGCCATACCAACTGCAACACAAAGAACTGCGCACATCTCATCACCTGTCCCTGGATGCTTAGATACATTGGGATGACAACAAGACAAGCAAAAACTGGGGTCACAGAGCACAGCAGCAACATACGGTGCAAACGAAGCACCACCATGATGAGCGCACATTTCCTGGCCACCAACCACACCCCTGATGGCCTACAGTGGACCATCCTGGAAGCACGTAATCAATGGGACAAACAGACCCTGTTCTGGAGGAAACAACACTGGGTCTTTCGTCTAGCTACCCATATTACAGACTTAAATGATGACATTCCCTGGAGTGAATTAGACACTTGAGGCTGCAGTTGCCATGCTTCTGCACACGGATGTCAGAAGGTGATGGCATCTCACCTCCGTAAACAACCCAGACACTTTCCGTCATTGTTACTACAGTGCAACTTGACACATAGCCAGCTACGTGATATTCTACCGTACCATCACTCACATGTCACCTACTTACTACTATATGATCATCTAACTGGCCATATGAACACATTCGGGACATATGATATTCAGTCAGCAGATGGTCACCCATACTCCCTCCGCCATTTACATTACCTACCATGTCACAGGTGTCTGCCCCCTCCTGTGGCCTTTAAATACCTACATATGATACACTTCCTGTCCTGACTACTAATTGTTTAGATATTTCTTTCTTGTGTTATATACAACCATTACATACATCTGTACCATATATCTTTGAAACTCACATAAGTGACCATTACCTGGCCATGTGGATACTCTCTGTGTTTTGATTAAACACAGTGTAATACCTCCATATACAGTATTCACTGTCCAATATCCTCTTTTCATAGGTCCTTATATTTTGCCTGCCTGATCATCTATGTCATGACTCCAATTTCCTTTGACTATTTCCCTGTTTTGATGGGCGTCTTCCCTTTCCAAGATGGCGTCTGTTTGAATCTAAACAGGGCCATCTCCAAACAACGGATCCCAGCCCCGGCTAGTGCGCATGTGCTGCACTTGTGCCACATCCGCACTTGCACCAGTCGGCACTCATCGGAGGTACAGCTATGACACCCAACGAGCCCACATTTACTGCATTGGGGTCATTCCTTACTTGCACCAACCAGCGCCGGCACCTGTCAGAGGAACAGCTATGACACCTGACTTGCCACGTGGGTGTGACCTAACCATTTGGAATATCACGACTAGGGGGAACGCTTATCCCCAAACATGGCGGCCGCATCTTTATTGCCTTCCGAGGGCTGGTCTAGTCACTGCCAGCCCGACACCAGCACACCTGTGAACGCTCCCGACCACACACACCTGTAACCAATCTCGCCACATTTATTAACACTCTTCCCCGCTTCATTCACTACCTCCAGGCCGGGAGAGGAGGGTAGGTCACGGGTAAATTACCGTGTGGGACCACGTGAGTACTAACAAACCAATTTTGCGTATGTTACCTTTTTTCCTTCATGTCCTTCAGCTACCTCCTAATTGGTACACCTATTTTTACCAGTTTATCTCCGTAGCTAAGCGCGGTCCTCTGCCCACACCTAGAGGGACACAGTTCCCACTCTAATAGGGTAAGATCCCTATTCCTTAATTTTAGAACATGCTACCCTACAATGTACCACGCCTTATTTATGTGTTTGGTGTTGTGTTTTATGTTATGTTGTGTTTTCCATGTGTAGTCACCTGCCTGTTTGTTTGCTTTACTGTGCACATTTCACTGCGGGGAGGCAATGCACGTTCAGAATGTTTTTTAACTCAAATAAAGGCATACTACATGTATTAAGGGAGTGTCAACCCATTCAGACAGCGGTGACACCCCAGATTAGCTGTCTCTTTTCCCTCTTACAGGATGGAACTTCGCTGTCCTGTCCCATAGCAGGTATAGTTGACAAATATTGATTGGGCACATCTAGTTAACACACCTCCTCTCCCAATCTGGTGTAGGGTAGGTGTCAACTATTTGACCCTGAAGAAATGCCCAAGATTCAGTTGGGCCATTAGGCATGAAACATGTTGAGCCTATGTCACATATTTTGAGCTGTCAAAGTTCATTGGCTCCTGTAATAGCGCTCTTTTGTTTTCACTCCTGTCAAGGGGACCACTGTTCTCAGTACCCCTTAGACAGTTTTAAATCACCTAGCACACCACCCTACACTTACTACATCGTCACTTGCATTCATCATTACGGCTAGAAATCAGAAGATCTCCAATAAAGAGCCACCTCGACTGGCCCGTTGGGCATTGCAGTGCCAGCCCAACAAGGAGCAGTGCAATGATAAAGCATGACTCCCATCTCGGTGTGTGAAGTCAATCACTGCTGATCAAACGGATCCCCCGATCCAGTCGATCAGCCCCTCTCCTGGTCCAGACCGACAGCTTCTCATTTCTTTCTTGCCTTTTCTGGAGGAACATCATCCTTCTTTTGTTTTACTACTATATTTAAGGAGCATAGGTGCTGGACCTGTTAATCAGCTCCTAGTGCCTCCCTTGGTTTACAATAGCAAAATCGGTGCCAGAAACACTGGGGCAGCTCGTCCTTATAGACATCAATTGTTGCTCCAATTGCCTTGTTTTTTGTCAAATTTTTTATTACACTAATAGTGAATAACAATATATTACTCACTATTAGTGTATTTAAAAATGGGGAATAATTAGCTTAAATTTGAATCTCACTGGCAGCAGAGATAAGAAAAAAATGCTTTTATAGGTATGTGTGATTGTGTGTGTGTGTGTAAGTAAGTGCATGTGAGTAAATGTAAAGGTCAAACAGCGAGTGATGTCTCTTCCGCTATCCCTGGCCCTTTGGTAAATTGACATTCATGGCCCTGGTGCTTTCAAGCATATGCAGCCTTGGTATTGGGTGCGCTGACATTTAATAGCGCTGCCGTGGGTATCTGTACAGAGCTGTGGACCCAGGCACTCATTCTCTTACAAATTAAGCACTTGTTGGACCTGCCCCTTTTGAAGGTTTATCCCAAACTTTTTGCCTTTTGCCTCCTATTTTTCTGACCCTGTTTTTATTGGCTTTTGGACTCTGGGCACTTTGCCACTGCTAATCAGTGCTAAAGTGCATATGCTCTCTGTGTAAATTGTGATTCTGATTGGCTATCTATGATTAGCATATTTGATTTACTGGTAGGTCCTTAGTAAAGTGCACTGTGTGTGCCCATGGACTGTAAATCAAATGCTACTAGTGGGCCTGCAGCACTCTTTGTGCCACACACAGGAGTAGCCCTGTGAACTTATCTCAGGCCTACCATTTCAGTGTGTGTAAGTGAAGTTTTAAACTGCCATGTCGGCCTGGCAAGTGCACCCACTTGCCAGGCCCTAACCTTCCCTTTTACTACATGTAAGGCAGCCCTAAGGTAGGCCGAAGGTACCCACATGGGCAGGGTGCAGTTTATGTCAAAGGCAGGACATGTACTGGTGTGTTTTACATGTCCTCATAGTGAAATACTGCCAATTTCGCTTTTCACTATTGCAAGGACTAGCTATCCCAAAGGTCATCATTTGAGCTGCCTTGTAACATTTTACTAGTGTAACTTTCAATTGGGAACAGCTAGAGATTTGGAGTTTGGGCTCTTTGACCTCAGAACTTCATAACACATCTTTTAGTAAAGGTGTTTTTTAAATAGTGTGTTTGAAAATGCCACTTTTAGAAAGTGGGAATTTTCTTGTTTAACCATCCTGTGCCTCTGCCTGCCTGTGGAATCAACATCTGGTTTAGACTGACAGGGGCCTGTTTGTGCATTCACTCTAGACAGTCACACAAATGGAGTTAAGGTGTGCCTTGAATATCCTGATGGCCCATCACCAGGCTGATGGGCCTTTCTGAGCTAGAGTGGTGGGAGGAGCTGTCACATGCACCTGAATAGGGCTGTCCCTGGCCTCTCACAATGTTGCCTCCATCCACCTTGAGTGTGTCTGAAGCCAAAGCCAGGCAAGGCAGGAACTGGTAAACTACAAAGACCTCAAAGGCAAAAAGGGGTATTAGTATTGGACCTAAAACCCCAGATTTTGAGAACACTTCTGGATCAAGAGGGCCCTGCCAAGACGAAGAGCTGAAGAGCTGTCAGGAGGAGTACTGCTCCTTTGCTGTGTGTTGCTTTGTTGGGTTGGCCTGCAGTTGCTTCTTCTGTCTGTGGGCAGTGGAAAGGACTGGACGTTTACTTTGGTGTATCCTGCTTGAGAAGATTCTCCATGGGCTTGTTGTAGAGCTTGCCTCCTGTTAAGAAGTCTCAGGGACACAAAGACTTCATCTGCAGCATCTCTGAACTCCACTGCTGGGAGTGCTGGCCTGCCTTGTGGTGCCAATTCCAGTTCTGGGCCCTTGGAGGTTGTTCCTGCTGCAAAAAGCATCTAGAAGACATCAAAATCAACGCATTGCCCTTCCAGCACCAGTTTTTCCAACGTAGCATCGCCGTGTGGGAGAAATTTTCACACATTGCCGCCACGTGGCCGAAGAAATTGATGTAGCACCTGCCCGCGGCTGAAGAAACCACCACAGTCTGAGATCAGCGAACCGTGTCTCCAAAGTCCGAAACCCCTGCACTGACTCCGACACAGGCCCTGCTCTGCGGCTGAAAAGATCTACGCATCATGGGACCACGGCTGAAGAAATCAGCACTGCGCCAGTTTACCGCAGCCACATTGACCTCCAGCACGCCCTGATTTCCACGCATCGCACCTATGCGCCAAGTTTTTCCAATGTATCACCCGCAGACCAGAACAGTCTTGGATTTCGATGCATCTCTTCCCCGAATAGTCCGGATTTGATGCAACACTTCTTCTGCGTGCAGCAGAACTGATGTATCGCCTCCCCATGGACTCAGGAATCAATGCATTGCCTTGTGAATTCTGACACATCTGAAGGTACTTTGTGTAAAAGCACTGCATCGATAGTTTTCTATGGAATAAATTGCTAAAACCTTTAAAAAGTCATATTTTGAGGTGTGTATGTTGAGTCTTTGTCATTTTGGTCTTTTTGATTTAAATAAAGATGCGTTATTTTTCTAAACTGGTGCGGTGTCCATTTGTAGTGTTTTCGCTGTGTTACTGTATGCAACATTGCCTCTGAGATAGGCCTGCCTGCTCGTGCCAAGCTACCAAGGGGGCGAGCAGAGGTTATCTTGGTGGTGTAATCCCCTTATCCTGACTAGAAGGAATGGTCCCAACTTGGACAGGGTGTATACTGCTGCCAACTAGAGACCCCCATTTCTAACAGCACTGATGACAGCGGACCAGCTCGAATAAATTGCACCAGTTGTAGATAAATTTGCACTGGTGATGAGCTATTTTGGACCAGTTTTGAAGAGACATTTGCAGCAAGCAGTTGGTACAAAATGCAAGTTTATCTCTAGTCAGTCAGGACACGTGTTGTTTTTGTACAAGCCGCCTGTGGAAATGTTACTGCAAAATTGCCCAGCACAGTGGCACAATGTACTCAGAACAAATGAAAATGTGGCCAACAGAAGTACAAATTAGATGCTTTGCTCCAAGTTGTTTATGGAGGAACTTGGGGGACAGTTGCGTGGGGTTTAATCGGTAAGGACATTTCGAGTGACCATTTTGGACTTTACAATCAGTCTGCTGGTGACACAAGTGAGTTTAGTTGTGAAGAGATTTGATTTCTTTTTTATTTCAAATAGTCTACAGTTACCATTACTTGCCTTGTGAAGTTGAATCAATGTAAGCATGCAGAGACATGAGAAGGAGCCAGGCAGAAAATAAAATATGTTTTGATCTTCCCAAAAAACAAAGGTTAGTCATGCTCTACACAGAAAGAGGTCAGATATTTTAGTGTGTGTATGTCTGTGTGGGTAAAGCGATGCAGAAAAAGAATGGGTCTCAATCCTATTATTTTGAACTATGGTGACAGTGAGTAAAAAGCATTGGCAAAGCCAATAGGTCTGGTGTTGTCCACCAGCCTTTGGGCAATTGTGTTTTCTGTTTTGTCATGTTTTTGCAAAACCTTATTGTTTGGGAAGTTGCTGGGCATTTGTCAATCTTAAAATAAAAAAATAGACTAAAGCAAGAAATGTTTTTTGGTCTAAAAAAAATCGCACATTACTATAGTACTCCCTGGCACTGAAAGCAACTACTTTGTGTGTAGATGTGCTCATTGTGAAAGGGCAGCATGCTCTAACTCATAGTGAAGTCAACCAAAGGTTGAAGTAAGGTGACACATTTCCCCTTGATGCATGCTCTGGTTAGTTGGAGAAAAATGTCATTGATGAATGGATGAAGTCGTACACATAATTTTAGTAAAATCAAAAGGTCTTTGCTAACACAGAGCTAAAAAAGCAACTCATTCTGCCATTGGCTGCCAGCCTCTTGCCTTTAAGAGATGAAAGAAAGAAAGAAAGAAAGAAAGAAAGATAGAAAGAAAGAAAGAAAGAAAGAAAGAAAGAAAGAAAGAAAGAAAAAGGAAAGCAAGGAAGGAAAGAAAGAAGGCAAAAATTAAAGAAAGGCATGAAACGAAGAAGGAAAGAAAGAAAGAGTGATAGAAAGCTGGAAAGAAAGTATGACAGAAAGATGGAAAGAAAAAAGGAAAGGAAGAAAGGAGAGAAAGCTAGAAAAACGAAAGTAAGAAAGTAAGAAAGAAAAGAAAGAAGGAAAGAAAGGAAAAGGGAAAGAAAAAGGGAAAGAAAGAAAACAAAGAAGGAAAGAAAGAGGGAAAGGAAAAGAAAGGAAAGAAAGAACGAAAGGCATGAAAGAAAGAATGATAAAAAGATGGAGAAAAAAGAAAGGGAGAAAGAAAGAAGGAAAGAAAGAAGGAAAAAAGAAAGAAAGAAAGGAGAGAAAGTAAGAACGGTGGAAAGAAAGAAAGCAAAGAAAATAGGAATGAATGAATAAAAAAATGAAAGCAAGGAAACAATAAAAGAAAGACTGGACAGAAAGAAAATAAAGAAGGAAAGTAAGAAAGAATGAAGGAAAGAAAAAGGATTTGGAAAGAAAGAAGTAAAAAAGAAAGGAAAGAAACAAGACAAGAAAGTAAGAAAGAAGGCATGAAAGAAAGAAGGAAAGAAAGAAAAGATAAAAGAAAGATGGAAAGAAAGAAAGAAGAAAAAAGAAGGAAAGAAGTAAAAAATGAAAGGCAGCTGGAATGAAGGAAAGAAGGCAAGAGAGAAGGATTGAAAAAAAGAAAGGAAGAAAATAGGAAAAAAGATAGGAAGGAAAGAAAGAAAGAATAGAAAGGCAGAAAGAAAAAAGAAAGGAAAGAACAAATGAAAGAAAGAATGAAAAAGGAAAGAAAGAAGAAAAGAGGAAGGAAAAAGAAAAGAATGAAAGAAAGAAAGAAAGAAGAAAAGAAAGAGGGAAAGGAAAGGAAAGAAAAGAATGGAAAGAAAGAAAAAAGAAAGGAATAAAAGAAAGAAAGGCATGAAAGAAAGAATGATAGAAAGATAGAAAGAAAAACAGAAAGGGAGAGAGAAAGAAGGAAAGAAAGAAAGGAAAAGAATAAAAGAAGGAAAGAAAGAAAGGAGAGAAAGCAAGAACGATAGAAAGTAAGAAAGATAGAAAGAAAGAAGGAAACAACTAAAGCAAAGAAAACAGGAAAGAATGAAAAGAAAAAAATGAAAGAAAAAATGGACAGAAAGAAAGAAAGTAAGAAAGAAAGAAAGAGAGAAGGAATGAAAAAGGAATGGAAAGAAAGAAGGTAAACAGAAAGGCAAGAAACACGACAAGAAAGAAACAAGGCATGAAAGAAAGAAGTAAAGAAAAGAAATAATAGAAAGATGGAAAGAAAGAAAGAAAGAAAGAAAAAAGGGAAGACAGCTGGTAGGAAGGAAAGAAAGCAAGAGAGAAGGACAGAAAAGAAGAAAGAAAGGAAGAAAAAAGGAAGAAAAGACGGAAAGGCAAAAGGAAGGAAAGAAAGGAAGGATAGAAAAGGTAACCAGAAAGGAAAGAAAAAATGAAAGAAGGAAAGAAAGAATGAAAAAGGAAAGAAAGCAAGAAAGCAAGAAAGAAGAAAAGATGAAGGAAAAAGAAAAAAGAAAGAAAGAAAGAAGGAAAGTAGGAAAGAATGTAGGTAAGAAAGAAAGAAGAAAGAAAGGAAGGAAAAAGAAAAGCAAAAAAGAAGGAAAGGCATGAAAGAAAGAATATTAGAAAGATGGAAAGAAAAATGGAAAGGGAGAAAGAAAGAAGGAAAGAAAGGAAAGGAATGAAATAAGGAAAGAAAGATAGGAGAGAAAGCAAAAAAGATGGAAAGAAAGAAGGAAAGCAAAGAAAACAGGAAAGAACAAAAGGAAAAAATGAAAGAAAGAACTGACAGAAAAAAAGAAAAAGGAAAGTAAGAAAGAAAGAAGGAAAGAAAAAGGAATGGAAAGAAAAAAGGTAAAAAGAAAGGAAAGAAAGAGGACAAGAAAGAAAGAAAGCATGAAAGAAAGAAAAAAAATAATAGAAAAATGGAAAGAAAGAAAGAAGGAAAAAAAGAAGGAAAGAAGAAAGCCAGCTGGAATGAAGGAAAGAAAACAAGAAAAAAGAAAAGAAGAAAGAATGAAAAATGAAAAGACAAAAGGAAGGAAAGAAAGAAAGGATAAAAAGGCAGAAAGAAAGAAAAAAGGAAAGAATGAATTAAAGAAAGAATGAAAGGAAAGAAAGCAAGAAAGAAAGAAGAAAAGAGGAAGGAAAGCAAGAACAAAAGTAAGAAAGAAAGAAGAAAGGCAAAAGAAAAAATGAAAGAGAGAGAAAAAAAGAAAGAAAGAAGGCAAAAAAATAAAAGAGAGAACAAAAGAAAGAAAGAACGAAAGTAATAGAAAAAAGCAAGGAAGAAGGAAGGAAAGATAGAAATAAATAAAAATGTGTTACATGTATTGCAAATTAAAGACGAGAAAGGCCGTTTTTCTTCCTGGGCAAAGTTTATTAAAGAACTCATTGGTGAAATTGAGTCCAGAATAAGCTTGTTCTAAGGAATTGTCCACTTATGTATTCACATGTATAATACTGAAGCTTAGGTTTGTGTACAGAGTAATAAGAGGATAACTTAATACAGGACAGTTTCAAATGGATGCAATCAGTTATGCCGTAAAATACCAACAGTCAAAAAAACAAAGGACACCAAAATGAATTTACAACAGCATTAGCAGGAGACAGGAACTGACAAAACATGGAATGTGGTCAGTGCTCACATCTGGTATAAAATATCCTGCTTTCACCTCAGGCTCTAAACACAAAGGCAACACTAAAGTAATTATAAAGTTAAAACAAAAACAATGCCACTAATGGGAACTACCTTGTGTGCAGATGTGCTCATTGTCATTGTAAGAGAGCAAAATGCAGTCACTCAGAGTTAAGATAACCAGTGGCTCAAGTAGGCTGGCCCACTACCCCATGCTGTTTGCTGTAGTGTGCGGAAGCAAAATGTAAATGACACAACAGACCAATGGTTAAAGAAAGGTGGCTGAAAGCCCTTTTAAACATGTATATTATGCACATAATTTTAGAATAATCAAAAGGTCTTGGCTAATGCCAGACCTAAAAATGCTACAGAGATCTTATTACCCTCTGGGGGATACGTTTTTGTGAATAAGTTTCAAGCAAAAGCAAAAACTGGCTTGTAGGCAATGCAGAAGATTTTGAAGTGTAAGTTCTTGACATCACACTGATACTGCAAGGCCTGAAAATAAGGAGATGATGAACATCACAGAGCTGCCCAGTGCTTAATTTGTGCTGGTGGTTTCAGGTGCTGTGCACCGGCACTTAATTGTGAACACCGGCACTTATAACAGCCTGCCACATAGTGGCGCAGTCTGTGCAATTTAGAGATGAGCAGATCAACAACTGTTTATTAATTACATTAAAAATAATTAATTCCTGCCGCCCAAGCCACATTTTTATAGCTTTGGGAGCCAGGAAGAGTCAGAATTATCACATCTGTAGGAGTGCTATGGTTAATAGTTGTCAAACTCAAAAAAAGTATGTATGGTCAATAAAAAGGGAAGGCACAGTACACACCTATATAGTCCTATATATGTTTGTGTATATGTATTTTTTATGTTACAGTTGTCAAAGAAGAGCTTCTTTAAGGATGAGAACCCTCACTCACCCGAGGATGACATGCTTCATCTTTGGGTTCCCTCCTCACACCTGGCCTGCAAGGTCCAAGGTGTGGGATACAACTCCCCTGCAGGGGGGAGCTGATGTGTTTTCAAATGAGTGATGTTGAGGGGTCAGTGAGGGGCAGAAAGCAACGAAAATTGTGAGTAACACTATCTCCGGAGGTCCGAATCAACTCTATTCAGTGGTCTACTGGGATAGGGTTAAAATGAGAGGACTTGGGGATTTAATCAAATATACCCCTGTAGATGGTCAACATGTTTCTGCCCATGGCCGACCTCAAATGGGGTTCAAGGGCTTTCATCAGGACCTGGAAAATTAGTCACTCTGCTAAAAAAAAAAGTGATAATAAATCAAAATATACTGGCCACATCAAAGTCAACCTGATCAATACGGTGGTGGCCCGTATGTATTCGGTTCCACCGTTTCTCTGGAAAAGTAATAGTGATAGCCAATATAACCATTGGTACTATGATGGCAAAAGGATGAACTCTTACATGACATACTATATTAAACAATTTCAAATCATGCTGTTAGTCAACATGATCATCTAATGTGTATCACAGGTCAAGGTGACACCCAGTGAATCCACAACTTGAGTCATTAGTAGTTACACTGGTATTGTCGTTGGCAATGCTGGCAGGGGCAATGGGTGGTTAAAGCTGCAGCAGCCTCCTGACGAGGGCCCTGGCACATATTTTAGTACAAATTAAGCACTGGAGCTGCCAGAAGTGGTTTTGAATAGACAGCAGACATAGGGGCAAATAGTTTCCATTATGAAAGTCATTGGTTTAGCCCTTGGAATGTGCATGCACACAAAGACATAAAATGCAGGGACCCCACACTCATACTGCTACCCTCACATAAGCACACCCCTCACATTGCACTGTCACAAACATATGCCTCACTTTGCACTCACACTGGCACAACTTTCAACCTGTATACCACTAAGCCTGCACTCACAAAAGACAATATTAATCCTCCATTCACACAGGCACACTCCTCATAATGCATTCACAAAACATGGTGGCTATCCTGCACTCACACACCAGCACTGCTCATACACAGGTACACAGCTCACTAGGAATTGGCTGAGTTGGTACAGATGGGGGCATAGAAGGCACAGGTTGAGTATGTGGTGCTTCAGTCCACTAGCGCAATTCAAAGCTGTTGAGGTAAGCTACACTGAAGCTTGAATGTCCACTGAGGTTATCTAATCTCCCATCAGCCACACTTAGACCAGCACTGCAGACTCTGTGAGTTAGATCTTTGTGGACATTTGCGGGGAAAAGTCTTAGCATCAAAAAAAGTCCCACTTGCCTTCTAAAAAACACAGTGGTGGTTTTCTTTGTAGTGCAGGCATATACTAAAATAAATAAATAATGCCAGCTGTTGAAATGTGTTTCACCCACTTAGTAAGCCACAATTTGTTGCTTTTGATCATCCAGTTTTTTACCTTTACTGGGGGTGAGTCTCACTACCTAGTCTCACCCACGGTAATTTCACTGCAATTGGACTGAGCATGTTTACCACCAGTATCCACCTTTCAAGATAAGGCCACTGCAATGCATTTAGTGTATGGGACACTGGGCTGGTTACACGTCAAGATGTGTGCACACGTCTGCGCACGTGTGTGGGCTGCTCGTGAGAGACTACTGTCGCGTGCATCCCGCTAATTGCACACAGGTAATCTTTCGGGGAAGGGACCCTGCCAGGATAGGTGCTGACTTGGGGTAGGCCATATAATATTAGTAGGGAATTCAAACACAGGCCAGTAGGGTTTACTGGATTATCTGTAGTGTCACTGTATTATACACAGGTAAAATCTGCTTTAAAGTGCAGTTTTGCTTCACTTAGGCCTACAAAGTTCAGTGAGGTGTCAAACTGGGGTGAAACATGCACACAGCGTTTGAATATTCAGGACCCAATAACACAAGTGCATACCTTATGGGTTAGTCAGAATTGTCATATTTTTCTGGCTCTGCTCAGAATCAGATGCCAGGCTTTTTGTTCCCCTGCTAGGCCAAGTTATTACTCTGCCCCTTAGCAGAGGGAACAAAGACCTACCCACACAATAGGAGCAGTTATCAGTGCTCTACTCAGTTCCTGAGATAGATGAGGTGGGGATAAAATCTACATCTGGTAATAATTAACTGTCACCCTGCATAAGGGCTGGGTCAGCCAAGGCCCACTGAACAAAGAAAGAAGCCCAGCTTTTGGAACCCACACAAGAGGGGCTCCCCTTTAAAGTTTCAGTGGGAAGGTATCTGGCAATAATGGCAGCTGGGGGTGGAGCTGAGACCTTAAGAGGGGCTATGAGCATAGAAAACATGACAGCGCCATATTGGATATTCCCAGAATGATGTTGCAGGAGGGTTGGGACAGGGTTGAAGTAAAGATGTAGCATCCTAGCACTGGGCAGAGGTGCCTGGCATCAAGAACTTTCCACCTATGCTTATGAACCCCAGCTCAAGGAAGAGGCAGAGAGCAAGACCCTGGACATAGACGGCAGCAGCAACACCATGGACAGCTTGAAGGACAAGGCACCTGATGCCCTGATGGACTAAGGACTCCATCTGCAGTAGACCCCCAAGACTAGGTGGATCTCGCCAGTGACTCTGGCCCCCATACACTCACAGAGGACCATATGTGGGGAAAGGCTTGGAATTCATTGCCCTGCAGATGCCCTACAAAGCGGGAAAGAGGCCTTGGGGTCTGTGGAGGGCAAAGCAGAGGAGAAGGCTCATGCAGGGAGCCAGTGAAAATAGCTCCCCTCAAGTTGCACCCCTTTTGTGGCCAGGAGGCCTACTTAAAAATGCCCCTGATGGCTAGAGCTCGCCACCAGGAGTAAAATGAGCACAAGATCAAGAAAAGTGGCCCAACAGGGTGCCCAAGGTATTCTCCTGTAAAGCTTTTGACCTTTGATCACCTCCCCCACCACCCTTAAGATCTCCTGTGAGGAGGGCCAAGCCCTCAGGAGTGGGCACATCCTTATTCATGTAATTTTGCTGGGGGTGTGCATGGGATCCCCTCCACTAAACGATCATTGTCCATAGGGTCACCTATCTCCCTGGGAGCTGACGGAGCAGAAACGGGCCCATTACCTGCCCCCTGTGCCCGTGTCTGGGGGGACAGGTTGCACCTACTATACCCCCTGCCCGCTCCTACCATAAGCACAGGAATCTGCATGGCTCCCGAGCGAGGTGGGAGCAGAAGGAGAAGATTACTACCAGCCAGGCGGAATCAATGAGGGAGATTGAAGATGCTGGCTCCCATGCTGGCAATGAGCAGTGCAGGCCAGGAGTGGATCTAGGCGGGCAGTGTGGGAATGGTCTCCCCACACTGCCCAATGATGGACACGGCTGTGGGTGCCACAGGTGGGACAAAGGTACCCATTTTTAAAAAAGAATAAAAACAAAAGGAGAAGCGCTGCATGAGTCAGCGTGCACACAAAATTAAAATAGCTGAACAAAGTTGCTCATCAAGCATTTATGCTCCTGATCCAGAGCACTCCATAGTGACCATCAAGAGCTTGTTTGTGTTTCCTTGCTTTCTCCTGTGTCCCAAGGAGGGGAAATGGCACCAGCAATGTAATTGTGGGGTGGTGTGGGTGCTGCAGGAGGCACAGGCCCCCAAGAATTGATTTGCCAGCTAACCCTATGTCTCCTAGGTCACAGGATGCATGACCTGGGGAGCATTTGCTACACATTTAAAGCACTCTTAGAGCTGGAGCTTTAGCTCTTAGGCTCATGAGTGTAGGGACTCCTAGTGGTTGGTCCTATGGCTACATTTTATGTGGCCTGAGTGTGTAAAAGAAACACTCAGACACATGGTATATATATTTTCAATGCATTATTCAAAGTATATTGCTGACAATAGGCTGTTTTTATTTAAAATGTCACCCCATTATATAATGATGTTACATCTGGTATAGGTGGGGGCGGGTTTTGTGATTATGGGTTCATGACCCACAAGGGGTCAAAAAGGATTCAAGAATTTCATTCAAAGATATTTTAATCCACCTTGTGTATATATTTGTAAGTTGATGCCTAGTATTTAGTAGTGTGTATGTAATACATATACTTTTTCAAGAAAAATCATTTACTGGACAATTACTTATTGAGTGTTGTTACTGCATGCCAGCAGACAGAGATTACTAGCCCACACCACCCCTCCCCTGAAGGAGACAATTGTGGACCTATTACTTGCACAGGCCTCACATCCTGCACAACTAATAACCCCATTTTTTACACTAGCTAAATGTGAAGTGCAGGGGCGTCAATAAAAAAGTAAAAGCTGTACACTGGTCTGCCATCTTGTAACAGTATAAAATGATAGACTATGAAAAATACAGTTTCATGATGGTGGCATGGTTTTGCAGCTTGCAGGAGTAATGCCTTGTGCTCTGCATACAAAAAATGGGGTCCAGTAGAAATGGAACTCTCATTATTCAATTCACACTAATCTGCAGTTGTAGCTGAGCTGCTGGGGAATGAACTAAAAAAGGAAGTATCGCCTGAGGTTGGACTCCTCTTGATACAGAGTAACACAGAGTAAGCAGGAAAAATACTGTTTCTCAGACTACCTGACATCCAAAAGATCAGGGGCTGTCTTCCAGGCAGAGCCAAATATTGGCAACAAAGCTGAAGAAGGCAGGTCCACTGCCCAATTGCCTGTATGCTGCTTTGAAGTGCTGAACCAATATGTGATTGATCGTGTGCCTGATGAATAACTGAAGTGGGCTTACCCAAAGCCCATTTTCTCTAAGAAAGATTAAGTATTATTTTTGAGAAGACATGAGGCTGGTGAGGCAACTAAAGCAGTCTTTAGTTCAGACCATAAATACACAGAAATAAATAGAGCACAGAAAGCAGGAGTGCAGCAGGTCCTTGGATCTCACACATAAGACATACAGCACTGGTCAAGAGCATCCCAATCTTCCCTGAAAGACATGGAACAATGTATGGTAATGCAGCACCAGTCAAAGTTTCCTTCAAAGCCATGAAACAAGTGTCGTACTGTAGTGCCAGCCAATGCAAGCTTCCTTCAAGGACATGGAACAAGTGTGCTACTTCAGGGACAGTGCAAGCTTCATTCAAAGACATTGAACAAGTGTGGCAATGCATGGCCAGCACAGGTTTCCTTCAAAGACATGTAAAATGCGTGGTAATGCAGGGCCAGTGCAAGTGTGCTTAAAAGTCATGGAACAAGTGTGGCACTGGGCAGCACAATTTAACACCTTCCTTAGATAAAATAAATAAACAATACTTCAGATTTGGTACACGTGTAATGAATAGCATTGGGGTGGATGAGTGCAAACATGACTCACACGCATAGCAAGATTTCCAAATACAAAACAGATACATCACAGGGCAGTAGTGCACGCTTCCATCACACCCATAGAACACACCGATCTGGCAAGAAACAATGAAAGTTTCCCTTCCATACACAGAACAGCACCTGCAGCAGCATTACAAGCCTGTGTGTAAACGCACACAATGTGTAGCATTTGGCAGCAGTGTAAGTTCCCAGGGCCGGCTTTAGGACGGTGCGACCGGTGCAGCCTCACTGGGCGCTGACCTGGGGAGGGGGTGCTGACCTCGGGGGGGGCTTGCTGTGTTTAGCAATGACCTACAATTTAAAAACACCTTCAGCAGAGTTCCTTGTGCGTCCAGTTTTCAGGCAGCATTAAAAATGTCAAGATAACTCTTGTGATTAATGTTCCTGCTTGGGAGAGGGATCAGAGTTTTGTCTCGCTATAAAGTAGAGCAGAGGGTTAATATGCCTGCTGCAAGAATGCGTACCATGCAGATTACAGATCCATATTTTATGTGGATAGCTGAGTGGATTGCTACTTTTGTCACAGAGATCCTTTTGTTATCACAGTTCATGAAATACAACCTGTTGGACTTGGCCCTTTTTGCAGGGTCATCCCTGAACTTTTTGCCTTCCTCCTGTACTTTTTCTGACCTGTTTTTGTTGGTTTTATGACTCTGGGCACTTTACCACTGCTGATAAGTGCTAGAGTGCATATGTTCTCTGTTATAAATTGATGTATGGAATAGTGACTCCATGTTTGGCCTATTTGATTCACTGTCAGACCCTAGTACAGTGCACTGGTTGTGCCCAGGGCCTGTGAATCAAATGCTGATGGTGGGCTTGCAGCACTGTGTGGTGTTCTTAGCATCTCTGATAGCCTCTCTGCTAGCCCTTGGCTTCTAGAATGCTTGTTGCCTAGAATGCGGGTTGCCTAGTGATGTTTAAACAACTGTTCAGTCGTCTTCAGCTTGCTGCTGGATGGGGTCTCCATGTAATCCTGTACCTGAATAAACGACATTTATTCTACTCTTCATGTGTGAGACAGCTTCTTGAAGAGGACGTACCTCCACATTTTGGCGACGGTTAACCTACGTGTGTCAAGGCGTGTGAGACCCCAACAGCCAATTATTTCCAGAAAAAAACCTCTCCACTTACGATTTTCCGTGTCGACAAGATCGATCGGCATCATTCAACGGCGGATGTTGTGCTCCTTTATCGCTCTTCCTGGAGTGTCTGCAGAAGAAACATGACATGAGCATACGGCGCACAACAGGACGCTGACGCTGTGGCAGACGGTAGGATCTTTCCATTTACTGTCTACCAAGCACTTGATCCTGTCCTTTGGCCGCGAACTTCCGGGGGAGGTATTTCTGGACTAAACTTACATAAATAACTTTATTGAAGGGCTTACCAACGCATTCATTCCAACTGCGCATGCTCAGAGGCAACGTTGCTCTATCTAATTGTTGCTGGAACGCGGCGCTGGAACGCAGCTGCCATTTCACGACGTTTCAGTGGCAGGCATCTTAAGAAGGTGTTTTCTGAATGCGCATGCTTAGAGGCAACGTTGCTATACCTGATTGTTGCTGGAACGCGGCGCTGGAACGCAGCTGCCATTTCAGACATTTTGAGAAGGTGTTTCCTCTGTCACAATGTCATCACGCTAATGTTGATGCGCACAGCTGTTCATAGAAGTCATTCACACGTACTTCTTCGCTGACGTGCACAGCTTCAGCTGTTTTTAAAAGCCATTTGCACGCACCTTTTCGCTGATGTGCACAGCGTCTGTATTTCAAGTTTACGGGCTGATTGATGTAGCGCTGACGCGCTCAGCCCGTTCTACATTTCAGTGAGGCGCACAGCTTTCAGCATATCAATATAAGCGCAAAGTAGTTAAAAACTACGCTGATGCGCACAGCCTTCTGTTCTACTACTCGCTGATGCGCACAGTTTTTTTGCAGTATAAAATTTGTGCAAATCATTTAACACTATCTACCACACCCTGCGCTGACGCGCACAGCTTTATTTTATTATATTTATTTATATGCTAAAACTTGTGGTTTATTGTGCATATATTCTATTTTGTGTTTCTTCTTGGCATTTCTAGTTTCTTTTCTTTACAGGATGCAGAATGTCACGGCACCCCCGTGTTTTCAGACTTCACCAGGTGATCCTCCTCTCTCTTGGCAGAAATGGAAAAAAGTTTTTGTTCATTATGCACGGGTCTGTGGCACTTCTTTGAGTGCGGAGAGAAAAACATCGCTTCTCATGCACTGTTTGGGCTCTGAAGGCCAGGAAGTATTTGAACATCTTCCTGAACTTTCTGATAGTGACTCTGCATCACTCAATGAGTATGAGATATGTATAAAAAAACTGGATCTACACTTTTTACCTAAAATAAGTACTGTTCTTGAACGTTATCATTTTGGAAGGTGAATGCAGAGGGAAGAAGAGTCTGTCCAACAATACATAAGAATATTACGGAAATTAGCCTCAACTTGTAATTTTGGTGCCGCCCTGGAAGAACGATTGAGGGATCAGTTCATGTTGGGTTGTGTCCAAGACAAGACTAGGGATGCTTTCTGGCAAAAAGACAATCCTACTCTTCAAGAAGTCTTAACAATAGCTAAGAGTCATGAGCATTCAAAGGCTTGTGTTGATGTCATAAAGAAAGATTCTTCTAGTGAAAAGAAAGAGAGTTCGGAAGTGAAGGTGGTTGTGGATAAGTCAGCGGACAAAGCTGTTAGACCCAAAAACAGTCTGACTCAAAAACGACTCAGAAAGGTTTTCAAGGAAGGTGTTTTAGGTGTGGTGACTCTGCCCATATGGCTAATTTCAAAGATTGCCCAGGATGGAAGACTATATGTAAAATTTGCAATAAGAGGGGTCATGTTTCCAAGTGTTGCAGATCTGGGAAGAGTCAAAAGAAAGTCAGTGAAGTTGATCTCTTTGTAGAAGATGTAGAAGAAATTGTTGTTTCCCAAATTTTAGGGGGTTCCTCTGATGGTCCTTATGAAGTTGTACTAGTCAATGATGCACCTGTTAACATGCTGTTTGACTCTGGTGCCAAGATTACGTTGGTACCAAAGACTTTCTATGAGAAAAGTTTACTAGGCAAAGTGACTCTTACCAAACCTGACATCAGACCCAAAGGGTATGGTGGTGTTACGATAGATTTGTTAGGTTATTTTTGGGGAACTATTGATTTCAAAGAAAGAATTATTCCTGGGAAAATTTATGTTTCCATGAAAGGTGATTCACTTATTAGTTGGTTTCACCAAAGAGATCTCCATATCTATCTTGATCCCAACGAAAAGCCATCTGTCTGTTTGAAAGAATTACCTCCTGTGAGAGTGGTTGATGATTCAACTCAAGATTGGATCAAAGCCTTTCCCGCTGTTTTTAGAAGTGAGTTAGGATGCTTAAAAAAATATGTCCATCGCATTCTTCTAAAGAAAAATACCGAAAGTTGCGAAAGTTAGAAATGTTCCTCTCCTAGTAAAGGAAAGTATGAAATGTGAACTTGATAAACTTTTGAAGAAGGGAATTATTAAGGAAGTTGAGTCAACTGAGTGGGTCTCTCCAGTGGTGATGGCTCGAAAAGCCAATGGAGAGGCCCGACTTTGTGTTGACTTAAGAGAGCTCAACAGGGCGGTGATCGTTGATCACTACCCTTTACCCAACATCACTGAGATGTTGTGCTCTCTTGAAGGGGCAAGACATTTCTCTTCGTTAGATCTAACTTCGGCTTACCACCAGGTTAAACTTCACTCTTCTTCAGAAGATCTCACAACTTTTGTAACCCCCTTTGGGACTTTTAAGTATTTAAGGATGCCATTCGGACTAATTTCAGCGGCCTCCGTGTTTCAAAGAGTGATGGAGAGCATACTGGGATGTCTTGAAGGGGTTAAAGTATATCAAGATGATGTACTCATTTTTGGGGCAGATCTTGGTCAACATGACACGAGTTTGAGGTCTGTTCTAAATTTATTACAAGATGCGGGTCTTACACTTCGGGCTGAAAAATGTAGATTTAATGTTGCAGAAATAGAGAATCTTGGTCATTTTGTCTCTGCGACAGGCATTAGACCAAAAGCTGCCCTGGTCAATTCTATTCTTGATTTACGTTCACCCTCGACTAAAGAAGAGTTAGTCACATTTTTAGGTATGGCAGAATTTGATCACAAATTTGTACACAACTTTGCTGGGAAGACGCAATCTTTGAGGTCTCTTTTGAAGAAAGGGTGTGAATTTGTGTGGTCAGAAAGTTTTGAGGAGGAATTTGTTGGCATAAAAAGGGATCTTAAAAATGCCCCGTGTCTCAGTAGCTTTGACCCTGCCAGAATTTCTTACCTCATGACTGATGCAAGTTCGACGGGACTAGGAGCTGTTTTATTACAGAAAATTGATGGGGAAGAGAGAACAGTTTTGTTTATCTCCAGACACTTGAGAGGTGCTGAATGTGATTATTCAGTTGTGGAAAAAGAGGCCCTTGGCGTGTTTTGGGCTATACGCAAGTTACGAAAATTTCTGTGGGGAAAGGAGTTCAAGGTTTTGTCCGATCACAAACCCCTAAAAGAGGTTTTTACAAAGAAGGGTATTGACTTTGTTTCCCATCGCATTCGCAAATGGGTAGTGGCCCTTCAAGAATTTGAGTTTGAGGTGTCGTATTTACCCGGTGCAAATATCGTTATCGCTGATTGTCTTTCAAGACTTGGTTCTGCTAATAATGACGAAGTCGATGATGTAGAATGGTTTGGAGGAGAGTACATTGAAGAAGAAGTCAATGTTTGTTTGATCACTGAGGGGATAATATCTGAAAGTGAATGGAAGCAATGTCTTGTGGGTGATGATGTTTTGCAAACGGTCATTACTATGGTTAAAGGTGGTTGGTGTGAGAAGAAGGATTGTAGTGAGGTTCTCAAAGGTTTTTGGAATGTAAAAGAAGATTTGGCTGTAGCGGTTGAACTTCTTTTGCGTGGGAGTAAGCTTGTTCCTCCTTTTACTTTGAGAAATAAGCTGGTCAGTAATGCTCATGCATCACATATGGGCATTGCTAAAACAAAGGAAAGGATTAGAGAAGCTTACTGGTGGCCTGCCATGGATGTTTTTGTGGAAAGAATTGTTCGTGACTGTGTTGAATGTGCAAATTGCGACAAATTACTTAAGTGCAGAGCTCAACCCATGATTGTTAGGGAGCAAGCAGTTAGTCCATGGTCCGACATCTCGATAGATATTTTGGGGCCTGTGAGGTTCAGTGCTCAGGATAGGTATGTCATTGTCTGCATGGATTTGATTTCTCGGTGGCCTGTGATAAAGGTGGTTAATTCAGTGGAGACTGTTGTGGTGATTGAATTTTTGGATGAGATTTTTGAGAGTGAAGGCGTCCCGCAAACTCTCTTGTCAGACAATGGCGTACAATTTACTTCAAAAATGATGCAAGATTTTCTGTCTTTGAGAGGAATTAAGCACAAGAGGGCTTCTTTGTACCATCCCCAATGTAATGGTGTTGTAGAGAGGATTATCAAGGTCTTGAAGGAGTCTATGCAACAGGCAAGATCCTGTGGTGAAAATTGGGAGGTGGCATTAAGAAAGAAGGTCAGGGAGTATAGATTCACTTCCCATTCATCTACTGGTGTGGCTCCTTTTCGTTTGTTTAAAGGTAGAATTGCGAGTACTGAAACTGTTCCTTTGTGGGTGTGTGACAAGAGGTCCTTAGTGTGTGACAATGTGGGGAGCACGGATGGATGGAGAGAAAAGGAGAAAAGTTTAATGGATGAATGGAAGGTTCGGTATGATGAAAGGAAGGCTGTCAAGAGTACTGTTGTCAGTGTTGGAGATTGGGTGAAAATTAAGTCTCCAAGGAAAACAGGAGGCATTTCCAAGTTTAGTAAGCCTTTTCAGGTTATTAAAGTGTTTAAGAACGCCATAAAGACAAGTGATCACAAGATTTGGAACCTAAGCAGGGTTGCAAAGTTTCATCCTGTACCATCCATCGATGGAACTGGTGTGACTCCCACATGTGAGGTGGTCCCGGAGTCTGGTGCTGAAGAAAGGGGATCCAGACCACTTCGTGTGAGGCGAGTTCCCCTACGGTTACAAGATTGTGTTACATGATGGTTTTTATGCACTTTCATTTTCAAAGTAATTTTTTTTTGGGTATATTTGTTTTAATTATAAATGTTCCTTTTCAAGGTTGTTGATTTGTGAAGGGGGAGGTGATGTGGTGTTCTTAGCATCTCTGATAGCCTCTCTGCTAGCCCTTGGCTTCTAGAATGCTTGTTGCCTAGAAAGCGGGTTGCCTAGTGATGTTTAAACAACTGTTCAGTTGTCTTCAGCTTGCTGCTGGATGGGGTCTCCATGTAATCCTGTACCTGAATAAACAACATTTATTCTACTCTTCATGTGTGAGACAGCTTCTTGAAGAGGACGTACCTCCACACACTGGTTGTGCCACCCACAGGAGCAGCTTGTAAAGTGTGTCTCAGGCCTGCCATTGCAGAGCCTGTGTGCAGTCTGGTACTGCCATGTCAACTTGGTAAGTGCACCCACTTACCAGTCCCCAAACCTTCCCTTTTCTGCATGTTAGTCACCCCTAAAGTAGGCCTGCGGGCAGGGTGCATTGTATGAAAGAGGTAGGACATGCCCTGGTGTGTGTGGCATGTCCTGATAGTGAATTACAGCCAATTTCGTTTTTCACTATTGCAAGGCTACCTGTCCCCATAGGCCAGAATGGGCAGTTTGATTATAACACCTTATAATCCTAACTGACCCAGGGAACATGGTAGAAAAATGAATTTAGTATGCCTGAACTCAGAATGATAAAATACATCTTTTAGTAAAGTTGATTTTAACATTCTGTGTTTGAAAATACCACTTTTAGCAAGTAGGTATTTTCTTGCCTAAACCATCCAGCCTGCCTCTGCTAGCTTGTGTATTGTATGTCTGGTTTTGTGAGTGACAGGGGCTGGGGGACTCCAGGAGACAGGGTGAGTCAGCACAGGGCTGAATAGACCTATCTGCATGTAGAGTGGTGGGAGGAGTGGCACCTGGGTCTGAATAGGGCTGTGCCTGCCTTCCACAATGCTGGCTCCACCTCCTGTGGTGTGTCTGATGACCCTGGCCCACACTGACAAAGAGAGAAGGTGTGCACTGGCAGAATGCACCCAGAACTGGTTTGGACTAGGTACAGGACCCTCTGCCTTCAGAGGACAAAGGATTTATGGGTATACATACTGGGGCCCTGACCCCAAGACTTTAGATCACTTCTGGAACAAACAAGACAAACCTTTGCTGAGGAGAGGAACCAGAGAAGCTGAAGGAGGAGACTATCCCTATGCTGTGTGCTGTTTGAGGGATTGGCCTGCAGTGGTTGCCGGGTTGCCAAAGAAAGGAGAAAGGAACTTTGTGCTACTTTCATCATCTTGCAGAACATCTCCAAGGGCTTGAAGATTGAGCTTGCCTCCTGCTGAAGTCTCAGGGACACAAGACTTCACCAACCAGCTCCCCTGAATTCCCTTGCTGGGAATTTGAAGTGCCTGCTGTTGTGTTGGGCCTTCTGAGAGACTGCGTGTCGCTGGGAGCTGGAAGCGCGACTCACAAGGAAGAAGCATGTCGCCGCTGCTGCAGTTGTCGTCGCATCGCCGAGAAAGCGTGCCGCCGCTGCCGCCATCGCATCACCGAAGCGCCTCGCATCACCGGAGATGAGTGTCGCTGTCGCATCAGACGCCGTCGCATCATTGGAGAAGCGTGTCGCAGGGCCTGTCGCGGCTCAGAAGATTCACCGAGTCGCCGCACGGCTGTCGGGCGTGCACGCATCGCTTCCCTGAGTGTCGCATCGAGAGGAAGACACCATTTTGTTTCATTACACCGGGTCGTCATCGCATCGCGGCGCTGCGGGTCGCATCGCCACAGAAGCGCAGTAAGAAACCGACGCATCACCTCCCCACGCGGTGAAGAACCAACGCATCACCTCCTCTCCGGTAAGGAACCGACGCATCACCGTTCTTGCGTGTAAGGAACCGACGCATCACCTTCCCTGCAACTCTTTTGTTTGTATCGCGTTACGCATCCAAAGGTACATTGAACATTGAGTGTCGCATTTACCATCTTTATTGAACTGAACTATTTTTTACCATTGACAGTCATATTTTTTAGTGTATTGTGGATTTTTGTCGTTTCGGGTCTTGTGTTAAGTCTATATAAAAATACTTATTTTTATAATACAACCTGTGTGGTGTCCATCTGTAGTGTTGTCACTGTGTTACTGTATGTGTTCACAAATGCTTTACACACTGCCTCTGAGATAAGCCTGCCTGCTCGTGCCAAGCTACCAAGGGGGTGAGCAGGGGTTATTTTAGTAGTGTATCCCCCTTACCCTGACTAGAAGCAAGGGTCCCTATTTGGACAAAGGTACCTACCTCTGCCAACTAGAGACCCCCAGTTCTAACACAACCCTAATATAGAACAGGGACTGTTACAAACTGTCATTAAAGAGCTGCATGCAAACTGCATAAAATAGGTTAGGACGTTCTGTTTTTTCCCCCCAGTCGTTCATTATCTATTCCTAATGTTGATGAAAAGTGTTTGTTTGGTAAGATATACATTCTTATTAGTAAAGTCAGCCTTTACTAGAGATTTAAAACAAATTAAATGTATGCGAGAGAGGGGCTATGGAGAGATGAGGGGAACTTTTGCCTAGTAGTCGTGAGAGAATCTGAGGAGATGGTCATGGGGGATGGGCGCCAAAAATGATTGTCGCCCAGGGCGCCAACAGCTCTAAAGCCAGCCCTGTAAGTTCCCCTCACACACAGCACATGTGCAAGATTTTTAGCAGCAGTGCAAGCTAAGATACCCTCATAAAAATAGGTATCATACTTGCAGCAACATCTAAGTTTATTACAGGCTCAGAATACCCAGAATCAAGTATACAAGTGGGAAAGCCACTGAAGGCTCGAGTCATATTCCAGCCTCTGGTTCAGGTCAATGTCCTCTTGAGCCGTCAAGTCCACAATGAGCTGAGTTTTTATGTGGCTTGTGTCTCTTACCCATGCTGTAACCTCGTTAACCAAGAATGAAAATTAAAGCAATAAAGTTTGATGTCAAACAGGAGCGACAAAGGGATGCCAATCTAGTAGCTGAATTACACAATGTGCCAACTAGAGAGCCTGGGTTCAATCCAAGCTTGACCTCTTGACCAAAGTGTATGACCCTAAGCAATTATTGTATTTTGTTGTGCCTCAAACTTTTTTCATTATTGCATCAGCTTGAAATTTCTTAGGATGTGCGCTGTACAAAAATCTCTCTTGTTTTTGAGTTAATGCACTATAATGTAGCTCCAAATAAAATAATAATGTAACGCAAACATATAGGGAGCACATGACAATTGACTTACCTTTTAGTTCACTAATGGTATTGTTGTCATGGTGGAAGCATGAATGTTTTTAAGTTCAAGTTTAAAAACTATCACATTTAATTAATGCCTCTCAATGCATTTATATAATCGGATGAAGTAAGGTCAAACGCTTGTAAAAGAAATATAACTTTTTGAATTTTGAAGTTATTTTATCATATTTTTACATAATGTTTCTTACACGATTTCCATGCCAAATGTTCCCATGGCTCAGCTCATGCCTGGGCTCTTAGAAACAACACATGCCATGAAAGACCTTGGCTCGGCTTTCCCTATTAATTTGTTGGCTCATCCACCTCTACTACAGTACTGTGTATAACAGTTACTCGAATTCCCCCCTCTCAGTATCTCACTCTGAGTAACAAGATCTTGTTATATGAGATTCCTGCTGGTTTTCATGGGTCTCAGAAGGATAACAGATTTCTATTCCTGGTTTTAATAAGGAAGAATTGTCCATTTGTGAATCTCACAACTTTTTTTTAAAGTGCATTTTTTTAAGCTTAAAATGAAAGAAACACTCAAATAATTAATTTTCCCTGTTCCAGCACTCTGCCCTAAGAAAGTCTATGTTATGTTACTAACCGCCATCATCTGTACTCCACAGTGATTACTGAGACTGCCTTGTCTTCAGAAGCCATGCAGTAGCACAGGCATAACTTCTTCTCGCCGGGCAGCCAGGGCTGAATGCCGCACTCTGCATTTACAAAAGTGAGCATGTGTCCTGCTTGGCCATTCAATGCATCCATAATGAGGCCTTCGTAGCGCCCCCATAGATACGTCAGTGGATTCTGCTGCTCAGAGTCTGACTCTGCAGCTTAGGGAATCGGACGGAGCTAACTGCAGCTCACAGTTTTGTAGGAGCTCTTGTGGTCCTAGTAGGCAATGCTGTGGGAACTAACTTAGGACTGTGGGTGCTGCAATAAATGTTACATCACTGAACTCAGGGATTCTTAAAAATCCAAGCATCACACAGAGAACAATTGCCACAAATGAGCCATGCCCATTCAGCGGGAGAATGGTAAGGGTGTAGTACGTAACTGGTGTTGCATTTAGGAGCACATTATCACAAATATATTACTAAAGCATGGTGTGGTAGCACACTGCCTTTTACAGACAACACATTTTCGAATGAAATGACCACTAAAATTGCACAGACATACAGTTTTACTGATGAAACTATATATCGCACAAACGATAATGTGTGGAATTTGGATTTCAGCTACTATAGCGCGCACCACCAGGAAAAGTGTAGTGATTTTCTTGATCCTATTAAAATCTTTGTTTCCTTCACACTTTAGAATAAAAAATGTATTAGTGCTTTCCTAACTGTTTATTTATTTTGAAATATTTGTACAATTCATTTATAGGTATTAACATTTGGGGCCCAATTACGATGTCGGACAGAAAGCCTCTGACCGCTGGTAGGTTTTAAGTCCGACTGCCGTATGAGGATGACGGCAGTTGGAGTTTAAACCTGCAGGGGAATACAACGCGGGCCTCAAGGAGCCCGTCAGAAAGGCAGCATAAATCCCTTAAGGACCGCACTTCCACCGTCGGGATTATGATGTCAGTTTCCGATAGCCATTCCATGTTGGCCTTTCTGACTTGAAAAGGCTGTTGGAAAGTGACATTGGGGCCCCTTTTCAGGGACCCCTACCCCCTCTGGCCCTCAGCATACTGCCCTAGGAGGGACCTATGGTGACCCCCTCAAGATCCTTGCACCGTGTGGCAGGCACCATGAGGGATGTTTACAAACTTCCTTTTTTCAATGGGAGCTTGTGCTGCGGGCGTTTTCAGCCCACTGCACAAGCTCCCATTGAAAAATTGAAGTTTCCGACTGCACTATATAAGCGGTCACATCTTAATTGGGATTGTGGAACCACCGACCCATGGTCGGGCGTTGTTTTCCCCGCAAGGGTGTCAACATCCTAATAAGGGCATTTGTTGTGTGTTAAAAGAAAATTACATGCTACAGATTGTCACATAGTTCACTTTACAAAATCCTCACACTTTGCAGTAAGAGAAAGAAAAGTAAACACCAGTCTCCATAGTAAAAAGAATAAGTGCAATTTGTAAGAAGACTGGGTTGACATTTGACATCTGTCTTTGAACACACAGCAAATGTGACAAATAAAAGAACATATTACTTACATTTGATAACACCTTATCTAGTACAGACTCTGTCTAACCAGAGATTCCTTACCTTAGAATTATCTCCAGGCATCAGATTGGGTCCGGAAATTTCCGAGCACAACCCCTTAGTGCTGGTAGGTGACGTTGTTTGGCTCTGCGTCTGTGCCAGAAGTAACACATGCAGTACCTAAATAGGGGCCACCCCAGCATGCTGACATCATTTTATTTTTGTGACTTTTCCATGCCAAAAGCGTGAAGCCACAAAGAATGCTGATAGACTGGTGTGCATCACTACGGACCTCAAGATGGTGATCCCTAGGAGAAATCCATTCACAGAACAGGGAGGAGGAGAGGGTTGTTAAGGAATCTGTGGCTAGACAGAGTCTCTACCAGATAAGGCATTACCAAAGGTAAGTATTCTTTCATCTGACAGAGACTTCTAGCTGCAGATTCCTGATCTTAGAATTGGTACCCAAGCAACACCTCTCTGGAGGTTGGTCTGCAAACATATTAGACCATCATGATGGACCTGACCGTCCAGGCATTAGTGCTTGTTGAACGTGCGTAAAGATGCCCACGTTGCTGCCTGATAAATGTCTAGGATAGGGACTCTGCGAGCTAACGCAGTGGTCACAGCTTTAGCTCTGGTGCAATGAGTGGCAAGCCCTCAGGGGGTTGCTTCTAGGCCAATGGGGCAGATTTTTATGCAGAGCACAATCCATTGTGAGATGGTCCGTTTCACTCAGCCTTGCCTTTCTTTGCTCTGACATACCCAACAATGAGTTGATCGTCTACTCGAACACTCTGGTGCAATCAATGTAGAATGACAATTCTCTTTTTAGGTCCAGACAATGGAGTCTCTCATTTTCTTCAGAAAGGTGAGGCTGGGCAAACAAAGTAGGCAAGGTGATATTTTGGCCTGCATGGAATGGCGTCTCTTCCTTCGGAAGGAAGGAAATCCGGGTTCTCAGAACCAGTTTGTCTTGGTAGAACGTCATGTAGGGAGGGTGAACAGGGAGTGCCTGCAGTTCACTTGACCCTCCTGCCCGATGTTATTGCAACCAGAAATGCTGTTTTGATGGTTAAAAGTGGAAGTGGGCATCTGTGTAGAGGCTCAAAAGCTGCACACATGAGGAAAGTTAAGACCAGGTTGAGGTCCCATGAGGGAAAAAGATTTTGGAGCCCCTTAAGTAAATGACTTGGGCTGGACTTTTCCCATGAGGCACAGGGTCAAGACTGATTTGCATATAGCTGGGTCTGAACTGGGGTGGCGAAGTGAGCTAACAAACGATGATGGGTTCAACCCAGTTCTGTGACTGTCTGAAAATTTTCAGCACTCCGTCCATCATCTCCTTGTGTTTGCTTTGTTCGCCCTAAGTTGGCAGGGTATGGCCAGACGTGGGTCCCTTGCTCACCTTGCCACTGGTTTCAAGCTAACCTGGCTGATGAGGGGTGTTACCCCGAAACTGGTCCGAGGATGCTTGTTTCCGGTCCAGGGAAGACCTGGCTTGGCAGTTCGGGCTGGACTGTTCCCATGATGCAGAGGGTCAAGACTGATTTGCATATAGCTGGGTCTGAACTGGGGTGGCGAACTGAGCTAAAGAACGATGACGGACTCAACCCAGATCTGTGACTGAAATTTTCAGCTCTCCATCCATCATCTCCTTGTGTTTACTCCAGTTGGAGTATGCACGTCAATTATGAGCCCAAAATCTTTTTATCTTTATTTTCTTTTTATTCTTTTCTATTCCATGTACGTAAAATGACGCACATTATAATGATTTTAATTAATCAAACAATAAACAACCATTCTCCTTCTGAGTCTGCCTTTTTGCCAAGAAGGTGAGAGCAATCAAAGGACATGTCCATGAGGGAAGTTTGGACATCCCCTGAAAAGCCAGTGGTTTCAACCAGAGGTGGCGTCTGAGTGCCACTGACGATGTAATTGCTCTGCCTAGCAAGTCGGTTGAGTCTAGCCCACATCTGATGGTGAACTTTGCTGCATCTAGCCCATCTGAAAGGGCTTCGGTGAGTATGACTCAGGACACCTCCGAGACCAAAGGCAACCAAATCCCACACCGTGTGTGTGTGTGTATCAGGCTAAAAGGCATGCTCTCCTGGGTGGGATGCTGGGTGAGAAAATTGGGGTCCCCAGGAGTGGGGCAATGGTGGTGGATATTTGTCCTGTGCACAGGAGCCCTTCTGCATGGCTCAGACCAGGCCCCAAGTAGGACATCCATAAGGATTTCATTGACAATGAATAAAGGTTCAGAGGGTGAAACTCCTGGCTGAAGCACTTCTGTCAAGAAATTTGTCTTGACTACAACTGACGGCAACTGAAGGTCCAGGAATTCAGCCGCCCTATGCATCACCATTGCAAATGAGGCTTCCTGTAGCTACGGTAGGAGGAGAGACCAAGCCAGTGCCCGGTGAAGTGTCTAACCTACTGGCATCTTCAGCTCCTCATGCCAATTGTCCTCTGGTTCATCTAGGGGATGATGGACAGCATAAAGGTCCTAAGACCCCTCCCATTTGTCTCCCTCTCCAGACCTATCAAAAGAAAAAGACACTGGGTCCGACTTGGAGGGTATGGTACCATCTGGCACCCCCAATCCGGCCTCCGTATCGGGGGAGCCGCTTCGCGAATGTTTGGGCATAGCTTCAGGGGGGCTGTTTGGGTGTTACACCCACCCCAAATAAATGTATTCTATAGTAAATAGTTGAAAACAGGTGCTTTAAGTTGGGTATTGTGAGGTGTTGGTTGGATTTCAATTGTGATTTTTACATACTGTTAGACTTGGCATCTTTTGGCGTGTTTCCCCTGACTTTTTGCTTTCTGACCTCCCGGTTTTGACTCTGTTTTTGCTGGTGTAATGATTCTGCGCACTTTCCTCACTGCTGTCCAGTGGGAAAGTGCAAGTGCTCCTGTATAAAATGTGTTATGGATTGGCGTTTCCATGATTGGCCTATTTGGTTTATGTGTCAGTCCCTTGTAAAGTGCTCTGCGAGTGCCAGGGCCTATAGACCAAATGCTGTTGGTGGGCTGCAGGACTGGATTGTGCCACCCACGCAAACAGCCCGTAAAGTGTAACTCGGGCCTGCCATTGCAGAGCCTGTGCGCAGCCTGGGGCTGCCATGTCGACTTGGCAAGTGCACACACTTGCAAGTCCCTAAACCTTCCCTTTTCTACATGTTAGTCACCCCTAAGGTAGGCCCAAGGTACCCCTGTGGGCAGGGTGCGTTGTATGCGAAAGGTAGGACATGCCCTGGTGTGTGTGGCATGTCCTGATAGCGAATTACAGCCTAGTTCGTTTTTCACTATTGCAAGGCTACCTGTTCCCCATAGGCCAGACCGGGCAGTTTTGATTATTACAGCTTATAATCCTAACTGACCCCGGGAACATGGTAGAAATTCGAGTTTAGTATGCCTGGACTCAGAATGATAAAATGCATCTTTTAGTGAAGTTGGTTTTAACATTCTGTGTTTGAAAATACCACTTTTAGAAAGTGGGTATTTTCTTGTCTAACCATCCAAGCCTGCCTCTGCGAGGTTGTGTATTCCTTGTCTGGAGTGTGAGTGACAGGGGCTGGGGGATGCCAGGAGACAGGGTGAGTCAGCACAGGGCTGAATAGCAAGATCTACATGTAGATGGGTGGGAGGAGTTGCACCTGGGCCCTGAATAGGACAGTGCCTTCCCTCCACAATGCTGGCTCCACCTCCTGTGGTGCGTCTGATGTCCCTGGCCTACTCTCTGAAAGAAAGGACGGAGACTTGTCAACAAAGTGCTCCAGAACTGGTTTGGACTAGGCACAGGCCTCTCTGCCTTCAGAGAACAAAGGAATTTGGGATATAAATATTGGGGCCCTGACCCCATGAATTTAGATCTCGCTGGAATCAAGGAACCTGCCAAGACGAAGAGCTGGAAGAGCTGCCAGGAGGAGTACTGCCCCTTTGCTGTGTTGTTGCTTTGTTGGGTTGGCCTGCAGCTGCTGCTTCTGCCTTGGGCAGTGAAAGGAAGGAACTTTCTACAAACTTGTGCTGAGTATCTCCAAGGGCCTGGAACCGAGCTGGCCTCCTGTTAAGAAGTCTCAGGGACTACAAAGACTTCACAAGCCTCTGGGTACCGCTTCTGGAACGCTGTTTCAGTTGCCACAGAGGAAGGGAACTGCAACCGACTCCGTCAACCGAATCCATCCCTTGCCGGTGACCTGTTTGCACCGCAGACCGCATTGCCCCGCTTCGCATCGCAACCCTGGTCTCACCGTGGGCGACGTCCGACGCCGCCAACATCGAGCCGCTGCTTGCACCGTGACCTGTGGGCACCGCAGTTCGCATCGCATCGCTTCACTGAACCAGCCGGACCCGACCGACGCGGACGCTGCAACTGGCTCAACAGTCGTGACAGCATCGCATTTGGGGCACCGCTCGCACGTCTGCGACGCACCGCTCTGACTCGCACCGCTGTCCGACGCCAGCTCCCGCACTCCGGCTTGGTCGCCTGCATCGCAACCTGTCAGCACCGCATCGAGCATCGTCTCACCCTGCATCGCACGCCTTGGACTCACCGACTCCGTCTGCACGACGCTCATCGAGCCGCTGCCTGCACCGCATCGAGGGACACCGCACCTTGCATCGCTCCGTCTTGCACCGCAAACCGCGACGAACGCCGACCGGCTCGTACACTCCGTACCAGCCACAACGAGAAAGGTACTGTGACCGAGTCTGTTCACGACTCTGCTGGCCGTATCAACGCGGTCGGCTGGAACTGTTAGACTCTGTGGTTTTCAGCATCGCGGTAGGCTTGGTCGGAGCTACCGACTCGTATGAACTTTGTTTTTGAACTATTCCTGCAAAGAAGTTACCTTATCAAGCATTCGTTTTTAAAGTATAGTATTGTGGATTTTTGTCGTAATTGGTCTTGTCTTAAGTATATAAAAATTGGTTATTTTTCTAAACTGGTGTGGTGTCCGTTTGTAGTGCTTACACTGTATTACTGTTGGTTATGTGCAAATGCTTTACACACTGCCTCTGAATTAAGCCTGACTGCTCGTGCCAAGCTACCACGAGGGTGAGCAGGGGTTACTTCACGAGTGTAACACCCTTACCCTGACTAGGAAGAAGGGTCCCTACTTGGACAAAGGTGCAAGCCCTTGCCAACTAGAGATCCCATTTCTAACATTGGTTGTCAGCGGTGAGGATAGGACTTGTGTTTGCACTTGACTTACAGTGATTGGTGTGCACTACTACCATATCGCAGACCATTACGTACCACATACTGGTTCTTTTTCTTTTGGCCTATTTTTGATCTTGCCAGTTTTCAACTCACTACTTTTGTCATGCCTGAATCAACTGCATCATCCGTTGCATCTCTGGAAGTTATCTTTGAGGAGGATAGGTTGGAATCCTACGCCGTAAAGGAGCTACGAGCGATTTGTAAAAACCTGAAAGTCCAAATTAAAGGCCTCACAAGGAAGGAGGAGCTACAGAAGGCGCTGAGGGCCTGGGTAGCAGCCAGACATGCCAGTGGGCAGCCTGGTAATCTCAGTGAGGAGGTGGAGGAGCCTATTTCCAGGGTGGATGTGCTTTTGGGTGGGGGGGAACCCGCCAGGTCAGGCAGCAGCAGCAGTCTGTCCCCAGAGGAGCTGGAGGACAGGCGGGAGGCAAGGCAGTTTGAGCTGCAGAAGCTCAGGCTGGAGAGTGAGCGGGAGGAGAAGAGATTGGCCATGGAGGAGAAGAAGATGCTCTTAGAGCATGAGAGAGAACTGAAGGAGCTAGAACTTAGGAGTAAGTCAGGCTCAGATGGTGGCAGCAATTCGTCCAGAAAGGTAGACAGGATTGTGCACATTCCCAAGAATGTAGGCAAGGAGTTCAAGAAGGGGGATGACATACAAAGGTGGTTTCAGGGTTATGAGGCAGCCATACACATGAATGGGGTCCCTGAGGAAAATTGGGGAGCAGGATTGTGGCCACTTTTCCCTGAAGAAGCAAGGGATGCTCTGATAGCTTTGGGTAAGGGGTATCACCTCACCTATGCTGACATGAAGGATGCCCTTCTCACTAAGTATGGTCTTACTCCTGAAAAGTACAGGGATCAGTTCAGGTCCAGTAAGAAGTCTGATGCCAACACTTGGTTGGAATGTGTGGATGTGTTCTGCAGGTCGCTGGATGGTTGGGTGAAGGGCAGTAGCGTAACAGATTTTCAGGGGCTCTACAACTTGATTGCATGGGAGCACTTGTCTAGTCTATGTTTTGCAGATCTGCGCCAGCACCTAGTGGATAGTAAGCTAACTGACCCCAGGAAGCTTGCTATGGAAGCTGACCGCTGGGTGAGTACCAGGGTCCACAAATAAGCGTTTGGGGGAGACTCAGCCAAAGGTGGGCAGGGTCCCCAGCAGAAAAGTGGGGGGGACAAGGGTAAAGCACAGGAGTTCTCTAAAGGGCCCCAAACTAGTACCCAGGGTAAAGGTTCCCAGACCCCAGGTAAGAAAGAAGTGGTCTCTTCAGGGAAGCCTGCTGAGACCGGCCCCCGCAAGTGTTATGCATGTGACCAGGTAGGTCACTTTATGGGGGACCCCAAGTGCCCAAAGGGGACACAGCCACCCACCGGTGGACAGTCCAAAGTGTTGGCTAGTGTAGCGCTTGGGGAGGAGGGGTGCCCACAGGAGGGTGGGGATCCCGCAGAAATGACCCTTGTCTCACTAGGGGACAGTGAGATGGTCCCAGGAAACCAGGTGCCCCCTAACACAAAGAAATATAGCACCTGGGTGACCATCAATGGGAACAGGGTAGAGGCTCTCAGAGATACTGGAGCCAGTGTGACCTCAGTCCGGTGTCACCTGGTCTCTGAGAAGCAGGTAGTCCCAGGGGCATTCCACCAAGTAGTTGCTGTAGACAACTCTGAGCGCCAGTGTATGGTGGCGCAGGTTCCCTTTGAATGGGGGGGTCTCAGGTCCCTTGAGGGTGGTTGTGAGCCCTACCATGCCTGTAGATTGTCTGCTAGGTAACGACCTGGAGCAGTCCTTATGGAAGGAGGTTGAGCTCAGGTCTCACTTGGAGATGCTTGGGTTGCCAGAGTGGGCATGCGTGTCTACTCGGTCAATGGCAGCCAGAAAGGGTGATCAAGAGGACTTGGAGCCTGGAACAGTGGCCCAAGTCCCTGCCAAGAGAAAGGGCAGGGGCGCGGGAAACCGGCCCCCGAAGTTCCCACGGACCGGGAGGAGGCGGACCTCGAGGGGGACACCCCGGTGCCTACAGGGGAGCAGGTAGCCGAACTGGGAGACATCTCTGAGCTGACCCATTGGTAGCAAGAAGGGGGTCCCACCAGGGAGGAGTTCTGCAGGGAGCAGAACGAGTGCCCTACTCTGGAGGGTCTGCGGCGGCAGGCTGCAGACCAGGCAGCTGGTAATCAGTCCGGGTCACATCTGATCTACTGGGAGAGTGGTCTCCTATACAGTGAGCCTAAGGTTGCTGAGCCTGGGTCAGCCCGTGTGCTGGTGGTACCCCAGCGCTTCAGGACCTTCCTACTGGGTCTGGCTCATGACGTGCCTTTGGCAGGACATTTGGGGCAGGACAAGACCTTTGACAGGCTTGTCACCCACTTCTTTTGGCCCCAAATGCGAAGGCAGTCAGATGCACACTGTAGGTCTTGCCAAACTTGCCAGGCAAGTGGTAAGAGTGGGAGGAAGGTCAAAGCTCCTCTCCAACCTTTTCCTGTCGTTGGTACACCCTTTGAAAGGGTAGGGATGGATATTGTGGGGCCACTGGATCCCAAGACAGCCATGGGCAACAGGTACATCCTGGTCTTGGTGGACCATGCCACCCGGTACCCGGAGGCAATCCCTCTCAGGACAGCGACGGCGCCAGTGGTGGGCCGGGCGTTAATGGGGATCTTTTCCCGTGTAGGATTCCCCAGAGAGGTGGTTTCTGATAGGGGGACCAATTTCATATCCAAGTATATGACATCCCTGTGGAAGGAGTGTGGGGTAACCTGCAAGTTCACCACTCCTTACCACCCACAAGGAAACGGTCTGGTGGAGAGATTCAACCAGACCTTGAAAGGCATGATCAAGGGTCTAACAGAACCCATGAGGCGTAAGTGGGACGTCCTCTTGCCATGCCTACTCTTTGCATACAGGGAGGTGCCTCAGAAGTCTCTTGGGTACAGCCCCTTTGAGCTCCTGTATGGCCACCCTGTCAGAGGACCTCTGAGTTTGGTAAAGGAAGGCTGGGAGGCAGCTCCCAGGAAAACTCCCCAGGATGTGTTTAGCTACATGCTGGCCTTTAGAAACCAAACTGCCCGCTTCAGGAAACTCGCTCAGGCGAACCTAGAAGCCAGCCAGGAAGAAATGAAGAGATGGTATGACCAGAATGCCACTCTGGTCGAATTTCAACCTGGGCAAAAAGTGTGGGTCATGGCCCCAGTGGCACCTTGTGCCTTGCAGGACAAGTGGACTGGGCCATATGAGGTGGTGGAGCGCAAAAGTGACTTCACCTACCTGGTGGATTTGCAAGCTCCAATGAACCCTTTGAGGGTCCTTCACTTGAACCGCCTCAAGCCCCACTTCGAGAGGTCCGAAGTGAGTATGCTCTTGGCGACAGATGATGGGGTGGAAGAGGAGAGTGAGCCTCTCCCTGACCTCCTGTCTACCAAGGAGCATGATGGGTCAGTAGAAGGTGTGATCCTCTCCCCTACTCTGACTCAGGGGCAGCAGGGGGACTGTCACCAGTTGTTGGGACAGTTCGCCCCACTGTTCTCTCTGACCCCCGGTGTTACTCACTGGTGTACCCATGACGTGGACACTGGTGACAGCCCTCCGGTGAAGCACAAGATTTACAGGTTGACTGACCGGGTCAGAGCCAGCATCAAGGAGGAGGTCTCTAAGATGTTGGCGTTAGGGGTGATTGAGCCCTCCCACAGTCCTTGGGCCAGCCCAGTGGTCTTGGTCCCAAAGGCTGCTGCGCCCGGTGCCACTCCAGAACTCCGGTTTTGTGTGGACTACCGTGGGCTCAATGCCGTCACCAGGACTGACGCGCACCCCATCCCCAGAGCTGATGAGCTCATTGATCGGTTGGGAGCTGCCCGGTTCCTCAGCACGTTTGATTTGACGTCTGGGTACTGGCAGATTGCCTTAACCGATGGGGCCAAGGAGAGATCAGCATTCTCAACCCCAGAAGGTCATTACCAATTCCGGGTGATGCCCTTTGGGTTGAAGAATGCCCCTGCCACCTTTCAGAGGTTGGTCAATCAGGTGTTGGCTGGGCTGGAGGATTTCAGTGCCGCCTACCTGGATGACATTGCTGTATTCAGTTCCAGCTGGGAAGAACATTTACAGCACCTTGAGAAAGTGTTGAGGGCTCTGCAAGGTGCAGGCCTCACGATCAAGGCCAGTAAGTGCCAAATCGGGCAGGGTTCTGTGGTGTACTTGGGACACCAGGTAGGAAGCGGCCAGGTGGCGCCCCTACAACCCAAGATTGACACCATTCTGGCTTGGGAGCCCCCCAAGACCCAGACAGAGGTGAGAGCCTTCTTAGGTCTCACTGGCTACTATAGGAGATTTGTTAAGGGCTATGGCACCATCATTGCCCCCTTAACAGAGCTGACTTCTAAGAAGCAGCCCAGGAAAGTGATCTGGACTGAGTCCTGCCAGAAAGCTTTTGATGCCCTGAAGGCAGCCATGTGCACGGCGCCCGTGCTCAAGGCACCTGACTTCTCCAAGGAATTCGTCGTGCAGACTGACGCTTCAGAGCATGGTGTGGGAGCGGTGCTCTCACAACTGAACGAAGAGGGCCTGGATCAGCCTGTAGTCTTCCTTAGCAGGAGACTACTCCCCAGGGAACAGAGGTGGAGTGCCATAGAAAGGGAAGCTTTTGCTGTGGTCTGGGCGCTGAGGAAGTGGAGACCATACCTGTTTGGGACTCACTTCCGGGTTCAGACAGACCACAGGCCCCTCAGATGGTTGATGCAAATGAGGGGTGAGAATCCAAAACTGCTGAGGTGGTCCATCTCCCTACAGGGAATGGACTTTACGGTGGAACACCGTCCTGGTACAGAACACGCCAACGCAGGCGGTCTGTCCAGGTTCTTCCGCCTTAGTGAAGAGAACTCCAATGGGGTTGGGTAGTTCTCCCTACTTTCAGCTGGAGGGGACATGTGTTAGACTTGGCATCTTTTGGCGTGTTTCCCCTGACTTTTTGCTTTCTGACCTCCCGGTTTTGACTCTGTTTTTGCTGGTGTAATGATTCTCTGCACTTTCCTCACTGCTGTCCAGTGGGAAAGTGCAAGTGCTCCTGTATAAAATGTGTTATGGATTGGCGTTTCCATGATTGGCCTATTTGGTTTATGTGTCAGTCCCTTGTAAAGTGCACTGCGAGTGCCAGGGCCTATAGACCAAATGCTGTTGGTGGGCTGCAGCACTGGATTGTGCCACCCACGCAAACAGCCCGTAAAGTGTAACTCGGGCCTGCCATTGCAGAGCCTGTGCGCAGCCTGGGGCTGCCATGTCGACTTGGCAAGTGCGCACACTTGCAAGTCCCTAAACCTTCCCTTTTCTACATGTTAGTCACCCCTAAGGTAGGCCCAAGGTACCCCTGTGGGCAGGGTGCGTTGTATGCGAAAGGTAGGACATGCCCTGGTGTGTGTGGCATGTCCTGATAGTGAATTACAGCCTAGTTCGTTTTTCACTATTGCAAGGCTACCTGTTCCCCATAGGCCAGAACGGGCAGTTTTGATTATTACAGCTTATAATCCTAACTGACCCCAAGAACATGGTAGAAATTCGAGTTTAGTATGCCTGGACTCAGAATGATAAAATGCATCTTTTAGTGAAGTTGGTTTTAACATTCTGTGTTTGAAAATACCACTTTTAGAAAGTGGGTATTTTCTTGTCTAACCATCCAAGCCTGCCTCTGCGAGGTTGTGTATTCCTTGTCTGGAGTGTGAGTGACAGGGGCTGGGGGATGCCAGGAGACAGGGTGAGTCAGCACAGGGCTGAATAGCAAGATCTACATGTAGATGGGTGGGAGGAGTTGCACCTGGGCCCTGAATAGGACAGTGCCTTCCCTCCACAATGCTGGCTCCACCTCCTGTGGTGCGTCTGATGTCCCTGGCCTACTCTCTGAAAGAAAGGACGGAGACTTGTCAACAAAGTGCTCCAGAACTGGTTTGGACTAGGCACAGGCCTCTCTGCCTTCAGAGAACAAAGGAATTTGGGATATAAATATTGGGGCCCTGACCCCATGAATTTAGATCTCGCTGGAATCAAGGAACCTGCCAAGATGAAGAGCTGGAAGAGCTGCCAGGAGGAGTACTGCCCCTTTGCTGTGTTGTTGCTTTGTTGGGTTGGCCTGCAGCTGCTGCTTCTGCCTTGGGCAGTGAAAGGAAGGAACTTTCTACAAACTTGTGCTGAGTATCTCCAAGGGCCTGGAACCGAGCTGGCCTCCTGTTAAGAAGTCTCAGGGACTACAAAGACTTCACAAGCCTCTGGGTACCGCTTCTGGAACGCTGTTTCAGTTGCCACAGAGGAAGGGAACTGCAACCGACTCCGTCAACTGAATCCATCCCTGGCCGGTGACCTGTTTGCACCGCAGACTGCATCGCCCTGCTTCGCATCGCAACCCTGGTCTCACCGTGGGCGACGTCCGACGCCGCCAACATCGAGCCGCTGCTTGCACCGTGACCTGTGGGCACCGCAGTTCGCATCGCATCGCTTCACTGAACCAGCCGGACCCGACCGACGCGGACGCTGCAACTGGCTCAACAGTCGTGACCGCATCGCATTTGGGGCACCGCTCGCACGTCTGCGACGCACCGCTCCGACTCGCACCGCTGTCCGACGCCAGCTCCCGCACTCCGGCTTGGTCGCCTGCATCGCAACCTGTCAGCACCGCTTCGAGCATCGTCTCACCCTGCATCGCACGCCTTGGACTCACCGACTCCGTCTGCCCGACGCTCATCAAGCCGCTGCCTGCACCGCATCGAGGGACACCACACCTTGCATCGCTCCATCTTGCACCGCAACCGCGACGAACGCCGACCGGCTCGTACACTCCGTACCAGCCACAACGAGAAAGGTACTGTGACCGAGTCTGTTCACGACTCTGCTGGCCCGTATCGATGCGGTCGGCTGGAACTGTTAGACTCTGTGGTTTTCAGCATCGCGGTAGGCTCGGACGGAGCTACCGACTCGTACGAACTTTGTTTTTGAACTATTCCTGCAAAGAAGAAGTTACCTTATCAAGCATTCGTTTTTAAAGTATAGTATTGTGGATTTTTGTCGTAATTGGTCTTGTCTTAAGTATATAAAAATTGGTTATTTTTCTAAACTGGTGTGGTGTCCGTTTGTAGTGCTTACACTGTATTACTGTTGGTTATGTGCAAATGCTTTACACACTGCCTCTGAATTAAGCCTGACTGCCAAGCTACCACGAGGGTGAGCAGGGGTTACTTCACGAGTGTAACACCCTTACCCTGACTAGGAAGAAGGGTCCCTACTTGGACAAAGGTGCAAGCCCTTGCCAACTAGAGATCTCATTTCTAACACATACACACAGACAAACAAAAACACACACATTCGTTTGTTATTAAGCTCTTAAAAATGGTTTATTTTACAAAATATTGAGTTTTAAATACCCCTAAAAACTGCAATTCTCTCCCTTTCTACTGCTCCTGAAGTCTCCCCATGCCCTGATTCTCATATAAAGTATTTCAACCAGCATGACTGTGAGAAAATCTGAAGCGCACAACCCTCCAATCTCACTGCCCACCCTTGCACTAATGGTGCAGGGGCCTTCTGCGCTACCAGAATCGAGAGTGTCATGGGGTTGTTAAAAAGCAAGGAGCTTCAGGAAATGTTCTCTCAGAGCCTTCGGGTTCCTGTCGAGGCAGTCCTCACAGGCCTTGGAGTCGTGGTCCCACTCCAAGCACCACAAACAAAGGAAGTGTGGGTCTGTCACAGACATCTGCCTGTGATAGGCACCACAGGGTTTAAAACCCATTGGTTTCTTGGGTGACATCCCTTGCACACCAGGAGATAGGATTCTCGAAAGGATCTTTGACAAAACGTCAAAAAAAACTCAGTCAAAAAGGGACTGGTGGTAGCTCTTCCACATCTGTGCTGACTGTTGTGGGGAAAATACCTGATGCCAGAGCACTGGGGCGGCGCCTGTATAGGCACCACGCATGTCACTTCTGTCCGACGCTACCTACCGGCACGCAGGGGTACTTGTTGAAAATTTCCAGAATCAGTCTGACACTTGGAGATAATACTAAGGTAAGGAATCTGCAGCTAGAAAGTTTCTATCAAATACAAAATTTAAAGACATCTTTAAGGCTCATTCACCTTTCGAACTCCAGCACAGTTATTTTTGGGGTGATGCAGGACCCCCTGCACTCCTGACTTCCAGCTCCTATACTAGTTGGTGCCCTCTCAGGGATCAAGCGGCTATTGTAGTTGGGCCCCCTCCCACCTCTTGGCCCCTGTGCAATGCACTTACCACTGGTAGCTACACCCATCTGTGGCCAGCAAACCAGCATATTCCTAATTCTTTATTTTTATTTAACAAATCAGTGAAGCCTGTGAGATTTATTTATTTTCTTTCTTTGGATTCAGATAGATTTATGGTATTTATTCATCAGACTGCGCTGATTTGTTGTTGGAGTTCTTGTTAGGGAGCATGCAATAGCATAGGCCGCAACATTTTCTTGGTTGACACTGGCCTTTGGTATTTTGTATGCTTCATAGTTCATGGTACAATATTGAGAGGAGTTATTCTATTGCAGGGCAATAGTATGAGAAATTCTTTTTTTTTTGGTCTACTGTATCTAAAATACAAATATTTGTCTGACACAATAGACCTTTGAGTGCCGTCTAGTTTAGAAGAGAGAAGGATTTTGATTTTTGTGGCTCAGTGTTTCAGCATGTGTCAATTCTGTAACTAAACAAACACTGAAGCAGTGTTTCTACTGAACATATAAAGGTTTTGGAACTGCAGAGGAATAGTGCACGAATGGCATGCTGGGAAATTGTGAAATTTTAAAGAGGTTTTTGAGCTAGCAATCAGATGGAGAAACCCAGAGTGAGGCCTGAGAGTTCTTGCACCTCCACCAAAACAATTATACATATTTCTTTTCCACACTCTGAGTGGCATGCACCAGTGATGCCCCACCTCCTAATTTTTGTGCCCCAACAACAAGTATCTTGAAGACAGTGGCGTAACGAAAGTTGAGGGGGCTCCCAAGCAAGGTATTCGGAGGGGCTCCCGCTCTGGATTTAATCCGGAGCGCTCAGGCCTGAGTACTGTGCTGTGGGGGCCCAGCTCGGGGGCTGCGGGGGCCTGTGTTACGCCCCTGCTTGAAGACTGAAGAATGATAGGTTTCCTTTGCAAACGTCAGTCGTCAGGAGGCAGGCTGAGACCATCTTACTTAGTTCACATATTTACATGTGTGTTGTTCTTTCCAAATCTACACTGAGTGTGTTCTACGGTGGTTGTTTCCAGTGGTTTGGGTGAGCAAAGCAGTAATTTCAGTTGAGAACATGCATGCCCTCTATAAATTTCCATACCATACCCCATTTTAGACATATATTTGTGGAAATGATTCTTAAATTGCAGGACTGGCACCTTTACCATTATCCATTGAATGCAACCGTTAGGGCACTTTGCTCTGTGTAAATTCTGGTTCAATAAGCGCCCTCCAATGAATCTTTAGTTCTGACTAAGGCTGACATCAAATGTAATACATTTTCAATAACATGAAGTACATTTGGCCCCACAAGGAAGACAGTGAGCAATTAAATTCAAGCCATAAAGGTACATTAAAAGATTTGCAAAGTTACAACTCAAATTATCAGGATTATTTGTATTTCAATAGCCAATACATGAATGAATTAATCAATATATTCAAGAAATTTAAAATCAGATGAGCAAAGACAACTGTTATAAAGTTGCCTCAAATAGAATAGAGAAAATTAGTTCTCCCAGAAAGGGGACATTCTACTCTGCTCAGCTAGCAAAAAGTCGGGAAAATCTGAAGCGAAATCAGAATAAAAGGATTCTACCAGCAAGCAAAGGCGGATGGAAAGGCATCTGAACTCTCGTCTACATTGAATTCATTTAAAACACACATTTTCTAGCATTTCCCTACAACTACACACAATTATCACGCAGGGAATCAATAAGGATAAAGAACAAACAGATCAGGCAAATTCATTACTTTTCTCAAGCTACTACACAAAGAAGCTTCCATAAACGTCCTTCAAACCTGCAGTTATCAGTAACACAATGAAATACATTTTCCAAGGCTGAGCTTTGCAGGGGCTTCGCAACAGCTCCTTAACACATTCTACAAGGATTAAATAAAAGAAAAAGGATCACCAAGGACACATTGATCATGGAGGTGGAGTCGCATCCTCCTGAAATAAAAAGACACAGAGAAAGCAGCTTGCCATCCAGAGGTATAACCATTTCAAAATGTGGCCTACATTAGCTAAAGTCAGGTTTAACGTGAAAAAATACTTTCAATACATTTCTGTGTTGCATGTTAATGTTGATGTATGTGCAAAGTACTTAATTATGAAAACAATCTTCATCAGAACTGACTCATTTGACGCATTCTCATTTTAAGTAGAACTTACGTTTTTCACAATCCCCTTAACTTTAGTGCACTAATGTCACTGGCCAGCACCCACTCTGAAAAGTTTTTCAGCACTACTGCAATAAAATCATTTGAAATGTCATCTAAAGTTGAGCTCTAATATATTTTCCTTTAATTATGTTTCTATGAATTTTAGGATATCCTACTGATAGAAAACAACCATTATACAATTAGGCTGTGAGATGCAAGGTGCAGTCTCATTCAGTATCACTGTTCTCACACCTAAAGGTATAATAAAAACGTGGAACTAGTCCATCTATCAAAATCACAGTACAATTAGCCATAGTACATTAATCTTTAAGCTTGTTTGTTTAATCGTATTTGTTTAAGCTGATGCAAATTCACAGAAGGGAAGCAAAATACAGCCACCTGGCCTGTTGTTTCTGCATTTTAGGAATGAACTTTCGACCATGCCTCTGACTCGTGAACTGCTTGGCCTTATTCCTACATATGATAGGATTAGAATTAACAAGAGGAACTGTTCTCTATATATATATGCGGACGAGTGGTTATACCTTGTCTCCTGAAGGATTACAAACTCTGGCCATCTGCTCAGCAGCGCAGATTAATAGACTCAAATGTATACACGCCACTTTCATTTTATGTGAACAGCACGGTACGTCACGTACACACTGGCTGGGATCACAATCTTGTCTACGACTCAAGAGGTTTTATTTAAACAATGGCTATTAATGGATTAATTCCTCAGTGTCTAACATGAGCCTTTTACTTTCAGGAATTCCTTAAAAGCAAATCTGAGAATGCAAGGATGTATGTAATTTGAGGGAAATTGTACTGCCACAAAGCACTAACATGCTTTATTTTAGTTTGCTAGTTTGTTAATTTGCTGTTTTCGAGGGAAAGCAGTTTGCATGTGTACTGTGTGAGTGTGAACCAGTTGAACTTTTGGAGATGGAACTTGCCTGTGTACTAAAATGGATAATCACTGCTGCCCAATTTACATTTTATTTTTTAACCTGGACACACGAAAGAAACAGAGGGAGCGTGTATGACAAATGCCTTTTCACTGAGTTATATACATATAACCACGCAGTAACAATAGTCACTGCCTAGTAGTGTTTAGGAATGTGTTTTCATTGCAAAGTAATTTTTGGATTTGCTTATAACTTTTCACCCTGTGGAAGGATTTACACAAAATTTGCCAGTTTACTTATTTAGTCAGATATGTTTCAGCATGACAACTTTTGTGAAGATCCGGGAGGGGGAGGATGGGTGAAAAAAAGTGATTTCCTATTGTAGCTCAGATAGGAAATTTTGCCAAAGGATAAAAGAACACCGTTGAAAGGATTTACATTGAACCTGACATACAATTTTAACTTTACTCAGAAAACATGTTTTTGTTAGATTGATGTAAATCCTTTCTGTAATTTTTGAGTTGTAAGTGTTTAAAAAAGTGTCAGAGCGGGGTTTAAAAGGTTAACACTTTTATATATCTCTGCTGTTTTAACATGCAAGCTATTTTAATTTTTTTACAAAATGTGAGTGGTCGGATTAAGGCCAAAAATGTTTTGGGACCATCTTGAAACTTGAGTGTCAGCACAAGTTTTGTGCTGTGAAAAAAAAATTCACTACCATGGTGGGCCAACCTCAAAGGTGACTGAGCCCAGTGCTACAGTCAGGGGTACCCAAACTTGTGGTAAAAAGCCGCTTATGATTAAAAAAAAATGTGGAAAATGGTGCATGGCTCGTAAGCGTCTATTTTAGGATTCAAAGGCTATTGTGTGCCTGACTCACGAGTTGCTTCTGACTTGCCAGTTTCAGGCTATGAAAAAAAAGATAAAAACACAAAAAAGCTAAATACTAGAATGAAAATATGGTTTTGCTTGGAAGGCAAGTTTGCAAAAATGAGTCGTTAATAAAAACAAGAAATGGATTCCACATTCTGGAGTGCCAGCGCTTTCTTTTCAGAAAATTTTACATATATATGCAAAAAAGGAAGCAGGGAACTCTGGTTAGTTCCAAACTTTAGGTGGAGAGCAGTTCCTTTCTATGAAGAACACTACAACACCACTGACACATTGAACCTGCTCACCTTAAATGTGTGTTTCTCTAGCAGAGTTTTTAAGCATAGGATTAGCACAGTTCCATCCATGCCAAGCTAGAGAGTGACAAATCCTATTATCATTTTTACAGCAAAGCTTTTAAGCATAGGATTGGCCAGTGTCATCCATGCCAAGCTGAAAAATGACAAAAGACCTTTATCACTCCAGGCACAGTATTACAGCTGTGCATTGGTAAAATACCATCGAAGCCAACTGAAACATCTATATAAGGTATAGCACACTAATAGTATTGAATCAGTCTTTGTCCAGTACAAGTCCGATCTATCAGTCTTTTTTTTTTCAATTGCAGTCAACAATAGACAAGAAAAATATTCACCACACATGATCGTTTTAAATTCATAGGTCCAGATGTACAAACATTAGCAATACCGATTTCCTAATTGCGATTCTCTCCGAATGTATGAAACACTTGAGTTTCATTAGCGATTCTTTGTGGGTCGCAAATACCTACCTCTTGTATATTAATGAGGGAGGTCGGAATGTGCTACCCATTAGGAATTGCAGCCATCACAAGGATTGTGGCCTGCTGAGGACAGCAATCTTTCTTTTGTTTAAATGCAGCCGTTTTCCATTTTCCTTGAAGGAAAACGTAATGTGTTTGAAACGAAAAAATGAAACTTTGCTATTTCATTTTTTTAAGAGTAGGCAGTGGTCTGTGGGACCACTGCCTGCAGTTAAATTTTTTTTTTTTACATTCTCAAAAGGAAAGGGGTCCCCAAGGGACCCCTTCCCCTTTGCGAAAGAGTTGCCACCAGTTTTACACCGGTGGTAAAGTATTTATTTTTTGCGACCGGAATTTGGTCACAAAACATTAATACATACCATTCTGATTCAGTATTTGTAAGGGGCGCCCCTTCCAAATACCGAATCAGTATTTGGTAGCAAACGCAAATTGCGATTCGGGAACAAGTTACTGAAACACACTTTGCCTTTTGCACATTGTAAAAAGCTTTTTTGCGGTCGCAAACGGTTCGATTCTGTGAATCAGGCTGTTTGTGATTGCAAAAAAACTTTGCACATCTGGCCCTTAGAACTTTATTTTCCTTCTTCATTAAAATTCAGCCTTCAGCCACACGTTTCATCCACTGTACTTTTTCAAGGCAATGATCATGCATATTTAATTCCATCAGAATCAAATCTCGTAAGTTCCAGAATTCTTTGGACTGAATATCTGTTTTAAACAACATCCCAAATCCCATACATGGCAGTATCCTGCAGTATTTCTGGGCGAAATTCCCCATTGATCGTGTGTGCCAAGATGTGTGGTGAAGATCTCAAACTTTTGAGGAAGGAGATGAAGTGCATCAACTTTTGTTTTGGAAAGTTTCACGAAGATTCACCTAACGGCACCAAAATAGAAACTCTTCCAATGAAAAGTCTGACTTAATTATAACTCTACAGAGGCAACTGCAACTCATATATATATTGATGTGCTTATAGTGGAAATAAAAGCACAGGGGATCAATAACTAAGAAAAAAATATCACGAGGAGATGATGTCAAGGCTAAGCAAGGAGGAGGACAAGATTAAGCAGAGGAAAACCTACAAATTCCAAAGAGATAAGGATGACTACAGCAATGGGCAAATTCTTACATTTGCAAGAAAATTTGATGCCTTTAGAAATAAGCCATCAAGGAGCAATAGATTCTCTCAAGAGCACAATGAGGAGCGGGGCGGAGTGACTTCTACCTCAGCGTCCGACCTCAGCTCGGCCATTGAGAGTGAAACCGAGGCGGAAAACACAAGGGGTAGACCAGCACCGGGGGTAGTTAAACCATCCCTGGGAGAAGAACTGGACTACCTGAGAAGAAGTCGCAGAGAAACCCTCAGGCCGAGGGCTGCCAAACCGGCAAAAAACGAAGGACAAAGAGCAGGCGGGAGCGAAGGAGGGCTGCCCGAGAAAGGTGGCAGCAGTGGAAATTTAAAATCAACGAGAGGACGGGGAAAATGGAGAAAGTAATAGAACCATGCCCCACTATGCCCATTGATATTGATATGGAAGGAACAGCGAATATGAACAACACTATCATCAAGTTAACAGATATCAGCCTCGATGAAGCAGAACAAGAAATCCTATCATTGGGATTGTCATATTGCCCCAAAACAGATTTCAATTACACCAACACTCGTGCAGACATCTATAAGTTTGTTAGAAAATTAAAACTACAAAAATTTCACAAACTGAAAACAAGATCAGAGGGGTCTCCAACTGTAACAGTAGTGCAGAATCAGGAAAGCATTGAGACAGAAGAATGCAACTTAACAGTCTCTGACCTAAGTGCACTTAAAGTTCTATACAATTTGGGCAATGAAGGCAATGTGAGCAATGTGAGCAATATTGTGAGCACAGACCAAGGGGAAGCTATGGAACTTGCAACACAGGACCTACTATCCCCACGATTTGAAACATGTGCCAAACCGACAACTAACTTTAAGGAAAAGTCCACGTTTACACCCATTATGCCCCGGGACTCCCTAGATCTTTTCAATGAGCATGTAGTGGCGGAAATCAAGCAGTTACATGTAGAAACTAACAAAACCCAACACAGAATCAAGAACCAAGAACGTAAATATTTACAACTGATGGATAAAATCAACAACAACAAACAGGATGTGGTGAGAAATGCGGACAAAGGGGGAAATGTGGTGCTATGGTCCCTCAAAGACTACAAGGAGGAAGCAGCAAAACAACTCAGTGATGTGGACTGTTACCGGAAAAGCTCAGTGCTGAAGTTCAAACAAGCGCAAGATAGCTTCTTCGGCAAATTATTGGCATGGAAAAGCATGGGTCTGCTGAACCTCCAGGAGTACAAATACCTTATAAAAAAAAAAAAAGAAAATCCTACTACCCCCCTTTTATATTTTGTCCCTAAGGTGCACAAATCAATCGACAAGCCCCCTGGCAGACCTATAATCTCGGCCTGCGATGGCCCGCTAGAAAATATGTCGATCTATATTGACTCGTTTCTACAAGAGCATGTGAAAAAACTTGATTCATATGTACAAGACACCAGTGACTTCATCAGGAAAATTGAAAAAATTAAATGGCAGGAGGGCTACTGTCTTATAGCCCTGGATGTAACAGCACTGTATACCTGCATAAGAAACAATGATGGAGTAAAAGCAGTCGAGTATTTTCTGGCGAACAGACCTATGAGATACGCTAAACATAACCAAATGCTAATTGACTTAATGACATTTTGTTTGGAGAATAACCTGTTTTTGTACAAAAACCAAATATATCAGCAAATTCAGGGAGTAGCAATGGGGGCCAGCTTCTCCCCTAGTTATGCCTGTCTCTTTATGGGATGGTGGGAGGAGCTGGTCCTCATGAAACAATATGCTCGTACTTTCTCTGATCAGGTAATAGTCTGGTTAAGATTTATAGATGATCTCTTTATTGTCTGGGATGGCTCGAAACAAAGTGCACAAGAATTTATTGCAGATATAAACAACAACAACCTGAATCTTAAATTCACATATTCCATCAGTTGGGAATATATAACATTCTTAGATACGAGGGTATACATTTCCAACAACAATCTGGCAACCACACTATATAGAAAACCTACAGCAGGCAACACCATTTTGCATTCGACAAGTGCTCACCCTCCTCACCTTATACATAGCATCCCCTACGGGGAGATGCTTAGAATAAGGAGAATATGCAGTGAGGACCTAGATACTCAAGTCAAACAACGAGAATGCAAACGTAGGTTCCTCCAGAGAGGGTACAATACACACACTATTGAAGCTGCAATATCTAAATCTAGATGTAGGGCCAGAGATGACTTGCTTCAAAACACACCAAAACCCCAGTCTACATCAGGCATAACACCTGATGTGCCAACTCGGCTGATCTTAGGATATTCTAGACAGGAAGGACAGATAAGGGCTATCATACGACGTAATTGGCATTCAGTACTAGCAGACCCAATTATAGGTGGCTCACTGCCTAAAAATACTGCAATCACCTTTAGAAAAACACAAACCATGGGTAATGCTTTGGTGAAGAATAACCCGGAGGATGTTGAGTCCAGTACGTGGCTAACGTCCAGAACGGGTTTCTTTAAATGTTCCTCCTGCAAGGCATGCCAATACGGTATAAACACCACGATTTCTCAAACACCATTTAGCCAAAAAACGTACTCCATCAAAAAATATCTGTCCTGCAAAACTGAGTTTGCTGTGTATGTATTAGTATGTAGCTGCAATCTGCTTTACATAGGCAGTACTAAACTGGCAGCACACAAAAGAATCCTTCAACATACACGAGCAATTGTCAACTATGATCCAAGCTATCCCGTGGCAAGGCACTTTAAGGATAAACATGAAAGTAGTCTAAAACATTTTAAGTATTATGTTTTGGACTCAGTGCCGATTGCCAAAAGAGGTGGAAACCGGGAGGCCAAACTCAGGCGCTTGGAAACCAGATATATTATAGAACTCGATACCAAGCACCCAGGGGGCTTAAATTCTAGTGAAGACATGTATACTTACCTGTGATTCTGTATTCTGGCCATGAACCTTTAGGTTACTTTTCGTGTAACAGTGTCTTAACACAGTGTGAAATTAGATTCCTGATATACCGGATTAGCTGCAACGGAATTCATTGTAATTTTAACCACATTACAAGGATTACCATGTAATATAGAAATTTTGCTTTAGTAGCTATTACATTCTTACACTCTTATAGCCAACACTGATTTAGAATCTTTTAGAACCTTTTAGGAGTTTTTAGTTAACTTATTGGGGTTTTAGGTTGAAATGACTTTATGTGAATTTTATGAATTTTATAAACTCGTTAGTGGGAATCAACCGTCCAGTACCTCTAGCATTAGCTCATTAACTCCAAGTTCAACGCAATCTTATTTGAATTCTAGGTGTCTATTCCGTCTCCGTTTCTTGTCTATAGGTCCCGTAGAGTTGTATATGACATTAGTCTTTCCACTTTGGCTGCTAGCTATTGTTTGCACATAGGCTGTTTTTGCACTAATATTGCACTATTTTGCACAAATAGGGAACTTGGCACGACTTGCACTTTAGTATTAATTTTATGGAGGGTTTACATCATGCACTAAGTCACTTTTTTAAATATCAAATAGCAGTATATTTAGGCACAATTTTAAACCAGGACACATATATTCGGAAAATGAGGTAATACATTGCTTAGTATTCATACTTTTATCTTCCTTTTATAGAGAATATTGGTGTTAGATATAATGTGCCTCATTATGATATGGTTTTACCCTGGATGAATTTTATACACATTGTATACTATTAATGCATTTATGCTATGACTTACTTCCCAGTGTAGTATGTTTACTATGTCTACAGCTGCTATCACATGACACTTGCACTTTAAAAGAAGTAATCCCGCCCTAGGCGCTGACATGAAATCAAGGCCGTTTTACCGGCCGAAACGCGTCATGGCGACATGGTGATTGCTGATTAAATCACTGCAACGAATTCTTGGGTCTACTCTTGCCTTTTTTCGTGTGGATGAAGTGGATGAAGTGGTGGGCAAGCCTGTAACCATATAGATATATATATATATATATATATATTCACTGAAAAAACCATAGGTTTTAGGGACAGTTATAGTTAGTTGGACATTTCACTCGTACAAAACCATAGAAATTCCCCGTTATAGTTAGTTCAGCTAACTATAACTTGCGCCCGCAATGCACTGCTGATGACGTCACATATTACATCACTCATGACATGGTCAGTGACATCACTGATGACGCACAGAAAGAAGCAAAAGAAATGCAGAAAGAAGCAACAGAAGTCCACAAAGACGAAGAAAAGAGCAGGAAGAAGCAAGACATGTGCAGAAAGAACCAACAGAGGAGCAGAAAGAGGCCTTGTTGCAAAATCAGCCTGTGCCCACAACTTTTTCAGACGGGTACTGGTGGTAACTGACTCAGACTAACCAGGCCTAGAGCCAGTGCTATGCTAAAAGACACTTAGAATACAGTGAAAACACCTACATACACTAGGGAACACTATGCTTTGGGGTACCCCTGTGATTAGCATGACCTCCTCTGTAAGGCCCTAGTACATAATAGTGCAGGGGGATTAAAACTTCCTCTCAAAACGCGCCCCGGGGCACGTTTGCACAGTGGTGAAGGGAGGGGGGGGGCCTGAGGTGACATGTGTGCAAACAAGCCCTGTGGCCGTTTTAAGTTGGGAGATTAAGTCCCGTTGAATCCTGAGGGTCCCTGGGGTCCAACTAGCCCACTAGGTACCTCCAGTAAGCGCCACAGAGCTGCGTTGCACAGAGGTGTAAAAAGGGGCATGGCCTGGACCACCTCTCTACAACGCAGCCCTGTGGCGCGCACTGGAGGTACCTGGTGGGCTAGTTGGACCCCAGGGACCCTCAGGATTCAAGGGGACTTAATCCCCCAACTTAAAACACGCCACAGGGCATGTTTGCACACATGTCACCTCAGGCCCGCCCCCTCCCTTCACCACTGTGCAAACGCGCCCCGTTTTAAGTCGGGGATTAACTCCCCTTGAATCCTGAGTGTCCCTGGGGTGCAACTAGCCCACCAGCTACCTCCAGTAAGCGCCACAGAGCTGCGTTGCAGAGAGGTGTAAAAAGGGGCATGGCCTGGACCACCTGTCTGCAACGCAGCCCTGTGGCGCTGACTGGAGGTACCTGGTGGGCTAGTTGGCCGCCAGAGACCCCCAGTATTGAAGGGGAATTAATTCCCCATTTTAAAACGCGCCACGGGGCGCGTTTGCAGAGTGGTAAAGGAAGGGGGCGGGGCCTGCGGCACAATCGTATTTTTTCTGTGTGTTTTTTTTTCGAAAGGGGGTTGTGTGGCCCCCCTTCCTTTTTCCTTTTTTTGGGCCCTGGGGATCCCATCCCCCAGGGCCTTACCCCTTTTTTTTTTTTAAAGTAAACGGGAAGGGGGCCGCGTGGCCCCCCTCCCGTGGCCGATTCCGGCCCCGGGGACCCCATCCCCCGGGGCATGGCCACACTTTTTAAAAAAAATTTAAGGAGGGGGGCTGCGTGGCCCCCCTCCGCAGGCCTCCTTTTGCCCCGGGGACCCCATCCCCCGGGGCAGGCTTTTTTTTATTTTATTTATTTATTTTTTTTGGGGGGAGGGGGGCCACTACTTTCCCCAGGGACCCCATTCCCCGGGGCCGGCCCTATCCATTGGGGACCGTGGGGGGGTCCCCAATCCCCCCACGGTCCCGCCGGCTCCCCGCGTCCTGCGGGAGCCGGCATTGCTTTTCCACACGGGCGCTGCTAACATGCAGCTCCCCGTGTGGAAAAGCAATTTGCTTTGAATTTTGGAAGAGAGAGCAGGTTTCCTGCTCTCTCTTCCAAAATCCAAAGCAAGTTTGCTATGACAGGACGGGAGACGCGAGGCTCCCGCCCTGTCATAGCAAACAGCAGTGTCCCGGGGGTAGGCACCCCGGGACACTGCAGGAGCCGGCCCTGGGGGGTGGTGGTCCCCAGGGACATCACAGGCTCCAGGAGGGGGCCGCGCGCCCCCCCTCCCAACATCTTCAAAGCCCCGGGGAGGTGGTGGTCCCCGGGGCTTCGGGGGTCCGAAACGGACCCCCACTTTAAAATTCTTAGTGCCCCGGGGAGGTGGCGGTCCCCGGGGCGTGTGGGGGGGCTCGAGCCCCCCCACACAGGTCATTTAATTTTTTTTTTTTAAAAAGCCCCGGGGGTGGCGGTCCCCGGGGCTGCGGGAGGGCGGAGTGCCCTCCCGCACCATTTTAAAATCAAAGCCAAATAACAACGAAGCGCGGGAGCCTGTGCTTCGTTTTTTTTTTTTCACGGCGGGATCCGCGCATCCTAAGTGCACCCCGCCGATTTAAAAAACAAAAAATGCTTTTTGGCCCTGGGGGTCCTTGTGGGACCCCCTGAGCAGGCCTAGGGGGTCAGGGTGTTTCTACCCTGCCCCCTTTTTGCGTTTTTCGCGATTGTTTTTCTGATTTCTTGTGCCTCGGTTCTACCGAGGCACAAGATGGCTGCCAACACGTCCTGGTTTGGAGTGTTGACAGCCAATTAGCATACAGCTCGTGATCGGGAGGGTGCGCGGATCCTCCGCTGCCATAGATATATATGTTTTTACTTTTGATTTTCTCAGCAACTACTGAACGGATTTACACCATTTAACAAAAAGGGTTCTTTCTGAACCAAGAACTACCTCTTTGCCAAATTTGGTGTAATTCCATTCAGCAGTTCGGGCTGTAGCCGTGTCTAAAGTTTCCTATGGAAAATTGCATGGGGAAAACACGTTTTGGGACCCCCCTTTTTTCTCGGCTCCCGCTTGCCGAATCACCCCAAAACGTTCAGGATAGGAGCGGACCGGAGCGCCCCACGAGTTTTGAAAATTTTGCGAAGATTTGTCAACCGGCGCCAAAGTTATTTGAAATAGAATGTTGTGAATTTCCTATGGAAAATAGGTCCTAACTATAACTATCTACTGGCGACCGCCAGTAGATAATATATATATATATATATATGGAGAGAGAGAAAGAGAGAGCTATATCTAGATATATAGTTATGCTATTCCATGGTGGCGGTTCATTTCAAAGAACAGAGATAGCCACTGGATTGACAGTCATTTCTTAATTTGGGAGATGGTAGTCTGTCAGGGTGGCAGGGGTAATGTTGTCCCTAGATCAGACCCTTAATGTATGTTTTAAAAAACTCTGAAATTCACTTAATAAAATCACAGTTAAAGTGCAGTTATGGTTACAAAAGATAACCTAAGAAACACTGATATTTGTCAGTTATGGCTAGATAAACTAACCATAACTCATACCCCCATAATGCATTGCTTATGACCTCATGTATCACATCATTCATTACATGTTAAAATACATCATTGATGACATCACTGAAAATATGCCAAATGACGTAACTGATGACATCACTGGTGACATCATCCAATTAATACTCTGCCATTGGCCATGAGCAGTCAGGGATTAGTTGCAAACCCCTGTCCTGTCTCCAACCCACTGTGAACAATCAACCCTCACTGTGCACAGCCTTCGGCTGTGTCCAGTGGGGGTTTTCAGCAGGGTCTAGCTTTCAGCCAGATCCTACTAACAACCCTCAGCAGGAAGTGAAACCCCACTGAACAAAGTCATTAGCTGTGGATAAAGGGAGTTGGCCACAAGGCATGGTAAACAGCCAGGCCTTGAGCCCAAATGTCCACCGGTGGCCAACCCCAAAATTTGAGATGCAGCAAGTAACACAGTTATTGTCTGTATAACAAAGTCTGTCATCCTTGCTCAGATTCATCCATATTACAACATCCAAAGATGACTGCTGCACAAGTGTGCCCAGGCACGTGACCAGCTTCTCACACACACACACATACTCTCTCTCTCTCTGTCTCTCTCTCTTCCATCAAAGATTGCCACCTACGGATACAGCAGCACGTAGCGCTAGGAAGCCGGGGCAGAATGCAGGAGGTGGGAGCACAAATGTTTAGAGTTGGGAGCAGAAAGGATGGAAAGAAGAGTAAGGAAAGACAGAGAGGGAGCAATAATAGTGCCTCATACACTGCAATGTAAGGTTGTGTCGCAGTGCAAGGATCCAATAAAAATACACTGAGACTGAAATGTTCCTTGGGTGAGTCAAACACAAGAAAAGAGATGGAACCCATTGAATCAGGAGCAGGGAACAGATCAGACAAGAAAGTTGTTAAATCATTACCAAGGGGCAGGGAAAACTCTCATACTAAGTTTATATTAAATACAATAGGTCTGTTTGCCAACAGACCTAAATGGAAACATTATACAATGGATGGCACAGGGGACTAATCAGAAATGGTCAGCAGCCGCATCACAGGTATGCCTGACCTATTCCTTTATTACTCTGAGATCATTAACATTTGCATCATTTCTTTGACTACAACAGGACGTTTAATAACGGACCTTGTCAATGCCTATCAGCTTCTCTCTCATGCCAACTGCCACATGCTCCTGCTGACTTGTCAACCCCACCCACAATTCCCTGGTCACTCATCTATTGGAACCGACTTCTGAAACAACCCCTATCCCCGCCAGATCAATATGTAAAGCCTATGCTAGTAAGTGTAGAAAGTTAATCGGGGAATATATAAAGCAATTTCTCTGTAGCCACAAAATCACGCACGCTAACACAATATACCAGTAACCCAATATCCCAAAATTAAGGTACATACATTTGGATGTCTACTGAGTTTACAGCTACGAAACAGCAATTTACTCTTCTTAGTCACCAACCATACTTCAACTATTACATTCATAAATACATTTGACCTGTTTGATATATTGCAGTAAAATATTGTTTTAGTAGTTATGATTGGATTATATATTGCACTACTAGACTTGAATACATCACCAATAGCAGGTGTTATTTCCCTGTGAGTGACAGAAGCTTCCAAATCAACCTACCCATCAATACACTCTAAACCTAGGCACACCTTGATGTCATCAAATGCTGTTTCTGTGGTTACCCAGTTCATCTGAACATTATGCAGAAATTAAACAGAAATTGTAAAATATTACACGTTTAAGGGATCCATATTTCAGTTTAGAAACAATAAAATGAAAATATTGTTCTTGAAATCTATAATTTGAAACGATAGTCTCAAAATATTAACTTCACAATGAAACTAATCCCAAAAATAAAAAATTTGGATTATGAATTACATTTCTTACAAAGTATTCTTGACCAAAGAAGAATACTATTGTTATACGTCAACCCTATTTTTGTAAGAAAAAAATTACCCCTTACATTCAAATCGAACCTTTTACTTTGCAAAAAAAGTATTTTCATATACCGGGTCGCTCATTTTTATTTTTTGAGCAATAGTCTGTTGTTTATTTATTATATACACCGTTGGAATATTATAAAGCAACAATACCTGCTCCAGTCTGTTGTAGAAGTCTGCGTTCCCAGCACAGAGGTATCTGCCCAGCAGTGTTGCATGTGTGGTGAAGATTGTTGCAATAGGAATTTTCCTATAACGGGACAGGATCAATCCAGCTCCTGACTGCCACTCATGGAAGTGGGTAATGATGTTTGTCTGATCTTGTAACTGATCAGTGATCTAGTAAGTTTAAAAAAAGAAACACATATCACAGATTGATGTGACAGAACACGCAGAAAAACATTTAGAAAAATTGATTTACATGCTGGATAGTCATGGTTATAGTTAGTAGTCTTAATTGAAATATAAGGGGGTGGAACTGAGGGACAAACTTGGGCAAGCATGAGGTATTTTTGTTAAATTTATCAACGTGTACAGCATAGTGTTGGTTTGATGTGATTAGGCTTCCACAAGAGAATAGTACAAACCAGGAGGGGCCCGTGCAGGTAAGAGTGGTGGGGCGGTGGGGTGGGGTGTGCGGGGGGGACTCGACAGACGAGGGAAAATTAATTATTTATTTAATTTTCCCTCATTGTCGTCTGTCGAGTCCACCCCTCCCCCCCGCCCATCTGCTCTTACCTGCACGAGCCGCTCCTGGTACAAAGCATGAGATATTAACCTCTCCCAACAACTCAGCCAAACCTCTTCATTAGACACTGGACTGGGGATTAAAGGCAACTTGTTCTGAACAAGTACACATTAAAGGTAACTGTTGTAGCTTAAATTGATGAATGGAAGTTTCCCGGGAAAAAAGTTCCTTCAATTATTCTCTTTAGCAATAAGATATGCATCTGTGTGTAAATGTTGTCAGCATGAGTAGCATGTTTTCTTTTTATATTCATTGCCATCTCACAGCTATACAATAGTTTATACATGGTAACACATGGATGACCCATGCCTCTCAGTAATCCGGCACCTGAAGAATGTCACTAGATCTACTTCACTACAAGTTTAACTCTGCCTAAGCAATTATTTGTTGTACCAACAGAAGTACATTTTGTCACTGATTAGTGTATTAACCACCCTTGATTAACCATACTGTAAGTGAACTATTCCCAAAAAGTGTCCTGTACTCATATACTTTTTGCTACGCAAATATCACAAATACTTTCAACAGGGTAAGCTTTAAAATAACTTAAATATTTGCAGCATCATTGTTCTTCATGATCCCATTTGGATGAAAGGGACCTTGACCCGCCTCTTAAAAATCCAAGTGTTTTAGCCTAACAAAAAGTATGTTTCGTAACACTAATTGCATCTGCTCAAAATTCTAAATGGAATAAGCCTGCATATGCTTTAAAATTCTCTCTCTATATTTTTCTGTAGCAAAGCACAGTGACAGCACTGATGAGAAATAAAATGGTACGAGATAACTAGTTAAAAAATAAGCACATACATTGAAAGATAAGCGAAAAGCCTGTTTGATTGACAACCATCCAGCTAACAGGGTGCCAGTGCTGACCAGGCCGTTTAGCCACAGTGCTTCAGACACAAACAAAAGTGAAATACTACAGCTGGAAAGATATCTAAATGATTCATTCAATTCTACTCTTTCCCGAGTTGCGTTATATACAACTGCAAAAATAAATAAATAAATAAGATGGTCAAGTTGTAGAAGGCAAACGGAAGACACTTAAACTGAAGAATACAGGATTGTCGTTTTATCTCAAGTCGCTGCTAGACTCTGAAGTGACTTCAACCTATGATGTAAAATGGAATCCCAATCCCCTCATACTAATTGTCACTCTGGTTACACCCTGAAAAGCCATTCATCTGTCACAGTGGAAAGACCTTCTGAGTTACTGACCCTTTCAATAATGTTTATCATTGTATTTCTACATATCGTTAAGCCAATGTACACTTGTTTTGGAAAAATGTGCTGTGAAGTGGACAGTGTATGTACAAAATGCTTGGTTGATGTGATTAGGTTTCCACAAGAGAATAGTACAAACAAGGAGCGGACTGTGCAAGTAAGAGTGGTGAGGCGGTGGGGCGGGTGTTGGGGGTACTCGACAGACTAGGGACAATACATAATTTAACCTAGTTCTGTCATACAAAACAAATTGCAGGCAAAATTCTTTGGTCGCTAAGGTGACTCTTGTTAATCATATCCATTGATCAATACAGTGATCTGTATGATTTTACACTTGGTATTGGACATGAGGTATAAGGTCACAAGCTGGTTACGTCACAGCGGTTTAAGGAAAGTGAATAAAAAGCAGCTTTCTACTCAGATGATTTTGCTTCCAGTACACAGTTCTTGAGTGAATGTAATTGCTGCAACTGGATGTTAGAAGAATAACATCCACACTTTCCATGCATCTATGCCCATTTTCTGGCTCCTTCAGATTTGTACATCCATAATAGATGTGGATTAGGTCTGCCTCTCCAGTTACCTGCAAGCCAACTTCCATCATCGCATATTGAGCCTATCAAATTCTCAATTAATGCTAACGCTTCATAGCCATCTTTGTGTGGACCTTAGTTCTTCTAGTCTGTCTTTCAAAGTGACTGTTTTATAACCACCTCTGCACTTTTATTTTTTTGCTGCATACGGCTCATGCTTCAGCACCAGGATACCATCCTGGATGAATTGTGTGCTATATAAATAAGCATAGCATAACATTACATAACATAAGATGATAAAACATAGTATAACTTCTGACTCCATGAAATCCTAGCTGACCTCTATAAATTGAAACCTACAGGATCGCTGGCTCGAGTGAGACATTGTTGACATGAGGACTTGGGGTCTATAGTAGTGGCAAGGAGAAACTTTCATAGCACTAGAAGAAATTTGGAACTTAGTTAATTTTCCCACCCTTAGAGGACTGGGACATGGTACAGAGACTTCCCAGGGAGGACGTACCCTTGGTAGTTGAAATAGACAGGTTTGTACTGCTTGGAGCTTTTTAGAGTTTAGAAAAAATCTTTAGCAGGACCTCATTTTGATGGTATAAAGCCTTCTGGAGCCCTGTCCAGCTACAGCATTGACTCTGATTCTGAGAGCCAAAGAAGTCCAAAGGTAAAGCTTTAGACATGGGTGAGGCGGAAAATCTATCCCTGAGGTGAAGCAATCTTGGGGGCTACAAAATCATGTTTTGTCTTGTTCTCAACTTTTGGCTCCAAAACTGAAGGCTTCAGTGGAAGCACAATGATGACATATATGACTTCAAGGGACCACTTACCATGTTTAGTTTCCTGCCTTGCCCTGCTGGGAGACATGGAGCTCCTAAATATTTTCTAAGTTGTAAGGTAATAACTTAAACCAGTGTGGCTTGCTTGGCTTACCTGAACTCTGATCCATTGCAGTCAGGCTAAAATCGAATCTAGGACACAGGCAACCGTGATTTGTGACTGCCAATTGGCATTTTTTGCATGAACTAAAAAAAACAAAAAACAAAAAATCATATCCCTGGTTCCCTGTATCTGATTTTGTTTTGTGTCTTTTTGCTTATTAGGTTTTTCTCAATTTTTCTAAGTTGGGTAAGGAGTGTTATTGTTTTTGCTGTGTTGTGTTGTGTTTTGTTATTGGCTTATTTATTTTATTTAAATTTGCAGCAGATTTCTATACTCAAAGTATCAGTGTGCTTTACAGGTGGACAGTAAAAGTGAAAGAAGGTTTTACATTGAACTGATTAATGTTGAAGTGATAAGTGACATACATTAGCACTGAAGGTTCTGGGTAGAAGTGTAAGGACAGGGGAAAAAGTAATTGGGCAGTATTAACAGAAGAGAGGGTATACAAGTAGTCAGCGGAGGGGGGAGGAGTGGTTTGGAGGAGTAAGATGATTTCATATCCAACAGTTCTTATAGAGAGTGAGGCTCAGATTAGTCCTGCAAAGAGCAAGGGTTACTGGATCAAGTATATTTTGAACAGATGAGCCTTTAGCAGACATGGAAACGGGAAGGAGGGTTTGTGAAATTCTAATATGCAAAGGCACGGAATTCCTGAAGGTAGAGGCCGCTCCCCAGATGGAATGCTGTAGAGCACAGGAGGTTCAGAATAGAGGTGTTTCCAGGAGAATGTTTGCTCTACTTCTCACGGTCCTCAAACTGTCTGATGTCTTGAGACGGTTGTCCAGGAGAAAGGGGCTTTTGTATGGATTACTATGAAAGTTAAGCATCCCAGGTAGAATCTGATTCTGGTTCCTGTGGGGAGCCAGTGCAAATCTGCATGTACTGGAGAGATGTGGTTGAATTTCTTGCTCAAAGGGAGTAGTGTACCTGCTGTGTGTAAGATGACTTTTAAAGGAGCAAAGGGCAGATTGTGATGCACCGGCTAGAACCACATTGCCAAAGTCCAATCTAGATAATTTCAGAGCATGGGCGGTCACTTTTAGCTGGGCAGGATGTAGGATTGGTTTTAGGTTCTTTAAGATTTCAAGTTAGAAATTCATGCTTTTAGCCATTTTATTAATCTGACTTCACCATTAAAGAGAGCTTTTAATTCAAATTCTTTAGACACCAAACTCGATCTGTCTACTTGCTCCCAATTGAAAGTAATCCCTTATTAAATACAATAAGGGAACCCAATGTTATCCTGTGGGAGCGGTAGGCCTTGCAGTAGTTTGAAGTAGGCATACTGCAAAGGATAGTCTTTGTAGTGCATAGATCATGCCTTGTCCTGTCTTGGCCCCAGACACACTACAGGGGGGTAGAGACAGCATTGTGAGAGGCCAGGCACAGCCTGATAGGAGGGGTCAAGGCAACATTTTTGGGGAAGCTGACAGGTCTAACAAGGTGGGTACTTGAGGAGCCTAGAAAATTGCTTGCGACTGGTTGAACCTATCAATCAATGCTCTGGTTAACTGCCAGTTATATATAAATGTACATATTTTTGCACTGTTTAAAGACCAATGGTCTAAATAAACATTACTTTGACTGAGAACTACCGGTTGCTTGCACCATGTTTTGAGTACATATTTTCCTTAGAACTGCGGTGTAACCTAACCTAATTTTTTTATTAATTTGGTAGGGGCACACACTATCAAATTAATAACCCTATTTCTGAAAGGCCACACAAGCAAGTGATTGGTAGCACAGGCCCCATTAAGCTTCCTTCTCAGCACTTCCTATTGTTTTCTGGGAAAATATCACAGAAAGTCTTGCAGTAAGGGGGTTTTCAAAGTACCAGAATTCCAGGGCTAGTATGTGGAGTTACTATCTTGGGGTGATAGGTGTTTTTTGACCGACTGCGAAAGCTAACTTTGCTAGCCAGTAGTTGGTCCATTCAAGAGGCAAAATATTTACTATTTTTACTAGACTCAGAGGGGCAAAAATCAAATTTATTGCATGCCAGCCTGTGTGTAGATCTAGTACTGGATCATCAGCCCACAGATGAAAGTTGCCCAGTATAGTAATGTGAGGGCCTCTTAAAGAAAATTCTTCTATAAGCTTAATTAGTTTATCCAAGAAAACCCTCGGAGCAGAAGGTGCAAAGATTAACAACAAATACTAGGTGAAAGGATAAAAAGACAAACAACAATTAACACTTCTTCAAGGGAGTTGAGTTCAATGAGAGGGCCCCCTCACCTTTTTTAATTTCTCTATTGCAAGACAAAAAAGATTAACAAACATAGTATCTGATTTTAGAGCCTGGCAGCAGCACTCATTTTGGTACGGTTATTCCTTGAAATCATATTCTGGGAGGAAACAACAAGAAGGTGTTGGATTAGTGCTTGCTAGTGTCCTTGTGTAAGGCATAGTTGATTGTTTTCACGGCTGCAGTATCATATCTAGGCTATCCTGTTTTAGGGTTAAACCTATAATAACTGATAAAACCCACTGAAAGGAAAATAGCCCTCACCAGTGCAAACATATAAACACTGAAAAAACACCTTCACAACCACAAGCTAAATGCCATTCAGAGAAAGGAAAAGGTGAGTGATAGAGTCATTTTTATTTCTTCCTGAAGGGGCCAACACAATGTAACTTTGTTATACAAGGCAGCAACAAGAAAGACTGGGTTAACATTGTTCTGCTTTAGTTTTGTTGTTTAGGGATGAAACTAAAATATTGTTTCTTTTTCCTTTTGCTTTTTTTCAGTTTTGTGGTCTTTGGTCTAAAGATGCAGGGTTTAAAATCATGTTTTAGGTCTTATTTAATTATTTTATAAACTGTAGAGAATCGGAAATATCAAAATCATATTTGATATTTTGGCTACGTTTGATTCTTTCACTGATAGGTACAATGACTGGTTTCATAAGAATGTTTCCCAATATGTGCCATCACATTTACCCACAGACAGAGAATGGGTGAAACACTTTGATACATCAACCCCCTTTTCTAGCGAGTCAGTATTGATAGTAGGTGAATTGCCAAATACTCCAGGCTTTAAATATTCAATGCAAGGTGTAGTGACAGGTATATTTGAAAAGAGTGCTGTCACTGGGATAGTGGTGAAAACATGAAAACATGACACCAGATGTTTGGAAAACATGTAAAAGTGTCTCTTGGAATGCTGCTGCAAAAAGTTCTTACCAAGTTCAACAAAGATTAGAGTAATATTGTTTGTATTTGCAGTAATTCAGCTAAGTATATGAACAAGTTATGTGATGACCGAGCAAAATCGATACCTGAGCTGAAGTGCTTCCCTGTAAGAGATCCTTGCTAGAAATGCTGAAAGCATCTTTACAATCTACAGAGTTAATGAAGAATGCTATTGACTTTGGAGTCCATTCTGGTGCACTGTTTCATTATGCGCGGGAACTAAAACGCAAATATTTCTCATTTTGTGCTTTGTGTGCTTCAAAGAAAGAGTCATCCCAACTGTGTCATTTAGCCGGTGGTTCTCAGCCATAGAGGCCGTGAATGCTATATTATCCATGTGGCAACCGTTTACAGAATTTTTGCTTAGTGATGATTCCAAAGTCAAGAAATGTGAGGATCTTCGGTCGCATATTGATGTGAAAAAAAGTACACTCTACTGTATTCCTAGATTTCTACAGGAAAACATGACTGCTTTAGTGGACATAATCAAAAAACTAGAATCTGAAAACACCCTTATCTACCAAGTGTTCAGCGTAATTGGTGCAGATGTGAAACATCTTTTTGAGAGTAGGCTGGGCGACACTTTTAGTGACTTTGGCACTACAACATGTTCCATGTTAGAATTCTTGCCACTTGGTAAGCAAAGAAATGTTGAAAGGCAATTCAGGAAATTTTATTTTACAGTGCATGAGAAATGGCTAGCAATGATGCATAGCAATGTCTCTTCACCAACCATGGCATCTGAAGTCAATGAAGCCTCACTGAGGTTCTCTGCACAAGTTCTAGATCCCTTCCGTAAAGGGGAATTTTCTCTGGGCTTTGAAAAGTACTGCTTCATTTTTGACCGCTTCAATAACTGAGGGCATATACGCCCAGTTCAACGCATATGCTGCAGAACCTGTCCCAGAGAATCGCAATCTTCAGGTGCACCAGTATTGGCATGGAAAGCTATGTCAGAGGACAGAATTAGCAAATTGTGTACTGGCTGTTTTGTCTTGCCCATCTCAAGTGCAATCTTGAGAGAGCCTTTTCACAGATAAACATTTACATGGGAAGGAAAGAGCGAGCGTGCATGTCCAAAGACTCTAAATAAGTATTGTATGGTATACTACAATGAGTTTGATTTGTAAAAATGTATTTGGACCTCATATATCCTGTACGCACACTGTCTATACACATGCACAATGCAGAAAGCAAGCAACAATAAAAGCAAAACGTTCCATAAACACCAGAAAAACACTGTTTCTGTTGTTTTTAATGGAGTGAAAATGTGTAACCACTGACAACCACTGTTTTTTATAAAGTATTGAAATCACTTGAAAACACTCGAAAAACCCCACCAGAATTTGCCAAAAATAGAAACTGAAAACAGGAAAGCCTAATCGTATCTAATTGGTAACGATTCCCCACTGGTTCATGTGGTCTGACCGCAAACGGGTTTGCCTTTGCTGACGTTTGATGCATGGCTGACGTGGTTTCGTAAAAGTTTTCTCCACCCAGCTCATAACCAAATTAGTCAACCAACATGAAGTCAAAGAAAGAGAAAATGGCCAACACTGCAAAGTAACAAGCATTGCTTCATGCGAGCAGTAAGGCTGCTAGAATCTGTACTCACCAATTTCAAAGACAGACATGAATACACAGGACAGCTGTCCCTGTTATACATCATCGGGTCATAAATTCACTACATTTAAAATGAATCAGGAATTCGAGTGGCATGGTAATATTGCATGAGATAATTCCATACAGAATTATCACGGGTATCTCTGTGGACACATTCGTCAAGGCATAAATGGCGGGTTTTGATCCGAAAAAAAATGCTGGAATGAGGAAATAACCAGCGAAATCTGTGTGCAAACAATGATTTCCTAGATAATTCAGCATTTAATAGGGGAATGGCCTGGTAATTTTGCATTCCAAAATTAACAACCCACTTGGTATCTGTAATTATGGCTGTGAAATTATTGTCTCAGAATTACTGATGCTGTCATAATGAGTAGCCTGTGCGACATTTTCATTACTCTAATTTAATCTTGCATATTTTCCAGCATTTTGTGTTATGCTTGTTGCGTGAAATTTTAGAAATTATGCCATTCCACCACGTCACGTAATCTGAAGTCCGCTCAGATATACATTATATAGCAGACGCACGGGAACAACACAAACAGAAAAGGAGGGGCTGTTGTTAACAGCACTTGACTTTTTTTCCACAGTTTTTTAGTGCGAAATGTGTACTCAAAGCATGTTGCACTAAATGACAGATTCACCTAATTTTGCCTATTTTTTCCAAAATTTTGCGTAATTACAGAAAAGAAACTGAGACACATTTCACACAACCCTAATAATTAGGCCCATAGTCCACTAGCACTTAATAGTAGTAAATATCCGCATTTGAAGTATTCTGATTGGTTAACTTAAGACAGCATCCCATGGGTTTCGGTGGGGATGAGGAGATTAAACACAAACATTGATATACTTCAATAAAATAATGCATGAACTATACTAAGGGATGTACCTCTTTTAAGAACCAGGATGTCAACGATCCAAATATAAGTGCATCGTTTGCTTCCCTGTCATGATATGGTATTCCGATATGGCACACATCCCAGAATTCTCCTTTCCAGAGATCCAGATTCCAGGCCGCAGAAGCAATGTCAAACAGCACAACATATGGACTACCTTCTATGAGCCATCTTCCAAAATAGACCTGAGGAAATGATATTAAGAAATCTATTTATGTCACAATGAAATAATATTTGACGTGGCAACCATTATTATATTTTAACATCATGAACAAGAATGACACAACAAACTATTCTATATCAATAGTATAAATCTTAGATGAACTAAGGTTGATGGCAGATAAGGACACACCAACAGCTTTAATATTGCTGGATTTAACAGCTACTTTGGATACTTTTGATAATTACGTACCATCCTTGAGAATATTGGGATACAATATACAGTATTAAAATAGTTCCAAGATTTTCTACCACGTAGAACATTTCAAGTTAAATCAACGTCACCTGAATTGTCACGAAGATATAGCGCATGTGGAGTGCTGCAAGACTCAGTTCTTTCATCACAACTGTATAACCTGTACCTAATCTCACTAGCCCAGGTGATTGACTCTTTTGAGCTGAAATTCTACCTATATGGAGATGATACACAGATTATAGCCATCTTTGAGGATAAAGATCAAAATAAAACAGGAAATCTGAAGAAATGCTTAGAGAAAGTTCAGATTTGGATGAATGCTAATAATTTAAAATTCAATAGATCAAAAACTGAGATTCTAGGTTTAGTGAAACTTTCAACCGCACTTCCATCCAGGTTTTGGCCAGGTAGTTTAGGGCTGCCTTCCTCGTTGACACCAATGGTAAAAAGAAAAAAACATAGGAATCAAATTGACTCCACACCATCTCCTAACGAGCAGGAACAAATGGTCATTAAAAAACTGCTATTCCAACTGCATTCCCTGAAAAGTGTTCTGCATGTATTTACACCATCACAAAAGATTACAATCTTAAATGTATTTATATTATCACAACTGGGCTACTGCAATTCCATTTACTTGGCTCTCCCTGACTACCTAATAGGGAAATTGCAACAGAACCAGAAATTTGCAGAAAGATTAGCTAAGTACACAACGGAATTTTCATATTGGTCTGGTTTTAGCCAAGCTTCATTGGTAACCAGTGAGGTAGAGAATTTTGCTTAAAACTTTCTGTTCACTACACAAGGCGGTGTATCAGTCATGTCAGACTCCTCCTAAACAGTGACCCTGGTCCCCGTGGACATAAAGGGTTGTCCTTGTGATATACTACATACTCCTCTTAAGCAATATCTCGAGCTATACTGACTGCCCTTCTCATTTCTTAAGTCAGACTCTAAACTACATTTTTTAATTCCCAGATTTAGAAGGAAGAGAGTAGGAGGTAGGGCGTTTTCAGTAGTTACATCACAGAAATGTAATGGCCTGCCGGATGGACTGAAAAAACACAAAAGAGTTAAAGAACTGTTTTTTTCCTGGGACTGACTAATTGAAAGTGGAGCACTGGGGTAAAGTTTAAGGTCCTTTTCCTTGTAATGAGAAGTTGCCCCTAGTACGGGTGATGAATGCAAGTTATAAAAACAACAAAACTTAAACATATCCTTTAGGTACAATTCTGTATTGAAACTGCAGCCGCTCGAGTGTAACACATTAAGGCCATTCATGTAGAAATGCCGAATGCAGGGAAGGTTAGGTACTGCAAATTCAGCAGCGTTATCGGAATTGGAATAAAAAAGATTACTTTACATGCACGACCCAATAGTCTATCTGTAGTCACTCAGTGAGTTAATTAGGCAGAAGGTAAAGACCTCATTAAGACAAATGTATGCAAACATGTAGAAAGCTGGCTCTGTATATACTATACCGAAATGAGGTATAGTGTGCACAGAGTCCAGAGGAACCCCAAAGGTAGGCAGAGGTAAAAGTAGATAACACCTTACTCTCTATTTTTGGTAGTGTGGGCGAGCAGTAAGGCTTTATCAGAGGGTAGTGTTAAGCATTTGTTGTACACACTCAGGCAGCAAATGATGTCACACACTCAAAGACTGAACTCAAACCAATTTGTTTGTATAAAAATATTATTTAGGTATATTTATTTTCTAGAACCAAGCAAGCCTGGTACAGGTAAGTGTAAATGGTACTTTTCAAGGCAGGTTGAACAATACAAGCAAGCTGAATGAAAATGTCTTTGTAACAGGTTTGTAAATCTTTTCAATACAGTGGAAATTACTGTTAGATTACTTTTGATGACTTTTCAGACTACTTTATGGATTACTTTTTCTACTCAGTGTGATATGCCTACACATCACGCTGGGACATTTCCTAGAGAAAAGGTAAGTAAAGCAGTTTTTAGTTATTTGCAGTTTTTCAAGTTCTCATACAAAACCAACTCCACACTTAGAACAATTTTCAAGGAAAAACAGTCAATGCAATCCTATGGGAGGAAATGAAGTTATCGATTTGCAGGTAAGAACAAGTTTGTGGGAGTTGGTATTCTGAGGTTAGAACCGGGGATCCCCCCGGGTCGAGGATGCACTCTCAAAGCACCCACAGCGGCACTAGGGCGGCCGGGTGCAGAGTGCTGAGGCCCAATGTTATCCAATGGGGGGTAGGGGGTAGGGGGCCTCCGGTTTGTGGCTGCTCACGAGCAGGCCACAAGGTTGTGGGAGCAAAGCTCCTGGTGTTAGGCTCAGGGCAAAGGGGGATCCGAGTTAGCATCCAAAGTGCACCCGCAGCGGCGCAGGGGCGGCTGGGTGCAGGTGCTGTTTTGGCGTCGGGTGCCCCGTTGTTTTCAATGGGGATTGCCGGTTTTGTTTTTTAGCTGCAGGCTTGTTCCAGGAAGTCTTCCAGGAGGAACCAACAGCTGGGCAGGTAAGTTGTAGGGCTCGGGGACTTAGGTGCACCTCGGGTTCTCTTCTCCAGGGCGCAGGGCGGCTGGATGCAGGGGTGTCTTTTGAGGTCAGATTTCACCTTACTGGGCCACTCGCGGTTAGGGGGGTCTCCGTGCAGAGGCTGCAGGTGACGTCGGGGAGTCCTGGAGGGGTCAACCCAAGGTGGACTCAGACTCTGGAGCGCTGGGGGACCTCGCTGGGACTGGTGGGCCACTCAGACTCGGGCCGTAGGCGTCTGGTGCAGTGGTGGTTCCAGGCGTGGGGTTTCTTTGTCCTCAGCAGGCTCTGAGTCTTTCTTGGCTGTTTCTTTTGAACAGAGCTGCTGTTCACAGGAGATCCGGTCTTTGTTGAAGGCAGTCAGTCCTCCCAGGGGTTCTGGAGGTCGCTGGCTGCAGGACAAGGTGACTTTTGGCACAGGATCTCTGGATACTGCAGACGGGCTGGTAGGGCTGGGGTCAAGTCAGTTCTTTCGTCCTTCTTCTTCGTAGGTTGCAGGAATCTGTCTTCTTGGTTCAGGGCTGCCCCATAAATAATGTTTATTGGGGGCGTTTTAAGGGCCTCGAGGTCAGTCGCCAATGGGCTACTGACCTTAGGGTGACTACACCCTTGGTGCGCTCACCCCACGTGGAGGAGTGGGCACACTCCCTAATCCTGATTGGAGAGTGCCTGCCATCTGCAAGATGGCGGGCACTGAAGAGTGGGCTTCACCTTGCCTCCCCCACCTGAGGGGTGGGGTTGGCAGAGGTGGGCACACCTTCTGGGCTGTGCTAATTTGTCCCACCTGTCTTCCCGCCGAAAAGGAGGGGAGACAGGAAGGGGGCCTGCTCCTGATAGCAGGAGAGGCTGGGGGTGTCACGTTACAAAGGTGGCAAGGCCTTTGAAGCTCCCCTGCCATAGATGGCTCTTCCTGGCCTGGGGGAGGTCTGACCACCTCCGCCCAGGTAAGGCTTTGTTTCTGGGCTCAGGGAGCGAAGGCTCCCACCCCAGGGGTCCAGAAACATGTCTCGTGGTGGCAGGCTGCTGTGTACCAATCAGAGAACCCACCAGAGGCTGGTCGTTTCTCAGGGGGCATCTCTAAGATTCCCCCTGAGTGCATTTTTCATTAAATCTCACACTGGCATCAGTGTGGGTTTAATGTGCTGAGAAGTTTGATACCAAACTTCACAGTTTTCAGTAAAGCCATTATGGTGCTGTGGAGTTCGTAATGACAAACTCCCAGCACCATATACTCTTAATGGCATTACTGCACTTACAATGTCTAAGAATTGGTCTAGACACGGTAGGGGTATAGGGCTCATGCACCTGTCCCCTCACCACTGGTATAGTGCGACCAGCTAGAGGGGTGGCTGACCTATGCCAGGGCAGTGGGTTGTAGACATGGCACACAGGGATGTGTGCCATGTTGAATCTTCACTTTGTTCTGCACCAAAACACGCAGCCTGCAATGGCAGTGTGTGTGTGTGTGTAAAGGTACAGGGCCTCTAAGGGTGGCACAATAAGTACTGCAGCCCTTTGAGGCCTTCCCTGGCCACAGTGCCCTTGGTACCCATGGTACCTTTTACAAGGGACTAACATGTGGCCAGAGAGGTGCCAATTGGGGGTACAAGGTACATTTTTGGGAAAGAATACATCCCTGGGAACCTGATTGGCAGAGACCCAGGGCACATCAAGTCAAAGTGCATCAGTAGTCTGGCAAAAAGTGGGGGGGGGGGTTACTGCAACAGAAACCCAGCTTCCTACAAAACGGGACCTGTGTCTGTTGAAAAACTTTCAAATTAAAATTTACTTTAGCCTCATAAAGGTAGCATCCAGTGTGTTTGTTTACTTTAAAAACAAGCATAACAAAACCAATAGGTCTGGCATTAGTTTGTCAAAACATCAAAACGCAGGCATTCACAAACGCGATTTACATGTGATGCATGCACAAAAGCTATTAACACACCAAAAACTGTGTTATTGGCTTTGAGGGAAAAGTTGTAAAAATATTTGCTTTCTGTATAGGTTACATAAAGGAAATAAAGAATTGAATGTGAGAAAAGGAATGGTGATTGAGTATACTCTTCATATGTAAAATAGTCCCTCATTCATATCAATCACAGCACCTCCTGGAAGCCTGAATGGTACACCAAACAGCCAATACCACAATGTGAGAGAGTAATACTCATCTGGGTGGAGCCAAAGCCCACTCTATGATATTTTAAAGAGTTAGTAACAATGCATTGCAAACAGATGATTTCTTACGCCAGACCTAAAGACATCTTATCTGACTAACGGCGTCTTGCACGTGGTAAATTTTACGCAATTGGCCCAATGCACACAGATTTTGCTGCAACTTACATCTGGAATACTCCTGGCTTACTCCTGAATTCCAAGAGTAAGCCAGGTGTAGGCTAGGAGTACTACAAGAGTAAATCATACTTACTTATAGCACTTACTTACTTATAGAACAGCCCCAGTGTGGTTCAACTGCCAGACCTGCATAACATTTATTTTATTTTTCTTAGATTAGATCTCTCCTAGTTTGCTCCAATCTGTTCTCTAAACAGTGTTATGTAGATGTGTTTCTTTCACAAATAATGGCTATTGAAAAGTCTCAGAGATATTTTGTGATAGATGCAAGCTGAGAAGAACTGTCGCTATCAGGGTTGTATTGAGTGTGAGTGAGTTTGACCCCATCTCAGGGCAGTTAAGATTATGGCATGTAATGGGGAACTAAAGGAATGGCATGTCAGAGACAGGAGGTCAAGGATGTGGAGGCCGTGGACAGACCAGTTTTATGAATAAGCTGCACAGTTGTTCAGAAATGGCAACTCAAGCTGAAATGCACCATGGAATAACATTGTTGATACACAGGTGCCAAAAAAGCAGAGGGTGGTGCAAAAAATGTAACTTGCCTGTGTAGGAAAACCCCCCTTTTTGCCTGATCCCCCTCTTTTATTTTCTGCTAGGTTTAATTGCTGATTAATGGACTCTGAGCACTGCACCCCTGCTATCCAGGTCCAGTTCATGTGCTCTGACCCCTAAACATGTCAATGTGGCTAAATCCCTCATTGGCACATTTAACTTACCTATAAGTCCTTGAACCCAGTGTACCCAGGGCTTGCAAGTTAAATGTCAGTGGTGGACTGCAGCACTTATTGTGCCACTTCAAAGGTGACAAGGTAAAACATGTCTCCAGGCCTGCTATTGCAGTCTGGTGGTGCGGTTTTAAAACTCTCATTTCAACCTACCAGAATAAAACGTTTGACAAGCATAAACCATCCTTTTTAAGTCATCCCTAATCTAGGCCTTAAATGCCCATGGGTCAGGGTGTGTGGTATTTAAAAGTAGGGCATGTATGATTAATGTTTTACATGCCCTAACATTGAAAAAAAACAGTCCTTTTTTCACTGTGGCAAGGCTGGCTCTCCCATTGTCTAACAGTGGTTTACACTATTTCATGTAATAAGTGCTACATTTCGGTTGGGGATAGCTAGAAAAATGGTTCAAGGACTCATTTTAACAATAATTTAAAATCTAGTAAAGTCAGGTTTTATATTATTATGACGGAACAGCCACTTTCTGCCGAAAACTAAAAGGCTTTCCTGCCAGTGTCCAGTTATCACCTGACCCCTGATGGCTCCCCTGGAGTGAGATGTGGATTGCTCCCAGGCAGTGGACAAAGAGCTGTGGGATTGGGGATGGGTCTTTCAGTACCAGGCCCCTTCCTGAGCTTCAAATGATGCCTACTGTGTTACTGGAACTTGTAGCTAACACCTGTGCCTGCCCCATCTTTTGTCTTTCTAGCCAGTCAGGTCCCAGTGGTAGTGGGAGAAAAGCTGCTGCCAGAACTAGTTTTGAGTGAGCACAGAGGAGGGGTTGCTCATTTCCATGGCTGCACTGTTAGGGTAGGCACAAGAGCTCTGCACAGGGGAGGAACGTTTCTGCCATGGTGAATTTAGGCAGAGAGGAGAACTGTGGGATTGTGTGCCTTAGGGTACAAATGAACTGCTATATATGTGGGTAGGGGTACCCCTGGGAACGTCTTTCTTGTTGGTTATAGAAGGGTCAGGAGTTACCCCCACCCACAGGCTAGTGCCAGGCATAAATGTGACATCCTTGGGCATCCAATCAAAACACTACTGGGCCTGTGGAAGACAGAAGAAGGACTGCACCTGCTGTTGAGACCTGTGAGGAGAAACCATAGGTCTGGACCTGCTCGCACTTGTACCCATGACTAAGAAGTGGAGACCAAGGGTAAGTTGACTAAGCTCCTGTTAAGCTACAGGGCCACAAAAGCAACCAGTAGCCCACTTTTCTGCAAGGCCCAGCTGATTGGTTTGTACTACACCTTCATTGGACCCTGTTGGTACCCATGGAGTGAGCCCTGACCCTCAAGTGCTGTTTCTTTGATCCTGGAACCCTTGGCTGGTGTCAGAGTGTTCTTTTCCTGCCTAACTCCAAAAGTGTGGACTTAAAAACTTTTTGACAACTTTTCTTCAAGAGAACCAATGTAGGACTGGGACCTATCCGCCATACAATCTGCTGAGGGTGCATCGCTGGAAGGATTTTACTTCCTGCAGCTCCCTGTATGTTCTTTACCAGGGTCCACATCAATGCTGTATCTGACGACGTGAAATGCTTCACTGGCTCCAGCCTGCAGACATGTTTTGCTGAAGGAATTCTGAGCTCCAGAGAGGTGTTGAAGACTAACCCTCGATGACTTCATCAACAACCACCTCAGGACCCAATCCTCCTGCAACCAGTCTCTTTCAAGCCCTGCTTTGGCTTCAGCCTGCTGCCTTTCATGCCAATGAACCCATCAATGTATAGAAGTGTCTCTAAGAAAACAATGTAACTCTTTGACTTGGACGAACACAGTGGCTGTATTCAACCAGCGTTCACCCGCGGTCAGCCTTACCTTTTGACTTTGCCTCGTTCTCGCTCAGCCAGTCGAGTGTGGTTGGCGCTTAATGACTTTTGGTGCTATTTTTATTTAAAACTTTAAAAATGTAGATCTCCATTTCCCCTTATTGGAGTTTTGTCATTTTGGTGTTATTTTGTTCATTATAATATTGCCTATTTATTTTTTATAATTTGGAGTGGGATTTTTAATGTGTTGTGTTTTTTATTTGTAACTGTTTTGGTACTTCTAAATGCTTTACCACTATTTCTTAAGTTAAGCCTGTCTGTTCAGTGCCATGGCTACCAGGGGGGTGAGCTAAGGTTTAAATTGCTGAAATCTATACTAGCCCAAACAAAAAAAGTGCCATTATTACTTGTGGTGGACTAACATCGACCCCAACTAGTAATCCACTTTCTCGCAGCCTGCAACATGATACAGGAATTGGCACATGCAATAAATCTGGAATCATGGTCAGATGTTGTTCTATTGTTTGTCTTGAGCTAATACCACAAAAAGAAAAGAAAAATGCATCTGCCTAAATGTGGTGACTTTGCTTCCTAATAGGCAGTGCACTTAGAAGGGGTAAAGAAAATTGTTGAAAGTTTTATGCATATCGTATAACTATATGATTCTTACTGAAACAAAGGATGCAACTACTGGCTTTGATTTACTGTATTATTAATACACACTTTAATCAGACAAGCATGACTAAAAAAAGAATTAAAGAACGAAAAGAAAAGGCTTTGGTAAAATACGGTATTGGCTCATGAGCTCTGGCACTGGAGAGCTTTTTTTAGGTGAATGTGCACATGCGATTAGTCAGAGTGCCTCACTAGACAGCCAGTGCCTGAAGTGGGCTGACCTACAGCCCACAATTATATGCCAGGGTGGGTTGAAGCAAGATGTGAATGACACTTAAATAGACCAATGAATGAAGAAGCCTGTCCCAAAGTTCCTTTTGAATGTGTATATGTATGTACTATTTATTTGTGATTTTTATTATGTAAGGCTGGTAAAACAGCTAAAGCTACACCTGGAGAAGGCCATTGCAGTAGGAATTTCTAGTTTCCTATGTAGAAATGCAAGAAGTGATGCAATAGCCTGTTCTGAATTCTTTACTCAGTGTGGGAGTGAAGAGCGCTGCTTTGCGCATGCGGGGTGGCGTTTGGGGCTATGCAGAGGATTGTGTAGGATGGTGGCTGGCCACCAAATAGTGTATTGGTGAATTGGGAGTGTAGCAGGATGCCAGGAAAGGGTTTATGTTTGTATGGGAAAAGAGTGAGAGGAGGAATGCACAGTGAGTGGTGTGACAAGGAGGCAGTATGCCAGTTAGGCTTTTTATTTTATATGAAGAGGCGTGAAGGTAGAAAATTCACAGAGGGTGATGTGGGATGGTGGCAGGACACCAGGTATAGATTTTCTGTTTTGGAGTAGGGGAAGGTTCCCAGGAGCAAAAGCTAATTTTTAAACATTTGGTTGGTGGAGGGAAGCCAGATTCCAATGGGTTGCAGGTCACCTGATTATGAATGGCTTCCCCGCCAGACTTCTCTACCCCTGCACTACTTGTGAGCAGGAAGAGAAGGTGTGATTTGTTGATACATAACATATAATTGTAGATCAGTGACGGTGAAAAAGTGAATGTTTTTTACCATGAGGTACTAAGTGACATCATAAACAAATCTAGCTTCACACTCTTTCTATTTGATGTAATTCAGAAACCCTCAGTAAAAACATCTGCTATTCGCGGTTGCCCATTTGTTATTCTTTATGTTTGCCATGCTAATTCGCCCGACTCAGAAGGCAAATAAATCAGTGGCAATCGCCAGGGAGTTGTAATGTAGAACTGTTTGTTTAAAGATCAGGCTGCCTGGAAATAAGATCATAGAGCAAACACTTCTGACTCTAAATCCTTCCAGGGGAGCACAAGTCCAGTGCACTTCCAGAAGACATTGCCAACGACCAAAATTACTATCTTAAGATTGGCGTTTAGATGTATGATTGGAATTAAATTATTCAGGGGTGCCTGTGAATTAATAGGGGGTAATCGGTTAATTAATCACATTATAATGCAAGTGCTCAACAAGGCACTGCAAAAATGTGTATGTGCCAAGAAGGCATATCTCTGTGAAAGTACCTAAGGTTCCATGGGATTCATTGGAAGAAGGCATGCAAAATCTCCCCCAGTGCATCCAGTGTAACCCATAAATCAGCTAGACGTCTGATGGAGCAGGGTAAACGAAATAATTTTGTACCCCTTGGAAATTAATGACCTCTTAATAATTAATAATACTAACCGTTTGAAATACATGTATTAACCAACAAACGCACCTTTTTAGTAAACACTACACGTGGGTAATATGCTGATTTGTGCAAAATCTAATCTACTTACAAATGTGAAGTTAATTAACCTTAGTATTGTGAATTGCGTATTGATTAGAGTAAAATTGCATGATTTGTGTTGCGTAGTAAATTTGTATTGTGGCAAAGAATGCAGATGGTAAGTAAAATGGCTTTAAATGTCGCTTCTGCTAGGTAACACCTAACACGGGTCTTTAGAATGACGGGTGGTAAACAGAAAGGCTTATTTTCTTTGTTTTAATTTCGGTTGTGTTTGTTCTTATGATAGTTCGTTCGGGCCTGCTAGGCCATGCTTCGAAAATGGCTGCTGGAGAGGATGAGATCACGTGAGATGACTAAGATGGCCTCTGCGCAGAAGCAATAAAGAAGTTCAAGTCACGTGAATGCGGCCTGTGCCCGGAGTGAGAGATGTCAAGGTCAATATGTCCTACAATGAAGAATGTGCCAAGAGATTCAGCATGTATTCCTGGGAATGGATGGGAAAGAACCAAGTGACAATGGATGAACTAAAATGTGACCATCAAAGATCGCTACAAAATGAATGGACAAGTTGGACTACTTTTGACCCCAGAGTCATGAGACTTATTGTGTGTTTTATTGTCCCCAAACCAGTTTAAACAAGGAGGGCGATGAGGTGACCATCAGCACCCCTCCAATGGACCAATTAGCGTGATTCTTGCCCCTAAGGATTGCAACTTTTATGTGTAGTAAGCCAGAGAATAGGGTATAAGAGAGTCTGCTCTTACGTGGGTTGGCTGCTGTTGGTGTTGTTGCCATGCCGTTTCTTTATTTTTCATTTTTCCACTTTGATGCTGCGACAGACTCTGTCATTTTGGACTTTGAACTTTGACTGGTGAAGGAACGAGATCGTTGCGGGAAATTCTGCCCGGGAGGTGCGTCCGAGGAGGTTAGCGGGACAGTCAGTCAGTTTGGGAGTCCTATTCTGTGATCTGCAGATTATTTTCCTTTGGTGAACCATTCCTGTCATCGCCCCATGGCCGAGGGTAATGCATAATTTTCACTTTTCCTAAACCTTTCTTAAATATTTATTGATATATCAAATGTGTTTGTTTAATAAAGAATTTCACTTATTTGATTGAAGAATTTAGATAAAATTATATTCTAACTTTAAAATGAGTCCGTGGTTCTTTAATAAGTTTATGATTTATAAATGTTAAAGGTTTTAATTGTGATTGAGCTGGTCTTAATCACCATCAACGTATTCAACTAGTTGGTCCATCGACCGAATAGCGGAGTACCTTGATGTTTAGAACCGACAGGATCCAAAGTTAATGCATATAATGTATAAATTATTATTCTGTCAAATTTAACAAGGTATCCCGTTCGTCCAGCAGCACATTCTCCTTAGCGTGTAATCCAGAGATTGAATGAATGTATGTATGCGGTGTCATGGGCCCCACCGACATAAGTTTTAAATAACAATAGGTTGCGTAAGTGTTTTACCTGGATTGGTGTCCTAAGGAGCAATTTATATTAGCCGCGCTGGATCAGATTTCTTGGTAGCAGAGTTATGGTTTCTATAGATTAGTTTGGTGATTTTTGAATATTGATTTTTCGTGTCTAACACTCTATGTTGAATTTGTGTTATGTTATGTATAAGTCGAAATTTTGAAGCTTCCGGAAAGTAGGAAGTGGACACGTGTGGCAAGAGAAGTCACATGGAATTGTGCATTGTCTGATTTCAAATTGGTGATAACACAGGATTGTGTTATGTTAGGGACATTTCATGTATGAAATTGCGTTTGAGTGAAATAGCAACAGGTTTTCTTGTGAAACTCTGGCCTTAATTCTCAGGAGCAGTGTAGTCTCCACATGTGTTTTATCCCCAGAGAAACGGATTTACTTCTTGCTTGAGAGAAGGCTAAGGTAGAGAGAAGTGCTACACTTATTGAACGAAAGAGTATTCTTGTAAGTTAGAACAAACTATTTCTTTTGTTTAGTGAAACAGACAATGGTAATGTGTTTTACGTTGTAACTAATCAATTTTTGTCGAGAAGAAAAGTTAAGAAAACTACCGATAATTTTTGTAAAGGAGGGGTCAGTAGAGACAGGAGTAGAACTGACGTCAACAAAGACCGCACTGGTATTGGCCAGTTGTGGAAGAGCGAAGAGCTTCCTGATTGGTGCGTTAGTGTGAAGACGCGCTGGTATTGGTTAGTGTGAGAGTGACGTAAAGCTTTCGGATTGGTGCGTTGGTGTGAGACGCGCTGGGATAGGTCCGAATAGCCGAACAGTAGAAAGAACAGAGTGGTGAAGAATTTCGTGTATTTGTTTTGAGAAAAAGAACAGTGAAATATGGCTTATTATGAGTATGGTAGAGAGAAACCGTCATGGTTTGCGACGATTAAAAACTTTTTCAAGAAAGATAAGAAGGTTGTGAATAGGGAAGGAGAAGTACTTCCTCCGCCGAAAACGCCAGCATCTCATATGATGTTGAAATATGGCTATCATACCTGTATTTGGTTGGAAAATTGGGCGAAATATACCCAAGGCGATGGAGTATTGGCATTTCCAGAAAATGGTTCGATTAGCACAGCTGTACTTCGAAATTTGAGAGAAAAAATGATGAAACTTGAACCGAGACCTAGACCAACACAGTTCGAAGCTTTAGGTGAATGGGAAGATGAGATGTATGAAAGGGAAAGACACAGAGGTGCAAAGAATTATAGTTTAGTCCATGGAAGAGTATGGGGATTGAATCATGAAGACAGGATGAGACGATGGCGGTATGCTAACATGACGGATGGTTTGTTTCCTGTCAGAACAGTTGAAGAGATTACAGGGAGAAAGTGTACGGAGAAAAAGAAGCATGCAGTAACAGAAAGGTATGGGTATGGAGTTAGCGACACAGAGGATGAGTTGCTGGAGGACATTTTAAATAAAAGACCCCTCCATATCAACAGAATTCTGCGGCGGTGACTCCAAATGCACCGACAATGGAAACTGTAAGAAATCAAAGCCCTGAACGAAATTCTGAAATAAATAGGTCATTTGATAAATTAGAAACCCCACAGAATGTGAAGCATGATAATGGTAATACAACTGAATTAGCCAGAACCACAAGAGAGTTGACTGAAAAGATAAGAGAACTAACAAGGAATATGGAAGCTGTGACTGTGCCAGTGACGATAGGGCCAGTAATTCCGGTATTTGAAAATCAAAGAATAGATGAGCATTCCCTGACAATTCCATTGAACACTAGTATGCAAAAAGTAAGAGAAGGGATAATTCCAGAAAATAGAGGCAAGAGATTCTGTTGGTTCATGTAGGTCGAGTCCACCTACAAATTTGACAATTAATGAGAGTCAGATAAATAAGATTCCTATGGGAACCGAGTCAGAAACTGAGACCCCAGAGAGAAGTACAAGTTGGGCAGAAGTAAATAAAACCCCTGTGGGTCCGACTGCAGAAGAATTAAATGAGTGGGTGAGGAACTTACAGAAGAAAGATGCTGAACCACAACCTTTGGATGTGATCAGATTAAAAATAGATATGGAGGAATTGATTCTAGGGACTATTGGTACAGATCGGTTGAAGTTCTACCAAGATCACGAGTTAATGTTTATGTGTAAAAGCGTTACTTGGAGAGCTAGGAACTTGCATGAGAAATTGGAAGAAACAGCGAACGAACTAGGAGTAGAATTTGGAAAAATCAGAGGATTGCAGAAACCGTACAGGGTAGATTTTAGTGAAAAGGATATAGAAAATCTGAACACTTCAGGACGGTTAACACAGATAAAGGAACTGATTGTATTATTAAGAAAATAGGGAGATGTGGACAGGTGGAGAAGCAGGTGGATAAGAAGAAAGGAGGGAACGACTGATAAAGCTTCATTGGCTTTTCCGGTGAAGGAGAAAGAACCGATAATAATGGAGTATCCAATGAGGGAAACTCCAGGAGGAAGCTATGTACATGTCCCATGGTCCAGAGAAGATATATTGTCATTTACAAATGACTTTCCAAGATTGAGAGAGAAACTTGTAGAATGGTATAGACAGGTGGAAAGGTTTGTAAAAGTTTCAAAGGTGTTGTGGGAAGATTTGGATGGATTGTTTGAAATTGTTGTACCAGCAGATTTATGGACAGAATGTAAAATTACAATTGACTGGCCGAAGGAAGAATATCCTAGAGATGCAAAAACAGGAGCCCCAGGTTCAGAAGTAGTGAGAAAATATGAACAGGCAATCACGTTTCTGAAAAATAAAATCCCACCAAAAGAAACGGACTGGGTAAAGATTGATAGAACAACCCAAGAGAGTAAGGAATCTGTACATGCTTACTATGAGAGACTACTTTTGGTCTTTAAACAGTATAGTGGTTACGAGAACTTGAGTGAAAAAGACATGAGTCATTTTGTGTATAGATTCGTGTATGGCTTGAGACCTGAGATAAGTGAAATGATTAAGCAGCATATGTTGTGTTGGCAGAATAGCACAGTAGATGAAGTACTAAGGTATGCAAAATATTGTAGTGACGATATTGAGAGTAGACAGCGTAAACTCAAGGAAAAGGCAATGTGGGCACAAGTAAAGGTTGCAGAAAAGCAAGAAGCTCAGATGAATAATCAGTCTAGTGATGCAGGGCAGACTAAATCCAAAACGAATATTGGTAAGGAAAAAGGTCAAATGAGTATAGAAGAGGCTAAAAAGAAATGGCCATGTCATAATTGCGGAAAATTAGGACACTGGAAAAACGAGTGTAAATTTCCTCCAAAAGCTAATACAGAAAATCAACCATTAAATCCACAGGTGCAGAATGAGGTGAGTTACCAACAGCTGCAACAGCCGCAGGTAGTTACTCAACAGTGTCAGGTGCCGCAACCACCTCTCCCAAAGAGTGTAAATCCTCAGAGATACAGTACAGAGGCAGGATTCTACGGAGGAAAGCAGGTAACAAAATTGCCGCGCGCAGCTGCAGTTTCGCAGTATTGGTTACGGCAGGATGGAGATGAATCGGATGAAAGCTTATGACGGTGCCTAGGAGAGGAAGAAGAGTGCGTGCTTGGCGCAACTCTAGAGGTAGATCAGTCAGGTCCATTTGTGGATGGAAAAGTGAATGGTGTAAATGTTACATTCCTTGTGGACACTGGAGCTACCCGTTCTACTGTTAGATCAGTGGAAATTCCAAACCTTCCTCTCTCAGGAGAATATATCCAAGTTGTAGGTGTTTCGAACAGGCAGATTAAAACCCCTCTTACAAAACCAGTAGAGGTAAAAGTTGGACCATTCAAAGAGATGCATCGCTTTGTGGTGTGTGATTGCAGTCCTGTAAATTTATTAGGACGCGATCTACTTTGCAAAATGAATTGTACCATCTACTGTACCCCAGATGGTATTGCTTTCCAGACATCAGATGAGGATGTCCTGTATAAAATGACAATGGCAGAACTAGAACCAGGAGTGAATGACATGTTTCCTGTGTTTGATGCAGAGAAAATCCCTATTGAATTGAAAGGAATAGTCAGGTCTGATGTATGGGATTTCACAGGCGAAGATATTGGACTAATGAGAGGAGTTGATCCTGTAAAAATTACTGTAAGGGAAGGAACAAATTACCCAAATACCCCGCAGTACAAATTAACGCCAGAAACTATTGAAGGAATAACACCTGTAGTTAATAAGATGATTGAACAAGGAATTTTGAGAGAAATAATGAGTAGCCCATGTAATTCTCCTATAATGGGATTGAAGAAGCCGAATGGAACATATAGGATAGTGCAAGACTTGAGAAAGGTAAATAAGATTGTTATTCCTTGCTGCCCAATTGTGCCAAACCCCGCTGTAATACTGTATCAGATTTCACATGATGCAGAATGGTACACAGTTATTGATTTGTGCCATGCATTCTTTTCTATTCCATTGCACCCTGACAGCCAGCCATTATTTGCGTTCCGGTTCGCAGAGCGTATTTTGGCATGGTGCCGAATTCCTCAAGGGTATACTGAAAGTCCTTCAATCTTTAATCAGATTCTGAAGAAATCATTAGAAGATTTAAAAATGCCTGAAAAATCTGTGATGGTCCAATATATTGATGACCTATTAGTGGCATCAAAGACCAGAGAAGCATGTGTTACGGACACAATTGCTTTATTGAATCATTTGGCAGAAGGAGGACATAAGGTGTCTCCATCAAAACTGCAATTTTGTCAGCAGGAGGTACAGTACCTAGGTCAAAAGATTGAGAAAGGGATGCGAAAGGTGACGACAGAAAGAATAAGGATTATCCAAGGAATGAGAGCCCCAATGACGCAGAGAGAGGTGAGAATGTTCCTTGGAATGGTTGGTTATTGTCGACAGTGGATAAGTGGATTTTCATTAATTGCGAAACCTTTACAGCGATTGACAAAGAGGGATGTCAAAGATCCGATTGAATTGGATGAGGAGGAAATGAAGGCTTTTAAGGAACTGAAAACAAGTTTGTGTGAGGCACCAGCATTGGGAATGCCTGATTATGAAAAAGAATTTGAGATGTATTGTAGCGAGAGAGACGGATGTGCACTTTCAGTATTAGTGCAAAGGCATGGAAAAATGAAAAGACCAATCGCCTATTTTTCAGCTGTTTTAGACCCGGTAGCAAAGGCGATGCCTGGATGTCTGAAAGCAGTAGCTGCTACTTCTGTGAGTCTGGAACAGAGTGAAGGCATTGTGATGGGATATCCTTGAGAGTATATGTCCCACACTCTGTTGAAATCCTTCTGACCCGAACAAAAACTCAATTCATGACACATAGTCGGATGACTAGGTATGAAAAAGTGATTTTGGGTGCAGACAATGTAACCATTGTAAGATGCACGAGTGTGAATCCTTCAACTTCATTGCCAGATGAAGTAAATGTAGAAGTCAAAGATGATGTTGATCATAAGTGTTTGGATGTGCTTGAATTTTGCACAAAGCCTCGCCCTGATATCAAAGATGAACCCTTAAAAGAATCAGATTATGTGATGTTTGTGGACGGATCATGCCTGAGAACAAGTGAAGGAGTTTTAAGTGCTGCGTATGCTGTATGTACGGTGGCAACCATAATGGAAGCATCCTGTTTGAGAGGAATACGTTCAGCCCAAGTTGCTGAACTGATTGCTCTGATTCGAGCATGCAAACTGGGAAAGAACTTCAGAATTACGGTGATCACGGATAGCCAGTATGGCTTCGGAGTGGTCCACGATTTTGGACAGATCTGGTCCCAGAGGGGATTCCTGACTTCTGCAGGATCCCCTATTAGGAATGGTGAGTTTGTGAAGAAGTTGCTTGAGGTGATACAGCTACCTAAACGGATTGCAGTGGTAAAATGTGCTGCACACAAAAACGGAACCGATTATATTGCAGTGGGTAACAAATTCGCGGACGAATTAGCTCAATATTGTGCCAGAAACATGACTTCAATGAATCGGAGAAGGGAAAAAGAAAATGTTTCATGTCCCTTGCTGTTTACTAACACAGTTGAAACCTGGGATGAGGTAAAACAATTGCAGGAAGAAGCAGATGATGAGGAGAAAGATGGTTGGATAAAAGCAGGTTGCAGACAAAGAGAGGAAGATGAAGTCTGGGTTTATAGAGATGAAAGACCAGTTATGCCTGATAGCATGATCTCTAATATGGCACGGATGTACCATGGGCAGGCACACATTGGTAGGGATGCCATGATCAGACTTTTCAGACAGACCTGGTATAACCCAAAATTTAGGGCTATAGCTGAAAGCCTTTGTCAAAGATGTCTTACATGCCAACAAATAAATCCTGGAAGGAAGACAGTAGTGAGTTTGGGAACAATAGGACGTGAGGGAGGTCCTTTTACCAGAATGCAACTAGATTTTATTGAAATGCCCCCAAGCAATAAATTGAGGTATGTCCTGGTGGTCGTCTGTTTGTTTTCTCGTTGGGTGGAAGCCTATCCGACAAGAAGGAATTATGGAGTTACTGTGGTTAAGCTCCTGCTGAGAGAATTCATTCCTAGATATGGCTTTCCAGTAACGATCGAAACAGATAGAGGAACACATTTCCAGAATGAAATAATCCAACTGATATGTGAAGCACTTGACATTCAACAAAAGCTGCACTGTGCTTACAGACCAGAGGCTTCTGGAGTGGTAGAACAAGTAAATGGAACAATAAAGAATAGGTTAGGGAAAATGTGTCAAGCCACAGGACTCAAATGGCCCGATGCCCTGCCATTGGTGCTGATGAGCATCAGAAGCATACCTGACAGAAAAACAGGTCTGAGTCCTCATGAAATAATCATGGGATGAGCAATAAGACAAGCACACGTACCTGTCAACAAACTGCTGACTATAACTGATGATCTCGTATTGGACTATTGCAAAGGATTGGCTGATGTGGTGCATTCTGTGTTTCATCAGGTTGGACCGGATGCGACCACTCTTGAAAGAAAACCAGCTCATGATTTGAGTCCAGGAGACTGGGTCCACATTAAAGTCCACAGAAGAAGAAACTGCTTGGTTCCTCGCTGGGATAAGCCACGTCGAGTGATCCTGGTGACAACAACTGCTGTAAAGTGTGCAGGTGTGAAAAATTGGGTTCATGCCAGTCATACCATCAGAGTTCCAGATCCTGAAGCTCGACCTGTAAGTCGACATCTGGAAATATCAGATACCAGCTCAGCATCTGAAGCAGAAACTGAAACGATCAGAGTTCCAGATCTTGAAGCTCGACCTGTAAGTCGACATCTGGAAGAATCAGGTACCAGTTTGACAACTGAAGAAGAAACTGAAACGATTAGAGTTCCAGATCCTGAAGCTCGACCTGTAAGTCGACATCTGGAGATATCGGATACCAGTTCGGCATCTGAAACAGACCAACCTGAATCCAGTGAAAGACAAAAGGAAAAATCAGGAAACAAAAGAACTGATATTGAAATTGGAGAAACAGAACGAAGAAACAGCGACAGTGAACAACCAAGACCAAGCTTTGGGAAAAGTCCTCCAGAGATCGTTGAGGTAACTGAAGAAAATTTAGATTCAGATAGAGAGATTGGGGAAAGTGCGGAAGAAATACGAGGAGTAGTAGGGTCAGAACTACAAGCAGAAGAAAGACAGGGAAATTTAGATTCAGATAGAGAGATTGGGGAAATTGCGGAAGAAAAACGAGGAGGGTTAGAATCGAATTTTCAAATAGAAGAATCACAAGAAGATTCAGATTCAGACAAAGAGACTGAGATCATAAAGTTCAAAGTTAGGGGAAGTGAAGTGAGGTCTGAGACAGAATCTGAAGAAAGTGAAGAGGAAAGAAAGCAAAGAATAGGACCAAGAAAGAGAACTTGGAGAGCAGAACGAGAAGAAAAAGAAAGTGAACTGAAAAGGCCAAGAAAAGGAGACAATTGGCCCAACGAAATTAAAAGACTAAGATATAAAATAATAAATTTGAACAAAGATAATGCGGAACAAGTAAATGAAATAAGTCAAAAAGGACAAAGAAAACCAAGTGAAAGACAGTTGCAGAGACCAAAAAGAGTGAAAAGACCTAACCTGAAATATAAGTCACCTGAATGGCTATACATAGCACTGACCGACATTAAAAAAGTGGATAGCAGTCACGAAATCCCAGACAAAGACTGTGAACAAGTGGGTGAGAGTGAATCGCACCAAACCTGAAAGACAAAGAAAGAAAACCGGACTGGACACATAAACTGGAAAAGACAAGAAAATGTTCTAAAAAGAACTAAAAAGAGCACCAAAAGTGGCTGATTAAATGGTAGAGCGGCTGAAAAGTCATTCTGAGGTGTGGAAACACATTTTCTGTACATACATATAGTTAGATTATATTTTAAACATGGTAGACACTGAAAGTAGAAGAGTTAGATGTGAGTGTTTCTGTAGATGGTGTAGGATGTGTTTTAATTGTACAGGTTTGTTAATGCTTATCTGGTTTATTTTAGCAATAATAATTCCACTTAGGTTAGTTGTAGAAAATACATCTGTAATAGTAAATGACACGAATAGTGACAAGAAAGCTAACATAAAGAACACTGCAACATTAGTGGATAGTACTGATTTTCATAGGGATAAGTCAATAACTGATTTCTTCAAGAATGTCTTCACAAAATTTTTATATGTTATACGAATATGCAGAGACAATGGATGTGAGAGATTGTTATGTCTGTATGCAGTTACCCGCGTCTGTAACAGAAGGTGTGACATATCATCACCTTCCTTTGACGTATGGAATAACTTGTAGCGTTTTAGCTAGCTTATTTTATAAAACAGGTAAATTAGAGTATTACTACACTGACATAGATGCTGGTTTTGCTAAAATTCCCGTAATCCCTGAATTAAATAAGGTTAAAAGTTGCAAAGGTTTCTGGAGAGTTTTTCTTAGAAACAAAAGAATTAACATTAGAATATACATTTAGACATAATCTTACTTGTGAGTTAAGAAAAGAAGAAAAGATTTTCTTAGACATGGTAGAAGACAGAAGAGTTAAGTTTCAAAGAAAGGTAGCAGGAGAAAAGACAAAAACCCCACCTTGGGCGTTTGAAGAGAGAAGTTATGACAAAGGTGAAACAAATGCAGCTATGGTTCTAGATTGGCCCCAACAGGGAAAATTGTGTATTAGTAGAGATAACACTTAGGGGCCGATTCCGATCTCGGCCGGTAGGGCTCCGAATCGGATTCGGCTTTACCGGATCCGATTCGGAGCCCTGTTTCCTGACTGATTCGTACATGCGTCCGGGCGAGCGAGTACGATGCGAGCGCGTGCGAATTCCCCGACCGACTCGTACGCCCGTCCCAACCGCACCGACCGACTCGCACGAATGCGCCTCGCACCGCGCAATGGAGACGTTCACCGGCCGGGCAAGTACGATGCGCGCCGCGAGCAGTCCGACTGACTCGCGCCGTCCGGCTCGAATAAGCAGTCGGAGCCGCACTTTGGGGGTCCGTGTCGGACCCCCCTGTATGCGTAGCCGTGCGAGTCGCACACAGGGGGGACCCATGTACGTGCATGTACGGCGTGAGTCGCTTCGCCGCGTACGCGCTGTAGGGGGCGCCCTTGTTCGCCTCGCACCCATTGAGTCAATGGGAGCCCGCGTACGAGTTGTACGACATGCTCCCATTGACTTCAATGGGAGTCCGACCGAATCGAGTCCGATGGCATACGTGCGCATCGTACTCGTTCGGTCGGGCTGCTAGGGTCCGATTCGGTCGGAAATCTCCCCGGGTCCGGCTCGGTCGGAGAGATTTCCGGCCCGAATCGGAATCGGCCCCTATGTATGATAACTATTTTGTGGGTTCTAGTGAGTGCCGAGATACATACAAAATTCTAGGGGGATGGGGATTTAAAGGAGGAAAAGATCCAGTATTTCCAGGGATCTATTATATTTGCGGAAATAGAGCTTATTATAGGTTGCCGGACCATTGGTATGGAACATGCTATCTAGGCTTGGTCTTTCCAAAGATTTTTCACGTGGAAAGAGGAACGAAAGGAATTCACGAGATTGGTAAACCATTAACCCGTAGGAGGAGGGAAAGCTTCTCAGAAATAATAGGTGACATTTTTGGAGCATTGATACCAGCAGTGGGTATATCTTTGAATGCATACAAGATTCGGAAATTGTCTACAGTAGTGGATCGTTTATCAACGAATACTGCTGGAGGGTTTTTGATGGTAAATACCAAAATGGTTGCCATGAGAGCTATGGTGATGCAAAATCGACTTGGGTGGAGTCTGTGGAATGCTGAGGGTACAACATTGTTGCACTTACATTCCAGACAAAAGTGAGAATATACAGAAGTATATAAAGAACATTACTGATTTGCACAAAGAAATTGCCCCACTGGAGGTTGAAGGTGTTTGAGAGAGACTTGGTAAGAGTTTTTCCTCAATGAAGAAATGGTTCACAGAAATAGGTAGTTCTCTTATTGGGAAAATAATAATACCAGTCACAGTAGTAATAATAATAATGCTATTATTGAGATTAGCATATGTGTGTATTAAAAGAAGAAAAAAACAAAATAGAGTTAAAAGAGAAAATGAGAAAAATAAAGAAAGAGAACGGGAGATGGGAGAGATAGAATTGGAAGAGTTAAAAGAGAACATGTACAAAAGATCTAAAAGACAAGATGAAAAGAACACGGTTGTTTAAACTAACAAATGCAAGTGGACAAGAAACATTTATCTGATAAATTTTTGTAGGGATAGGTTTTTGTGGTGATGTTAAAAATCACCAAAGGGGGAATTGATGGAGCAGGGTAAACGAAATAATTTTGTACCCCTTGGAAATTAATGACCTCTTAATAATTAATAATACTAACCGTTTGAAATACATGTATTAACCAACAAACGCACCTTTTTAGTAAACACTAAACGTGGGTAATATGCTGATTTGTGCAAAATCTAATCTACTTACAAATGTGAAGTTAATTAACCTTAGTATTGTGAATTGCGTATTGATTAGAGTAAAATTGCATGATTTGTGTTGCGTAGTAAATTTGTATTGTGGCAAAGAATGCAGATGGTAAGTAAAATGGCTTTAAATGTCGCTTCTGCTAGGTAACACCTAACACGGGTCTTTAGAATGGCGGGTGGTAAACAGAAAGGCTTATTTTCTTTGCTTTAATTTCGGTTGTGTTTGTTCTTATGATAGTTCGTTCGGGCCTGCTAGGCCATGCTTCGAAAATGGCTGCTAGAGAGGATGAGATCACGTGAGATGACTAAGATGGCCTCTGCGCAGAAGCAATAAAGAAGTTCAAGTCACGTGAATGCGGCCTGTGCCCGGAGTGAGAGATGTCATGGTCAATTTGACCTACAATGGAGAATGTGCCAAGAGATTCAGCATGTATGCCTGGGAATGGATGGGAAAGAACCGAGTGACAATGGATGAACTAAAATGTGACCATCAAAGATCGCTACAAAATGAATGGACAAGTTGGACTACTTTTGAACCCAGAGTCATGAGACTTATTGTGTGTTTTATTGTACCCAAACCAGTTTGAACAAGGAGGGCGATGAGGTGACCATCACCACCCCTCCAATGGACCAATTAGCGTGATTCTTGCCCCTAAGGATTGCAACTTTTATGTGTAGTAAGCCAGAGAATAGGGTATAAGAGAGTCTGCTCTTACGTGGGTTGGCTGCTGTTGGTGTTGTTGCCATGCCGTTTCTTTATTTTTCATTTTTCCACTTTGATGCTGCGACAGACTCTGTCATTTTGGACTTTGAACTTTGACTGGGGAAGGAACGAGATCGTTGCGGGAAATTCTGCCCGGGAGGTGCGTCCGAGGAGGTTAGCGGGACAGTCAGTTAGTTTGGGAGTCCTATTCTGTGATCTGCGGATTATTTCCCTTTGGTGAACCATTCTTGTCATCGCCCCATGGCCGAGGGTAATGCATAATTTTCACTTTTCCTAAACCTTTCTTAAATGTTTATTGATATATCAAATGTGTTTGTTTAATAAAGAATTTCACTTATTTGATTGAAGAATTTAGATAAAATTATATTCTAACTTTAAAATGAGTCCGTGGTTCTTTAATAAGTTTATGATTTATAAATGTTAAAGGTTTTAATTGTGATTGAGCTGGTCTTAATCACCATCAACTTATTCTACTAGTTGGTCCATCGACCGAATAGCAGAGTACCTTGATGTTTAGAACCGACAGGATCCAAAGTTAATGCATATAATGTATAAATTATTATTCTGTCAAATTTAACAAGGTATCCCGTTTGTCCAGCAGCACATTCTCCTTAGCGTGTAATCCAGAGATTGAATGAATGTATGTATGCGGTGTCATGGGCCCCACCGACATAAGTTTTAAATAACAATAGGTTGCCTAAGTGTTTTACCTGGATTGGTGTACTAAGGAGCAATTTATATTAGCCGCGCTGGATCACTTCCCATGGACAAACATGCAGGAGGAATCAGGAATTACCTGATTGGTGATTACTGACCTGGGGAGGTAGGCTTTATTGTGATCTGAACTAGGTATATTATATGTCACTCAGACGTCTGATTTCATAGGTCTAGAAGTACAATGAGGCTACAAGCAGGGACCAACCCTTGCAGTGTTTGCAGCAGCCATGAATTAGACAAAGTCCTCTTCATGAAATGTGAATGGAAATTGTTAGCTCGAAAGGGAGACCAACTTCTCTTGGTGTCTCAACTAAAGGGATCCGAATACTAAGGGAGAGGGACGAGGACATAAGAGCCCTAACAATGTTATCCTTGGATATGTTTTATTTATGATGGCTTCTGCCAAATGAAAGGGAACATCCTTGGTGCAAGTAGCAGAATGAGTTGATATGATTCATTTAGAGAGGCACCTTCAGAGGTGTGAAATATAATATAGTATAATTGTTGGTGAACAGAGAAGACATCACAGCATGATCGGGGAATTTGTTTTTTCAAAAATCAGTGTGAGAGAGAAAAGGGTGTTGCAATATTCTGTAGGTAGTATCACTATATTTTTAGGTTATCTACTGTCTGGGAAAACTCTTAACTTGATTTATGCTAATCTGAGTATTGAAGAGGGCCATCTCTAGGTATTGTGGTGGCACAGGAGAAATATTATTTGCACACTTCTTCTTGCTAGTGTAATTTTCCAAAGCCCCAATTTGTTGTTAAGCAGTGAGGAAGAGATAATACCACCAACAACTTGTTATTATAGTACATTGCAGAGCTCCATTTTGATGGGGTAGGTATGTTCCTTGTACCCTGGGTCTTGTAGTTAAAGTCCTTTCTCATAGCTTCAAAAATCACATGTTCCTGGGTAATGATTTATTACATTGTTTATTTCTTCAAAAATGCATGATTTATCGACACCAAGATGCATTAAAGATGCAGTAGACTATTGTTTGGAACAGTATTTATGCATCTTTTAAAATAAGCACTCTCTAAGGTGAAATGACCACTGCTTAGGTACATGCCCATATGGTGATTTCATCAGTATGGTTTGAAGATTGGATTGATAAATTCTATATTTATTTGGTAACAGAATATTGGTATATGTGCTATTTGAAAACTGTCGGTGGGGCGTGGGGGGCGCGGGGAGTTGGAGCATTCAGGAAGTGCCATCCCAGTAAACACACCTGACAGTTATCTGGTCACAGTGACATATTTAAGGAAGTGGTCCCCCAAGGCATGGCTGTTAGTGGGCCCTTGGTGTGGGAGTAGTGTGAAATAGTGGTGACCCTCGGGGGTTGTTGACACTGAAATGGTCTTGGGTGCAGTAGTGTATTTTAGGCATAGCTGTTTCAATTTGCATGTTTAAATGTTGTCTATTCACTTGTATGAATCCGTTGGTTCTAGAGTCCACCCTGTCAGTGCACTGCTGGCAGTCACCTAGCTCACCAGGATTGGAACTTGTCATATAATGGTTACACACATTACTGAAGTAGGTGTATTTAGTCAATGATCTACTTCACTATGGGCCTGAATCACAAAAACGTAGTTAGGCTATACCGGAAGATTAACATCTCCTCACCATAGCAGATTTACTACTTTTTGGAAATCATAAACATTCACAGACATACACCGGAAAGCTGCACAAGGCACAGGTTTCTAGACCTACTTCGGGGGATGTCATGTGACTATTCCAATGGGTTCCTTTTCCCCTTCACAGAGTTTTCCTTAGTAGAGAACCCTATACATCACATAGGGCGAATGCTGCACCCTGTGTAAACACACACATGTTTATTGTCTTCATAGGTATGCATTTTTCCCATGGAGAAAGCCCACACCTGCACCCACACAAATGTGAGTATGAGCTGGTCCCCTTTCCACCCTGAAAGGGGTTACTCCAACCCTTTACTGAAGTAAATCTCTAACCATTTCCAGGAAGGTATGAGTTAGGAGAGGAGTTTGGGAGAGCCCACAAATGTAAATGTTTGTGAATGTCCCAAATGTATAAGGCGAACAAGCTTTGGAACATACATTCGCAAATCCTGATTGGCAGAAAAATGAATACTTGTCAATGCATATACCCCTGCCAGGAATACCTTTTTAATTTCCTGTCATGGATAGAAAAAGGTAAATTCGGTGATAAACCTATGTGTAAGACCAAATGTAATTATTTTTAATCGAATCAATAAATAGCACACTAATCTCAGCAGTAAATGCATTAGCCCACTAAGTTTACCGAACAGGATTGAAATCCATGATGTGCAGGATGCAAACAGACCACTGCAGTTTGTATATTAAACCACTGATCTATCTCAGAAGGAATAAAACCAGTGACCTGCACAGTAAACCTGGCCCCTATAATTGGTACATCCCCTGTGATATATAACTCATATTTAACCTGCAATATGAACAGTCTGTTTATGTTTCAACAGTTTTCGCTGTATTTTGATTAGCTCTTTTTCTTTTGTCTGTATTTAAATTTATCTCTACTGTTGAAAATGACAACTTTTTGTGTGGTATTACCCCAGTTTTTTGTCTTCACTACCCTAATTTTTACTGAACCCATTTTTGTTGGTGTTAGGACTCTGCAAACTTTACTCCTTCTAACCAGTGGTAAAGTGCTTCTGCTCTCCATACCAAACAAATGAAATGCTACAAGCGGGCAGCAGCTCTCATTGTGCCATCCACTAAAGTAGCACTGCTTCCCTGGTCTTCTTATCCAGACTGGTTACAGCTATGGAGTACGGGCGTTGGTTTCAGGGATCCCTGTGCTGTTTTCCCAGGTCAGCTCTTTGTGTGAATTCTTCAGACCTTGGAACTGTCCCTTCCTCCTCTCCACCCACCACTTGTGTCCTGGGGGTAAGCTGAAAGACGAGGCGGACGGCACTCCCCAGGAATACCGGGACCGGTGCTTTTTGATGGAGGTATGACGATGCCCCTGGTCTGATTCCAAAACTGTTTTGTACCTACTGCGGAGCCCGAGCAACCTTGGCTGATGCCCGGTGGAGCTGTTCTTTGCAGCTATAGAGGAGTCTGGCTCTGGTTCACCCCCTTGGCCATCACCTACCCAGCCGGACATCTGACATTGTTTTCCTCGTCCCCCGCTGTTTTTCCTCCCCCTCCCCCCTCCGTTATTCGTTGATCTAATTGATGTAACTATGTAACCTGTAACTCGCTGATCCTGTAACTATGTAACCTGTAACGCACTGATCCTTATGTAAAGCGCTCTGATACCTCCGGGTCTAGCCAGCGCTATATAAAACTTTATAAATAAATAAATAAAATAAAAGCACTGTACATCATGTCTCAGGCCTGCTGCTGCAGCCGATAGTGCAGTTTTAGGTTGCCATTTGGACCTGACAAAATAAATTTTTTGCTAGGCATAAACCGTCATTTTTAATACTTATAAGCCTCTCCTATGGTAGACCCTAAAGGCTCGTAGGACAGGGTGCACAGTATTTAAAAAATAGAACATGTGTACTTACGTTTTACATGTCCTGGCAGGGAAAAACCTCCATAGTCATTTTTCATGGCAGCAAGTATAGCTCTCCCATAGCCTAACACTAGCTTACCTTATTGCATTTCATAGGTGGTAATTTTAGTTTGGAACAGCTGAATACTTCTTCCCCTCATTTCAATTGTAATGTAAAATCATTTTAATGGTAAAGTTGGATTTTCAATTACTATTAAAAAATGCCGCTTTTAGAAAGTTGCATTTTCCTGCCTGAACCACACGTGCCTTTCTGCTAGTGTTCAGGGTCACATGACTATTAATCGCTATCCTGTGGTGTACTGTGTGCTTCTTCCATACAGGGTACAAAAGGGCCTTGGGTGTGGTGAAGGGTGATCCCCTTCTGAGCAGGTTGGGTTCAGGGGGTTGTGCTCAGCTCTTTCTAAGCTTTAAAGGATAGCCTGTCGACTGTACCCAGCCCCTTTTTTTTCCAGAGTTATATATAGGCGAACTTGACCCGAAGGTATCAGAGCGCTTTACATGAGCACCAGTTGCATTACAGACAGACACATTCATTTTTGTTAGGCACCTGACTTCGGTAGATGCCTGCCCTGTCACTGGTAAGTGCAGCCCACACCTGGAACTGCATGCCCTTTGTTCCCCTAGACAGATTGGAGCCAAACCCAGGGACAAGGGAAGAACTGACCAGAACCAGTTTAGGGTTAGACAAAGGCGTGTCCCCCACACACAGGCTGGAACTGTGTATAAAAGTGGCACACTCAGGACCTCTCAGCAGAACACTCCTGCACGTGTGGAGACTCTGAAAAATGACTGCCCAGGAACCCAGAAGTGACTCAGGGGTCTGTTGGCTGACCTCCTGTTTGCGATACAGGGACACAACAAGCTTCCATATGTCTTTCCCTGCAGCTGCCAAGATGATCAGTACAATCTGGACCTGCCTGAACCCTGCTCCTGCTGCTGGCCTCTGTTGGAGTGAGTCCTAGCATTCATGAGGGACCCCCAGGTCCTGGACCTTTGGTCAGTGTACTCCTCCAACACTAAAACTGCTTGAAATGGACTAAAGGTGAAAAAACATTATTCGGGGCTCTTCACATCAAAAGAATGGTCGCCAGTCACCTCGCAAATGTGAGTGGACTTCACCGAGATCATCACGGGACCTGCAACCGACTGCTGACACGACCTTCCCAGATTTCACCACCTGGAGCTCTACGTGTCGACAAAACTGCTCGCGTCTCTCGCCAAGGCGAAGATGCAATTATCAACCAGCTCTTCACTCTGACGATGACCTCACAGCCAACTAGAAGCCGACTCTCTGTCGAGTCCCTCTCTCGATCCAGCCTGCAGCCCAACCTTTGATGAACTCGTTGACAAGTGCTATGAGTGAAACTGGACCACGTTATAAGGTAATCTCTCCATCGGAACGAACCTGGTCCCTTACTCTGACCTCTGCTCCATCGCAGTCAGCCCTAACTTTTGACTTTGACCCTGTCTAGTGCGACCAGATAACCTTGATTGGAACTTTCAAATCAAATCATGGGATATTTATTTAGAGCACATATCACTCGAAAGTCTCATGGCGCTTTTGGGTGCAATTTCTATTGAGAAATGAAACAATTCGTATCTCCTGTTCTACTTATTAGATTTTTGTCATTTTGTTATTTTATTTATTAAAATGCACTTTATTTTTTTTAATTGGTTTGGGATTTTTCTAGCATTGTGGGTTCAATTTATTGCTATTTGAGTGCTACATAAATACTTCACACAGTGCCTCTAAGTTAAGCCTGAATGCTTTTGTGCCAAGCTACCGGAAGGTTAAGCATAGGTTTATTTAGTGACTTTTGTGCTTCACTCTGACAAGGATTGTGTTTATTACTTCAGTGGGGTTCTCACCCCTCTCAAATAATAACCCCATTTCTTACATTGGTGTTCAGTAGTGGGAACAAAAGGGCCTTGGGTGTGGGGCAGGGTATTTCTCTCCTGAAAACAATATCCTGGTGGTTGTACTCAGTCCTTCCTGAGCTTCAAAGGGTAGCCTTAGGGATGTGCCTACCTCCTTCCTGACTGTTATGGCTGCCTGCCTGCAACTGAGAAGAGCAGTTCACAACTAGACATACATGCATTTGTCTCCCTAGACAGTTTAGAGCCAAACCTAGGGGAAGGGGTTTAACTGACCAGATTGGCGGTATACAAAGGGCTGGCAATGGGTATAAATGTGGCATTGTCAAAACCTCTCATCAGAATATTCCTGGACCTGTGGAAGATTCAGAAGAAGGAATGCCTGCTGCCTTAAGAAGTAAGATTGGACCTGCTTGCCTTGAACCCAGGATCGCCAGAAGTGACTCCAAGGGTCAGTTGGCCGACCTCCTGTTTGAGCTACAGGAACACATCAAGCTTTCATAGGCCTTCTCTGCAACTGCCTAGCTGACCAGCATCAACTGGACATGCCCGAACCCTTTTGCTGGCCTCTGCTGGAGTGAGTCTAGAACCCCAAGAGGTGCCCCCAGGTCCAGGACCCTTGGCTGACATCAAAGTGTACTCCTCCTGTCTCAAAACGTAACTCCAGGTGAAAATCCAGAGATTTTGGGCTCTTCACGACTGGGAGCTGGCTCCTCTCAATGTCAGCGATCACCATGTCTCCTGCCAACATAAAATTCTGATGGTGACCTGCTCTTCACGCCAAATAGCGACAGCTCTTGTCTCCCGCCAACGCAAAGCTCCAGTAATGACCTGCTCCTTGCACTGACAATGATCTCCTCGTGGCCCCTGCCAATGCAAAGCTCCAGCTGAGGCTCCTTGCGTGGGCTCATAGAATGCAACCTTTTTACCGGGATGAACCTTGCCCCTGTATTCGACCTGTGCTCCATCACAGTTGGCCCAAACTTGTGACTTTAACCCAGTCCAGTGCGACCAGATACCCCTGAGCTGAGGTTTGTGCTTTTTGGCATTATTTTCACCTAGAACTTAAAAAAATCCATACCTTTTGTTCTACTTATTGGATTTTTGATGTTTTGGTGTCCTTTCATTTATTAAATTTTACTATATTTTTCTAAATTGGTCTGAGATTTTTCTTGTGTTGTATCTTCAATGTATTACTGTTTGAGTGCTGCATAAATACTTTACACATTGCCTCTAAATTAAGCCTGACTGCTTTTGTACCAAGCTACCTGAGGTTTATTTAGTGACTTTTGTTGTTCACTGTTAGACCTGATACTCTGGAGGTAGTAATTCCGTAAACTTTTTTACTTTTTCCTTGTGGTTTTTGCTGATTCTCTTTTTATGGCCTTAGGACTCTACCCATGCTAGAAAGTGGTGCTTACCTGATTGGTGTAGGTGCTGTACCTGTGAGTATCCTGTAAAAAGGTATACCACATACCCAGGGCAGGTACTGCACTGGCTACTAGTGGGCCGCAGCACTGACTGTACCAACCACATGAATAGCCTTTCAAACATGTCTCAAGCCTGCCATTGCAGGCCTGGGTGTGTGCATTTGCACTTATGCTCAGGTTGGCATTCCAAATCATTGGCCAATGCTGTGGGTGCCTTTCTCTAACACTAGAGCACCCCTAGGGTGAGCCCTGGGGGGGGGGGGGTGGAGCAAGTGTTAGGTGAAAGGCAGGGCATGTACACATATGTGTTCCCTGCCCAGGTAGTGAAGAACCCCCATGTGTGTTTTCACCACCTATGAGGTTTTCTCTCCCCAAAGGTTAACATGGGGGAATGGCTGAGATTACTTTAAGCTGCAGTGGTGGCTTATAGTGGAGCAGCCTCATAATGTTTACTATCATTGGATTCACAATGACAAATCCTCCCTTGTGGTAAAGTTGGATTTGTCTTGAACTTCTAGGAAGTGGGCATTTCTCTGCGCTAAACTCTTTTGTGTGCCTTTTAGTTTGACTCCAGTCCACACTGGAGGCTGGGGGAGCACATCTGTGCATTTCCAAGACACAGCCATAAACAGTGGGCATGCAACTGGAATGACAGACTTCTACCATTTGAGAACTTGGGTAGATAGATTGGGGGGGGAGAGGTTTTGACACTTGGCCTCTGGGAAGCCAGATCATGTCCCTACTAAAGATTGAGATCTACATTCCAAGGCCTCATGGCAGACAGGACTGAAATTTAGGGGAGACATCTGTGGTTCATAAGGAAACCCTTTGAACCACCCCCAATTTCAAAGGCACACTACAGTATAACTACTGATGCCATACTTCAGCAGGGCAGCGACACACTTGTGGGGATGTGGGACCAGAAATCTTGGAATGCGTGGTGCACACTACCAGAGGAATCTGTTGTACACAAGGAGGCGACTGTCATTTGAAGGGACCTTGCACAGTGCCTGAATAGTGGCTGTACCTGGGCTGACTACCTGCTGCTGTGTGGCGCCCTGAAATGTGCTCTCCAGGGGCTTGTTGTCTTGCCCCCTCTTCTTTGTGGAGGTCCCAGGGACATCAAAGACCTCCAGTGAGGGACCTATGCCATCTATGTGTTTCACCTGGAGAGCGGTGCCCTCTCAACCTCCTACTTCATCTGCTGCATCCTGACTGCAGCGTGGTTTGATCGTGGAACTAAGTATTGTGCCTGGTGACTGGATTGCCTTGTGTGGAGTCCCCAAACGTGCCTGCATCTAAGGAGTGTGGCCCATGCAACGTGGGGCCTCAGCACACACATGCATCTTGTTGGTGGTGAGCGGATTCACCGGTTGCGGGGCTCAGCATGGCCCACTTCGTCGTCTATGCTGCATCTCTCTCTTGCAACACGCCGACGGCATGCTCATTGGTGCGGTGTCCAATTCACAGGTTGCGACCCTCGGAGGGAGTGCGCATCTGTGTTAGTCCCTCATTCTACCTCGTGCAGTACTACTGAACTTGCGACTGTTTGTGTGGAAGTGGATTGTTTGGTGCAACTCATATCATTGCACACCAGATGTTGTGCCTCATCACAGGGAGGAAGAGTGAACCAGACTGTGGGTTGATTGTAACCGGATTGTCTGGTGTGACTTGTATCATTGTGCACAAGAAGATGTACCTCATTCCAGGGAGGTATGGTTAACCCAACCGTGGGTTGATTGGGACTGGATTGTCAGGTGCGACTCGCATCATCACGCACCAGACATTGGGAATCATTTCCAGGGAGGTACGGAGAACCCAACTTGTGGTTCCTTGTGACCGGATTGTCTGGTGCGACTTGGATCAACGTGCACAAGACGTTGTGTATCACTTCCAGTAGGGTGCGGGGACAAGTGCCATCCCCATTTACAGAGTGTTCTGTCTTGCCCTCAGTGCACCGAATCAACTGCCCTCTCCTCACCCGGCCCGACGACTTCATGTTGCCAGGTAGTATCGCCTGGATCAGGCCTGGGTGGTGAGAGTAAGTGACTGGGCTGAGAAACACTTTCGAGAGCAATCAGTAGTGGGTCAAGAGACTGCAGGACAGCCCTGTGATCCGCAGAACTGGGTTGGGGCCAGGAGGCGAATTGAGGGACCTCTTGATTTAACTGGGACAGGCTCTAGCTGTTTCTACTCCGCATAAAGTGGGTGAACTTCCCAGTGGTAGCCAACACCCCATTTGTCGACTTTTGCCTGATTACCCCGATAGTTACTCCAGCCTTCCCTTGGCCCCTGACTAAGTCTGACCCTGACCTTAAACCGGCATAGTAAGGGGTGGGGGGTTTTGAGTCTAACGTGTGGGCAGAGTAGTCTGGGGTAACTGAGAGGTGTGGCAGGGATTGTGCCATGGGGTCAACATTCATATTATCAACTGATCTGCCGGATATCATTTGAACCGCGTTATGGTGCTGAGTGCGTGTGTGTGTGCTTTATACGCACTTGCTGATATAATTTGCAATGCATTACAGTGCTGTGTGAGTGTGGGAGAGTGTGCTACATGAGAACAGTATGACAATAGTTGCACGGCGCAGCTGTGTTGTTTTACTTGTTTGTTTCATTACCTAACGAATACTCCGTTTTGACATTGGTTTTACCCGTGCGGCCTTGGCCCACGGTGCTGCTGAAAAGTGTTATAAATGCCTGTGTGTACACATTCCTGATATTGTTGTGACCTGGGGCGTACTCTAGAAATATGTGGATTGAATTGTGTTATTTTCCAGGTTTGGCCTAGATCTGACAACGAATTGCACCGCATAATAGTGATGGGTTTAAAATTGAATTTTTCTCAAGTGTACATATTACTGATGTCATTTTAACACTGTTGGGCCTAGTATTGCTAGTAATATTTCTGTTCATGTTGTGTTAATTAATGTATGTGTTGAATAAAACCTTTATTTACATACACCTCATGTGAAGTCTATTTTGTGACACTCAGTGTATTTATTGTGTAAGAGTACTGTGCCAATGCTTTTATCATTGCCTCTGTGATAAGACATTGCCTCTGTGATAAGCTTGACTACTCAGTGCCAAGCTACCCAAGGGTGAGCGCAGGTTATACAGTGAGTGTGAGCACCTAACCTTTACAGAAGTGATAGGTTCTGCCTGGCTTGGGCACCGCCTCAGCCAACCAGAAAGTACCAGTTCCAACATCCATCCTGATAAGGATTGTTTATTATTTGAGTGGGCCTTCACCCCTCTCAACTAATAATCCAATTTAACACACTGACTCATCTTCTTTTTTCCTGAAGTTCAAGTTAAATCATCAGACTTAGATACTGATGGGACCTCGACCATTATTGGTACTTCCCAATAAATAACCGAACAGCAGAGCATCCGAGCATGGCCTTAAACAGAACACAAGTATGGATGCATTTGCGGAAAATGATAATCTTACCACTTCAGAGCAAAATAGGAAGACCCAGTTAACCAGCGGTGAACAATAAAAAATCTGTCACTGGTAATAGTCTTATTTTAACATTCAAGAAGACATGTTTTAGTATTAGAGCATTCATAATGATTCCATTAAAGGTAATGATTAAGAACAAGTGCTACTATTGAAACAAACAATATATTACACATACAGAAAACAGTACCGTTGGGTAATGTATTTTGCTGTCATTCAGATATTTCACATTGCAATGTAGAACTCTCTTGTTGTGAAGTGTACAATGAACCAGAGGACTAGAGTAGTAAAAACAAACAAATATGAACTACAGTTTAACAAAGTAATACTATATTTTGGTTATTTTTTCTTGTGACCATCCAATGGTCTATCACTCATTAGTCCTCTTGACAAAGTTGACTTTGTGATCCTTGTGGTGATGTGTCCATGGGGCATCACCTGGACTAAATAGCAATTAAAGAAGAATGATTGCAGATGGAATTAGTGATCCCAAAAATTAGAAATTTGTAGAACTTACTTTGCTTAACTGTTCAGTGACATTAAGGAGAATTGATTCTGAGTGAAGGGACAACTTGGCCCTTATCTGTATAGGCCTCAAACTAATTCAAATGATCAGAGGACAAATCAGTTATTGGACCCAGGATGAGCACTAGTTAAGAACCAAGATCAGGCAAGTAGTGGAGCATTCCTGGAGAGCTGCTTTTCACTTTCAGTGTCCACTAAAGTTTAAGCTTTCTAGTTGAACTGAATGCCAGATTCGAAAACAATGGCAAATCTCCCTTATGTGTAACAGGTGCAATATTTAATAAGGTATGGATGTATTTCAAGGGCCGACTTAAGTCCGCAAGCAGCAGCAGGGTAGTGTGACTCTGCATTCTTCATAGTTTTCCATCAATTATTTTATTTGACTTGAAACAAAAGTGATATTTAGTAAGCTATGGCTTCATTTCATGTAACCAATAAAGTTCACAAGCAGCATCAAACAAACTGTGACTGATGGACAGATGCATATGTTGAAGAAGTATTTTCCTGAAGAGATTATTTCTGATTCCTATGTCAATAGAAGCACAGTTTGCGAGAGGCTCTGAGGTGTCTCATATCACCCCATTAGCAACTATGATGTGATGAGTGTGAGAAAGTAAATTGTTAATTGATGTAGATGATAATCCACCACAAGTAATAAAGTCACAAACCTGTTAGGCCCAGTCAAATGTTTCTGTAATTTAAACCTGAGGTCATCCTCTGGTAGTGTGGCACAGAGTAGACAGACTTAACTTGGAGAAAATGTGTAAAGCATTTAGTAGTACCAAAACAGATAAAAAGCCAAAGACACAACACATTAAAAATCCCATACCAGTTTATAACAATAAAGAACAATTTTGTAAGCAAAATAACAACAAAATAATAAAAATCCAACAAGGAGATCCACAGATATGACTTTTTAAAGATTTAAACAAACATAGTGGCAAAAAGTGCTAAGTGCCAATGGTACTTGATGGTCATGGTAGACTGAGAGCTAAGCTAGATAATGGCTGACCGAAATGGAGCCCAGGTCAGATACATCAAGTGGATTAGTCCCGGTAAAAGTCTGAAAGACAAAAAGTTTCTAAGTTCCAATCCAAAAAGGAACATTTTGGACGGGACAAAGCTGAAACTGTAGCTGCCTCCGTGGGCCCAAACGTCAGATGCACAAAGATGGTTGGTCCCAATAAAGCTCTGAATCTTTTGATGTTTTTGGTAGAAAAAGTTTCTAAATCCCAACACAGATAGGGACTTTGTTGTTCTTTCGGAGGTGTGGGAATATCCAGTGGGACAAACCTGAAATTCAATATGACGCACTGGATCTGCCCATCAGATACATTTTGCGGTAGGTTCCCTTAAGGTTCTGGACCTCGGGAGCAAACATTTTTCAAACGTTTCCAAACTTCTTTTATTGCTCAAACAACACAGAAGTAGGCCTGGGCGGTAAACTCTGCTCCGTTCGCGGATTTTGAGGAATGTTTCCCACTCCACACTCTGCAGAGCACATGGAGTTCCAAAAAACTCCGCTCCGCGGAGTGGATTTTATTCCTCCCTTGCGCTTGCTAACGTTAAGTTGGCGAGCAAGGAAAATGTTACTCCAGAACACCTCCCTGCGAGATTTTTCAACGTGAGCGGTTGCAGATGGTTGCTGCCGCTCACGTTGAGAAACCTTCCGTTCATGATGAGGAAGCTGCTGCTCGAGTAGAAATTCTACTCGAGTGGCAGAAAGGAGCAGCACCCTCTTGCGCTGCGCATGGTGCCATTCGCACTTATTTTACAGTGTGGGACAAACACCTGGCACGAAAAATCATCACGAACGGCGCGACCTAAAGCACTCTGCCACTTGCGGAACTCCACGTAGCAAGGTGGAGTTTCTTTGTCACTTCGCGGAGTGAACTCTGTGAACTTTGCCCAGGCCTACACAGGGGTTCACTTCTTAGGTCCCCAAGACCTTGCAGGTAGGAGGAGTTGAAGCCCTTAGACACTCTCCGGGTGTCAGGCAGAGGCCACCAGCAAATTCCCGTCCAAGTTCCAGCTGCCACTGATCAGCTGGGAATTTCTAGGAGAAGGCCTCTTTCAGCCTGCTGTGTGCTTGTAGCCAAACAGAAGGTCAGCCAACTGATACGTGGATTCCACTTCTTTGTCATGATTACAAGGGGAAGCAGGTCCAGTTCTTTATGTGCCAGAGCAATGCAAAGATGGTCAAAGACTTCAGCCACACTAAACTTGGCCTCCGAAGGCTTGAGGTGTGTAGGGGAGTGAACTATGGAAATCACCAGTGTCCTCCCACAACGAACGCTAAATCCAATTTGAAGCAGGCCCTGTACCCACAACATACCAGGAGACAGAGGTCGGTAAGACAAAAGCAGGGTCCTCAGCACTAGATAGAAAATACTCAAGAATTGTCCTGGCATCCTGCTTGCTCTCTTTCAAGTATGCCAGTGTGTTACATGTAACCCTGGGCGTAGTTTGCGTAGTAGCACTTCACGTAGCTACATGAAGTACATTTTGAACTACACGTAGCTATGCAAATTGCGTAGTGCGTAGCTGTGTGCTTGACTGCACTGTACAATAATTGCCAAAGGCATCTTGCAAAGTGCAAGTTAAGATAAAATAAGTATCTGTCTTTATATGCTAAAATGCATAAAGCATTTCACAAAAGTGAAATCAATAAATTAACAAGCAGTGAGAGAGGTGATGATTTTGGTATCCTCCCTAACCTAGGGAGAGAACCAAGCAGATGCCTTGAAAACAAAAAGCACATCTTTTGAACGATTCAGTGGTGGTCCCATCCTCTTAGGACCACCCCAAGCACAGTTATTGGCAAAAATACAATCCCAACCAAAGGCCCTGCAAAGCATTATGGGATGAGATTAGCAGTGGGCAGTGAATATTATAGTATCCAATATCAAAATAATTCTACAAAGAGCTGCAGTTCCACTAGTCGTTACTAGATGTCCCTCACGAGTCAAATGCAAAAGCTTCATGAAAGGGTTTCAATGCTTTTGCATTTGACTCGTGAGGGACATCTAGTAACGACTAGTGGAACTGCAGCTTGATGTATTAATAATTTCAATGCTTTTGCATTTGACTCATGAGGGACATCTAGTAACGACTAGTTGAACTGCAGCTCTTTGTAGAATTATTTTGATATTGGACACTATAATATTCACTGCCCACTGCTAATCTCGTCCCATAATGCTTTGCAGGGCCTTTGGTTGGGATTGTATTTTTGCCCATAACTGTGCTTGGGGTGGTCCTAGGAGGAAGGGACCACCACTGAATCGTTCACATGATATGCATTTGTGTTCAAGGCATCTGCTTGGTCCTCCCCCTAGGTTAGGGGGGAACCCAAAATCATCACCTCTCTCATTGCTTGATATTTTCATTGTCAAGGTTCACTTTTGTGAATTTGTTATATGCTTTTTAGCATAGAAAATTGCTTTAACAAAGCATTTGTATGTGTTTAATATACTGCTGCTACGCTACGTCGATTAGCAGAGTTTTTTACTCTGCTACGTGCAATTTGCGTAGTGTGTAGTAACACAAACTTTGCATGCTCCGTGAGCGTAGCAAAGTATTATGCCCAGGGTTAGTTACATGTTACTCAAACAGACCTGTCAGGCAGAATTTGACATTGTGGTGCCAACAGGATTGCATGCCCTAATCCTTTTGCGGAGCTCAAAGGATGCATAACTACCATTTAGTTTGACCTGCAAATTACAGAGACCAATTGTGTAGCTTCTGGAAGGACTTTTCAACCTCATTCACACCTCATTCAGGCCAACCACAGGTTAGGAGTTGCTAGAGAGTTAATGCAAATTAGCATCCAGTAACTTCAGGTCAGGCAAAGGTAACTTCCTAAAAATTACTTTTCTATAATATATATTAAAAATCTGGGGGCATATTAGCAAGACCGGCGATAAAATTATCGCCGCTTTAGCGGCAGGAAACTGCCGCTAAAGCGGCGATAATGGGCTTGCTAATATGCGTTATAGAATTCAATAGAAGCCCAGGTTAGATGTGCAGGACATCTAACCTGGGCTTCTATTGGAATTCTATAACGCATATTAGCAAGCCCATTATCGCCGCTTTAGCGGCAGTTTCCTGCCGCTAAAGCGGCGATAATTTTATCGCCGGTCTTGCTAATATGCCCCCTGATTTCACCATTAAATTGGATTTTGATACATTTAAAAATAGCTATTTAAATGATTTTCTTGCTGATCCTATTACCAAGGTACAGTATTAGTATTTTAATCTGTATGCTGATTTTTTACATAGATGGCTAGGCCTACCAGAGTTATATAGCTCTTAGGACCTTATCACTGAAGCAACATAGTTAAATTTATTTTCTACATGTCCCATTATTAAATACCATACACGCTACGTCGTGGGTTACAAGGCCTACATAGGATTGACTTACTAATATTTAAAAGGGAGGTTTTTATCTGTCAAAAAGGGTTATTTTAACAGGTCCTGCTAAAGGTTTAAACTGCAGCAGTCAGGCCACAGTGGTAGGCGTGAAGCCATATTTTCCTAGTCACTCTAGTAAATGGCACAATAAGTGCTGCAGGCCACGGGTTCTAAAGAAAACCCCTGGGGAGAGTTGGGGGAGAAGGTCCTTTACACACGGGAGGTTGGACCACAGTAAAATAAACCATAAGGGAGACCTTTCATGGAAACTGCTAAAGCTTTGTTAAGAGGAAAGGCTAAAGAAAAAATCTATTGGTTGATTAATGTACAAATTAATTTCTTCTTTCTGCTATTATTTTACATAAAGTATTCATTAATATAACAGCAGACCCAAACATAGAAAAACTTTTGGTTTGGTCCAAATGTATTGTGCATGTGACTCGTCACCAGTGAATCAATCTGGGCAATGTAAATATTACCTAGATTGTAACAACAATGGAGACGAAGGGATGCTGTTCGCGGCTCAAGTTAGGAGGAGTCAAAACGTTTTAAATGTTCATCTTCTTCAGAAAAGGAGAGGCTCTCATAGTACAGAGAGCGAAAGCAAACGATTTACCCTTGGGGTAAGTGTCAATGCATTTTGACCTTGTCTTAATAGAGGGTCGCCTCAGGACTCTGAACTGGGCAACCTATTTAAAAACAAATGATAAATGGAATTTAGTGACTTAGTGAAATGTGGACCACCCCTGAGAGATCAATTGGAAAGGAAATATGAATTCCTTCAATATGATACATCGAAAACCGAGGTTGAACAACTATAAAGGAAACAAAAACTAATAAGTAACAGTTATATGTTGGGTGCTTCTTGGAGTAATATAAATATTATGTGGTAAGTAGTATCTGGTTCAAAAATAAAGTGTTTGTCACTCAGGGGCACAAGTATCTCTGCAGAAGAAACAAATCATCAGCGGTGCGATCATCAAAATGGAAGCACAATTCAACATTTGTCAGTATACTGGTGCCAGCATTTGTCTATATACCTCTATATAATGTGTTCTTTTTTATAATAGTTGAAAGTCCCACAGTGTGGAGATTTCTTCAGGGCCACAGTAAAGGAGTGTCAGTGGTTATTCCCAATATGCGGTCATGGCAGATAGTGAAGAAAGACCTTCTTCCTGGTGTTTGCACTATTAGCCCACAAGGAAGGATGCTGCATAGTATTTAAAGGTAGTACATGTAAGAATTTAATGTTGGCATGTTCCTACAATGACTAGCCCCCAAATACTCTGGTTTGGGGCAAGCTACAGAAATGATTCAACCACTGTTTTTAATATCTATTAAAATGTAATTCAATGTTGATAGGGAAAGTAACTTGAAAAAAGTTACACTAATGAATATTAGCCCATCAGCAGCTGGCCCCTGTCAATGCTTTCCCCTTAATAAGGTGTGAAAACTGCTCCCGAGTAGAAACAATGACTTAAGGCTTTTTGGTAGAAAGGCCTGGGAGAGAGGAATGTGATGGATCCACTCTGAGGAAGGGTAGTTAGAGAGGGTTTAGGAAGTTAATTAACTTGAATGGGACCAGGGTGATGCCTGCCCAGTCATAGTCAAGTGTAACGTGGGATCTGGGGAATAGAGGCTTTTTGGTCCTAAGTCATACTGTTGCATCATCCCAGTGGGATGGGTAGGAGGTCCCAGAACCAGTGTGGTATGTTCGAGGAAGAAGGGGCTGCTCATTACTCTTAAAACACCCTTGGCTGGGCTACAAGCCTCCTGTAGGGACAGAAGAGTTCTGCTATGTTGGATTTCACTTAGAATAGTGTACTGTGAGATAGTTTGCAGTATGTCAAAAAGGATGTGTACAAAAGGGGGAAGGCGTGGTCATTGGGAACTGCTTCTCATTGGTTAGGGAGTGGCCAGGAGCCACCCCACACTTTAGCTAGTTGTTGTTTTAAAAGCGGCACCTCACCCCCAGTTCATCATAACACTTTCTGGACTTGCAGAAGAACAGAAGAGGGCTTGAACTGCTGTCTGTGGCCAGTATTAAGACACAAAGGGCATGACCTGCTCCCACTTTTACCCAGGACTGAGAGAACTAAGAAGTGAGCTCCAAGTGTCAGCTGGCTGACCTTCTGTGTGGTTCCAGGGACACAACTGGTCCCTTTTCCTGGATTGACCACCTGACCAGTAGCAAATGGACATGGGCTTGATTCTGCTGGTGGCCTCTACTTTAGGGAATCCTGGCCCCTAAGTTCTGTCGCTAGGGTCCTGGAAGTCTTAGAAGGGACCAAGAGGAACTGCTCCATAAAGTCTGAAAAGTTGGGACTTGAAAAACATTTGGACTTCCAAGACCTCCAGAGTTTCAGATGGCCTTCACAGCAAAAGTGTCCCTTTTCGAGAGGATTTCATTGCATACAGCTTCAGGCTTGCCCTCTGAAGTATTTTGAGCTCCAAAAAAAGAGACTTTAGTCCAAAGGAATAAATCCTGAAAATCAATCAATCAATCAATCAAACAGTTGTTTGTTAAGCGTGACTACTCACCCGTAGGGGTCTCAAGGCGCTGGGGGGGAGAGGGGGATTCGCAGGTTCCAGTTCCAGTGAAAAGGAATAAAGGTGTGAAAAGTATCTGCCCGAAGGAGAACTTTTTAATTCGCCCACTCCCCGTCAAAACTAATGGTTACATTGGGACATTGTCCAACAGCAATCCAGCTTCAAGAGGAATTTGCAGGATATCGCCTTCAGCCTTGTGCCACTGGAAGATTTCAAGACCGGGGGCAACCTGCTTGAGGTACCTGACATATGCTCCATCGCAGTCAGCCTGAAATCCCGCCTACTTACCAGTCAACCACAAAGAGTGACTTGCGATTACAGTGATACTTTTTGTGGCATTATTTTCCCTAACACTTAAACTTAAACACTTAAACTTAAAATATGCGTTATAGAATTCCAATAGAAGCCCAGGTTAGATGTGCAGGACATCTAACCTGGGCTTCTATTGGAATTCTATAACGCATATTAGCAAGCCCATTATCGCCGTTTTAGCGGCAGTTTCCTGCCGCTAAAACGGCGATAATTTTATCGCCGGTCTTGCTAATATGCCCCCAGATTTCACCATTAAATTGGATTTTGATACATTTAAAAATAGCTATTTAAATGATTTTCTTGCTTTCTTAGATTTTAATCATTTTTGGGCTAGTTTTCTAGTTACAATTTTCTCTATTTTTAGAAACTGGTTGTGGGATATTTATTGTGTTGTGCTTGCAATTCCAGGCCTAGACCTTAACTATATAGTGCTCATCCAGGCTTCGTGATCTGGGAGCACTCAAAGAAACATCTGCATAATGGGTAGAGGTCAAGAACTTTCTCCTCTTAAGCAGCCCTCTGCTTTGGCTCCTGTCTTGCTGTCTGTAGATCAGTGATGAAAGCTTCTTCCATGCTCAAACTGCTGTTAAATCTACACTTCTTCCACATCTGCCTCACCCCATAGGACCAAATCACCAGTGTCCCGTCTCCAGGCTGCTTTGCATACCATCAACTGTGCATAAGCACCCTGATGTTAATACCAGTATTTGAATGTTAACAGCAGTACCTCGAGCCACGGCTCCTCAATTAGCATGGAGGAGCATGGCCACACTAATTAAAATGCTGCAATGTCGAAAACTGAAAAAGGTAATAAAGTTAATTTACTACCATATTATTTTTCACTACTCCCGAGCCGGACGTCAGGATGGGGCGGGCCATTGCCGCTAAGAGGCAGCAGAGGGAAGAGTGGTGGGCACTTCAATTTAAAGTGTGCATGTCACTTTGGACGGATGCCTTGTGACGGCCAGCCAGACATGCACACTTTAAACCTCTCCAACCTGAGCTGTCTTACACAGCTGAGTGAAGCAGGCACTGGCCCAGGCCCCCAGGGCCTGAGGAAGCATTGAGCCAACACACTCTAACCAATCCTGGTGCTTCTCTCATGCTGCTTAACATTATAAGAAGGGAGCAGATCATGTATCTATTGAATAATAGGCTTGTCTATTTTTAAAAAAAATCTGTCTAGGATCACTATGATTCTGATGTTGAAAAGATTAGTTATATATGAAAAGAAATGTCTTGACCAAATTGACAAACAAACATTATCGTTTGGGCCGTTTGAGACAGAAATTCTCTTGGAACTTAGAGATACGAACTGTTAAATATGCATTCACTGGTTTTTTTGTGAACTTATATATAAGTACAATATTGGAGTTTATTTACACGGGTGGAATAATTGTTTTTATAAAAATCTAATTTTATACATGCATGGTAATTATTGTTTATTCCATGTTCCAATAGGGGTCAACTGTTTTATACACTATAGTCCTGAAGATGGTCTCATCGACGAATGCTTAGAGACCGAAACGTCGACTTTTACACTTTTTTCTGGATAACAATCTATGGGAGAGAAAAAGTGTATACAATTGTGACATTGAAGGATCCAATAATTGTATTTGTTTTCCTCTTGTTACATTGTGTGTTTAATTTTGAAGTACCCTATATCAACTTTAAAAGATAAAATCTCTCTTTTTATATACACCCGTGTTTTTGTATATATATTTCTTGTTGTGATTTGGTCATGGGTTCTAATTCTGTATAAGGAACTGAAAATTATAGAAGTATGTTTATATTTTATAAAAGGTTCTGAAAAGAAATTAATTGGCAAGTGAATTATAAATTCTTGCATCCAATAGTACACTAAAAGCAATATAACTGAGTAATGTAAATAAATCCCTTGAAGGCACCTTTACCCGTGCATTTGATTTTGCCCAAGCCGTCAAGGGTAGATTGGGTTTCCCATTATATCTAATTTTAACATTATAAGCAGCATGAGAGCAGTGTCTGGAGTGGTTAAGGGTGTTGGCTCTGAACCCACGTGCTCCCCACCGGACTGAAGAACACAGAGGAGAGAAGGACAGGAGGAGGTGAGTCACTGGGTAAGTACATATTTCATTTTTAATGTTATGACCCACTGATAGGCACTGTGAGAAACACGCACTGCCTTCAGTCTGAACTCCAGAGCTCTCAGTCGTGGTCCGTTATAAACACTGTTTATAAAGAGCCATGATTGAGAGCTTTAGCATTGACCCTAAAGGCATTCTCAATGTCTCAGTGCCTTTCAGTGGGTCAAAATGACTGATTTGTTTGCCCCACCACTCATGCCTGCCAACAGCTGCCATTGAGTACCCCAATGTTGCCATTTACGCCTTGATGTCACTGGTAGCATCAATTGTGTAAAAGCATCCTTTGTTCAACAATCCATGTTTACACTATCTTTCATTCATCCATTCATATATGCACGCTCATTCGTATTCATGCACTCATCTATCTTGCCCCTACCACCTCATATCCAGTTGCTTACTAAGCCATTCATTCATCAGTCCATCCACACGCACCCATACATGAATACATTAGTTGATTCGTCAAATCATTCTGGCTCTAATTCACTCAGCTATCCATCACCCATGTATATTAATTTATGTAGTCATTCACTTATCAATCACCCATCCCCACTCATCATCCCATGAAAGCTGCCATGCACACTTTCAGCAATCACCCAGTTATCGATTAACCTTCACACCCATTGATTGGCATACACACCTTCATTCTCGTTCATTTTTTCATTCATGTATCCGCGCAGCCTCATTAATTTACCTATCCATTCTCACACACAGTCCGCCAGCAATAAACACACACTTTCACTCATAAAAGTGCCATAACTACTAAGTTTCTCAATGCAGTACCAACAGAGGGAGCCAAATACCCGTGTGGATCATGAATGGCCCGGTGGAAACGCAGGACCCACTTTTACTGGCCGGAAAAAACAGGGGATGTAATCACGTTATGCTTCTGCTGCAACAGCAGCCAGGGGTAAGTCTCACGGCGCTTCCCGCTCGCCCTTTCTGGCAAGGGGCAGCATACCCTCCCCCCTCCCTCCCCTACCTACTCTTTCCACTCCTGCCCTGCTCGATTCAAGTGCTAAATGGGAGCATTAAACCCCAATAGAGAATTGAGCATACCGTGCAGTTATTGCCCGTTCGATGGAGCTTAGCTTGTAATTGCACAGTGCTGGCGGGGTATAACGGCATGCTGCTGGTAATTATGGGTGCAGAGTTTGCACCTTGCCAGTACTCACTGTTAATATGCAGTCTCTCAGTTGGTTAATAGTGTGGTACTTTCAAAGAATAATCCTCCAAGGTTTCCTCTCAAGCGTCTTCCCACCCAAGCCCTCTCCCGCAGGTAGCTCTGCCACCTCCCTCGCTCCCTGGTCCTCCCCGGGGCCCATAGCGAGTATCACTTCCCTCTCCACTGTAAACCCCTGCCCTTGAAGCTGTACCGCGCTCTCACTGCACTGCTGCTTCTGCAGTGCCCACTGTAAACCTCTGCCTGTGAAGCTGTACCGCGCTCTCACTGCACTGCTGCTTCTGCAGTGCCCACTGTAAACCTCTGCCCTTGAAGCTGTACCGAGCTCTCACTGCACTGCTGCTTCTGCAGTGCCCAATGTAAACCCCTGCCCTTAAAGCTGTACTGCGCACTCACTGCACTGCTGCTTCTGCAGTGCCCAATGTAAACCCCTGCCCTTGAAGCTGTACCGCGCTCTCACTGCACTGCTGCTTCTGCAGTGCCCAATGTAAACCCCTGCCCTTGAAGCTCTACCGCGCTCTCACTGCACTGCTGCTTCTGCAGCGCCCACTGTAAACCTCTGCCCTTGTAGCTGTACCACTCTCTCACTGCACTGCTGCTTCTGCAGTGCCCACTGTAAACCTCTATCCGTGAAGCTGTACCGAGCTCTTTCTGCACTGCTGCTTCTGTAGTGCCCCATGTAAATCCCTGCCCTTGAAGCTGTACCGCGCTCTCACTGCACTGCTGCTTCTGCAGTGCCCACTGTAAACCTCTGCCCTTGAAGCTGTACCGCTCTCTCACTGCACTGCTGCTTCTGCAGTGCCCACTGTAAACCTCTGCCCTTGAAGCTGTACCGCGCTCTCACTGCAATGCTGCTTCTGCAGTGCCCAATGTAAACCCCTGCCCTTGAAGCTGTACCGCGCTCTCACTGCACTGCTGCTTCTGCAGTTCCCACTGTAAACCTCTGCCCTTGTAGCTGTCCTGCTCTCTCACTGCACTGCTGCTTCTGCAGTGCCCACTGTAAACCTCTATCCGTGAAGCTGTACCGAGCTCTTTCTGCTGCTTCTGCAGTGCCCAATGTAAACCCCTGCCCTTGAAGCTGTACCGCGCTCTCACTGCACTGCTGCTTCTGCAGTGCCCAATGTAAACCTCTGCCCTTGAAGCTGTACCCTGCTCTTTGCATATAGCTGTGTCTGAACTGGGGTGGCGAAGTGAGCTAAAGAATGATGATGGATTCAACCCAGATCTGTGACTGGGGGTGAGTGTCTGAAAAGTTTCAGCGCTCCGTCCATCATCTCCTTGTGTTTGCTTTGTACCCCGCTCTCACGGCACTGCTGCTTCTGCAGTGCCCACTGTAATCCCCTGCCCTTGAAGCTGTACCCCTCTCTCACTGCACTACTGCTTCTGCACTGCCCACGGTAAAACCCCTTGGTGAACAGTGCTTTGTTACTTGGTAGCCGAATATATCTTATGCACGTCAGTTTCCTACATACATACACATAAAACATATATTTTACATAATTGAACACATGAAGATGAACCTAAAGTAACACTAGTGGGACTGTTTAAAATGCTGACAACAATGCATGGCATTTCAAAAGTATTTTTTTAGATTTAGCAAATATTCGTGCTTTGAATTATTGCATCACTCATGATAGTCCTATTTATTTTAATGTCGTAGTTTCATTTGTAATAATATTCCCCTGATGCTCCCAAAGCAATAGGCTGAGTGGGTGTAAACAAACGCAGCTTTAAGGCTCACATTTGACCTGCAGGTCTGAGGCACATGCGCACTACCCCACTGAGAGAGGTTGTACAACACCACTGTTCATTATTGGAAAATTAGAAGATTCATTCACTGAAAATGATTTTGACAACTGCCGCTAAACACATAATAGGATCGAGCACTCTGATTCTCAAAAATAACTTTTAATGTGCTACTTCTGCCGCTGCAGTGCTTGGCCATTGTTCCTGATCCGGCCTCGCTCTGATGTTAGCCAATATGTAAATTGAAAGATACTTCAAGCGCATTAAGGCAGAGGGTAAGCTTCTTAGCACCAGATTAGTTGCCATGGAAATCACATCTTCCTTACCTGGCACCCATTTCCATTCAATGTATCCATGGCCCTTTTGATTGCAGGGTTCTGAGGTTCAAGGATTTCCACCTGAGTCTTCACATTGTGCTCGAAGTAGGGACCAATCATGAAATAGTTTTCTCCCCACTCATCCGCTGTGACCTTGGCCTTTGTCTGGATAACAGTGCAGATGCCACCAACTATTGAAAGAATGCAGGTACGATTCACGTTAGCATTCTGGCCAATACCTTATCCGGATATCACACATATCTATTATCTTTGTCAATCATTGTGTATTTAAAGAAACATGACAATTCAAACACTCGTTTTAAAAAAGGGTGCAAGTTTTAATACTGGCTCAATTCCCACCACTTAAGGACTCAAACAAAAATTGCGCTACCTCAGATTTTAACATAGAAATTTAGAACTAAGTTTAACCTGGTGGTAAGTGCATGTGCTAACTGTAAAATGTGGTACTAATGTGTACATAATGGTTACATGTAATCTATAGTGCTGTCGAACTTCAAGATGTAGCAGAGATACAAGAACATTTTGATCCAATGCTTATTTTGGGGCCACCTTTTTACATTTGGGCCGCTTACCTTGAGCTAGAGTTAACCTCAAGTCCCCCAGGTGGCCCATGCCACCGCTGCACAGACAGATATCCATTTACTGCAAGGCTGCAGGACAGTACACAGCCAGCACTACCCTGTGTTGCACTTTCACATATACACAAATTTGAGGAAGTGAGCTGTGGTATCTTATCACTTGTGTGGTGGGGCTCAGCACACCAGGCTTCCTAGGCAGTGCACAGAAGCTGCTACTGAGGTGGAGGATTTCTGTTTCCTCCCATTTTCTCCAGTCTCCCACTGCCCCACTTGGGTCACCGCCAACTGCTCAACTCCCAGTGAAGGTTGCATGAACTCACATCAGGTAATGCTTTCTGTCCTGGGCTTGCAGGAATCATCTTGTCCTCGTCACTATATGTATTATCATAATTAATATGTAACATCCGGGAGCTATCAGCAGTGAATAAACTGTAGTTGCACAGCCTAGCCTTGGGCAGGCCATGGTATTGATTACATGCGCCATGACGTTATGCACATCACCAACAGGTCACACAGAGGGCAGAGAGAAGATGACCATTCAATGTCTGGCTGGGAAAGAGTGAGGTGTTTATGGGGAGTGATTCCAGGGAGGTTAATGGAAGTGAATCATTGTTGGTGGATTAGGAATGTCTGCAGAATGATAAATCCCACTGAAGTCCATGGAAGCCATTCTGCTTCTTAGGAGAGTAAAGATGCTTCCTAGTCAGGTGATACCCACCAGGTGTGTAAAGTGGCATTCCTCTAGGCCGAGTTTCTGGTGTAACAAGAGATCATATAATGGCTATGAAGTGAAGACAGCAGCTGAGCCACCCCTGTTTCCCCGAGGCCAGGTGGTGTGGGTACCATCAGAGTGACAGATCAGAAGGAGTGGATGCTGTCAAAGATAACCATACCTATCAATTAATGGAGCTTCCCTTCCTTGTATGGCATTTGCCCCCTGGATGTGAAAATCACTTTGTGGAGAGGAGAGAATATGGAAGCCTTTTAGAGCTCTTCAGAGACTACCTGAGAGGATAGTTGGAGAGGAAGGACATTATACCATGATTACATTTTCAAGCATGTGTTCCTCTAATGCTACTGCTTTACTCCTGACTGGTGTCTGGGATATGACCGTATTTTAACATTCTAAACAGAAGCCTTCATATTTTCGAATGGCACTACTCTTCACCCTGTAAAAAAAGTAGCTGAAAGTTGACTCTCTAAAGTAGGAAAAAAGTATTTTTCCAGTCAACGTAGATAATTAAACTAAATGGAGCACCATTAGTATACAACATAATTTGTAGCCAGCTCGGATTGGTGCCTTGTGAATTAATCTCTCTCATCCTATTCACAATCTGACTGTTTGGTAATGTCCAAACCACATCAGAAAGGAATTCAGCATAAACGATACAGCAACTCTTTGAGACATTTTAAGTGCGATGTTCTGCAACTCCCTGCCAGACCATATTACTTTATAACAGCTACCCTGTCTTCTGGAATGCTCTTAAACAGGGCAGTAGCTAGAAGTACATGTTTTGGGTAGACTCTTGGTAGGTGAGTTTTTTTATATCTGGAAAATGCTGATAAAAATGCTGCAATTTTAGAGAGATTTAAAATCACACAAAACGTTTTTGCTATTCACTTATTATAGAATTATTATCCCTGAGCATTTCTAGGGGAAACAATTAATTTTAAAGAACATCAAATGTGAATGTTATTGAAAAGTAATATACAAAGGCAGGGGTGGTTGCTCTTCCCAAAGTACTGTGCAATTAGAATCATAGAGCTCATTCGGCTAGTATGTCTGGCAAAAACCAGCCTTGCACACTCACTGCACCATCTGCTTATGTGTCCGCCCTCAGAGACATTGCAGAAGTTGTGGGAGAAACTGATGGACACCCTTCCAGCTACACTCCTGAAAGTCTATAAATAGAAATGCTTTTTTCACTCCTGATTTCACTAGAATAGGCAAAAACGTAAATTCACGCATATTCTAGAAAGAAGATTTCCTTTTCCAAGGGGAAGTAGATTTCTTGCAGGAGTGTTCCCTTGAGAGTTGCCCAAAAGGTGTAGAATCATGAAAAAAGATGATCATTCAGATTGGAAGATTTAGCAAGGATCTAGCTACAACAATCACTTGAATTATCCGAATTCTCAATGGGCATCAAAACCAAACAAGTGCAAATTCAAGGGCAAGATGTAGGCTTGTGTGCAATGGATTTGGACTGTGTGGTGGTCATGGGGAAGCTATAAAATGGCCAACTTTTCATTATCACTTCACAGATCACTTTGTGCAAGGAGACATCAGATTAGTTTTGGTGAGGGTGATGAATATATGTGGCATTACATGTTGAATTTTCATCTCATACTGGCCTCTAAATCAGCCCCTATTCTCTAACATAATTCTGTATTTATAAGGTACACATTTACCTTGAGGAGTTACTTAATACTAAATAATAGCTGTTAATCTAACTCAATATGACTGATTGTATTGGAATTAGAAGAATGAAATGCTGAGTGGAACAACTGGGATTCAAACCTGTGACCATTGGTCAGATGTATATCCCATTATTAATCCACATAGCATTGAAACCCGACCGCTTATAAAAGTACACATCTAACCAGATATTGAGTTTATGCAATGTGCTTACTGTGTTATACTTAAACTGTGTACTGTATACTTAAACTGTATACTGTACTGTGTTATGCTGCCACTTCCTGGAGTTAACCCCACCTTCTTAAACTTACTGCCCTTAGTGAGACAAGGGCACAATGGGAGAAATGTGGTTGTTGAAGGCAATAATATATTAGCCCCTGGGACACAAGTGGTAAATTATAGTGCCCACACAGGATACTGTCTTGTTACCACTTTATGCCCCAGGAACCAGAGAATAGGCCTTACAGGTTTCTACTGGCTTAATTCCCTTATCAGCCAACTATGAGTTCAAAACCAGCTCAATGTAAGTTATTAGTGCAGTAAAAATAAAACTTGCCAGGAACCCTAACAAGTGGATAATTTACTAGGGTGGGCAGACACATGCAACACCCCCATTATAAAGTGGACCAGTGAGTAGATTTTGGTCATGGTATTAATTAATTTGACATCTAACCCCTCCTTTACCACTATAACAAAATATGCTTATAATAAATACTGCATTAAAATCTGGGATTGACCCCTAACACTGTGGCATTTTCCTGGGAATCGTCTTCTTTGGGCCTTGCCATCAGAGCCACACCCACATTGGAACCAGGAAAATGTTTTTTAATACGGGTCTGAGAATGTGACTAAGTTGTGTGATCTTGGACAATTATTCATGTTCTGTGTTTGGTCCTCTTTGTATGTTTTTGCATGATGGGAAGGATTTAGAATCAGGCTTAAAGCTTGTAGCAGTTCGTAATAAGAAAACTGGATTGAAAACACACACACACACACACTCACACACACGTACAGAACGTTACATCTTTGAAAGCTGCACCCAGTCTCTTGGTCTACTCACCAAAATGTATGATAGCGGTGAAAGTCATAAGCCTGGGAACAAGTATTCCTTTATTGCAATTTTGTCCCATCTGGTGCAACTATGGATCCAGATGTACTAAACATTTTTACAGTTCCAAACATTCCCGTGGACTGCTGCAAACTCTCAAACAAACTTTTGCAAAAAGGAAACTACGTTTTTTTTTAACTGCAGACCTGTTTCTTTGTAACAAAAATACTGGTCGCAAATTGCGACCAGTTTATTTGACCAGTGTAATAGTACATCTGACCCTTAGTTATCCCAATGCCTTTGCTCCTTTATCTACCTTTTGGTGCAAAAACAGGCTCAATACCAGAAATCAGTACAAAGGACATGAACTGTTTTCATTCAGGCTTGTTTAGTATTTTATTATTTTTTATGTCTAAAAGGGGATTGTTGACAGGTAATGGTTGTCTGCAGTCAGTGTCCTGAGCGACCAACCCATCAAAAGTGTTCACCATGGGTGAAGCTCCTTATTGCTCCGATGACTAAACTTGGAAGACGAAGGGTTGGTACATGTTCCTAGTTCTGACCCTGTTTTTGTTTCCTTGCACATTAATTCTAAAAGCTGGGTACGAATCTGGAGGGAACACCTCATAACCTCATTCTGAAAAGTGTATTGCAAATTAATCACACTCCGTGGGATCATAGATCAGTCTGTGGCATCAAAAGTCTTTACTCTTACATTATGCTTACAATAAAAACAATGAATGTATTTGGTGTCCCATATCAACTAGACACTGGATACAAGTGAAAATGGAAGCGGCCTTATTCTTTACCCGCGAAAACAATGCTAAATGTCTTACAGAAACCAAATGCTACAGAAACTTGGCAGACAACTGCTGATAGTCACTGGGCCTATTCAGTGTGATTGTATCTGAATGCATGGATTTAATCACTTGCATCCTGGTTCAGGTTAAAAGCTTTTATTTACCTGACATAGAACAAAACAGTATGGCATAAATCATATATGCAGATGAGCCAAAGATAATAGACTATATTTATCCCTGTTTATGATGGCACATGACACATTTGAGGCATGACCTCTCAAGAGTCAAACCACACTCAACACTGGCAAGAGAGTGTATATTGCTTTCGGCACAAAGGCATTTATACTGTATATAAATAAGTATGAGAGATGATCAGGGGCGGCTCCTCTACTATGGCGGAGGAGAGTCACCCCATTGCTTTCTCGGAGTGCGAGAAGCAGAAACATAAAATGGTAATAACTTTCAGTTATTACCATTTTATGTTTGGTTGCGGGCGGGCGGGTGGGTGGAGCTGCTCTGCAAGCAGTGCAGGGAAGGAGTGGTGTGCCTACTCCTGAGTGCACAAAGACTGTTTGGTCGGCCCTCTGGGGCCTCCCAAACCAGTCATGTGCACTCTGCCCTTCTCCATGCAGGCTGCAATGCAGCCTGAATGGAGAACATTGCCTCCCCATAAGCCCCTGGCTTGGCGGAGTCCTGACCAATCACAACACTGCTTGCAGCGTTGTGATTGGCTATGGGGAGGGAGCCTGCCTGCCTGCTTCTGCTTCCTGTTCCTGCCAGAGGCAGGAGAGCAGGAGCAGAGAAGACACGGGACCCGGCCGGCAGAAAGGTAAGTTAATTTTTTTTTTAAATTATTATTAAATTAACCCCTCGCACAAACCCCCCCTCCCTGCACGACCCCCCGCCACCCCCACCCGCGAGCCAGGCCGGCCGCAACTGGAGATGATGTGTTTGATCAAACAGCACTCACACTTTATGGGTAGTGTCCACTGTCTTCCACTGGCTCCAACCTCATAGTCAGGTTTACTTGACAGGGCTGCTGAGCACACTGTTCCCTCTGTGCTATAGGGTGATGTGTGCCCTCACACAGCATCAGTGCTGTGGCATGCTACTAGCCACAATGTCACCCTGGGCAGTTCCGGTACCATGCCATGCATCTGATGATGTGATTGCATGTGATGTGAGTGCCCAAGACTGTGTTATGAAGGCCACAGTGCAGCAAGTTGCAATGCAGGTGTGAGTGAAAGAGTCAACACAGTTTTGAGTGAATGTTTGAAAGAGGTTACTGGTGCAGATACCACTGCTGGTGCCCGTGCATGTGTGTGTGCAGTTGTGGGTGAGGCTACTGGTGCAAGCACAAGTGCAGGTGTGAATAAAGGTGTGAGTGCCGGTGTGAATAGAAGTGTCAAGGTGGGTGCAAATGCCAGTAAAGGTATGAACGCATGTATACCTTACGTTAGACGTTACTGGTACTAATTCCAGTGCCTGTCTGAGCGGGGTGTGAAAGAGGTTACTGTGTAGGTGCAAGTGCAGGATTAAGTGAGGTTACAGATGCGTGTGCCAGCGTAGGTATGAGTGGTTTCACTGGTGGAAGTGCTAATGCATGTGTAATGACAAGCGCTAGTGCAAGTGTGAGTGTTGCTGCTGTGGGTATGAGTGCAAATGGCAAAGCAGATGTGATTTCAGATGGGTGTGCAGTTACTGATGCAATGTATTAGTGGTGATCCAAGTGAAGCTACTGTACCAAAAGGAGTGCAGATGCAAGTGAGATTACTGGTGCAAGTGCCTGTGTGAGTGCCGCTACCTGTGTAGCTGTGAGTGGTTCTCCTGGTGCTACTGCAGGTGTGAATGAGGTGAGCAAGTTTACTGGTGCAGGTTTCAGCACAGGTGTGTGTATGTATAAGCAGTGATGCACTTGCCAGTGTAGGTGTGAGTGCAAGAGTTGGTAATTACATCAGTGCAAGAGCATGTGCCAGTGATGGTGTGAGTGGAGGGGCCAGTGTGAAGAATAGATTTTCTGTTGGTTCAAGTGCAATACTCTGAGTAGCACCTTTCCATCCCTAAAGTACATGTTGCATATTGGGCTTCCAGCTTCTGCAGGTTGAGCCACAAAATGGTGCAAAGAAAAGTGCCTTCAGGCCGCCCTTTTTACACTTTTGGGAGCTTAGAAACAATACAGAATGTTCAACCAAAACAATAAAATGTCCTTTCACCCAATCTGTGTCACCCTGATAAATATGGTAATAAAAATTGAATATGCAACAAAATAAACCCATTGGTATCACTGATCTACATTCAGACTATATTTCATCATGCTTGACAGACCCATAAAGTACTGGTGCAAACGGAATGCTGGACGGACAAAAAAGCACAGAGCTGACTACGAAACTTCTGCAAAGGTTGACATTGCTCAACATTTCGACATATCCTCAGATAGTCTCCATTGTATTCCTCATTTTAGTGAGAGCGAGCCATGGTTTCAGCCTTCAGTCTTATGTACCTTATTTTATATAATGTGACTTTTGCTAAGAAATCAAGGAGTAATTTCCTTTTGGCTAAATATCCATTTTCATTATTTACTGACTATAGATTATTGGGCTGCTTAGGTGATAATCTTACTTATCTCCACCTGCCTCCTGGAGAGCTTTGCCTTCCCGTTCAATGGCCTGTATGACGCAAGGAGGGTAGGGAGTTCTGATTTGCCAATCAGTGAACTGGAGGATGAAGCAAAGAGGGACATTCTACGGGCACTGCTGCTGCAGAGTAGGCACAGATTGGCTGAGGCAGGCCTGGCCTACTGACAAAAATGGCACCAAGGAACCTAATGCAAGCAAGGAAAAGGATCCCTCGTAGCCCCTCTTATGTAATGAAATACATTCAAAATTGAGATGTGGAAGGTCCCTCAGGCTTCTGGACCATGAGACCACTGCATAGGCAGCACTTTTAATATCTACGCCCCTGGCCTGGCTGCAGAGATCATAACAAGCTCCTCTGTCTTTGTTTACAGAAAATTCTTATGTGACTTACTCACCAGGGGCAGGAGGTGCTGCTGTAGTGGGTGAGCTGAAAGCTCCATTCCGTCCAATAGAAAAAGACGACTTTGAGATCCAGGCCAGTGCATGGGGAAGTAAGGGGCTGATTTTGGCAGCAACACTTGTAGCAAATCATCTACGTGGAAAGTGTGCACCAGAATCAGTGGGCATAGTGCCCTCCATCACCCTGCCCTCCACTTCTCTAGCTCAGCTAGTAGTTTTCCAAGAGCATGCAGGAAGGATGTCAGCTGTGCCTGTCCAAAAGCCCCTGTCATGCCCATTTATCCTATACTTAAAATTTAAATACCCAAACTACTTATTTTATACTAAGTGATGAATGGGACGGGGCGTGATGAATGGGATGTGGACAACAGGACCAGGAGTAATGAAGATTACCAGTAAGTAAGGAGACATTACCCCTGTCCCCCTTGTCTTCGTCCCCTTCATCACTAATGAGGAATACCAAAGCAAAAAGGAATGGCCTTGATAAGCAGAAAGACACATCAACAAACAGAAACCACCATTATACTGCAACACAACATAGAGATTTATTAAACAGAATCAATCCTAGTACATCAAGTGTCACGTGGCCCATAGGGACATTGTCGTTTTCACTAACTTAGCATGAGCACGCTGCAGCTTGCTTGCTGCTTTTGCACATGTTACTACACGTCTTTGTTTTTGCAATAATTTCAAATGACTATTTTCACATGAGAACTCATCGCTGTGTTCACTCTCTGCATGTTGCTGGGATTTTGACTGAACATTATGTGCAAGGTCGAACAACAATGCTCCTTGTTATTTTGTTCTGGCCAGGCCTTAGCCCTTAGACAAAACATACCGATGCAGCTGTTGTTTGGACAGCGTACTTGGGTTTTTAGTGGGGTACACGAATAGGTGAGACACACTTGGAGAGGGACCTTTCCACGGAGAACCTATGATGTAGAACTACCATCTATAGGCTAAGGTATGGGGTCTGCTGACAAAGCCCAGAGACCTTCTAATATATAATAATACTGCTTTTTAGCAAGGGGAGGGAGGTTAGGCTCTATTGTCTTCCTATCATGATATCTCCATTCATGATTTAATGACTAGCTGCTATGCTGACTGTATTTGTACTATGCATTTTCCTGCTTGTTGTGGCACGTATACTGCATGTTAGGGCATGCTAGTTAAAATAAATATTTTAAACTGTTTCGTGTCTCTGTCAGATCTTATTGTGGACAAGTACAAGAGTGTGAGCGAAAGGGTGTGTCTTGTTACCGCGATTCCTGAGAAATCTGGGAGTTTTGTTTTCTGGGGTGTCTAATCATTTGTTTCTCTGTGAGTGAGTAGGAGAGCAAGTGACACACTATAGCTAGTCTGTCCTGGGCTCGTTGGTAGTAGGGTGGTAGGATGACCCAGTCCCTATACACCAAGGTCCTATAATCCTGCGCATAGTTCTGTGTTTGTGCAGAATACCTGCAACCCAAGGAAGTATGTAATTCAACATACCAACCCCAAAATTAATATCCTCATGCAACACATTCTGCAATCAGTAATGCCTGACAAATGTATTCGGAGTAGCCCATAAAGCTGCCCTATAAATTTCTGAAATTAAAGCGCTCCCTTCCTTTCAGCCCAGGTGGCTGAAACCCCTCTTGTGGAATGACACTGAATCCTAGCTGGGGGACTTGTGGAATGACCCTAAATCCCAGTTGGAGGAGAAGAATCTGACAAAGAATAAGCCAACAAAATCAACTGCTTAATCCATCTACTGATTGAAAGTGAGGAATTTTTGTCTCCTTTACTAAGGCCCGAAAGGACACACACAAGGAATCTTATGTAAAGACTTTGTCCTGTCTATATACAATAAAAGGCCTTCTTCACATCTAGTAGACTTCGCTGCACCTCAGCCTCATAATCCACCCTACAGACATCAGAAGGATCACTTCTTGAACCTTGTGAAACTGTGAAGGGACCTTGGGAATAAATGGAGGATCTAGGCCCGTATTACAGAAGTGCCCTGGGGGTGCAAAGGGCGTTTGCACCCGCTTTTTGCACCCGAGGCACTTTGGTATTACAGAAGGGGCCGCTGACGCTTGTGTGGCCCCTTCTGTAAGACAGACAGTGCTGGTGCACATGTTGTGCTATCTTAAGAGGACGTTCCCTCATTTACATGGGGGTGTGGCCCCAGGCAAATGAGGGAATCTCTTTACCTCTGCGCCCGTGCCACATTATGGACGCAGGCATAGAGGTAAAGAAGCTGTCATGAGGTGCAGTGACAGTGCGCCACAAAAAGGTGGCGACTGTCAGTGCGCCCCTTGTTGGCAGCCCTCTGGAGGGGGTCATAGGTTCCCCCCCAGACATCCCCTTGCAGGCGGGTGCAGTCACTCACTGCACCCACCTGCAAGGGGATCTCTCTCCACTCTTTAAAGTGCAGGTGGGTGCCTCCTGCACAGTGAAACACAGAGCGGGTTTTGAAGCCGATGCTCCGTATTTGACTTGAATGCACTGCCACCAGGGCAGCACGAGTTTGCGGCTGCCCTGAGGGCAGTGCATTCAACCGAATAGGGTGCACTTTCCCATTTGCACATGGCGCACCTGTTTGAAGGTGCCCCATGGTGCAAACAGGGAAAGTGTGCCCCTTATGTAATAGGGCCCCTTGTCGTAGAAATCTACCACCCTCAAAGAAGTCAAAAAAGGCTCCCTAGCCAAAAGAGTCCCAAAGTCCCCTGTCCTTCTAGCTGAGGTGATTGTCATCAGGAAACCCACCTTAAAGGTCAAGAACTTAATAACTTTAGTTTCTATAGACTCATAAGGCTCGGCGACCAAGGCCCTCAACACCAAGGGCAAATCCTACAGTGGATAAAGAGGTTTAACCAAAGGGATAGAAAAAGAAAAACTGTGCAACAACCTAGCTACCAAATCCTCAGCATCCGACAAATTCCCCCCAGGGGCTCGGTAAGCACAGATGTCTGCCCACTGGACATGCAAGGTGGAAACTGAAAGATTCTTCTCAAAGCCATCCCACAAAATCTGTAAAATATTATTCACATGGCACTCCAAAGGGGACAGACCCTGAGGCTTGTACTACCTCGGAAAACTAATCCAATACCTCCCACAGGTCTTCAAGGTGGAAGGCTTCAGAGACATGTGAATAGCCACTGCTAAATGCTGGGGAAGGCCCTTGTTCTGTAATCCCCTCCTCTCAACTTCGACACTGAGAGACGTAGTTTCTGGAAGGACAGAAAGGGGGAAGACCTGAGAGGGGAGGGAAGACACGGTATCATCCAAGGATCCTGAATTGCCAAGGATCTGAGCATGGGAAACCATGTGTGACTGGGGCAGAAGGGAAACACCACCACCATTACCCTGTCCTCCAGCAACAGCCTGGCTAACAACTTGGGAATTAGAGGAATGGACGAGAAGGCATACAGAAGACAATTTGTCCAGAGAAGAGTCAGAGCATCTACTTTCCAAGTCCCTTCTTGAGGATTCCTGGCAAAAAACCTGTGGACCTGAGCATTGTGCTGGAAAGCAAAGAGGTAGAGGAAGGGAGAACAAAACCTCTTGCACAGCGGTCGGAATACAGCCCTTGACAAAGACGTTTCGAGGAAGAAAGAAAAGACCCGGCTGAGGGACTCTACCACAACGTTGTGCACCACCTTGATATGGACTGCAAAAGGTGACAGCAAGTTGATCTGTGCCCAACAAAACAGGAAAGTAGCCACTACATTCAGGGACTTTGACCTTGTACCCCTGTAATTCTTCAGAGAGGCTACAGTAACCAGATTGCCCATTCTGAGCGCTAGACTTCACACCACAAGATCCTGGTGAAACCCCCAAACTGCCCTGTAGGCAGCTGTAAGTTCACTCTAATTGGAAGAACATCTGCTTTCTATCAGGGACCACTTTGGATGAAGAGAGAGAGAGCCCAGGGTGGCCCCTCAACCAACGAAGCTCGCATCTGTCATCAGAACCTTCAGGGGATCCTGCTGAAGAGCAACCCCCATTGAAAGAGAGACCGGCAGAGTTCACCAAACCAATTTAGACCTTATCTCCGGAGCCACCGGGACCATGACTTCGAAGTCTCACTACTTCGGATCCCAGTGGGAATAAAGATGACCTCACAGAGGTCTAGATGAAATCAAGCCCAAGGGACTGTGAAGACTGCTTCAGCCATATGCCCTTGAAGTTCCAACTATCGATGGACAGGAAGAGACTGACTGTTCATGACCATCAGGACCAAAGATATCAAGGTGGCTGCCCTGGAATCCGGAAGAGAGACACTGTTGAGGTCAGTGTAAAATCTGGCCTCTATGAAAGTCAAATACATGGTAGATGTCAGTTTGCACTTGGGAAGGCTGAGAAGAAACCCATGTGCCTGAACTCAAAAACACACCAAAGCCAGATCCTGAAGCACCTGTTCCTTAGAGGGAGCATGTAGGAGCCAATTATCAAGGTAATGATAAATCCTTATCCCCTGTAGATGAAGAGAAGCAACCAAAGGAGTCACAACTTTCATGAACACTTGGGGCGTGGCCTTCAAGTTGAAGGGCAAGACCCAGAACTGAAAGTGCTTCTCTTTGATGCAAAAGCACAGACATTTCTGATAATTCTGAAGGATTGGGATATGATAAAATGCACCCTGAATATCCAACGTGCACATGAAATGCCCCTTGACCACCAGTGGAATCACCCTTTGTTAAGTCTCCATTTTGAACGGTAGAGTTGGAACAAACTTGTTGAGGGCTTTCAGATCCAAAATCACTCAAAATTCCCCTTTTGATTTCTCCAGCAGGAAGATAATCGAATAGAACTCCCTGTCCCTGTCTGCAGGAGGAACCTCTGAAATTGCCCACTTCTGGAGAAAAGCCTCAATCCCCTGGCACAAAGCTATCCTCTTCTCCTGCTTAGAAGGCCATTGGGTCGATCTCACTTCTGAGTCCTCTAGGGGCGACACACACTATACAGTATTCTTCTCTGACTCTCTAAAGCACCCAGTCATCTGAAGTAGATGTCTCCCACTCTGTAAGAAAGTGTTGGATCCTGCCTCCAACTACAAACCCCTAACCCACAGCCATATAGTCAGGACTTCGGTTTCAGAGGGGACTTGGACTTCTTGTCACCACTTCTCTTAGCCTGGACGCTCCCCTGGGATTGTTGAAGTTGTCTGTGCGAGGGCTGCCAAAATGAGATTTAGGTTTTGCACTTAGCTTCTCCAAAGGAGGTTGCTTCAAAGATGAAGAATGTTTTTTTCTTTAAAAGGGTTATGAAGTCTCTCTTCCCGTTCAGCCCCAAACAACTGGGTCACTTGCAAATGGAGTCTGACCGCCAAAGATTTCTGTGTGGAATCCGTACGCCAGTTTTAAAGGACAAGATTATGTATGGCTGCAGTACATGCTCCCCCAGACAGAGCCTTTGCCTGAACAATATCAAAGGCAATATTTGACATGCACTCCACCTGACATTCAATATGTTCCAGTAACATAGAACAATCAGAAGAATCATCCAGGGAGCAAATAAACTGCTCAATATCAGAAATTAAAGACCAAGTCACATAGGCTCCATGAATGCCAGCACGCAGGGCCAAGTGAGAGCCAAAATAAGCCTTCTTCAGAGCACATTCAACCTTTTTATCAACAGAGTCATTAATGATCGAATCCTCTGCTAAAGAAGTTCTTCCCACAAGAATTACTACAAAAGAATCTATGGGAATAGAGTCCAGTAATGCCTGTTGCATGTCTTTCAGAGGATATAGCTTAGCCATAAATCGTGTCAAAATAATTGTATCTGAGTCCTTCCACTCACTTTTCAGGACTTTCAAGATATGAGAATGGACAGGGAAATCCAAAGGAGCTGAACTCTGGAATTGTCTAACCAAAGAACTGGTAGATGTTTCTGGCATCTTCTTCTTCTCTGGAAACCCCATATTTGTTTTAATATGAGCAATCAAATCAGGCAATAAGTCTTTCAAAACATACTTCCCCTTCTGTGCTTCCGCCACAGTACGCTCTACCTCTGAGTCAGAGGAGTCAGAGGAAAGAATTTGATGTTTCTCCCTTACAGAAAGAACACTTGTCTGGAGCAAGTTCCAATAAAGTCTCCTTTATAAGGTGTTTAGTCTGTACTCCTAGCTCTTTAAAGGAGGGGGAGAAGAAGAAGAATCTGACGATGAGGTAGAGGAAACCACATGCTTCCTTTTCCTTGAATGTTTTCCCATAATGTCACCAGCTAGCCAAGATCTGGGGTTAGAGAGGCAGGACAGCAAACAACCAACTTGCCAGGGATTCCCACAAACTGCAAAATCACCACTGCTATGCAGACTTACCTTCCCTTTATACCAGCCATTTAACTCCCATTCCACTTCCTGGAACATGGAAGAAAGACCAGTCGACACATACATGAGCATCCGTTCTTCATCCATGTATCAAACAGAATCAGGAAGTAACTTCACGAACTGCACTTGAAGTTACCGCCAAGTACAGCAATCTCCAGATCCACACCTCCTTGCAAGCCATGTAGAACACGGTCGCACTCCCGCTCTGCTGAAATGGAGACCGAAAATCATCATCAAAGCATGGCAGCTCGAGCCCAGCAGGAGCCACCCTCTCTTCCTGCTCTCCATCTGTGAGACAGAAAATAGAACAGGAGGAATGCTGGGTAAGTAATGCCTATATAAGCTTCTGCCTTATGGGTAGGGACTATTACTTCAAGCATTCTTCTGCTCTTTTTCTGTCTGGCGAGGTGGATTCACCCCACTAGTGATGAAAGTGACGAGGGAGTCCACTTCTGGGGTAAAATTTGTTAATGGCTTCCTCTAAACGAGGTCCCTTTCCTCCAAACAGTGGTTGGGGAACCTTCTTTAAGAACGCTAAACTTTCTTTTTCTCTTTTCCCATTTGATTGGTAACTTGATGGGTAACTTGAAGGGTCGATTTGCTGCTGAAACGGTACTCAAAAAGTGCTGCATTTAAAAGCGCCATTCACACTTTCTACCGCTGTAAAGTGTCATTACCTCATTTAGCCAATCAGTTATTTTAATTCATTTCAGGATCACAAAAAGATATATATTTCTTCACTATGTTGATATTGTGATCCCGCTAAATGAATCTACTCTAGTCATATCGATATGATCGGGGTTGGCAGGCGCTTGGAGAGAACTTAAATTGAGAAAAACGAGTTTACTTCTCACGTGTTTAGAGATACTTATCATATTGGCATGTTTGCTTCGGTAAACCATCATTCGCTTTGTGGTATTCGCGAATTTACACCTCCGTCCAAAGAGTGTCATCCTTCTAAGAATGCCTCTAGTGTTTCTATTTTTCATTTCCAGATTAGGAAAAGAGAGGCATTTCATCTCAAAATCTTTATTTTACCAGCCTGCTGCCTTCTGGACATCGTGGTGTCTTCCAGTGAAGCAAATCCTTTAGTTGTACTGACTATTCGAGGGAAAGCCTTTTAGGCAAAGAGCATGATTAATGGCATTAATATAACAGATAAAGATCGAATGAGCTAAAATCCTTTCCGTACAACTACTGAATAAATAAAAATTGCAACGAATTTGGAATTTGGGTTTGAAGTCGAGTGAATAACGATAAAGGGTAACTCCGGTGTGCACGACCTACAGAATGTTCGTGTGGTTGCTCAAATGGTTGAACTTAGAAAATCGCAACATTAGTAAGAGGTTATTGTTCTAAAGCTAAGTATTCAGTGACACTGCAAGCTTTAAAGAAAGCTGGCGAACTGAACACTTTAAAAAGGTCTAACATCGCTACCTCAAACCCGAATGACTGTAAAGGAGTTTAATTTAAAAACGCATAATTTTGACACATTCTTTTCCATTTTCGCTGTTCTTTCTTCATCTCCTATATTTCTGTACTTTTTTTTCCTTTTCAAGTTTGTACTTCTTTTTCCTTTTCTAGTTTCTATAAAAACATAATTTCAACCGATTGTTTACAGCTTGTTAGGAAATGAATTTGTGGAGCACAATAATTCGATGTTATAATACTTATCTAACAAGTGTGCATTTTTTTTTAATGAGTTTTTTAAAAAGTTGTTCAAACTAGAAAAACTCATGTAACCCAAATATTTACCGTACAAAGATAAAACATAAAACGAACTCACATTCTGTACTTGGCAATGGAAGTTGCAGTGCCATGTGACACTTTTTAGTGAAGCCAACTCAGTCCAACCGTGTTGACAGCTCTGGAGGTGGGCGCTCTCTCGCACCTGTCAACACTTGAAGCTGATCTCCTTTCCTCGTTACCCTCCTTATCTCACATGTCATCATGGATCAAAAAGAGGAAATTCTACTAGTCTTTTGAACGGGTAGTCATATGAAGGACCAGGGGCCGTATTACAGTAAGTGCCCCAGGGGCGCAACAGGCGTTTGCGCCTGCTTTGCGTGTCCCCGGGGCACTTTGGTATTATAGAAGGGGGCGCAGACGCTTGTGCGTCCTCTTCTATAATACCGATAGCGCTGGCGCACTTAAAGCGTCAGCGCTACCTTCAGAGACTGTTCCCTCATTTGCATAGGGGCATGCCCTATGCAAATGAGGGCATTCCTTTGACTCTGTGCCCGCGCCATATTACAGAAGCGGGCGCAGAGTCAAAGCAGCCCTCAGGAGGCGCACTGACAGTGCGCCATTTAAAAGGTGGCGCACTGTCAGTGCGCCTCCCGAGAGTAGTCCTCTGCAGGGGGTAAAGGGAGTAAAGGGGGCCCCTGCCGTATTATGCATTGTGATTGTTTGAGCCCGGCGTACCTTTTAAAAGGTGCGCCGGGCGCAAACAATCACAATGCGCCCTATTATGATGTATGCGTTGCCCCCAGGGCAGCCGCGAACTCACGCTGCCCTGGGGGCAGCGCATACATGTGAAAATACGGAGCAGCTGCTCCATGTTTTCACAGTTCAGGCGGCACCCACCGTCACTTTTACAGGGTAATAGAGATCCCCTTGCAGGCGGGTGCAGTCACTGACTGCAGGCGTGCTGTGCTTTTATTTGGCGACGAGCTGATAAAGAACCTATGCCTTACAAGCGGATCTCAGGAACCTGACTAACAAAAGAGGACATAAAGATGGCGCAATCTACAGAGACTTCAGTTGCGAGAACCACAAGAAGTACACGAGGAGGTATCCACAGAAAAATGAAGAAGAAATATGTGTGTTCCACACAGAACCAAAAAGACGACATCAAAGAAGAAACAAGTTTTATACAGAAAAGAAAAGAAGACAACAACACAAGTATGATGAAGCACTACGCCGTTCAGCCCCACCAGTGTCCTCACCATCGGACAGCCCTAGCCCAGGCGTGCTGTGCTCATCTACATTACGTACTTTGGACTCTGGTAACATCTACTGCCTGTCCTTTCAAGCACATCAACTCTACAGGCAGACTATTCATCTCAGTCACGCCGGTGTTGTATTCCTCTTAGGGTGTCCATAAACGGGCTTTCCAGTATCATGTCCTTATATAGGCACAATTCGCCCTGCCCTTATATAGGCATAAAATCCCAGCCCTTATTTAGGCATTAAACCGTGCACTCCAAATACAGGCATGGTCTCTGACATCCATCCACCCTAACGTCACAACGAGTTCATGAAGAACAGACCCTTAGGCTGCGGGAGTTTCCCTAGCCCAGGACTATTGATTTCTTCAAGGACTCATATATTATGCATGAACCATTATTCCTTAGGGGTTCATTCATGACGTCTTCCACTGTCCGACTCACGTCAATGCTAACATTCTTAGGTACTTCTCAGGTATAAATATACCTTCCCTAGCCCCTGTAAATCAGAGGAGACCTCGACTTCAGAGGAGCCCGTTTCCCGGCCTGACGCACTGAGAAGACGCTGTCATCCCTGCACGCAGAGAGTCCAGCTTCCAGTGATCTGACTTCCCTTGCGGGGTGTTGGAGTTCGAGTCTGGCAAAGAGATTCCTACCTCTCTCATTCTTCAGGTATGGAGCTGACTAGAACCTAGAGGGACTCTTGGCATACTAGGCATACTAGGCTTAACATACTCTTAGTATACCATAGTAAGGAATACTTCACCTACTTCATACCTCTCCCTACACCTAGGTTAGGTTAGGTACATTGGGGTAGAACTAGATTAGAAACGCATCGTATGAGTACTCGCATTTTTAGTCTGTGTCATTTATGTAAATGCATATATACTAAAAGATAATGCTATCGCAGTATTATTTATTTCTACTGCTCACACTGTACATTATTTATCTCGCATACTGTCTTGTGATCGTAACAGCACATTTTACTTACACCAGAAACAAGACTGTTCAATAAATCTTTTATTGAAACGCCCGTCTGTTCTTTCTGTGTAACTTGGAGAAAACTAAGCATGCACGATTGAGCTGAGTGAAATAGTTATCTATTGTTTCCACGACTCTGGGACACGTTCTGATTCTAAAGGGAAACAAAGTGGTCATGTTTTGCGGCTGCCAGAAACTACTCCTTCTTGTCGTCAAGGAGTTTCTAGTGGCCTCTGAGCTAGCTGGCACAAGTAATTAAGTTTAATATACTCGATAGGGACATACTGACCTTAGTCCTATGTCAAACCTATAGGATATATTATCCCAATGCGCAGAGCCTATTAGGGAAATAGGAGCTACACTACATGGCGCCCAACGGTTTGGTAAGGCGGTAATTCAACATTAGATACTGAGTAACTCAGCCGTGCTTTTTTCTCTCAGAGACCCCAACCCATATACTCCAAAAGACGTCTGAAGTGGGCAGGGTTAAGTATCCACCAAGGCTACATAGGGCAGTACCCTATATATTAGCTGTTTGGTTTGCTCAACGTTGAAGGATACAGTGTTCAAAAATATTGTGCACCTTATCTTTGTCTCCTTGAAACTTGTTCTACATTTTTCAAAAAACAAAATGACTGAAACCGGAAACGGTGAAGCTGCGGCTGATCAAGCCCAAGCAGCAGTTTTTAACATTACAGGTTTAAATGAAACCGAGGAGGGTGTTATAGACATCACTCCAAATTTAAGAAGAGCCATCACTCTAAAACTCATAAAACATGGCCTACCACCAAGAGGAGGTAGAGCAGTTTTCGTGATAGAGGCACACGAATCCTTTCAGACAGAGGTATTCTATTCATGGGTAATATTTCCAGAATCCAATCCAGTAACACACATGTTTCACTTCTACAAAGAAGATGATCCACCAGAGGAATACATTCCTTTCGAGGATATTGAAATTCCATTAACATACCAGGAGCATCAGCTCTGGTTTAAAGGCGCCCTAAAACATCACAAAAACATTACCAGGCTCGGTCCACTAGGTAGACCAGGAGCAACATGGCCGATTCTAGCCGGCTACACACCTCATCCTGACATTGAAGAAATGTCAGACGAGGAATTACTTACTCAACTCACAGAGTTAATAAAAATCTACAGACAATTGGTCCAATATGTCATGCGGACTTTCACAGTCCAACCACCATTGACAATTCCAAATCAAACTCCTCACCAGGGGAATACACTAAAAATTACACCACAGACTCTATACGCAGTCATGGGTAAAATGCCCACAAAACGTTAGCAAATTCCATTCTGGATAGCTCAAAAAATTACTCAAATAGAAGCAGTATTTCCAAATACTAGCCCATATGAGAAACACAGAATACTGACAATCAGTTTACCGATGGGGATCACACCACAACTGGAAGACTGCACCACTTGGGGCTCAGTCTTTGCTGCCATCTCTACTAAAACACATGGCATTCCGTCAATTGCGGTATTACCTGATGTCCTGAAACAAATTCAAAACGAATACGGGGCAGAGCCTGCTCTAAATGTAGGTATGAAATTACTGAAAAATTTCGACCAGGTCTCAACAATAATATTATCTAATATTAAAGGGGAGGCAGCAGCAGTGGCGATCCGCCAAAAATTAAGGGAATTCGATGTTACAGAACATCAAACTGAACTACCCAGAATTATAGAACAATCTTATGCAGAATTAGGCAGAGATAGTTTGGGTGGAAGACCAGTGAAGCCAAAACTATCTGAAAGTCCTGAGAAGGACTCAATTAAACAAACTCCTACATCTTCTAAAAAGAAGTGGGAGACTAATAAACAAAATTCAAATGAGAAACGTTCTCAATCCCGAGGTAGGTCTCCTCAAAAGGAGCCCTCTGAAAGAAGGTATAACCTCAGGAATAGGGATAACTTGAGAAAACCTGACAGGTATCAAGATACTGAGAATAAAGAAACAATATCCTTTGGACCCAATATCACACTCTGGTATTCAACCAATCAATACATTCCATTCAAGCCGATACTTCTTCACTATTACCTCACATGCACACTTGAGGGGATTGTGCCATATAGCTCCCACAGAGAGTCATAAACCATAAAATATACAAGGATATATAAATCGATTTATTGATAAAAAGACCAGTGTATCAAAAATGACATTAAAAACTAAAGGGCAAGAAAACCCTATACTATATAAACACGATGCATAGCATTGTAAATAGACAGAGATCGCAAAAGTTTCTACTCATAGACCTCCGCCTTTCTGACAGATTGTGTATTTAGACGCCCATCTAAATACACAATCTGTCAGAAAGGCGGAGGTCTATGAGTAGTTCATACCAGGATCTATGTCTCAAAATTGGTGTAAAACAGATGTGTAAATAACTAATGATAAATTGAACCTGTCTGTGCTATGTACTCTCTTTAAGCTATTTTATTCTATTATGTTTTTTTAATGGATTGTATTTTAACATGTGACTGTTTTCTCTGAAACTTTTGCGATCTCTGTCTATTTCCAATGCTATGCATCGTGTTTATATAGTATAGGGTTTTCTTGCCCTTTAGTTTTTAATGTCATTTTTGATACACTGGTTTTTTTATCAATAAATCGATTTATATATCCTTGTATATTTTATGGTTTATGACTCTCTGTGGGAGCTATATGGCACAATCCCCTCAAGTGTGCATGTGAGGTAATAGTGAAGAAGTATCGGCTTGAATGGAATGTATTGATTGGTTGAATACCAGAGTGTGATATTGGGTCCAAAGGATATTGTTTCTTTATTCACTGTATAGTGCCCTATTCCTTTGGCAGTAAGGGGCACCTCTTTGTCCTTAATAATCAAGATACTGATACACGTTCCTCTCGTCCCTTTCAGATCTCATCACAGACTTCGGAAAGAAGAGGACGATCGGAACATAGAGAAGAACGCGTGAAATCGAAAGACGAAAAACACGCTCTAAAAACTAAAGCTAAACCTCAATTCTCCAAAAAGAAAGTAGCAGGTCTGAAGGTCAGACATGCCGAGAATACTGAGAACACAACTCAAGAACGGAGAATGGGCTCAGACAATGCTGGACAGTGCAGCAGAAGTCACAATAGCTCGCCAGAACCTGAAGGAACTTCTGGAGATAGTGGACTTGAATGAGTACATTAAAGTAGAGACTGTAGACACCAGAGTTAGTACTCCACAAAAGTTATATGAAATAACACTCCGGATGGAGGGAGATAAACCTAGACAGGTGAAAGCACTTTTTGGGAAAGACTATCAAAGGGCTATGACATACTTCTAGCAGAAAAGGACTGGCCACCACAATTTGTCAGGGAGTGCCCACATGGCGAGGACATTATTATGCCTGCCTTCTCCAACCATATACCAATGCACCTAAGATATACATATGCCAGGAAATGGGCAGTGGCCCAGGACCCAGCATTATATAAAAATCATGTAGGATGGGATGAGGACTCACCTCACCATAAAATACATCTAAAACATGAACCAACTGCACAACGGCAGTATCCTATGAAGCAAGAAGCTAAAAAACAGGTCAGGGAGATCTTAGATCAACTTGAATATCAAGGGGTGATTGAAACATGCACCTCCTCAATGAACAATCCTTTGTTTCCTGTCTCCAAACCAGACAATACATATAGTCTAGTTTTGGATTACAGACACCTAAACACTTGTTCTAAAACTTTTGCAGTGCAAAATGCACATAGCACAGCATTAATGAATAACATTGTGCGTAAAAATATAAAACAACATTAGAAATCTCAAATGGTTTCTTTTGTCAAAACATAGCACCTGAAAGCAGGTACTTAACAGCATTCTCCATAATGGGGACCCAGCGTCACTTTTGTCGACTCCCACAAGGGTTCAAGAACAGCCCAGGTTTATTCTCAGCGAGGGTAACGGAGTTACTACAAATTTATGACAATGAGGCATTGTCCTATGTCGATGACATCTATCTGACAGACGATGACCTGGAAAAACACTTGAACAGGGTGAGCACCATTATACTGGGTTTCACCTCTGAGGGCTACAAGTTCAACTTCAAAAAGTCCAGAATTGCCCATCTCAATGTCCTATTTTTAGGATATGAGCTTTCAAGTGAAGGCAAGAGCTTGGCAGCTAACTTTCTAGAGAAATGTGCGCTGCTCAAACCTCCAAAAACGCTAAAAAACTTACAATCCATCCTGGGTTTCCTAAATTTTGGAAGAACATACATTCTAAACTACGCAGAAAGGGTTAAACCTCTCTACGCATTAATCAAACCTGATTTTTCGATCAAAAACTGGACACAGGAACACACAGAAATCTTGCGTTCACTCCAGGCTAACATGTTAGCAACAAATCACTTACAGACACGTGTAAGTCAACGTAATTTGGTGATCCGAATAATTTCGGGTCAATGCGGATTCACCTACTTAACCTTCAATGAGGGTGAGAAAATACCAATCGCATACAAATCCCATTTGTACACACAAGCGGAAATGCGCTTCAGTTCAACTGAAAAAATTCTGACAGCAGTTCAAACCGCTGTAGCAAAAGAAAGAGCCTTAGCCCAAGGGAAACGCATTATTGTCGTAACCCCAGTACCGGCTTTAGAAGCGGTCACAAAAGCAAGCATTCCAAATGCTAAAGCATTACATCCAAGATGGATACAATGGGTTAATTCTCTTGCTGCAACAGATGTTGAATATGTTTTTGATCCTGATTTAAAAACACAAGCATTCCTGCAATATGAACAAGAATGTCCTCTGCCTACTGAAATTCTGCCTCTCGATCAGTACGAATTCATAATTTACACTGACGGATCCGCACAGCCCGCAACAGGGAGTAAGCAAGCTTACAGCGCAGTGTGCAATCTTTTGGGAAGAAGGAACACCGCTTTCTTCTTGAAGAGTAACTTTATTAGATTAAGAACAGCAACCCCCAACAGCCATCCATCCAGAGCAACCTCCGCCTCCGTCTCCTGGACTCCAACATACCAGGATTCCAGTAGTGGAAGCATGCAGTTGCTAGGATGCAGCTGCCACGAGGAAACATGACAAAAGCAATAGAACACAACATATCCTCTTTCCTTAACAAACCAAAATTTAGCTTTGGTGAACGTAATAACTAATTGCAAATGTAATCTTTAAATTTCTTAGGCGGTATTTTAGAACGAGCACTAGGCTCTCTGTTAGGAACATTAGTCTCTCCGTTTGGAACATCACTGAACTCATTTCTATCAATAGATTTGGATTCAACCTGTTTCGGTTTCAACCACTCTCGAACCTCAGTTTCACTACACTTGGCAACATGATTGGCATTCCACCACTTCCCATCAGAAAGTTTCAGAAGGTCACCCCTGATTAATAAAATCTTCTTAGGATCAGACAGTTTGGAACTACCTTTACAATGAATGGTTCCTATTTGTACTCTTACATACATACCCAACTCAAACATCCTCGGTTTTTTGATTAACTTATCATTGTGTCTCCGCTCGTACGAACTTTGGTAATTTTCCACTTTTGTTCTTATAGCACTTTCATTGACTAATTTCTTTCCACTTCTCCCCATCCGCGCAGGCACAGCTATGGAACATGGAACTCTACCTTTCAGTAAACAAAATGGTGTTTCCCCCGTTACAGAATGTGGGGTAGTTCTGTAATTCCACAGCATTTTTTTTACAAGACTCTTCCAACAAACATTGCTATGCACAGCCATCTGGCTGCACTCACCTAGGACACGGTTGAAGCGCTCAATCAAACCATTTCCCCTTGGATGATAGACAGGAGTCTTAAGTTGTTTGATGCCCCATTTTCTAAGAAATTCTCCAAACTCATTAGATACAAATTGAGGGCCATTATCAGACAGAATCTCTGCGGGACATCCTTCTCTGCGAAAAATTTCCTCACAAAAATCAATTACACTGCTGGTTTTTACTTCACGCACAAAAGTTACCTCAGGCCATTTCGAGAAGTAGTCCATCAATACAATTGCATACTTACTACCAACACCTAAGATCTCGAATGGACCACATATATCTATAGCCACTCTTTCCCATGCATGCTTTGGCCATTTCACATGATGAATGGGAGTTTCCTGTACTACATGAGCCTTGTCACTACGTGAACATGCTACACATTCTCTTACAAATCTCTCGATTTGCCTGTCCATACCAGGCCACCAGAAATCTTCTCTAGCTTTTCTCTTCATGCTGGTCATACCACCATGGCCCTCGTGTAATAGTTCTATTAATCTGGGTCTCATGGTTACAGGAACGGCTAGCTTGTCATTTCTCCTCAAAATTCCCTTCACTACAGATAATTCACTCCACACTTCCTTATATTGCAACATGTCATCATGTAGTTTCCATCCTTCATTCATCGGTAAACATTCCATGACCTTCTTCATAGCAACATCATCCCAAATGGCTTGCTTCCAATCAGATTCATCAATGGCCTGACATACATCAACTAAATTTGCCACAACCCAATCGTCAAACTCTGAATTATGTTCCTCACTGTCTAATTTGACCACTGGAAGACGTGACAAACAATCAGCATTTATGTTTCTCACACCAGGAACATACTTCAAAGTGAAATTAAATTCTTGCAAACGGTATATCCACTTAGCAATGCGTGGTGTGGCTCTGCCTGCACCCGCTGTGGAAAAAATGTCTATTAGGGTTTGTGGTCTGTGTGCAATTCAAAACTAATTCCCCACACAAAATTTCGGAAGTGTTGCACCCCCACCAACACGCCAACGCTTCCTTCTCTATGGTGGAGTACGTGCTCTCAGCTCCCTTGAGTGTGCGTGATGCGAAGGCCACCACTCTTTCTTTACCATCATGTATTTGCATTAATACCGCTCCCAATCCGTACCCACTGGCATCTGTAACGATAATGCACTTATCCTTGGGATTGAAAGGCTTCAAAGCAGTAGCTTTTGCAACAGCTACCTTCACCTCATCGAAAGCACGCTGACAATTGTCAGTCCACACAAAAGTCACATTCTTCTTCATCAGTTCATGCAGAGGGAACACACAGTGAGAGAAATTATGAATGAACCTCGAGTAATACTCGAGCGAGTCCTAGAAATGACCTTAACTGGTCTTTATCTTGTGGGATAGGAGCTTTCTCTAAGTCCTCCACTAATTTGAGCTTAGGTTTAATACCTTCTTGTGATAATGTGTGCCCAAGGTAATCCACTTCTGATTGACAAAATTTACACTTCTGTAAACTAATAGTTAGGCCAGCATGTTCAAGTTTGCTAAGTACAATTCTTAGCAACTTGTCGTGCTCAAATTTATCCTTTCCCCACACCAAAATATCGTCTTGAAAAACCAACACTTTAGGGATGTCCTTCAAAACTCCTTGCATTACCCTTTGAAAAACTGCTGAGGCAGAAGCCAAACCGAAGGGCATACGAACAAACTGAAATGCACCTTCAGGAGTTATGAAGGATGTCAAATGTTTAGATTCTGGTTGTAATAAAATTTGATGATACGCACTTGACAAATCCAGAGTGGAAAAGAACCTACCATTGTCAATGCCAGCCAGCATATCATTGATATGAGGCAAGGGATAACGATCTACCCAAATGCATTTGTTTAAATCTCTTAAGTCCACACACATGCGGATACTGCCATTGGGTTTGCGTGCGATCACAATCGGACTCAACCATTCTGATGCTTCAATCGGTTCTATGATGCCTTCTTTGCATAACCTATTCAATTCTTCTTTGAGCGGTCCCCTCAGTGCTAAAGGTACATTCCGCACTTTGTGTACTTTTGGAATAGTACCTTCCTTAAGAATTATACGATGTCTGAACTTTTTCAGACAACCTAATTCCTTTTTAAAGAGATTTGGAAACTTGGACACCCATTCATTACCTTCTTGTGATTCAGTCAAAAGTACTTGAGCAGGATGGTTAGGATTGAGTATAATGTTTAAAGCTCTTTGCTCTCTCCATCCTAGTAAGGACTTGCCCTTCTCTACCACATATAACTTGGCAATAGTTTCCCTATCTTGAAACTTGATTTTGGATGTAAAATAACCCAGAACAGGTAGTTTTTGCCCACAGTACCCAACCGGATTCACATCTGCAATTTGTAGATTTTAGAACCCAAATTTACCCAATTCTGCTTGTCAATCAGGGTAAAAGGGGAACATGAATCCGCCCACATTGGTACAATCTTATCATCTATAAAAATGTTGCACTTAGGAGGGTTGTAAGTGTCACAGTCATTAATTACTAATACTTCAATGTCACTTTCACTAGAATTGACTACAGAATCCTCTCTAATTGCATTTACGACTGGCATAGGACGAGACATGTCAGATGCCTTACAAACCCTCGAAAAGTGACCAATTCTTTTGCATTTGTAACACCTACTTTTAGATGCAGGACAATGAATAGCATCAGAAGAATGTCTGTTGCTTCCGCATCTGTAACATGACTTTCTAACATTAGTAAACAGTTTTTTTTTTTCGCTATTGTTTTCTTCTGTTCCACCACCTTTCTTATTATTTACACTCACATCACATACTTTAGAAGTATTCAACTCAACAGAAGATTCAACACATGTTAACTCCTTAACATACTGTGAAGTGTTCTCAATACGTTTGGCTATTTGAATAGCTATATCTAAAGTGGGGTCCATTAAATCTAACAATTTTTCTTGAACTTTCCTGTTATTTGTAGCATTTATCAATTGATCTCTAATAATCTCATCACGAAGATCTTTAAATTTGCACGTAGTTGCTAATCTTCTCAACGCTGCAACATACTGTTCAATCTTTTCTCCTTGTGACTGTTTGCGAGAAAAGAACTTGTGTCTCTCCACAACTATGCTTAATTTCTTTCCATAGTTCTCCTCCAACATTGCCATGGCAATTTCATATACATCTTCATCATTAACGGAGTCATCAGTAGCATTTCTTACAGCCGCTTGAGGTTTAGGGAGAGTTTTTAATACTTTCCTGCCCTCTATGCCCAAATGATGTTTCAAAATTGCCAATTTTCTATTGGCAACATAAACTTCCCCTCCAATTGCCTCCAGGTATGTAGAAAAGGACTCCTTCCAATCCTCCCAGTCCATACAAGTGGCACCTGGTTCTTGTAAAAATGTGGGAGGAGGGGCAATAACTTGGTTGGTCATAGTTATCTTGAAAACCGATTACAGTTATTCAAGGAAAGCAGATTTTGCTTTAGCTCGCCTAAGCACTTCCACAGGAAAAGTATGTAAAGTAGGAGTGTACCTGTAATCGATGTCCACTGTTTCCCTAAACAGTTATCCTTGTTATGACAGGAGGTGTACCCACCACCGACGTCCTCCGTTGTCTTGCACAACTTCAGCTCTCTTCTTCATGTAAAATTTGCGTGATGGCAAAAGCGTCACAACTGACTATCTAACACGGAAGTGTTCAGTAATGCTATGCGATAGAAAAACCAAACTTCCGGAATTTATCGCACCAAGATGGCGGCACGCATAACGTGACCTTAGTGAACAAGTCACGCAACGTCAGGTCACGCAGCGTCAAACCGCGTTAGCTACAGAAGAAGGAACGCCTCGTAGAGGTGTCGGAACGAAGAAGAACAAAGGACTCACCGCTAGGTAGCGTGACACTGCGATGGTTCAAATGGCGCACTCAACGCTCGTGCGCACCGCGTCTGAAGGAGAAACCGTTGAGCAGTAAGTAAAGTTACTTACACAATTTTCACGATGTAGCACTCAACTCAAGGAACTCCGATCCTTCCAGCACAGTACGCACGCTGTTAGGGGTCTTCTGCACTCAAGATATAAAGTACCATACGAATCCAACACTGTTCCAACAAATAATGAATAAAGTCATCCACTTTTCTTCCTTAAAGGGTGTGTCCTTCACAGGGTGCATCCCACCCTCGTCGCCATTTTTGGGAAGAAGGAACACCGCTTTCTTCTTGAAGAGTAACTTTATTAGATTAAGAACAGCAACCCTCAACAGCCATCCATCCAGAGCAACCTCCGCCTCCGTCTCCTGGACTCCAACATACCAGGATTCCAGTAGTGGAAGCATGCAGTTGCTAGGATGCAGCTGCCACGAGGAAACATGACAAAAGCAATAGAACACAACACAATCGTTAAAGGTCGCATGCGAAATGGCATCTTCAGACCTATGGTCACATAACTCAATCTCTAGGAGATTGTACAGCTCAGCGAGCTAAACTACAAGCATTCAAACTGGCACTTGAAAGTACAGATCGAAAATTCCCCACACTAATAGTGTGCGATTCCTTTTACTGTGTTCATTCGTATAATGACTATATACGAAACTGGCTTGAAAATGGTTTCAAAGATGCGAAAGGTGGCACAATAAAGTATAAAATGCTTTGGGAACAAGTAGTTCAGTTGAAAAACGAACTACCAAAGGCTCACGTGATCCACACACTGAGTCATCAACGTGATGGCGTTCACGTTGCAGGGAATTCATTGGCTGATGAAGCCGCAAAGGGGGCTGTTCAGACGGCTTCCGTAGCTGCGATCACTCGTTCAAAAACAAAAATAGACGGTGAGATAATGTTGGCTGTCAATGCTTCAAGCAAGGGCAGCAGTGCAGCGTTACCAAAAAAGTTCCCACTCAAGTACTCTTATGTAATTGATGCGAACAACGTTCCTTTTGCTCGAATCCCTGGAGTGGGGGATAGGGTAATTCCAAACATGGAACGTAGAGCAGCCTTGATTTATGAAACACATTTGGGGGAGGGTCTGTCACATCGAGGGATCTCTAAAACAATTTTAACGTTAAAAGAGATGTACTGGTGGCCTGGAATGAATACAGAAATTCACATATTTATCAACAACTGTTTAGACTATTAATTACAGCGAGAGAGCCACCAGACACCATGCTGCGAGTGCGGCAACCCAGTACAGACACCATTGTTAGACAGCATTAGACTATCTACGCGCCTGCGTCCTACTGGACAAGTGCAATCCCACAAATACTGAATCTAGGTTCCTATGGATATGGCCTCAGCGCTCGGCTGACGCTCGAACTGTTATAAGAGATTTGCGAGTCTTTATCGGCACATACGCAATAGGCACGCTACATTCTGACCAGGGTCCTGCGTTTAGCTCTCGGGCTTACAAAGAAGCCATGGCCAGTCTGAGCGTTGCATTGCGGTACTCCTCTCCATTCCATCCTGAGGGAAATTCGGTTGTGGAAAGGAAAAACCGGGACATAAAGCAGTCTATAACAGCTAGGGTATTAGGTTCGGGTGATGGGTGGGTCAAACACCTTAATGGGGTCCAACGCTCATTGAACAATCTGCCAAGAAGTTCTCTAGGGGGGTCACTCCATATGAGGTCCTATTTGGGACAAGAATGTGGGTACCAGACCTTGAACACGTAGGCACAGTGGTGGAAAATAAACCGTTTGATATCAAAGATCGTTTGGCTGTTTTACAGGAACTGAATGAATTAAGAACGAAACAAAGCAACGTATTCCTACAGCCAACCACCACTGGGGAAAAATCGGCGGTCCCAGCAAGGCCTGTCTGGATTCCAAAAATTGGGGATCTAGTCAGAGAAAAATTGCGGACAAGAAGGAATTTGGACCTTCTTACAGACAACCAGTACTTGTCCTAGCAGTTCAAGGAACAAGAACAGTACTTCTGCCGCCCCTTGCTGGAAGAAAGGAGAAAAGATTTGTGTCCATCGACCTGATCAAACCACAGTATGTGGCCAATACTAAACAGTAGGCCTCGTAGACTCCGACCTAGTAGCAGACGCACTCCTCTCGCTACTATCCAAGAGGTTCAGACTGAAATACTGATAACTATCGAGACTTCAGCAGCAACAGATGAAGGACTAAGCAACAACGCTATGGAACTCATCCCTCTTGACAACCAAGTAACAGTTCGTCCAAATACGCCTGTCTACACCAATGTAGCAAGTGATGAACTGGTTCCAGCGATTTCTACAAATCCTGATGCAATTCCAACAATTGATAGAACTGCTTCTGGCTATTTCATTAACTTTGATACGTTCTCAGAAGATCCGAGTGAACCTGAAACGACGCCAGCATCATTCAAACTCAAGCAGCAAGTACAAGACTTTCTTCACTTTCTGAAAAAGTCTTATTTGGTTTCTCCATGGATTGAACTCTGGATTATATCTGGACTTTTTGTTTTCCTGCTCTGGCTAGCTTTGGTAACAACTGTGAGCGTGCTTATAAGTGGCAGATACATCCATGTGAACACTGAAGGAAAAGATGTGAACGTACTTTTGAAACCTCATAAATCTTCCCATCGTGAAGCAAGAGACTTGTCATCAGTGAACATCACAGCTGTTCCTATACAGGATGGTATAGTGTGGGACAAAACAGATTATGACATCTTCGGCCCGACGGAACAATTGAACATTCCACATTTGTTTAAAATTTCACTAAGTGATCTCATTACGTCCAGTACCTATTCAGATGATTGGGACTTTGAGACTGTTAATGACATAATGTTTGACCTAGAAAAATCTGCTGCATTTTCTAAAAATGAATATTTAGAGGGTTCATCAGACTATGAACAACTGTATTGTTATAACCACTATGGTCATCATTATTTGCATAAATCTGCATATCCAAGAAATGTGTTTATGTTTAACCAATGGGAGCATTGTCCTACACCACCACAAGGTAGTTCAAAAACATTTGCTAGTAAGTTTCCATATTTTTCAGGTTACAATACATCTGGCCCAGAATCATTTTACTTTAGAAATGTAAACAAAACAGGACTGAAAATTATGTTAACTAATACAAAACAGATTTACTCTGCAGCATTTATTGCCCAACTGTCTAGACAGGGTTTCGACTTATGGAAAGACACAATAGACACAAAAACTGTCTGGGGTACTAAAGATTGGCAAGTGCAGGGGATAGAAGCTTTATTTAGAGCCTGTATCATCCCTGAACCAATAATGTTTTTGAATGAAACCATCCAACAAAAATCTTGTCTTGGATTAGCCAAGATCAAAGAGATGAAAACACCTTCTGTACCAACACCTGCAAGTGATAACGATACACAGGCAGTGGTGACAGTTGACAATATACTACAACTCAACAGATCTAATCCTGATTGGAAAAAATGGTTGATCTGGCCCACAGACACGAATAACTGTCAGGAAAGATTCCTGAATAAAACTCAGGGCTTTACTATTAATAGGCCAGACCCAAGATATGTCCAAAGACAGCATCCGGGGGTAGTAACAACATACAGTGTAGGAAAATTATGCCTCGATTGGCTGCATAAGTCTACACTACAGGATGTGAAACAACACTTATCCTTACTTAAAAAGGACGCAGACCGTAGGGAATTCTTGCTTGGACCAAGAAAACCGCGTCAAAAATGTTTCATATATGCCGGCATTTATGCTGCCTATAATGAAGCATGGAAAGTATCACAGATGGAGGCCGCAGAACGAATACGTGAACTTGATCGTATTAATTTAGAGAAAACACTCTCTGTGGTCGACAATGGGTTAACAACTTTGTCCTCCAGAATTTATTCATTGGATGGCATTGTATCCTCTGCTATCGACATACTAGAACAAGATTTGGCAATGTTACAACAAGGTCAGTCTCAATTACGTTCTATTGTGTTATTAAGCTGGACGCTGCAATCTTTGCGAGCGGGCTATGTGCCTTGGCGTTTTATCAACACGTCAGCTCTGTTTGCAGAATTCAATCTGACTGATAAACAGATCGAATTGGCACAAAGAGGAGCAAGGTATACAGTGCTGAGCATTGAAAAACTGGAAAAATTACCATTCACAGTGGCAGAAAAAGCAGCTACAGAATGGCTTATTCATGGCAAAATAACATTACCTGTGACTACTTTTCAGTTTCAGTATTGCCTCAGACAAATGCAAGCAGGCAAATATGAAAGGTTGGGTAAGGAATACATTAAGACATCTTGGGATTTACTGTATACATATAGATGTTGGAGTGGGGATCGTGAAGTGTTTTTGAGCGGTACACACTGTAAACGTGCACTGAGCGGTTCACTTATATGTCAGGACATTTCTTTACACGGGGCTTGTAATGGTTCTGTGGCAAATTTGTCTTGCCATCAGCAGGGTACACCAGCTGCTGTGATTAATCCAACGTTTGGACAACTTTCTAAAGGGAGTTACCTCATGTTGAATGATCAGAGTTGCTGCGGCATGCTGGCAGGCATCCCATATCTAGTAACGGTCAACTCCAGGGTCACTTGCTGTATGCAAGTATTGTTTGCCCCAATAGACACAGTCAGGGAGTCGCCTCTATGGCCTTCACTGAACGTCTCTTTTATAAGATTTGATACTTTGAGCAGAATGAAAGCCATGCTTTTACAGCAAACAGTGCCGTTGACCTCGGCCAAAGAAACCTATGATCTACAAGTAGCAAGGACTTCGGCTGAGATACAGACTTTAATACGTACAAACTGCCCTATACATTTCGTAGAAATGATAGGACGTATCTTCAATATGTCTGATACAACTGGAATTGTACATGTATTTAAGAGCATCTGCTCCGGTCTGTTAGCACCTTTCCAGGCAATACTCAGAATCATCCCAAACTTTGCACATTCGGTGTTTGGTGGCATACCATTAATTCTAGCACTTGTTGCCGGAATTCTATTTCTCTTCCTGCTATTGCGCTATGGCCAGCCTATTCGCAGACATCACTCCGAGCAAAATGGAGAAAGCTCTCCTTGAACGAAAGTGCCGTGAGCGAAGTACAGCTATTGGGCATGACTCGTCTACGGGACCTGAATACCACGTGGTTCCTGTCATTCAGACCAATCTGGCAAGATTGCATCTTACCTGTTCTACGATGCCTGCTATGCGGTGAAGAATGCGTGTTGGACACCTGTCTAACATTTCCATCAGCAACGCCAACGGATGTCGATACTTTGCTGGTCCCGATAACGACCCATGCTCTGTGTTGTCCCCAGAGGCTACCAATCCTGATGTCAGCATTCATTGAGATCTCACAGATGCTTCCGGCTGCTGCTGAGGTACGAGAAAGATCTACAGGCACACAGGTAACAACGGATGCGAACATTGCTGCGGCAAACTATTCTGGAAGCGATGCTTCACATCTCTGTGCAATTAATCTACTACGCGAGGTGTTCCAACTGACACCAACTTCAGTGGATGATGTTTTGTCTATAGAAATAGATGATCTCATGTTTACACCAGACCCGTAAACTGACTCTGATTCAGCATACAGTGTTCCAGAGATGCAGTAACAATTTAGCCTTCATTTAAAAAAACTTGGAACTCTACCAAAATTGAACTTTTTTTCCCATTTTTAGAACGAAAATGGCACTTCAATCTGCTTAAAGAAGAACTAGCCTTATAGTACAGACTTCACGGTACTTCCACGGACACTTAGTCATCTTGTGTGTCTAGAACAGTTCATTAATTTTCATGACATGAAATGACTTTGATTTTTGAACAACTTATCGATCATTTTCTGTCACATGTAAATATTACCGCTTATTTTCATTCCAATTGCATTTATTTTCGAACTTTATGCCTGAAATGAAAAGCATTTGCTTCAGATGTACAGTACCTTTTGCATTTTTTACTATGTTTTTTAATGCTTTTAAGAAATATTTTTTAAATATGCGGTACTCCATTTAATGTTTAGCATTTTAAATGTTTAGCATTTTAGTATTATCGTACACACGAAAGTGGAGTGGGTGTTGTATTCCTCTTAGGGTGTCCATAAACGGGCTTTCCAGTATCATGTCCTTATATAGGCACAATTCGCCCTCCCTTATATAGGCATAAAATCCCAGCCCTTATTTAGGCATTAAACCGTGCACTCCAAATACAGGCATGGTCTCTGACATCCGTCCACCCTAACGTCACAACGAGTTCATGAAGAACAGACCCTTAGGCTGCGGGAGTTTCCCTAGCCCAGGACTATTGATTTCTTCAAGGACTCATATATTATGCATGAACCATTATTCCTTAGGGGTTCATTCATGACGTCTTCCGCTGTCCGACTCACGTCAATGCTAACATTCTTAGGTACTTCTCAGGTATAAATATACCTTCCCTACCCCCTGTAAATCAGAGGAGACCTCGACTTCAGAGGAGCCTGTTTCCCGGCCTGACGCACTGAGAAGACGCTGTCATCCCTGCACGCAGAGAGTCCAGCTTCCAGTGATCTGACTTCCCTTGCGGGGTGTTGGAGTTCGAGTCTGGCAAAGAAATTCCTACCTCTCTCATTCTTCAGGTATGGAGCTGACTAGAACCTAGAGGGACTCTTGGCATACTAGGCATACTAGGCTTAACATACTCTTAGTATACCATAGTAAGGAATACTTCACCTACTTCATACCTCTCCCTACACCTAGGTTAGGTTAGGTACATTGGGGTAGAACTAGATTAGAAACGCATCGTATGAGTACTCGCATTTTTAGTCTGTGTCATTTATGTAAATGCATATATACTAAAAGATAATGCTATCGCAGTATTATTTATTTCTACTGCTCACACTGTACATTATTTATCTCGCATACTGTCTTGTGATCGTAACAGTACATTTTACTTACACCAGAAACAAGACTGTTCAATAAATCTTTTATTGAAACGCCCGTCTGTTCTTTCTGTGTAACTTGGAGAAAACTAAGCATGCACGATTGAGCTGAGTGAAATAGTTATCTATTGTTTCCACGACTCTGGGACACGTTCTGATTCTAAAGGGAAACAAAGTGGTCATGTTTTGCGGCTGCCAGAAACTACTCCCTTCTTGTCGTCAAGGAGTTTCTAGTGGCCTCTGAGCTAGCTGGCACAAGTAATTAAGTTTAATATACTCGATAGGGACATACTGACCTTAGTCCTATGTCAAACCTATAGGATATATTATTCCAATGCGCAGAGCCTATTAGGGAAATAGGAGCTACACTACACTGGTTCTCATCCAGGCACACACGCTACTACCTTGAGGAAATACAAATACATCTTGGAGCATGGACCATTATAAAGAAGGGAAACCATGTCCAGTGTCACTGCACTTACGCATGTTGTTCACGCAGGAGAGTTTGCTGCAGTCTGCTGTTGCAGTGCTCTCATCAAGTCTTTAAATGCGGCAGGTATGGAGTCATTTGTTGCTGCCTACGCTGTGTGACCTTGTGCACTTCCTCCCTACATCTCCACGTTTATGTCATCTTGCTTTGTCGGAGGCTGCATGCTGGAGGAAACTGACGTTTGTTATCTCGTCACCCTCTTCACGCGTGCCTGACCCTCAGTCATCTTTGTTTTGTGCTTTTGTCACTTTGGTTCACCACGCAGTGCTTTCGCGTAGCGGTGAAGTTCGTCAGAGTATCGCTTGTGTACTTTGCAGCAGTCTTTGTGAAATCTTCACTGTGTGGTGCTTTTGCGCCTTATCCACATCGCGATGTGTGAAGTAGCGGTCGTTCTGACTGTACTGTTTTGTGCTCCTCCCTATCTGAGGTGAGTTTTCTCTCAACTTTCATTCTTCACAGAATTCAACGCCCTGTCAGCATTTCGGCCGTTGATTCCGTTATTTTGCCGTTTGCCTTTGCGCGCGCGTCTTACCTCCCTCAGTAGAGCTGCGCGGATTTCCTTCACGAGAGCCTTCTGTGACATCACAGCTGCACTGGATCTTGGACGTAGTTTGGTGCTCTATTTTGCCGTGAGCCACCCGGCAGCGCGCTCTGTACGTGCCACCATATTTATCTTCTGAGCTTCTAGCAACACTTGAGTGAAAATTTACCTACGTGCTTCAGGAGTTTTCCATTCTGTGGTATACTTTTCCTTCCTTCTCTGCCTCAAGATGACATTGTGCCATGTTCGTCCCACAATCTTCATTTTCGTCGTGCTGCGGATGAAACCCACATGGTTCCACTGCTTCTGGGAACTTGTTCGCGATCGTAGTTTACACCTCACGATAAGTTTATAAGCAACATGACTTGGTGTTTTGTTTTTTTAGGCAATGATGTCTCTGTGCTTAACTTGTGCACTTCAACCTGATTATTGCTTTTACATTCCGGGAAATGAAGTTTGAGCACTGCCCCTCGCTCGATATACAATTACAGTCAGTGTTCCTTTTTATAGTAACTTTTACTTCGCATTGTCAGTAATGTTTTGACTGTACTATGTTTTTGTTACAGGCTTGCTGGTATCTCTGTGTCTATCGGATTTCCTTTTTGTTTTGGGCATTGCATGTCAGATTGGGTACTCTGGCACATTGCTCTAACACTAAAATGGTTTCCTACATGGACATGGGGTGATTTTCCAAATAGTCACCATGGACTTTGCATTACCCACATAACTGTTTTGATGCAATTATCTTGCTGGGGATTGCTTAGTGGGTTTCGTGAGCTTGTTGCATTTTTATGTTTACGCTTTACTCTTTGTTTCCCTTCACAGGGATGCCATTGGGTACTAGCCCCATTTTCACACACACATTTGCCTACTTGGGCTACATACGGTTTTCACCCTTTCTCAGGGCACCGTTGCATGGGTCTCAATCCCATGTACATTTACACAGGTACCCTCACACAGTGCACCGTTTCATGGGTCACAATCCCATTTACCTTTACACAGGTACCCTTACTCTGGGCACCACTTCATGGGTCACATTCCCATTTACATTTACACAGTTACCCTCACACAGGGCGTCTTATGGGTTATAGTCCCATCTCTACACGGCACTATTGTTTTCCTCTACATGGGGGTTGACTTTACATGGGCTGCTATGTCATGGGCTTTCGTCCCATTCACAATGCTCCTCACCCTTTTGCATTGGGGTAGAGGACGGTCATGGGTATTAGTCCCATTGGCTGTTATTTACTTTCTTTGTATTTTCTATGTTTTTACATTGCTGTTTTTAATTACGCAAAGTTACACTCATACCTTATTTGAATGTTCTATTTTGGAAATGGGGAGGAGTATGGTGATACTGTTTGTGTCTCTTCGCTTCCTCTCTGTTTTCTCCGGTTCAGATTTCCTATTGATGTTCACTTTCTCTTCATCTTCGGAATCTGTACCATACACATTCGCTGTTATTCTTCCTCAGTCTTTTGCCTTTCCTTTTCTGCATTATTCTTCTGTTCTCCTATGCTCAGGATGAGTTTTCTTTCTTCTCTTCTTCTTGTGTTTGGGTATGTCTTCTGCTCTGTTCCCGTCGTGCCTTGTCCTTCTTTCCTTGCTTGCCTGCCTGGCCAGTGGGTGTGCGTAGGGGTAGTCTTTGGTACGTCTGTCTCTCTCTACTCCTTATTTCTTCTCTTGCGTCTCACTGTTTCCTTCTTTCTATTTCATTGTTGTATAGTATGGGTTTTTTCTATTTGCATACTTACACTTTACCTTCTCTACCTTGTCTTCTCCCATCTATCTCCTCGCTCTGCCTTGCTTGCTCTTTTCCTTGACGTTCACTCTGTCACACCGTTGTTCCTCCCTTGCTTTCTGTTCTTTGTTTACTCTTGTTATATTTTATTCATATATTGGATTTGTGCTTCTGTTGGAAGGAAAGGGGATATGTAGTATCCTGCATTTGTAATGTTATGTATTTTACACCTCCTGCTCAGCCAGTGCCTGTGCTCTGTGCTCAATAGAATGTTAGAGTCATGATGTGCCTCGGAATGTTGGGACACACGGATGTGAAGCGACAGTTGGGCATGGGCTGAGCAGCAGGCTGGCTGCTCCTGGTGGGGCTCTCCTTCACAACTTAACTACCCGTTGTCTGGAAGTATTCAACTTGTTACCTGCATGAATAAAACATCTTTAATTACAACCTTCGTGCGTGGACCTCTTCACTACAGTATACCCCTATGCAAATGAGGGAACACCCTCTGAATGTAGCGCTGGGGCTTTAAGTGCGCCAGCGCTATCGGTATTATAGAAGGGGACGCACAAGCGTCTGCGCCCCCTTCTATAATACCAAAGTGCCCCGGGGGCGCACAAAGCAGACACAAATGCCCGTTGCGCCCCCGGGGCACTTATTGTAATAGGGCCCCAGGTGTTTCTTTGGTCAGTGCTGCTTTAGTTGCAGACGCAACTTCTACAGATGCATTTAAATCACACATTTCTGTCCACTCATTGCACTTATTGGCCAGGCCATGGAAAAAGAATTAACATGATTTAGATTTAGCCTGATGAACAGACAGGCTAATGATCTGCCATAAATGTGAGAAATTCCATGAGCTATTTGAACACAATTCTAAACGAGGGACTAATTGTGCATCCAATTTGCCATGAGTAGCCAAGATATCTGTGCCATGGTTTAGGCATAGAGACAGGATATAAGGGTAAGTTTATCATGTTTCAGTGGTCTCCAAACAGAGACTGAGTAATGTCCAAACACCTTTCTTCTGTACGAGAAGGCTGCATTGCAGTTGTGTTGCTCGATCAAGCAATGCCAAGAAACAAAATCAGAGATGAAAGGGATCTCTTCAACAGAAGCTTCACCAAATATAAACATAAGGACAAAAGCTGATAGGCATGGTTCAAGTAGGGTGACAACCACCCTCCAGGTCATCAAGGACACTATTTCCAGAAATTGACTTTTGTGTGATAATCTTAATACATTCTGGGTGTTGTAGTCTTGTTTTTCTCTCTGTGAACTAATTAGACTAGCACGCCTGAAAACAATGACTTGTAGATGAAAAGTTCAGCACTGAAGACAGTGTCCGTAAAAACATAACTCCCCAGGCTACTTTACCAAACAGAACCTTAGCAAGCCCTGCACTCTGTATGGGAATTAGCAACCAAGCATGATTATTTCCAACACAAAACAGATAAACTCTAAGAATGAACTACAAATGCAAAAGCCAGTGCACATGTGTACCACAGACTCGTGGTACAGTGTCAGTAGAGATATAAAATGGGCACCTTGTTTACACAGACACACACATGCCCAAACTAAAGCAAACGTGTCCATCCACAATACAAGGCTATGACAGCATTACCTGAGCAACACACACTATGATGTATGTAAAAATAAAAAAGATTTCTTTATTCAATAACGAGATCAAAACACACTTTTTAAGGCATATAACTGTGTGATAATATATCAGTCAGAGTGCCAATGAGGTATTATGATCCAAGTATCACGGCACGATAAGTGCTGTGTTGTGAAGACGTGAGATATCTTGCCATCTTTTACTAGTTTGGATATCTTTCTATGGGTTACGTACTTTGAATAACTCATTGTTATTGTTACAAATGGCCCTGATGATGTGACATGTGTTGTCAAACAAGTGTTGGCCTAGGTTGCTTATTTGGCTAATAAAATAAACAAACCTTTGCAGATTCCTTAACCCCTTCACTGCTAGGCCTTTCGCCCCCCCTCCCCCCGGTGTGCTAAACCTTTTTTTGGCTATTTGGGGTAGTTCACGCTTAGGCCCCTGTAACTTTTTGACTACATAAGGTATCCACGCCAAATTTGCGTCCTTTCTTCCAACATCATGGGGATTCTAAAGGTACCCAGGGTTTGTTGATTCCCTTTGAGGGGACCCAGAAATTAGCCAAATACAGCTACATTTATTTTTTGGGGGGGAAAAATGGGAAAAAAGTGCTGCAAATGAAAGCGTCTGTTTTTTCCCTGCAAATGGTATCAACAAAGGGTTTGTGGGGCTGAAATCACCGTTTTCCCAGCTTTCAGGGACTGACAGACTTTTGTCAGAAAACCAACATTTTTACACAGTTTTGGCATGTTACTGGGACATAGCCTATTTTTGCTATTTTTGTGCTTTCAACCTTCTTCCAGTTAATGGTAGAAATGGGTATGAAAGCAATAATGGATCCTAGACAGCAATACATTTTAGGAAAGTAGACAAAATTCTGAATTAAGCAAGGGGTCATTTGTGTAGATCCTTCAAGGTTTCTTTATAGAAACTTACAGTTGAAAATAGGAAAAATTGAAAATGAGTTGAAAAAACAGCCATTTGTGTCAACCTTTTCACCTGTAACTTATTCTAATTATGACAGATGTTTGAAAGCAATATACCGTTACATCCGCTGGATCTTTCTGGTTGTGGGATATATAGAACTTGTAGGTTCATCAAGAACCCCACGAACGCAGAGCTAATAACTGAGCAGCGTCTTGCAATGGTTTTTTAATATGAACCAGGAATTTAGCAATTCATTTGGGAAAATATATACAGTGAAAAATCGGGATGAAAGACACCTATGTATTTCTGAAATTGGAACAAAATATAGAGTTTAGAAACAGTAGCTATTTGCACATTTCAGAAATTGTGAGTACCCATACTAGCATGAGAATTATAGGACATTTTTCAAAAGGACTTCTTTTTTACACATTGTCTTTCATTTGGAAGGCAGAAATGCATTGAAAGTCAATAGGTAATAACAGTTGCTCTACAATTCTGTGTTACCCTAAGTCTACCGATAAAAACGTTACCTCACTTGTGTGGGTAGGCCTAAGGCCCGCGACAGGAAACGGTTCAAAATGCAACGTGGACACACTTAATTTTTACAGTGCAAACTGACCCTTTTTTTGCAAAGTGCCTAGCTGTAGATTTTGAACCCTAGCTCTGCCGGCACCTAGGGAAACCTAGGAAACCTATACATTTTTGAAAACTAAGCACCCAGGGAAATCCAGGATGGGGTGACTTCTCTGGCCCTCACCAGGTTCTGTTACCCAGAATCCCTTGCAAACCTCAAACTTTGTAAAAAAAACAACATTTTCCTCACATTTCTGTGGTGGAAAGTTCTGGAATCTGCGTGGATCCACACAACTCCACCCACCCCACATTCCCCAAAGTCTTCCAAGAAAAATGGTACGTCACTTGTGTGGGTAGGCCTAGTGCCTGCGACAGGAAACAGCCCAAAACACAACGTGGACACACCACATTTTCACAGTGGAAACAGACCCTTTTTTTGCAAAGTGACTAGCTGTAGATTTTGAACCCTGGCTGTGCCGGCACCTAGGGAAACCTAGCAAACCTATACATTTTTGAAAACTAGACACCCAGGGGAATCCAGGATGTGGTGACTTGTCTGACTCTCACCAGGTTCTGTTAGCCAGAATCCCTTGCAAACCTCAAACTTTGTAAAAAAAAAAACACATTTCCTCACATTTCTGTGGTGGAAAGTTCTGGAATCTGCGTGGATCCACAAAATTCAGCCCACCCCGCATTCCCCAAAGTCTTCCAAGAAAAATGGTACCTCACTTGTGTGGGTAGGCCTAGTGCCCGCGACAGGATACGGCCTAAAACGCAATGTAGACGCACCACATTTTCACAGTGAAAACTGACCCTTTTTTTGCAAAGTGCCCAGCTGTAGATTTTGAACCCTAGCTCTGCCAGCACCTAGGGAAACCTAGCAAACCTATACATTTTTCAAAACTAGACACCCAGAGGAATACAGGATGGGGTGACTTGTCTGGCTCTCACCAGGTTCTGTTACCCAGAATCCCTTGCAAACCTCAAACTTTGTCAAAAAACCCACATTTTTCTCACATTTCTGTGGTGGAAAGTTCTGGAATCTGCGTGGATCCTTAAAATTCCACCCACCCCGCATTCCCCAAAGTCTTCCAAGATAAATGGTACCTCACTTGAGTGGGTAGGCCTAGTGCCCGCGACAGGAAACGGCCCGAAACGCAACGTGGACACACCATATTTTCACAGTGAAAACTGACCCTTTTTTTGCAAAGTGCGTAGCTGTAGATTTTGAACCCTAGCTCTGCCGGCACCTAGGGAAACCTAGCAAACCTATACATTTTTGAAAACTAGACACCCAGGGGAATCCAGGATGGGGTGACTTGTCTGGCTCTCACCGGGTTCTGTTACCAAGAATCCCTTGCAAACCTCAAACTTTGTAAAAAAAACAAATTTTCTTCACATTTCTGTGGTGGAAAGTTCTGGAATCTGCGTGGGTCCACAAAATTCCACCCACCCTGCATTCCCCAAAGTCTTGTGAGCAAAATGGTACCTCACTTGTGTGGGTAGGCCTAGTGTCCGTGACAGGAAACAGCCCAAAAGCAAACGTGGACACACCACATTTCTCACCGTGAAAACTGACCCTTTTTTTGCAAAGTGCCTAGCTGTAGATTTTGAACCCTAGGTCTGCCGGCACCTAGGGAAACCTAGCAAACCTATACATTTTTGAAAACTAAGCACCCAGGGAAATCCAGGATGGGGTGACTTGTCTGGCTCTCACCAGGTTCTGTTACCCAGAATCCCTTGAAAACCTCAAACTTTGTAAAAAAAAAACACATTTTCCTCACATTTCTGTGGTGGAAAGTTCTGGAATCTGCGTGGATCCACACAATTCCACACACCCCACATTCCCCAAAGTCTTTCAAGAAAAATGGTACGTCACTTGTGTGGGTAGGCCTAGTGCCCGCGACAGGAAACAGCCCAAAACACAACGTGGACACACCACATTTTCACAGTGAAAACAGACCCTTTTTTTGCAAAGTGACTAGCTGTAGATTTTGAACCCTAGCTGTGCCGGCACCTAGGGAAACCTAGCAAACCTATACATTTTTGAAAACTAGACACCCAGGGGAATCCAGGATGGGTTGACTTGTCTGACTCTCACCAGGTTCTGTTAGCCAGAATCCCTTGCAAACCTCAAACTTTGTAAAAAAAAAAACACACATTTCCTCACATTTCTGTGTTGGAAAGTTATGGAATCTGCGTGGATCCACAAAATTCAGCCCACCCCGCATTCCCCAAAGTCTTCCGAGAAAAATGGTACCTCACTTGTGTGGGTAGGCCTAGTGCCCGCGACAGAATACGGCCTAAAACGCAACGTGGACACATCACATTTTCACAGTGAAAACTGACCCTTTTTTTGCAAAGTGCCCAGCTGTAGATTTTGAACCCTAGCTCTGCCGGCACCTAGGGAAACCTAGCAAACCTACACATTTTTGAAAGCTAGACACCCAGGGGAATACAGGATGGGGTGACTTGTCTGGCTCTCACCAGGTTCTGTTACCCAGAATCCCTTGCAAACCTCAAACTTTGTCAAAAACCCCACATTTTCCTCACATTTCTGTGGTGGAAAGTTCTGGAATCTGCGTGGATCCGCAAAATTCTACCCACCCCGCATTCCCCAAAGTCTTCCGAGAAAAATGGTACCTCACTTGTGTGGGTAGGCCTAGTGCCCGCGACAGGAAACGGCCCGAAACGCAACGTGGACACACCACATTTTCACAGTGAAAACTGACCCTTTTTTTGCAAAGTGCCTAGCTGTACATTTTGAACCCTAGCTCTGCCGGCACCTAGGGAAACCTAGCAAACCTATACATTTTTGAAAACTAGACACCCAGGGGAATCCAGGATGGGGTGACTTGTCTGGCTCTCACCGGGTTCTGTTACCAAGAATCCCTTGCAAACCTCAAACTTTGTAAAAAAAAACAAATTTTCTTCACATTTCTGTGGTGGAAAGTTCTGGAATCTGCGTGGATCCACAAAATTCTACCCACCCCGCATTCCCCAAAGTCTTCCGAGAAAAATGGTACCTCACTTGTGTGGCTAGGCCTAGTGCCCGCGACAGGAAACGGCCCAAAACGCAACATGGACACAGCACATTTTCACAGTGAAAACTGACCCTTTTTTTGCAAAGTGCCTAGCTGTAGATTTTGTACCCTAGCTCTGCCGGCACCTAGGGAAACCTATACATTTTTGAAAACTAGACACCGCAGAAAAAAAGCCAGGGTAATCGCTGGCGCCTAGTGGGCTTTCTGCCCCCCCTGGGGGGCAGATCAGGGGCCACTGCCCTTGTCCGCCCCCCAGGGGGGGGCAGAAAGACTGTGGCATTTTTTAGGGGGGGTGTGGGCATTGGCATGCTCATTCGGGCTGACCTCACCCCTGAATTAAAAAAAAATATATTTCCTGATGCCTAGTGGGCTTTCTGCCCCACCGGGGGGCAGATAAGGGGCTATTGCCCCCATATGCCTCCTTGGGGGGGGGCAGAAAGACTGTGGTAATTGTTTTTGGGGTGGGGGCATTGGATTAGCATGCCCATTCTGGGCAGCCCCCACCCCTACATCATAAACAAAATCTCTGGTGCCTAGTGGGCTTTCTGCCCCCCCGGGGCAGATCAGGGGCTACTGCCCCCATCTGCCCCTGGGGGGCCAGAAAGACTGTTGCATTTTTTTGGGGGGTGGGTGCATTGGCCTGCCCATCTTAGGCAGCCCCCACCCCTAAATCAAATGTAAAATAAATCCCTGGCTTCTAGTGGGCTTTCTGCCCCCCCGGGGGTCAGATTGGGGGCTACTGCCTCCGTCTGCCCTCCGGGGGAGCAGAAAGACTGAATTTCTCTGGGGGGTTGCCCATTTTGGGCAGCCCCCACCCCTACATTGCTAAAAAAAAAATCCCTGGTTTCTAGTGGGCTTTCTGCCCCCCTGGGGGTCAGATTGGGAGCTACTGCCCCCCGGGGGGGCAGAAAGACTGGAATTTCTCTGGGGGGGTGGGGGCATTGTCATGCCCATTTTGGGCAGCCCCCACCCCAACATGAATGCAAAACAAATCCCTGGTTCTAGTGGGCTTTCTGCCCCCCGTGGGGGGCAGATTGTGGGCTACTGCCCCCAGGGGGGGGCAGAAAGACTGTAGTGCCCAAAATAAATTGGGGGGAGTAAAGGCCCTTGCCCAAGGGGCCGATCCCTCCCCCCTGGTGCCTTGTGGGTGGATCCCTGCTTGGGGATCGCCCTCCTGGGGCGATCCCCAAACTGCGATCCACTAGGGAGGGGTACAATTGGAAAGGTGAGATTCTCCCCTTTCCCGCTGAGATAGCCCCCTTAGCACATAGAAAGTGAAACTGAAATGAGCCTAAAGGCTCATTTCAGTTTCAGTTTCTATGAAATGACGACAGCACGACGTGCGCTCTGATCGTCATTTCAGGGAAACCAGGGGGAGAGCCTCGGGAGCTGGGGAAGCTCTTCCCCAACTCCCGAGGCTGTTGGGGAGAAAAGGAACACGAGCACTGATGCGCACGACGGCTCCCGGCTATCCTGCGCATGGAAGGGGATAATATGTCTGAGAAAACTCATTATTTCAATGAGGAGACCTCAAACCCAGTCTATTTTTCTTGTACTTTGTGTCGGCTTTGAGGGATAAACCTCTCAACACTTTGAGGTCATTGTGTCATACCTGTTAAAGAGCCTCTGTAACCCTCAACTTCGCAGTAGAAACGTAATGCAATAAACACTGTTGCAGGTTCTGTAATTGGCAGAAACTCCTGTATGGGAAACAGGAGACACTAAATCACTGAAATGATGACAGGTTCATTTTTATTAAGGGATTACTGCATAATATATATTATGCAGTGAGGTCCTCACTGTGTAGTTATAATAGGTCAGACTTTCCATTGGAAGAGTGTTTTTTGTTTTGCTAAAAACTTTGGCGCCATTTGATGAATCCCCATGAAACTGTCTAAAAAAAAAAGTCAACTGCCTCAGGTCTTTCCTGGAAAGTTTTGGGGTGATCCGTCAAGCGGGGGCAAGAAAAAGAGGGTGGAGGGAGTTCCCAAAATGCATTTTTCCTATATAATTTCCCCCAGGAATTTTGGAACTCTGGACCAAGTATTCTGAAAGCTGGTCGCAACATTACCAGAAATGTGGTGACCATCATTTCAGGACTCGGTCCGCGTGACTTGAGTTTATAAAAAAGAATATACAAGGGGCAGAGTAGAAGAACCCTGACCCTCTGGTTCTTCTGGTGGGTTAAAGTGGGTGTCCAGAGGGACCCGTGGGCCAAAATAATTTTTATTACATGCGCTGTGGATCCTGCGGGACCCAGCAAGGCCCTCAAGTGTTATCCAACGGTAGTACTGCATGGTATTGTGGGACTGTGCAAGCATTAAAAAGTGAAACTTGCACCGTCCCATGGGCCCTTGGAGTGCTACTTGTGCAATTGTACAGCGAGAGTACTGTCTTACAACCAAGCACAATTTTTTTTTTAAATGGATAATATGGGGTGGCTGTTCATGGAGGGTTGCCTGACTGTGGGAGGATGGCCAGCAACTGGATGTTGGCCGCAGGGCCTGGCCACAGGCTAGGTCTGAAGTCAATCCCCCACCATACACGGCCAGGGTTTGACCACCCACAGGGGGTATGGCGCAGGGCCTGGCCACAGGCCAGGGCCTGCTGCCTACCTCTTTATTGCGCACGGCTGATGGCTATATATATTATTGGGAGCTATATATAATATATATATATATCACATAAAAATCCCCAGTAATAATCAACCCTGATATATATAACTTGGTTGTCAATCCTTGGTGCAGCGCGTTCCTTTGCTGGATCGATACAGACTACAAATAAGATGCTCCAAAGAAAAAGTTTATTCAATGAACCTGCATGATATATATATATATATATATATATATATATCCAGAGTTACCGTTACCTAAAACGTCTTCTGACAGGAACGGATACGGACCACAAGTAGGTGAAAGTTATTTATTGCTCGTGCAAGTCGCCATGACGCGTTTCAGCCCCTCCACGGGCCTTGATCACATGACATAGCTTGGTATCAGTCATTGGCTTATAAAGTGACTAGTGCAAACGTAATGAATAACACATGATTTTCAATTAACATGGACGAAAGACTGCATAGTAATTCATAGTAAATTTGTCATATTAAGAATTACCGAGTTATACTGATTAATCAGTCAAATTCAAATACATGAAAATTACATTACGTTAAAATTGTAAAAAGAATAAAATGTGCAAAGGATCTAACAGTGCAAAATAGTGCTAAAGTGCTTACGTGAATGTTGTATTAAAACCAAATTTACCAATGTTGTATTTCAAGGTACTAAAAACTTCTTATTTAAATAATTTCATTTTTCATACGTATTTACCACAGCTAAATTGTATATGTACATTCATGGTACTGGAGCCCCAGTATCCAGCTCTGAGCTAAAGCATTTACAGTGGTGGTCTTCATCTCTGTTTTAATCATTATTAATTGCAGATTTTATACTCCCAGTTTAAATACTCTGATTGATTGAATATCAGGCATAGTGGATCAGTTAGATATTCACAATTGTGATTATGGGAATCATACCATTGGTATTATAAATGTTAACATTTTTGTAATCCCTACACATATAAACATAAATTTACATTATAATAAATATCATATAAGCAATACAATATAATCCATAATAGATACAATTTGCTTAAACATTTATGTATGCATAAATAAATTAATATATATAATTAAAAGCCAAAATGCCAATAAATATCCAATAAATATAAATAAAATCCACAATCAAAATACACTGATAAAACACAATTCATAAAATTATTTCTAAAACCTCATCACACTGTATCGGCATAGAAATTTAAAGACATGTAAAAAGATCCTCCGTAATGTTTAAACCCGATGGTTGTTTAGTATTAAGTTCTAGTATATATCTGGTTTCCAACTGGCGTAATCTGTGCTCTCTATTGCCACCCCTTCTACTAGGTGGTACTGAGTCTATGACAAAATACCTGAGATCCTGACTTTTAGATTGATGTTTACTCTTGAAATGGCGAGCTACCGGATAAGTGTTGTCTTGGTTGTTAATCGCTCTCAGGTGCTGAAGTATCCTTTTGTGCACTTGTAGCTTTGTGCTTCCTACGTATTGTAGGTTGCATGGACATGTTAAGACATACACCGCAAATTCTGTCCTGCATGTAAGTAATTTAGATATTTTGTAGCTTCTGTCACTAAAAGGAGTGATATATGTCATTTTATTGTCACCTTGTTGGCATGCCTTACATGTTTTACATTTAAAAAATCCTGTATGAGTTTGCAGCCAACTTGTTGCCTCTATAATCTCAGGACTTGTTTTAACTAAGTCATCTCTCATAGAACGACTCCTACTGTATGTTATGGATGGTCTTTTAGGCAATATATGGCCAATCACTGGATCATTAAGTACCATAGGCCAGTTGCGGGATATTATAGATTGGATCTTTTTGTGTTGCTTACTGTATTGGATTATAATCCTAAATTCTTGTTTGGTTACCTCAAAGTGAGTTTCTGTTCTGAGTATACTTGCGTCAGCATTAACAGCTATTTTTTCGGTTAACAACTCATGTCTGCTCTTTCGCATAGATTTAGCAATAGCATTGTTAATGACCTGTTCTGAGTATCCCCTTTCCAAAAATCGTAATTTGCTATCTATCTGAGCTTTTGTTAGATCTATTTCTTTACTATGGATACGCCTCAGCCGAAGCATTTCCCCATAGGGGATACTGGTCACTAAATGTTTGATATGTGAGCTGCTGGCATGGAGTGTTGAATTCCCAGCCGTTTCTTTACGGTATAATTTTGTTTCTATCTTGTTCTCATCTATGTAAACCTGTGTGTCAAGAAAACTAACTGTGGTGGTGCTGATATCCGCAGTAAAATACAAATTTAAATCATTTACGTTTATAGCTTGTACAAACTCCTGGGCCTCACTAGCATCGCCATCCCATATGACGAACAGATCATCTATGAAACGCAACCATAATTTTACCTTGGTTGCCATTATTTCTCGGTATTTGGTCATGAGGACCAGCTCCTCCCACCAGCCCATGTGTAAACACGCGTAGCTGGGAGAGAAGCTGGCCCCCATCGCCACACCCCTAGTTTGTCTATAAAGAAGATTGTTAAACATAAAGATATTGTTTATCAAACAGAAATCAACCATTTCAATTAACATCTTCCTGTGGTCTTCTGTGTTGCCCATTATATTCCCAAGAAAATGGTGCAGGGCTCGCAGTCCATCTGTATGATGAATGCTAGTATAGAGCGAGCTAACATCAAGGGCTATAAACAAATAACCTTGTTTCCATTTAAAATCTTTAAGTTTTCTCAGAAAGTCACTAGTGTCGCTCACATAGGATGGCAAAGCCTTTACCAAATTTTGAAGGAAGAAATCCACATATTGGGATGTATGTTCAAGTAACCCATTCCTGGCTGATATTATTGGTCTGCCTGGTGGATGTACAGGGTCCTTGTGGATCTTGGGCAGAAAGTAAATCGTGGGTACCACAGGATGGTTGTTCTTTAAAAATTTGAATTCCTGTACAGTAATCAAGCTGTTATTTTTCCATGTCGACAACTTTTTATTAAAATCTGCATACATTGATTTAAGTTCTGCACTACTGCTCTTCGTGTAGCAAGTTCTGTCGTTTAATTGTTTGTACGCTTCCTTAGAATATTGTTCCTTGGACATTAGCACTATGTTACCACCTTTATCCGAGGAGCGGATAACAATTTTGTTATTTGCTTTGAGTTTTTTCAACAATTCATTATAATCATGATTCTGTTTGTTGTATTTTGATTTTCCTTTATTCATTTTCATATTGAGTTCTTTCAACTGCTCAGTTACCAACTCATGAAAAACATCAATTGAGTCCCGCATCATGACTGGATTGAATGTAGATTTAGGTTTGAAATGAGTTGACGGACCTCATACATAAGTTGTACCAATCTGATCTACCAATTGACCTAAAGTATTTGGGATAGCCTCAGGCATTTCATTTTCATAGTTGTCGGTTGTAGAGCTTTGATCCCAAAGTTCTTGCATTTCATCAACAAGTGAAATATCCGATTGAGTTGACATTTGCAGATCTTGTGTCCTGAATACTGGGTCCCCAGTCGTGTCATGTTTTTTGTTGTTTGTCAAGTGGAATTTTCTGAGTTTCAATTTTCTTGTGCTCCTGAAGATATCAAGTCTTGTTTTTGAATAACTGAAATTGCTTACAGGGCAGTATGTTAGTCCCAAACTTAGGATTCGTTTATCATTGTCGCTTAGATCTGTATTCGAAAGATTTACAATGGTCTTGTTAATAGATTCCATATTAATTATTTTCCTTTCCTCCAACCGCCTCGTTTTCTTTGATTTGTTTCTAATTCTGTTTGCCTTCCTTCTTTGTTTGCGTTTGCAGTTCTTGCTTGGCCGTAGTTGGTTTTTTGTGCACGTGGGCGGAGGGTTTGCCTCCTGTCTTCGCATAAAAAACCTAGTTCCTCATCAAGCGTGCGTTTTTGTCTCACATGATTTATGCCAGATTCACGTTCAGAATCACTGTCTGGCGCTGAGCTTAAATCCGATCGTGATGTACTGGAGGCTGCATCATCGTTCCTAACTGTACCTGAATTAATTTTTGTTGTTTTTTTGTCTTTGATGCATCTTAAAGCTTCATATTTCTTAGAGAAGGTAAAAATCTGACCCACATCGTAATCGGTTTTGTCCCGATGGAACTTGTAAGTTTTACGTTCCTTAATTTTATCTTCCTCCTTCCTAAGTCTAAGTGTCATCTCTTTGCGTAATTTAGTGCTTTCCTCTGCTTGTTCCATATTGTCCAATTCCTCATTGATTTTAGCTATCTCCTCAAGTAACACTGTCCGATCAATATCTGCATATTTTATCAATATTTTCATTAGCCGTTTGGAGGACTCCAAATTGCATTCGGCCCACTCACGCATCATTAACGGATTTGGCACTTCATAACTTGGCGCTAGGAGAATCCTTAATCCCCGTGGGACCCTGTCCACGTCCAAATACCTTTGTAATGAACGGGATTCGCACCATTTACTCTGCTCAGAGCGCATTTTTTTCTCCAATTGTTTGAATTTTTCTTTTGTTGTTGAATTTTGTTTTGTAGAAGCTGTGGCAGTACTTGTATCGGTACTTGTTGCTGTCCTGCAGTCATTGAACATCTCCAATGCTGCGGCTTCCCTCTCCCGAACTATGTCAGCCGACATTGCACAATAAGAGTTCAAAAATAGGGTCGCGGGAGTATACACAAAATATATTCGATTGTAATCCCCGGTGCAGCGCGTTCCTTTGCTGGATCGATACAGACTACACATAAGATGCTCCAAAGAAAAAGTTTATTCAATGAACCTGCATGATATATATATATATATATATATATATATATATATATATATATATATATATATATATATATATATATATATATATATTTATTTATGGCTGGTGACCATTCCTTGTGCCCAACCTCCTGCCGGTGGTCATGCGCAGCCGTCAGCCTTGTGCAATAAAGAGGTATGCAGCTGGCCCTGGCCTGGGGCCAGGCCCTGCGCCAAACCCCCTGTGGGTGGCCAAACCCTGGCCGTGTATGGTGGGGGATTGACTTCAGACTATATATATTCTCCCAATAAGAACAATAAATAGCATGGTCAAACTAAGGACACTTGTAGATTTTTTTAAAATCAAGGTTGGTGTATCAGTATGTTAAATGATTAACTGATTTGTATATTGTTACTCCTGATAACTGAACTTCACTTATTTTCATCGCTCAGGGTTGATTATTACTAGTGAAATCTACACGTTTCCTTAGTTTGGCCATGCTATATATTGTTCTTATTGGGAGGACACTTAAACAGTGCGCAAAAGAAAACTTGACAAAGTAACCTTAGCTTGAAGACTTTAGAAGTTTTTGTGCATTTAATAACCAAAATGTTTTCACTGTACTAATTGTTCTATTGAAGCAATACTCAACAGATGTAACGTTCATAACCTACCTCATTAATTATTAGATGAAAATATTTTCTCCGGACTTGAATTAGTGCTGGTCAAAATAAGATAATGTGGGCAATAATTTCCAAAAATTGACCATATAACTGACAGATTGATTTTACATTTCTTATAGCGACCCAACCCCATCAAACTCAAGAATTGAAATATATTCTAACCGGAAGCATAAAAAGCATGTTTCACTATAAAAAGTCTGCGAAAAAAAGCACTCAATTTCTTGTGGTCTTTCCGGCTGAGCTCAGCGTGGAATACAAGGGGATAATGGACTTCTTCACCCACTCAGAAGCTGCAACAGACTTCATTGGTACCTATTTGAGGCATAGTGATCTGGCCAGATGGGCGGGTAACAGTCCAGCATAGTCGAGAGGGGATCGGCTGCGTGGTGCTGCTTACCTCAATGATAATGACAAGCAACACCTGCTGACCCAGTAGGGGTACTCCTCATTCGGACCTTCATACTTTGAAATGGGATCCCTGCTTACTGCATGAACTTGCGAGGTTATGGAAGATGCTTTCTTCTATGCTGACGTGATGGGGCAATTGTATTGGTAAAATAATGTGTTGCTTGTGGTGATAATGATAATGACTGATTGCCTCCTACTCCATGTAAGCATAACAGGCCTTTAGTTAGCGGAAGGGCAGTATGATCTAATTGGGAATCGGGAAGTCCTATATCCTTTTCTGTAGTATGTAATTTTGAGATATGCATGTTACCATTCGGCAGAACACTGATAGTTATGCATGAGCATTTATGGATATTAGTGCCCTAGACTGGTCTGTGTTCTACGGCGCCCCCACACCTTGAGCACATTTTCAGTGACTGTTGAGGTTGCAGTCATTACTATGTTTTTACTGCTTTTGGTAGGTTGGGCACTTGCTCACTATTGGGGTTGGCATGTGTTGGGGGTGGGGAAACAGAGAGGTAGGCTTCTTCACAGCAACATTTAAAAAAAAACAAAAAACATTGAATCAAGGCTAAAAGGTAAATAAGGTTGCCTGATTTGCTGTAATTTCCAACTTAACAGTGACCTACACTTGTATGTATATTTACCTTAAAAGACCGGTGCTTGATTGCTTTTTAAGGACTATTCTTATTCAATGAGCGTGGGCATAGTTAAGGCTTCCCACGTATACTTATGCACCATTGAATTTAGGTACATTTTTATTTATTTATTGAATTTAGTGCAGACCTATACCAGGACAGGAAAACATAGTTTCTGAGCACTTTATAGTTCAGACTGTTGGATTCATAAATTATGTTCATAGCAGCTGTGTACGAAAGCCTTCGTAATGGATGAAGTTCCTCTATTACACAGGATAAGAAGTACATCAAGAAAGCATTTGTCTGACAAAGTAGTCAAACCCAGTTCTAGATGTGTCCAGTGCTGGAGTAGTCTGGCACAAATGTAATAGTTTGCATGCACATTTTATTGAAAGTTGATCTATTTATTCATTAACAATTCCACAGAAAACGACTTCACCATAAAGATCTACTGAATCCACTTTCGCCCTCAGCACGCCAAGTGCTTTAGCAAAAGCTGTTTCATTGCAAATAGTCATTAAGTGCTTCAAGGCTAAAATTTGAGGCCTCATACGTTTAAATAAGGCCCGGACCGCATTAGCCCCAAGTGCTGTAGAAAGGGAATCTAGATTTCAGGGAGGGGTAAAGTTCCTGTGGGCTTAGATATACCTGGGTTTGTGAGTCCTAGAGCAAGTTGAATGTAAAACTTCTCTTGCGTCAACCACAAGCCTTCCTGGCTCTGCACCACTACAATCGGCATTCATACTTCTCAGCTGCCAATTTTTCCTCTTGTTAGGAAACCTCTGACATCATCTGCATTTCCTCAATTCAGCATAAACACACCCCATATTCCTCTAAGACCTGAATCTGCTAGAACAGCCAAGCATCAAGAAATCGAAAGACTCTCTCAATGCTCTCCTTATTTCACTGGGCATCAACAACACATTACTGAGCCTCCCTCGACATAGTCAATCCAGTGCTAGCCACCCCTCTCCTGTATTGGAACGACCAACTTGCCATCCCCTTCTTCCTCCTTCGTACCACATGAGCAAACCAAGGCCAATCTTAATAAGACAAGCACACATTTTGTTCCTTCAAAGACTTCCCCATGGACTCACTCCAAGTATCTATCAAACTCTCCTACACAACCAAATTAGAAACCAACATCATCATTCCTGAATGTTTTACAACACTGCTGTGAAAACCGCATGGACACCACCCTCGAAACACAAACTGCCAGCACCGTGATATTCCGTAGAGTGGACCAAGAAGACTTGCTCCGTAAGCAGACAAGACAAATGGAGATGGACCGAAGTCCTTCACGACCCTGCCTCTCTCAAAATACTCATTGGCAGGTAGATTTTATTCCCCGTTGTCATTCAATACTGCCTTTAGGTATGAGTGGCAGTAGGAAAGAGTGTCGTACTGGCATTTAGAGCAATCTGGTAGGGGCCCGAAGAGCTGGCCTGACAGGTCAGTGTGTAGGTTGTTGTTTTGGCTTTTTATGGGCCTGGTTTATGATCTGGTGTGCCGGTTTTTACTATACTGTGGATTTTCCAGATATTGCTACTATCATTGCTTACAGCAAGCTCACATGCATGCAGTCTCCCTCCTACACCTTGCACATCACCTATACAGCTTGACTGTACCAGTTCAAAAATATCCTAATTTGAAAATGTGGGCCACTTGGAGTTTATGGATTTGTTAATAGGGGCCACTTTTATATTGGCGCCTGGGTATATTTTATATCCCAGTAAGTCCCCGGATAAGGAAACACAAAAGTCAGCACTTGTTAACTGTAGTGTTGTGAGGCTATGTGTGCTAGGACACTTGTGATTCAGGGCGGACTCAACTGAGGAATTACAAAACTTGCTTGGAGGTGTTAAGGTGTGGTTACTAATGGTTATGATGTAATCAAAGTGCAGTGTGTGGTCGTATGCTGATGAATAAAGACTTCCGCCACAAAGCTCCATATGTGGCTTACGCATTTGCATGCTTTGGGGCTGTGGAGGACGTACAACCGGCACGCATAAGGGATATGTACCCTGAAGCAATGAGAGTGCTCTCCCTGAGAGTTTGCAATGATACAGCAAACTGCTTGTGCATGCCACATGCATCCAAATCAATGAGAAGCAGTTCGAAGTTGGCGGGTGTGGAGGGAAAGCCCAGCTCCAGCCCATATACGGCCCTCGAATAAGTTGAACGGCCTGTGGAGGAGTGCATTCGAAAAGCCCACCAGAATCCATTGGTAAGGCTGTAAGAAGAAATACTGCTCCACAGCATAACACAGAGCTGCTATCGATACAAATAGAAATGCTAATGGCAGTGACGACCAAGTACGATGCAAAAAGCTAAATGCAACAATGATCAAGTGCGAGAAACTGAACTGTTACTCTCTGTCAAGAAGGAAGATGACGATCTACAATCTCAGATTGGGCATAATGACCCAAGTGCGAGCACATGGCCAGTGCTTGCAGAAGTTCAAGCTCAGACAGTCCAGTAGCCCCCTATACCCCCCCAGCGCCTGGAGACCCTCACGGGTGAGAAGTCGCGCTTTACAAACCCTGATTGATTGACTGAAGTTACAGGTCCAGGTGAACAGCGGCAGTCGTCTGAACAGCACATGCTCTCAACGGTAGTAGAAGAGAACGCGAAGTGCGATGCAGCATTGTGTTTCTGAAACCATCACCGCCATTCAACACTGCAAAGAAGCAGAATATTGGCACCAGGTGGACTGCATTGATCGAGACGTTCGATGACTTCATAGATGCTCTAGAAGAAGTAGATGATAAGAAACTCCTTAGGTATTTAAAGAACCCTGCAAGTAACGGAGTAAAAGAAGTGCTTAAGAAAAATTCGCAGACTGATTCAATATCGTACCATCATATAAAAGAAGCATTGGGTACCAAGTTCAATCCTATGCCGAATGTCAGCTATGAAAGTTACATTTTCAATCAAGTGAGACAGCAAGCTGATGAAACGATGAATGGGTTTGTTGAAAGACTTGATGTGCTTATCAAACATTGTAAGTTTAGTGAATTTAATGATGAAGAAGCCATATGCCTCGAGTCATCGATGGCTGTGTGACTCTTTCAGAAGACACATGTTGAGAGAGACACTCATTTTAGAGAAAGTACTAATGGCTGCAAGAGCCGATGAAAGAGCTGATCAACAAGTTGCCTATTTGGAAGCTGGAAGAGTGAAAAATGAATCAGTGTTGGTCATGAAAAGCACAAGCAGAAGGTAGATGCATGCAAGTTGACATCTACAAAGAAGAAAAAGTGGTGTTTCCGATGTGGGTTTTCATTTCCTCATGAAGGCAAATGTCCAGCCATGGGACAGATGTGCAAAGGTTGAGGGACAAAAAGCACTTCATAACTGTTGTAAAGTGCCCTTTTTAGATCGTCATCCCCCACTTTTTGCTGCTAGTTGCTGTGGTAATTGGTCTGAAAGTGTGCTGGGCCCTGCTAATCAGGTCCAGCACCAGTGTTCTTTCCCTAAAACTATAAATGTGAATTGGTACACCCAATTGGCAAGTACTTATCCCACCCTGTAACACCCTAGTATATGGTGCCAGTGGTACCCAGGGCAGGGATGCAAAAGGGGTACCAGGGCTGCAGCACTTATTATGTCACCCTGGGTGACCGGAGTAAAATCGAAGTCTGCTGATCTGCCATGTTAGCCCTGCATGAGCAGTTTGCCTGTTCGAGTTTGACCCTGCACACACTATGTGTGACAGGGTAACCTCACTGCATTTAATGTATGTCAGTCACACCTAAGGTAGGCCTCTGATAGCCCAGGAAGCAGGGTGCATTATATTATATGTGTGGAAATATATGTATGAGCATATATTGCCCTGTGGTAGCTTTCTAAACGTAATTCTACTGCAAGTGACAAGCGAACCATCGGATAACATGGACTGGCATATGGGCATTACCTATATGTCTAACGCCATGATGGCCTGGCCGATTTTTTGTTTGGTATCAAGCACTGTTTTTTTTAACCCCCGACACAATGGTGCTGTTGAGGTTTACCCAGTATATACCTAGGTGGCACTTTAGACTGTGTCCACCAAGTTAACCCAGTGTTGTCGTGACTTGGCGGATTTGTTTGAAAGTTTGGCCACCAAGGCAGAAGTCTGACCTCATGCTGGGGAGTGTGTGACGCTCCCAGAGGTCAGAGACAAAGACCTGTGTGAGGAAGAGGTGATACCTCTGCCCACACAGGATGGCTAGTGATTACACCGGTGCAATGATGAGCCTCAAAGGCTTCACTGGCGCCAGTGGACAAAGGAACTTGCCCCCCACTTGAGGACAAAGCCTCCCCTGGAACTGTTTTTCACAGGCAGGCAGGAAATTAGCTATGCAAGAGGCGTCCACCTCCACAAGACTGACCACACCTCTAGGGACTGGCAGCTAACGTGTATGACCAAGGATGGTTTTGGTCATCTTGAATTTAGGCTAGAAATCAGGTTCTGACTAGTTTTAGTGACATACACCCTTAGGATGTTGTCACAACTGGGGTGGATAAGCTGCAGGACTAGATGCCCATTGGCTACTAGTCCTCACACTCACTAATACCCCTTAAATCTAGGATTTAAGGGACACCCCAGACACCAGAACCTTATATTCGAAATGATACCAAGAAGAGACCCGTTTCCACAACAAGGCAGGACTCCACGAAGAAAGGCTATAAGCTTTGCACCTGTGGCTCCCACCCTGCATCTGCTGGATTTTGACTCAACCAAGGCAAGAGGCTGGTTCCAAAAGGAAGGTGAACTACTCTGTAAACTCCAGGCTTCACAAGAACTCCCTTGGGCTAGGGTAACAAATCCCCTGCAGTCGTCAGGCACAAACAGCTAAATCCACTACCTTAAAGTCCTATTCCCCGAGCTGTCTGGTGTGACCTTGGGCAGTTGGCTTCTGGGAACTGTAGTCCCAGCCCTCAGTGCGGTTCAGCTTTCTAGAATGTTCCCCTGGTCCTCTGGATAAGGATTTTCTCAACCGGAATGCTTGCGGGTACCAAGGCTTGTTGGTGGTCAGTCTGACTACAACCTGCTTGATTCGACGCACCTGCACGAATGACAAACCACTCCTGTTTCTTCATCATAAAGATCTTGAATTTGTTTTCATCCTCTCTTGGCAACCCTGCCAGCTCCTCTGGCCAAAGATCCAGTTCAGCACCACGGATAACCAAGAACACCTCTCCACCCGAGTCCCCTAATCCAGGTTGATAGGATCTGCCTGGAGACTCCTGCTCCAGGGCCAGCTCCGTGCTGAAGTTCCAAAGGGTTTTGTTCCACTCGCCCCACAAGTACCTTTTTGCTAAGGTAGCCTTTCTAACACCACAAGTCTGATTGATAGCTCCGTTTGACAGCTAGATTGCACCTCTGCACCCTGCTCCCCTCAGCCAGGTAAAATTGTGCTAGTTGTTGTGAACTGGTCTAGGGACTCACAAGACCTAAACTCTGAGTGGGTTCTGTTGAACTCACTCTCTAAGTAACCAATTGCATAGATGTGTTTTTACCATTGACAGCAAAGTTAATATTTTCACATTGAAAAGTATTGATTTATTTAATGCTTTCAAATTGATAACTCCGGTTATACTGTATGTATTGATTTCATTTTGGTGTCTAAAAATATATGGAAATCAGAGCTATTTGTATAAATTGGTGTCGGATTTCTCTTGAGTCGTGTCAATTACTTATCGTCCATGTTGGTGATGTGAAATGCTCAACACATGTTCATCTAAGTAGCCTGTCTGCTCTTTGCCACTCTACCAGCACTGAGAGAAGGTGTACTCAGAGAGTACCCGGGGTCCATCTTTGTGTATTGTTATAATATAACATGGTAAGCCACCCCTGCCATACCACATAATACTTTCACCTTGCATTGGCTCCCCATCAGAAAGCGCATTATTTTTAAAGGCATCTGTATGGTGTACAAGGCCCTTTCCCTCTCCAGCCCGGCTGGGATTAAAGATATGTTTCATTGGCACACTCCAGGAAGAAACCTTCACACAGCACAGCGTAACCTGCTCACTGTGCCTAGGACCTGAAAGAAGAGATGGGGAGATAAAGCGTTTTCGATCGCCACAGGTAGACTTTGGAACTCTCTTCCGCAACCCCTGACGACAATCACAGAGCTGCTGCCTTTCAGAAAGGAACTTAAAACCTGGCTCTACACATTATAGACAGCGTGCTCCTATTTTATGGTGGGTCTGTAGACATGATCTAACTCTGGATGGTCGGCTACAGCCCTTAGATGCCTTCGGGTAATTGTTGCGCTCTATAAAACTAAAATCAGTCAAATCAATCAATCAACAATAATGGTTTGCAAATCAAAAGAGAAAAAAAATATGGCATAACAAGAAGAGAAAATGGACACCAGAAGGTTCCAGAAGCATTCTCGCCACACCCACAAGGCCAAAAAACAACATTTATTACGACATGTAGAACCCTTACAAAGTCAATCTTTGTTAAGCTCATCCTATAAAGGCTCTTTAACATCATTATCAAGCGCCAGTGAAGAAGATAGATGTGCGATGATGGTATCGACCAAGGAACGACAGACACATGTAGGTTTGGCTTCTTGCAAGGAAGAACAAAAGACAAAGGCAAACCACCGAACAAAACAACCAAATTCATTTGGACACTGCCCCAGGATTACAATAAAGGTCAACAGCTGCCCCATAACCATAACCATCGCCTTTATCATAGACAGTGATGAGTTGATTAACATCATGCCAGTCGAAAAGTTCAATAGCCTGTCTCCTGTGACACTCCTCATGCCGTCAAATACAAAAGTCTAAACTGTTGCAAAGTCAAAGGTTATTCACAGGGACAATGAAACATAAAGCAGTATTACTGCAAACGCCAATTCACGTTTTTCAAGGAACTTCATCCTGTGCATGCCTACTCAGTTTTGCCACTGCTGCTGACATGGGACTGATATTTCTCAATTACAACCTCCACAATCAATCTGAAATTGTGAGTCAGTTCCTGTAGCTGTTTCATGGCCCAGGAAGGTTCAAGACAATGAAAGTGGGACTTCATAATAATGAGGACTTTCACCCTGTTGCCCAGACGCTTGCTTTTCACTTGCAAGAAGCCGTTGAGAAAGAACTAGAAACACTGTTGAAGCATGACATCACTGAGTGCTCCACAGGCCCTATACCATGGGTTTTTCCCATAGTGGTGATGCAAATAAAGAACAGTGGAGGTGCTGTGCACATCTGTTTTGATATGCACCAGACCAACAAAGCAATCGAGAGAGAAAGACAACCTGGTCCACACATAGCAGGCATGAACATGCAACTGAACGGTACCAATATATTCTGCCATCTTGACCTGAACAAGGGATACCATCAACTTAAGTTGGAAGAGAACTGTAGGTACATCACTTCTTTTGTGACTCATCTTGTTTTTTTCAGAAACAAAAGGTTACGTTTTGGAGTGTCATCAGCTGCAAAAATATTTCAGGATGTTTTATGTTGAATAATTCAACCTGTCATGCATGCTTTTAATTACAGGGATGACATACTGGTATTTGGAACAATGCAAAAGGAGCATTTCAAGGTTCTTACACAAGTGTGTCAGTTACTTACTGATGCAGGTCTCACTCTCAACACAGCAAAGTGTGAGTTTCACAAGACCAAACTTAACTTCTTTGGGCACATATTCCCTGATGGGGGAATGACTCCTGACCCAGATAAAGTGCAAGAACTGTGAGCTACTTGCCCCCACAAGATGGCACCATGCTGCAATCCTTCTTAGGCATGGCCATTTATTTGTCAAAGTACATTCGTGACTTTGCTACTATGAGTGCCCCATTGAGAGACACAACAAAACGAAATGTCCCTTTCCAGTTGTCTGCTGAATGTGACCAAATCTTGAAATGAATAAAACATGTGATTGAGAATAAAACAGAGATGGCCTATTTTGACCCAAAGTTACATACTGAGATCTCAGTAGATGCAAGCCCAGTGGGGCTGGGGGCAATCCTTGCTCAACATAATGGTCATCCGAATGCTCAGAGGCCCATTGTGCCCTATGACAGTTGAAACTTGTCTGACACACATCGTGCCTATTCTCAGTCAGAAAAGGAGAGTCTGACTGTATTGTTGGCCGGCGAACATTTTCATATGTTTCTATATAGAAAATGTTTCACTATCATTACAGACCACCAAGTGCTGCTCACTATTTTTGGAAACCCTAAAGCCAAGATGCCCCCTCGCAATTGCAATTGTACACAAGCCGGGTAAAGACGAGAACCCTGCTGATTACTCTTCACAAGTACCGCTACATCGTCACAGTTTGACATCCAAAACGGCTGATGAGTACATTAACTTCATTGTGAGGTCCAGCACACCAGCAGCCCTATCCATTGAACAGATTATTGCTGCTACTAATGCCGATAAGAACATGCTTATCCTCAAAGACATTATTTCAATCAATCGTGGAAGAAGAGTGCTCAGCCTTTTGCTGATGATGTTGAATTAAAAAAATGTACAGGATAAATCGTCCATGACCAGGGAAGGTGTTGTATTGAGAGACTCAAGAATTGTCCTACCTGTGAGCCTAAGACAGAAAGTCATTAAGCTAGCCCATTAAGGGCATCGTGGCATTGTAGCCACTAAAAGAGCCTTAAGAGACCGAGTGTGGGTCCCGGACCTAGACGAGTGAATTGAGAGGGAACTAAAAGAGTGCCATCTTTGCAACTGACTTTCCCCCAAAGTGACGCAGCATCCATTGACAATGTCTGACCTTCCTGCACAGGCTTGGGAAAGAGTTGCAGTTGATTTCTTTGGGCCCTTAGGAAACGGACATCAGCTCATGGTTGTCATTGATGAATATTCATGCTTTCCTTTAGTAGAGGAGTTATCATCAACAACCATTGAGCGGCTAGATGACACACTTGCAGCGTGGGGTATCCCCGCCATTCTCAAATGACAATGGTCTGCTGTTCAGTAGCAAAGAATTCAAGGAGTTTCTAGTCAAACTAAATGTCAAGCATCAAAAGAGTACACCTCTGTGGCCCCAAGCCATTGGTGTTGTGGAACGATTTATGGGTACCCTCAAAAGGGTAATTCAACTAACATTGATTGAGGGGATTGAGTTAAACCAGGCCCTGTGTCAAGCCCTCCGTGCTTATTGTTCAACTCCTCACTCCACACCTTGCTATTTGGGAGAGCCATCGGAACCAAACTGCCACAGTGGGCGGTAGACCAATCCTTGAAAGCTGATAAGGTTCGTGTCACAGACACTTCTCGAAAAAGCAAAATGAAAACATATGCCGACCAGCGTCAATGAGCTCAGGAAACAGTATTCTATGAAGGTAACTGGGTCCTGGTCAAGCAGAAATTAAAGTGGAAAACAGACACTCTGTTTGCTGTCAATCTTCTGAAGGTTGTAACGTGCAAAGGACACATGGGGACGGCGCATCATCCCGGAAAGTCCATCACACGGGACTCGTCACACTTAAGCACCTACCTTGACATTCGTCATCTCCTAGAATTATGAATGAGGCAATCCCGCCTTACAGTCCAGATCAAGCATCAGAATCTGTGCCATTTGTGCACAGTTAGAATGCATCTCAACCACCTCATTACACTTGATCTGGCCATCTAGTGTAAGCGGCTCAACGACTTATTGAAGAAATAATGTGACTGTATTTGATACTTTTTATTTAACAAAGGGGGAGATGTAGTGTTGTGAGACTATGTGCGCTAGGACCCTTGCAGTGCTGGGCAGACTCAGCAGAGGAATTACGTAACTTGCTGGGAGGTGTTGAGGTGTGATTATGAACGGTTATGACATAATCAGAGTGCAGTGTGTGATCGTATGTTGAGGAATAAAGATGTTTGTTACAGAGCTCCATGTGTGGTGTATTCATTTGTATGCTCCCGGGCTAGGGAGGATGCTACATTAACTATCTCATCACATTTCCTGTTGCCCTAAGCCCTGGTTTGGCTTTTTTGGCAGAGGTTAGTGGGAAATATGCAAGTCCCGCATTGCCAAGTGCCGGCCCCAATTTGCAATTGAGAGACAATAAAAATGTTATCATTAACACAAAGATTACCAGTGCCTCTTGTTTTTAAAACATTTGCCAGCCCTGCACTTTTTAAAGCTAAAAAGACTTTTTTGTCCTTGATGTGGTAATATTCATTCATTTATTCTGAAAGGGAGCCTGAGATTAGTGACATGTAATCTTGCCACGTACTACATTATATATTCTGGGTACTACTACTGCAACACACATTAATATTTATTGTTGGTGAATGTAAACATTGGGTTTTATTGGGTTTTTACATACAATAAAACCTAGAGTATAAGTCTTTATAAAGATCAAAACCATGCAATGCATTTTTGTTTGTTCTCCAGTTTTTACATCACGAAGAATATGCACCCTGCCTACTCAGCATAACAAAACTTCACCGAACTCACTTGTTCTAACTTCATTTTAACCAAAGAGGAGTATGGGCATCAATTAGAATTTGTTGGAGATGGAGCACAAATTTGCAGTGGTCCAGTCCCGTCAAACTTGTGGTTCTCTAGCCTCATTTAGCATTGGGGGAGCTGCTGGGTTCCCAATGGTGGAGCATCCACTGGCTCCACTGTCAGAAACTATATCATGAAATGCAAAATAGGTGACATCTGGCCGTTTTTTTAATTCAACCATAGAGCGAAATTGCAAACCAGAGAATGGCCAGAATTTACAGTTCAGACAGTTCCTGTGGCTATCCTTAGCAGGACAAGGTCCCGGGAGAAACACATGAACTGTCCAAACCATCTATAAAGACCTCACTTTGACTGTGAGATCCACTCACACTAATATAAAAACTGATCCATTGTGGTCCTTATGAACGTTCCACTGAAAGCAGAACTAAATTTTGCTTGTATTTGCAAAATATATGTGAGAATCCTTTGTCATTACACTCACGTCCACCCCATATTCAGGGCACTGTGCAAGGCAAAAAAGCTATCAGGAGGCATATTGACTGTGCACCACGGATCACTGCACAGTCTGCCCTGTGAGTCTACCCCTTGTTTGGGGGGGGGAACAGAGGTCCAAGGGACACCGCAGGTGAAAGAGCCAGTCCGCCTTTCACTAATGTGGAAAAAACACATTAGCTGTAACAGGGTGTGTCCAGGCACCCATTTAGACATTCACTGCAGAGCATACAGAGGCAGTGCACCCTATGTGTAATATGGACTATGATGTCCTGTACTAGAAGAGATCTTGCCTTAATATCACGAACCAGTCAGATCAAAGACAGTCGACAAGCAGGCTAGGCCATGAAGAAAGACAGATCAGAGAGTGAATGGCTCATGAGGTTGTGATGACAAGGCTGTAGATCAAGGCTCCGAATGGAAAACCAATAAGATTCCTTATCAGTCCATTGCGGAGGATGCGAGTTGATGTCACATTGTAGGGCTATCTCAAAAGGGTTCTGGGTAGTAACCGTGTTGGAAATGATATTGTTTGCTTCACTGCTTTAGAAATGTGTATCAATGGGGGCACTTTTACTACGGAGGCTACCCACAACAGATGCAGGTGTCATTTGGATTTAAAACCTGAGAGAGGTCAGTCCACAAATTGATTAAAAAACAAAAACTGTGGTGAGAAAGTTTAATAAACCACTAGGTTACAGGTGCTCAGTGTTGATTCATAAGGGTTGGTACATGTTACATTTTCAGAATGCCTAATATGAGATTCAATTGCAAACAATCTTAATTGTAATTATTTACTTAGCTGTTTGTTATAGTGTGCATAGCTCCTTTAAATGTATATCAGCAGCTCATGCCAGGAATGCTCATTCCTCATTCCAATGTGGTGATGGTCTACTGAATGTCAGTTGGAGACTGGAAGCTGAACTGGCAGGCTGCACTGTTTGTGGTGCTTGTATTTTACAATAAACTGAGTTTACAAAGTAACTTGGCTCAGTGTTGTAACATTGGCGACGAGTGACACTGGATTGTGGGCCAGCTAAACCACCAAGTCCCCTCTGGACAGCTGAGAACCCATACATGGAGGTGAACTTTTTTACATTTATTTGGATTGGATTGGAATGTATGCAGCCAACGCGCCGGTCGAGCGCTACTCCGGAAGCCCCTTCACATGAAGGTAAACGGTTCAGAGAGGGCTCACCGTTTTGAGGAGAAAACATCCTCGGCTCAAGCATTGGAACATTGCTCGTGCTGCCCACGAGCTGTGGAACCAAAGTATGTGAGTGAGCAATTCCCGACTGTGCCTGTGTGCCTTGAGTGATCCCAGTGTACAAAGCGTCACTATAGCGCAACCTCGCAAGACGCAAGCATGACCCCTGTGACATCATCGCGTCATTTGAATTAGGGATTTTTTTATTGAGGAATGACTACAGCAGGACATCGTACACACTGTGTGTAGAATTCAGTCCCTCATTTTTTGCACCTATTTGGATCGGCAGCCGGAGCACGTCTATCTAATTGCACTCATTTCTACCGGCTGCTCAATTACCACTTCTCAGAGCATGTGACACTTTGAGGCACGGTTAACTAATATTGGTACAGTATTTATACCAATTTAAAATTGTATATCCACATTGTTTTACTTTCTCTCTCAACATGACATTCAGCAACATGTCACAGCCCACAGCTTTCATATCTGAGAAAAGACAACCTGTACTTCCTTGGAAACGTTGGATGAAACTATTTGACTCCTACCTGGTAGCTATTGGAGGAGAGAAATTTTCAGCTCATAAGGAACAGGCCATCCTTTTACACAATCTGGGTGTTGAAGGGCGCAATATTTATGACAGTAATGACAAGGTATAATAAACAACAAAAGAGTGTACCTTTTTAAAGAGAGAAGAGCAAATGTGCAGAATCCCACTAGGTTCTATGGAAAGCCCTCACTCACCAACCTGGTTGGTGACATGCTTCATCATTGGGCCCCACCGGGAGAGGCCGAATGCCACCCCGGTGTGCTGCAACGCCAGAGTTACTGCGGAGCTGGAAAAATAGTCATTTGATAAAAAAGGTGAAAGTGAGTTAAAAATGTCTGAATTGTGTCAAAAATATGTTTTATTAATTTGCCAATCAGACATGGTTAAAAATAAGGTGTTGGACAAAAAACTGAATAAATTGTTCAGCTATGTCCCCTGAAATCTGGTCAACATGTTTCTGCCTATGTGTGAGTAATTACTCAGGCATTCGTCAGGACCGAAGGTGAAATAAAGTGAACCCCGGCGGTATGGACGCTCTAAGGCCCACCCTAACCTGAGGTTATAAATGTAAAAAATAGGTTCTGACTGTAATAGTCATGTGATCCTCGTGATTGAGAGGAACCGAGTTTACTCTGCTTAATGATACAATAAACAATAACAAACAGACATACAAGAAAGGAACATACAAAAGGTAGCTTTTAGATTTGATGTTCGCGAGTATGTCATAATGCAAACAACATACATGCACATGTGCTCTTCGGAGTGCACTTGAACTGTAACCCTGGTCATGTAGACTACGGTGCTAGATCTTGTGCACTTAAAAGATATCACAGGATAAAGTGACAAGGACTAGACTAACAGCCTTAGTATTCAATATGCCCATTCTGACGTCTAATCATAGCCAGTAACCTGTGAAGACTATATAGGCTATAAGAAAACCGGACGAAGACAAATGGTGCTGATGGGCACGAGATGGTTTTTTTATATATAAAAATATATATATATATATGGTATATCTTACATCTGGTGTAACGGCTGATTACACCATGGGTCTCGGGAGGGGGGTGATGGCAAAATGGCACACCTTACAGATAAAGGTAAAAGGAGGAAGGGGTCAGAAGCTGTGACCGATAAAAACATGAGTGTTACTTATCTCATTTGTGGCTCAAAAATGGACTCACGCCTTCACTGCCAGGCACCCGCTTCGAACCTGCGTCGACCCTCGTGTGGCCGGACCCCGCTGATGCTGCAGAAAGCGAGGCGGCTGATTTTAAAGCTCAAAGCGAGCCTCTGGAGGAGAGCGTCTTCCGTGTTCGTCATCACGCCCGCGTCATCGCGTGAGCGTAGACGCGTGCGTAGATGACGAGAGTGACGCGGAACGGGCTGCGAGCCAATGGGGTTATCCATGGCTCGTAGTCAAGGAAAAACAATCCAGTTTGGCAACATTATTGTTGCTGTCAAAGGAACATCAGGTTCCTTTTGAAAGAAGAAAAGGGGTTTTAATTCAAAGCCATACTTATGGTGTCAGAGCCATGGGCAGACAAATGTAGTTAGAAAAAAGAATATTACTGCAGGTAAGTGAAATAAATATATATATTGGAAACGTCCATAGCAGGAAAAAAGGCGGAACAAGCTACGAGCCAATGGCATGATCCTTGGCTCGAAGTAACGCAAGAAAGGACAATCCTGTTTGGCAGCTGGTTCGTGCTGTCAAAGGACCGTCAAAGGGGAAAAAAAAACAGTAAATAAAGAACGGTCTCGTGATGTCAAGAGACCAAGGGCACCAAAAGAAGATTGGCAAAAGAAATTTTGGAAGTTAGTAGTCATAATAAATGTTATATGAAATCTCATTTCACAGGAGATATCTCTTTAGAAAGAATCTTGGGAAAAGCATTGTTTGTATGATATAGTGCTCATATATCATGGTTCGTGTTAAAAAACAACAAAATAGAAAACAACAACAAAATAGACCACCACATAGTCCATTGTAATTCAACAGAGAAAGCTAGTCAGGTAGAGTATCAACTAGCTCAACAAGGGTGCAATGCATAGATGGCATGTGTATATGTATGTACATATGGATGCATACAAGGGATTAGCGTCGTAGGACTGTACCCCAAAGAATATTGTCGTTCAAGCCTTGTCTGTGTGTGCCCAATCGGTACACCCACCTCTGCTCTTTTTCATATAAAATTTGTAGTGTGTTTCTTTGGGTTTTGACTTGCTCAATGACTGTCCACCTAAGGTCATTGGTGGTGTGATTGGACTGTAAGAAATGTTCACTTAATTTGGTGGTAATCCGCTTGCATCGAATGTTGCTTCTATGTTCACACACACGTAGTTTGACTTTACGTGTGGTCATGCCCACGTAGCGCAAAACCACACGGGCAACTTATTAAATACACAACATTAGAAGAGTTGCAATTAGTGTGGGCACGCTGGGTCCATACTTTCCCTTGTTCGAGATTTAAAGTTTTGGTACTTGTAGTAAGATGACAAATACTGCAATTGGCGCAGGGGAAATGGCCCGTTACCTTTGGAAGGCCCCATGCGTCAGTTATGGATGGTGTATCTTGAATGCGGTTATCTCTGGGGCGAGTGTGGACCAGAGTGTCTCTCAGACTGCGTCCTTTCTTGAAGGAAAAAAGGGGTCTCTCCCAGTCTCTTTTATTACTGGTGAGGATTCTCCAATGTTTGTTTATGACTTTCTTCACAGTGTTGGATGCACTACTGTAAGTCGTGACACAGGTTAAAGGCATTTCCACCATTTCCCTTGGGTTGTCCTCTAATAGGGCCTCTCTTGGTTGGTTCCGTGCCCTTTTATAACCTTTGTTAAGGATACTGTCTGGGTAGCCACGATGTCTAAGTTTAACGGTTAAATCGGTTGACTGTTTGCGAAAATCCTCTAGATGACTACAGTTTCTCCTTAATCGTAAAAATTGCCCATATGGCAAATTTTCCCGTAGGGATCTTGGGTGGAAGCTTGAAAAATCCAAAAGATTGTTTTTTGCAGTTTGTTTGTAGTGGGTCTTGGTTGTCAGACACCCATTGTTCTTAGAGATTACTACATCTAGGAACTCAATTTCCTGTGTGCTATAGGTATGTGTCAAGGTTCCTATTGGTGAGGGGGATGGGGAGCCCTCAGATGTATTTGGGTACAAGAGAAATTACTGGCCAGAAATCCTTCACTTAAAGATGCTGTTAGACTTGGCATCTTTTGGCGTGTTTCCCCTGTCTTTTTGCTTTCTGACCTCCTGGTTTTGACTCTGTTTTTGCTGGTGTAGTGTCTCTGTACACTTTCTCACTGCTATTCAGTGTTGAAGTGCAGGTGCTCCTGTTGTAAATTGTTATTATGGATTGGTGTTTCCATGATTGGCATATTTGATTTACTAGTCAGTCCCTAGTAAAGTGCACTGAGTGTGCTAGGGCCTGTAAATCAAATGCTACTAGTGGGCCTGCAGCACTGATTGTGCCACCCACATGAGTAGCCCTGAAAAGGTAACTCAGATCTGCCACTGCAGTATCTGTGTGCAGTTTAGTACTGCCATGTCGACTTGGCAAGTGCACCCACTTGCCAGGCCCTACCCTTTCCTTTTCTTACATATTAGTCACCCCTAAAGTAGGCCTAAGATACCCCTGTGGGCAGGGTGCAGTGTATGTGAAAGGTAGCACATGCCCTGGTGTGTGTGGCATGTCCTTATAGTGAAATACTGGCAATTTCGTTTTTCACTATTGCAAGGCTACCTGTTCCCATAGGACAGAATGGGGAGTTTGCTTATAACATTTTATAAACATAACTACCCCTGGGAACAAGGTAGGAAAATAGAGTTTAGTATGCCTGGACTCAGAATGTTAAAATGAATCTTGTAGTGAGGGTGGTTTTTACATTCTGTGTTTGAAAATACCACTTTTAGAAAGTAGGTATTTTTTTGCTTCGCCATCCAGTGTGCCTCTGCTAGGTTTGTGTATTGCATGTCTCGCTTTTGGATGACAGGGGCTGGGGAGGAGCAGTGGCTCCAGAGAGCCTGATGAGTCAGGGCTGGGCTGAATAGACCTGGGCTGCATTTAGACTAGGGGGAGGGGATTTCCTTTCACCTGAATGGGACTGGTCTGCCTCTGACAGTGCTGTCTCCACCTCCTGCCAGGAAGCTGCACCAGGGAGGACAGAACTGCTTCTGGCTGGGCAAAGACACTCTCTGGCTCCAGAGAACAAAGGATTTTGTGGTATAAATATTGGAGCCCAGAACTTTAGAACTCTTTTGGAACCAAGAAGACTACCAAGAAGAAGAGCTGGAGAAGCTGTGAGGAGAAACTACCACTTTGCTGAGTGCTTTGCTGTGTTGGCCTGCAGTGGCTGCTTCTGTCTTGGGCAGTGAAAGGATTGGACTGAACATTTTGCAACTTCTTTATTGAGTATCTCCAAGGGCCTGAAATAGAGCTTGCCTCCTGTTCTGAAGTCTCAGGGACTGCAAAGACTTCACCAACCTCTGGGTACCGCTTCTGGAACTGCTGTTTCAGCTGCCACAGAGAAGGGAAACCCAACTGACTCTGTCACCGACTCCGTTGCTGGCTCTGTGTCCTGACGGCACCGCAGACTGTACCGTCCACATCTCACACCGCAACCCTGGTCTCACCGACGACCGCCACCGCCACCACTGAGCCGCTGCTTGCACCATGACCTGTGGGCACCGCACTCCGCACCGCCTCGCTTCGACATCCTGGTCTCACTGACGCCGTTGCTGCTGCTGACTTCGACACCCGTGACCGCATCGTGGCTGGGGGCACCGCTCGTAAGTTTCATGATGCACCACCTCGTCCCACACAGCCGTGTGGGTCAACCGACGCCTGCTCCTGCTACCCAGCTCTGTCGCCTGCACTGCAACCTGCCAGCACCGCATCGAGCACCGTCTCACCCTGCACCGTAAGCCTTGGTCTCACGGACGCTGTCTGGACGATCGTCACCGAGCCGCTGCCTGCACCGCATCGAGAGGACACCGCACCCTGCACCGCTTCCATTTTGCAATGCAACCGCGATGGTTGCCACGACTGGCTCGCACCAATGTGTCTGCCGCAACGAAAAAGGTACTGTTACCGAGTCTGTTCACGCTTTCGCTGGCCCGTACCGACATGGTCGGCTGGAATGTTAGACTTTGTTGTTTTCAGCATCGCGGTAGCCCCGGACGGAGCTACCGACTCGTACAAACTGTGGTTTTCAAGTATTCTTACAAAGCTTACCTTTTTGAGTACTGTATTGTGGATTTTTATCGTTTTGGTCTTGTTTTACGTATATAAAATATTGGATATTTTTCTAAACTGGTGTGGTGTCCTTTTGTAGTGCTTTCACTGTGTTACTGTTGGTTATGTGCAAATGCTTCACACACTGGCTCTAAGATAAGCCTGACTGCTCATGCCAAGCTACCAAGGGGGTGTCAGGGGTTATTTTAGGAGTGTAACTCCCTTACCCTGACTAGGTAGAAGGGTCCCTACTTGGACAAAGGTGCAAGCCCTTGCCACTAGAGACCCCCATTTCTAACGGATGCAATTGCTATTGTGGAGGGGGTTGAAAATCCAAACTGTTTTGCTAAAAATATGACTTATCTGAAGTGTGGCCTTAAGGGGCATTATGCTAGAGTCTGTAGGTTCACAAGGAGAGTGCGTGCAGTGGAGACTGTGAACAGTGTGGCAGATGGACTGCGGATGGGGGTTTTGAATGTGAAAGATAAGGCAAGTGAAGTGGGCGCTGGTGTGGTAATTACGCCTCAGTGTGAAATTGATATTGGTGGCAAAACTTTTGTCGTATTGGCAGACTCTGGTTCACCATTTACCATGATTGGAGACAGGGTGTGGGATGACGTTTCCTGATGAGAAGTTGTTCCCCCTAGACACTAGCCCTGTCAGTTATGGTGGATCACAAATTGAAGTATTGGGGTACGTGTTGAAGAAATTTGAGTTCAAAGGCAGAGAGGCCATTGGGAAGTTATATGTGGCCAAAATGGGAGACAACTTGTTAGGCTGGAGACACCAAAGGGATATGGGAATTATTTTGAATCCGATTTCCTGGGAAAGTGACACACGTTTTAAAAGAGGTGTGTGTGTCACCGGCAGAGAAGAAACTGAAGAATGGCCTAGTTCCACTCCAAATCAAAATGGCCCCCTGCGTGCGTGTGCGTACGTATGCATAGGTCGGCATCTCAGGCAAAGGTCAGGCATTCGGTGATGGCCGCCGACAGCAGCTCGCAGAAAGAGCTTGCAGCAGGTGACAACCGCGGCGGGACCTGCAATGCGCTCCCTCAATGCGCTCCCGCTGCGTAGCCGAAAATAGGATCTCACCTTGAAGGTTCACATCCTGACTGAAACCGGATGATGGCGCTACCAGCTCCGGCTGCCGAGGACATAGAAAAACGAGACCTGTTCAAAGGCCACTGCGCCCACCTGAAGGCGGGCTCCAGGAGCTTCACATCACCGCGTGGGGGCTCCTGCTGGCAGACAGCTCGTCGCCAATGAAAAGATCAAGCTTTGGAGGTAAGGAGCAAGTTTCTTTATTCAAGCCAGCAGGAACATCACGGCCATCTCACAATGGCAAACCGTCACCGCCCAACTCCCACATTCCAGAACCCCATACACCACATTCTACCAAAGCCCCAGCACGCGACCACGGGTGGAAAAAGTGATAGGTGATGTAATGTAACCTACCACGAGTTAACTCCTAGCCCAGACAGCAGGGAAAGCCAGGTGGCAAGAGTTTTGCAAATTACAAGCCTCCCCCTGATGTAACTTGCGTGCTTTGCAATAACAAGCAGGAGGAAGCAGCAAATGCAGCGTGTGCAGGGGTTAATGCAGGAGACAATTCGAGCATGACCATGGTCGTTGCCTCTCATTTCCATATTTGTCTCTTTCATTCCCTCCTTTATACCATCTGTCCTTTATTTATTTCTTACTTTTTCACTAATCTCTTCTATCCTATGTTCATTCTTTACTTTCTTTCTCATGTTCTCCACTTCCCTATCATTGTTAGCCGTCTCACATTCTTTCCCTCGCTTTTTCGGTGATTCTTTCCTTTTCTTTTTCTCAGCTTCATTCCTCCTTTCCTTTCCATCTCTTTCCCTCTTTTTTTCCTTAATTCCTTTCTTCTCCTATTTAGTCCTTCTTCCCTTCCCTCTAAATCCTCATTCATTTTTGTTCTTTTTTCTCCTCAGTTCCTATGCCACTTTTCCCTTTTATCTTTCCTTCTTTCCTTTCTTTCTCTTCTTCCTTCCTATGCATCTTTTCTTTCTTTCCATTTTTCCTTCCTCTCCTTCCTTCCCTATCTACTTCTTCCCTTCCTTTCTCAGTTCCTTCCTCCATGCCCCCTTTTTTAGGTCGAGCCTATGGCAGTGCGCATGCGCTGCTCTATGGGGAGGCTTCTTGTAAGCACTCCAAACTTCCCACAGACTTCTCTGTGGGATTTAGTTAACTCCCACAGATTTCATTGGCCATATCGTGTGTCTTTCAAAAAAGAAAGCACGCAAATGGCCGAAGGCGTGTGTTTGTCCCACCTTTTGTTGAAATGTTCGCTCCCATCGCCTTTGGGTCTCGGGAGCGAGCAGCGGCGCGCATTGCCGCAGCTGCATTCCTTATATTCTTTGCAGTGTGCGCACACCACTCGCGGTCTTCTAATACCGGGCACCACAAAATGCTTTTCTCCTGGCAGCTGTTGCAAGTATCTGCTGTTGCAGGCAGGAATCGCTTTTTTAATATTTGTTTAACCAGCACCGCATACCTCATATGCTGTTGCAGGCAGGAAACGCTTTTTTAAAAATGTTTTGGTGTCAATTTTTCTTGGGGCGGCATCCTAAGTTGCCGTAGTCTTTGGCTGGCTTCTGTTATCCACTCAGAGCGTTTTAGAAGCCAAGTGCGACCACGAAGAGTTACACTGCCTTCATGACGCCGCTTTTCTTTAGTAAGCCGCCAAAACTCCCGAGTGAGTTTCCCAGCGCTGTGTCATATTTTGCGACTTCCTGTTTTCTGAGCGCTGCTCGCACTGACAAACTGGAGAAGGCGAGGTCAGCTGTCGAAGGGAGGAACTTACTCACTTCTCGCCGGATCCCCGCTTACTCAACTGACCGCTCACAAGCCAGACATGTCAGCAGGGACACCAGCCGGTCACTGCGCTCAAGTGGAAGAGGAATAAGTGTTCATGTCCTCTGCACCGTGTGATTCTCTGCACGCAGGGACCCGTCTTGCGCGCTCCCCTTTCCCCCGGCGAGAGCGCTTCAATGGAAGCTTACTTCAGGCGCTAAGAGTCCAAGGGGGGAGGTAGCAGGGGGGGCAGCTCGCCCGGTCTGCCTGCTGCATTAGGATGTCCAGTCCCCACTCTTCAGCTGGGTGGCTAAGGTATGGCGTTTCTTGGGCTTAGTAGTTAACGTGTTTTTGAATGATTTAAGTTGCGCATGTAATTCACCTGTGCGGCACCACTCTCAATCTCTAACACAGCCATGCAGCAGTTAGGCGCACCCCCAGGCATCAACACAGAAGAAGGACGCTCAGGAGGAGCCGTCCGCAGCTCGCCACACAGTGATAGCCATTTGGGTTAGCACATGTGACCTCTGCAAATGAGTGCTCTGGAAGGAAGGAAAATTACCAAAAGGCAATAATTAACAAAAACATACAAATACAGTGATATAACAGGGTCTATGCAAACAGAACTATAATACACATGTATAAATATTTAATATCGAAACTTTTTATTACATTACAAATAATATTAGTGTACACATCTTGTGAAAAATATGAATTTTTCTTGTTTTATTGAGCTGCACCTTTGGTAGTTGCTGAAAACCTCCTGCTTTTCAACATGGCTGTTAAGTATATCCGTACCAAGGGCCGTCTTGGCTCTCCATGCACCGTCCACATCACCACCCCATCCCACCCCAATGGACAACAGGAACGTTTATATGTTGATTGATGAGCAGTGTAGTCATTCGCATCTATTCCATAACCTGCGAGTGACAATGGAAGCAAGATTGTGCGTGGTAATAAATATGAGTAAAATAGCACACCCCGGAGGCTTATGGGAAATGGAGTTCACAAACTAGTACTGCACACTTTTTAGGTCCACTTTTCAGGTGCTCCAGGCTTTCTCCAGAAGGTAGTTGATGATTATCAGACAGTTTAGTGACACATTAGGTAGTATGATAATGTGCTGCATGGCTAAACACTTATAAGGTCCCAAAGGCGAGACCTATTGGCTACGCCAATGCTTGTTCTTCCTTCCTCTCCTGTGTTCTTTCTTTTCTCACATTCTCCTTGTCTTTAGTTCCATCTTTCTCTCATTTCTTCCTTTCTCTCACTTTTATTTACATTTCATTCTTCCTCGCTGTTCTTTTTTTTTATCTTTCTCTCCTTTCTTCAAGAGTGCTCAACTTCCTAAAGCAGTCTCTTCATTCATTATTTTATGTTTCACATTTGCCTCAAATCTATACCCATGTGCTTGGGGATGGCTTCAGAGATTTACTTGCAGAGCGCTATGAAGTATGAATGCATGTATTAATATGCTAATAGTTAAGGGTGAAATTTATAAATGTATAGAAACTTTATGATTTAATTAATATGTGTGAGTACTTTGGCATTTTTCCCTGTAGCACCAAACTCTACGGCCGTCCTTACTAATAATTCTTGTACGATTCCATTCATGAGTTACCCATGAATCCTTAAGGCAGGGCCGGTTTCTGAACATTAAGCTATGAATTTTAGGGCAATAAGGAGGATAATGAAAGTATTCCAGGCCCTACCTCTCATGAGAGCTGCCATCCCATGCATGTCATGACAACGAGACAACAAACTCCAGATAGACTCTTGTCTCTTACAGGTGATTCATAAACAAGTGTAAAGGGACAAAGCAGGTCCTCGTGGACCCTACAGGGGATAGTTTTTATGCCATTAGTAATGTCTGCTCAATGCAGCAGAACTTGGTGTTCTAGAGAAAGTGTCTGAGTTGCTTGGCCTTTATGTACCATAATCTAATCCACATATGAGTCAGTAGCTCAGGATGGGTTCCATTGGTCAGAAGTAGCTCTCACTATTGAAAACTTTTGGAAACCCCTGTTTTAGAACATAAATAGATGTGGACAAGCAGTGCTGGGCACTGGGGGAGATCTCTCTCCTTAACCCATTTTAACCCTTTGAACTATATTATACCATAAATTATTAAACATGTATAGTACCCCTCGAGTGTTTTTAACCTTAGCTTTAAATCTGCATTATCAACAAATAGTACAAACTTCTTCTATTGCTTATTTCCTGCTCCACGAAGCATAGAAAACGCTTCCTATGCAACTTCTCCAATTCTAGCACCATGGCTCTCAAGTTTGCCTCGCTTTTGTTATGTATATAGAATGCTAGCTCTTTGGGTTTTCGGGAATGACAGAGGCTGATATTCATGAATTTACACTTTCTGGATCACTATCCATTATTTCCACGAAGAATCATCTCAAGGATGTTGCATCACATTCCAACATGGAAGCAACATTTTTCACATAATAAAACCACCTTAAAATTCTCCCAACTCGTAAAACGAACTTACTACCATTACCATAATGTTTAAATTGTGAGACAACTCTGTGACCATTCTTTGTTATGAACCTCAAAAGCAACCATTCCCTCGACTGCACTTCACAAAACAAAAATCAGGTACCCCAAGGAAAAACAACAACAAAGAATAATGCATCAGATATGTTCCATGTAACTTTCCATCAATACAGCAGCATAAAAAACACATCATCTACTGATAGATAGGTTTGGCAACTGAACCCTAAAAGGTGAGCGTGTCTCATATAACAGTAATATTATCCAAAAGGCAGGGACTCCTTGACAATAATTGATGAGGGTGGAGAGGGCTCTTGGGTTCTCCAAAGACCTTTACCTCCACCCAGACAATAACTACCTGAGATTGCATTATCCTTCCTCAGACTGATACATTCAGCAGATACTTGCATATTATTCATCTCCAACAATTCGAAATTCAGGCGAATACATCAATAATACATCTAATCAAAGCAAACACTTGCAAAGCTGTACATCTGGAGAGCTGGATATTACACTTGCCAGTGCAGGTTCGTAAAAATACCAATGGTTGCTGGTTTAGATTAATTTACCTACATCTGAACTAGATGAAGTGAAATATGACAGGGCTGGTTGTCAAGGAATTAAGCAACCAACTCAACATGCATCAAGGCTGGTTGTGATGAGTGTGGGTAATCTTGTTAAGACATTCTGTAAGACCATGAAAGGCAAGATGGATCTCTTGAACCTATTAGGGGGCAGAGTTGTTGCCCCGCAATGTTTGCTTTTCACCTCGAGCTGGAATGACGGAAAAGCAAAGATTGGAGTGTTCTTTAAGAATTCATGGGCCACAATGTGAGGGGGTTCTTTGTTTTGTCAAGGTGGCATGGAAAGGTGTCTACGGAACACCTGATCAAACCCATGATATTGTCTATTAGGTTCTGGCCCAAAGACAGAAAATGTCTGCCACTATGACACATCTCTTTCACCTGGATGATCGCGTGCAGCAATTCAGTAAAGGAAATGGGAAATTAAAAGTCAGGGAAATCAGAACATTTCACTGTTTTTGTAGCAATCATGTTACTGCCTGTTTTCTAAATAAAGTTTAAGTTTCTCCGAAGATTATTACCTAAGCAAATTTCCTGCAATAGGAAAGTATAATGATATAGGCATGCGTCTAGTAAAAATTCAGTACAAACAGGAGAGGGCCGACTCACAAAAACATTGAGATCAGCATTAAAAAGTACCCACAGGAATTAATTCCACATATAATAGGGATTTCATACTTCTCCCTATAAGCATGAGGTGAGTCTCATGCATCCACTGAGAAGAGGCAATAAAACATCGTTGGAAAATATGTGGATTAGATGCAGGATCGTCATCTATCACTAAAATAAGCTGAGTGTCATCGGATAGGAATAAAACTGAAAGTCAACCATCTTCATTAACTTGCCCTGCAGGGTCAGGTGGGTGTTAAATAAAGTCTGACTGAGGAATGACAAGGAAGGTCTCTAAAAAGAAGCAGGAAGGGGCAGATGTACAGCAAGTCTGTTCTCCAAGATGAAGGAGTCAAAGGAAAAACCCTGCAGATGGCGCCCCCCTACTCCTTCCATCCGTCTGCTGCCAAATATTACCTCATATGGGATGGGAGAGGGCGTGGAACGGCAAAGAAAGTTCGAGGAGTGAAGCCAGAAGCCAAGCAGCCTCAAGAGTCCCTCCCACATAGTCCAAGGCTGCGGCCAGCATGGGCTCCAGCCCATGACTGGGAGGAGGACCCCTTCAGCAGCGCCAAGTAGTTTCTGCATTATTAGAAGCTGTTGTGATCATATTAGGAGATGAGCCACTAATTAGAAACTGTGGTTCGATCAATATTTTATTTTGAGTAAAGGGATGACAAATGTCTATTTCGAGAATGTAGGTAGGGCGGGCAATGATATTAGCGGCCAGCTTGATAATACTCATTGAACAAATGTAAGTATGGAGCCGGATCTTAATAATTTCCGTTGGACAAAGCACCAGAAGGAATTCAAGGTAGGATCCTCAGGAGAATACTCGGGGTGATGGGAAGTGACCTCACTATCAATCTGAAGGGGAAATGTAAAAGAGGAGGGAATCTTTTCAATATTCAGAAAGAATGAAGACAACTGCTCACACAACGAATCAGAAACAGGATGGCAGATTTGTGACTGGTGGGGAACACCCCTCCCGAATAATAAATACTGTTTTGGTGTTGTTTACGCTGAGCAGTGGCATAGTGAACAAGGATGGGAGCACAGGAAAATACATTGAGTCTCCATAAGTATACCACTTCTGATAAATTAAGCTCATCACAGAAGTGTTCTCAGTTGTTGCCAGTAGGTGTTTGGGTTTGCTTTGCTCATGGTGACAGTCATCCTCAATTTTAGTGACTGGGGGATTGCGATGCTAGCCTGTTTCCCTCAGTGTTATTCGGGCTCTGCCCTGTTCCCAATGTTGGGGGCCTTTAGCTTTAATAGAATCCAATCTTGGTGGTTCTCTGTCTGAATTGCAGTTTGTTCTGGCTTGCTATCAACCTCTGTAACCCTCATTTGTAAGGACCATGAGGCTGCGGTCTGCTGCTTGTAGCTGTGTTCCTTGCTGCTTGTAGCTGGGTTCCTTGCTGCTTGTAGCTGGGTTCCTTGCTGCTTGTAGCTCGGATCCTCAGTTCTTAAAAGAGAGGTGTTACCGTCTGGATCCCACCATGGTGATATTCATTCAAGTTACAGTGAGGCGCTGAGATGTTGCCAGTTTGGGCCTTTGTTTGCAGGGGCGGTGAGGTTCTGGCCTGGATTTAGTGACGGTAGCCCCCTGCAGGGACTTCTGAGTCTAGCCCCTATGAGGGGTGGAGTGGAGAGCTTTGTATTCACCAACCTTCACCTGACATGAACAGGCAAGGAGGTATGAGTGGCCAAAAGGTTACAGTAGATTACCTAAAAGAACAAAAGTTGCAAATATATATGAAGATTCTAATTTTGCCAACAAAAATAACATATTTGGGAATATTGAAATAGATGCTTTCGAATAAGAGAGAGATTCCATAGAAGTTGGGCAGTCCATCCCAGTTGATATATAGTATTATTATTATCACTTCATTCTAACAGTTTGCGTACTGGGGGAGAAGGCATTTGTAGATAGAACAGGAAGTCAGATAGAAAGGTGGATGTTGGAAAACGGGGCAGTATCTGTGAGGCCTGCACAAATAACATGTCACATTTGTCCTTCACTGGGAACCAAACACCCTAGTGTAGCGCCTGACTTTCAGAGGGTAGCGTTGCAGAGCAGTCTAAGGCTTACTCAAGGGAGGTGGTGTGGGCTAGTAATCGCCATTACAGGTGCGCAGAAATAACACTCAATAATTGATTGTCCAGTCTGTACTTTGCTTTATAAAAGTAAGAGTACATTTATTACACACACACACACTACTTAATACTATGCAACAATTTACAAATATACATAAGCTGTTGGAATTACTTTGTGACATTGCATAACATTTCCACCCCTCCCAAAGGGGGGTGGGATCTAGTACCACCACTCCCATGTATGCACATCATCTTGCCCCCTAATGCAGTGGGTTGAACATAAGCTGGAGCGAGGCCCTGCACACTGGCACCATCCCAGTGGAGACCCACCCCATTATCTCAACAAGCATTTAAACTAGGCACACCTGCCCTGGTGCCACATAACCCTGACTGAGCATGTCATACTGACCATATAGTATACACCTCTACATCTTAGGGGCTAACAGTCTGGGTTGTTCTTCACCTAACGAAGCAGCAAGAATACATGTTTGGGCATCACTTTAAATGAGGTACTTATCATAGAGGATAACAATTATAATGCATTGCAATCACAGCCTCTAAAAGGCATCACAGGTAAAATCACAGGATTACGCAAATACAGCCAGACACCCTAGCAGGAATGTCCAGCAACATAACCCCACTTTGCTTATGACATCACCTTACACAGGTACTTCACATAACACATGTGACTTCCAGTCACTCTAGAAAGAAATAACATAGGTAAATGCATTTGTGGTGCAATTACACATCTTCACCGCCAGGGAATGCCCTTCTCCAGACATCCCCAACTTAGCCCTTCACACCTTGATGCACTTCTCAATACACCCCCAGCTGTAGAACAAAAGTTCCAGCCCAGGAGATGATTAAATGCTAGCTGAGCCCTTGAGGGGTTATTTCTTCAGAGTCCCCAGAGACTTAGGGAGGGACTTTTCTTCTTCGGGCTGGGGGAGGCTGTGTTTCTCCTGCAGCTCCCCCTGCACCTCTGCACACACCTCGTGGTGACCCAGTCCTCCTGGGGCCACCACACGCAGAAAAACAGCGGTTTTCCCTTGCAGGCCGGTCCGGGCCTGCAAGGCATTTTGGGGCAAGGCTCTCCTGCCTCGTGAATATTATAGCAGTGGCTCTCCCGCTGCTTCGGGGAGAGCCGCAATGTGGGCCTCCGGCCACTTCATTCCCTCGTTGGAGGGTCCGGTCCCACCCGGACCCCCAGGTGAGTGTCACAGCTCGGGGAGCCCACCCCCGGCTGTTCTGGACATTCTTCGGGGCCCGGTCCCACCCGAGCCCCTCGTATCTCCCCTCCTTGGCACTGGTCCCACCCGGGCACCCCGCGTCCTGGATACATTGGAGGGCAGCTCGGGGAGCCCACCCCCAGCTGCCCTCGCCGGCTCCCCGACTGGCCAGCACCCTCGCGTGCTGCCGCGGGAGCCGGCACGTCTCTTCTGGTCTGCCCGCTCCTGCGGGCAGACGTGAGGCAGCCTCCGGCCGGGCGGATCTTCGGGGGAGTGCGACAGCACTCCCCTCGCCTTCCCGCTGCCGCGGGGGAGTGCGGCAGCACTCCCCCGTCCTCCTCATCACTCCTGGGCCCGGGGATGGGGTCCCGGGCCCCCTACAGGGACTGCTTCACGGGGAGCGCAACGGCGCTCCCTGGATTTGCTTCTGGGGGTTGGGGCCTGGAGTTGGGATCCCGGGCCCCAGAGACATCGTTGCGGGGGGCGCGACGGCGCTCCACGCCCTCCTTGGACGCCGGGGGCCAGGGTGGGCTCTTGGCACCCCAATTGGGCCCCTTCACGGGGAGCGCAATGGCGCTCCCTGACTTACGTCTTCGCGGGGGCGCGACGGCGCTCCCCCGCCTCCATTTTTGGCAGGGCCAGGGTGGGCTCCTGGCACCCCGCAGGGCATTTTTCACCGGGAGCGCGACGGCGCTCCTCGGCTTCCCTACTGCTGGGGGGCAGCCCCCGGGACCTGACCCACCTTGGGGGCATAGTTGAGACCAGCGGCGGAGCCCCACGCACTTCGTCATCGGTCCACTGGGAGGTCAAAGGTAGCCTACCTTCTGGGGGGCATATCTCGGCCCCCGGGCGGCCGATTTTCACAATTTTCACCTCTTCTTGCTCCTCTTGGCCAGCCCCAGCCACTGGGAGCACTTTCTTTCGCCCTCCTGGTCTCGGGGAGGGGGAATTCAGCAGGGAGCTGTCTTCACTGGCTCCCTGCGCCAGCCTTCCGCCTGGCTCTCCTCCTGGTCCTCTCTTCTCCTTGCGCAGAGGCCCAGGCTTCTGCTCACTGGTCCTGGTCTCCCTTCCTGGCGCAATTCAGGGTCCTGGGCCAGTCTGGAGGTTCTTCCTTCCAGCTGCCCATGGTGCCAGGCTCCAGCACCAGTCGTCCTCAGCAGACCACACCCCAGAGAGAGCTCCTCTTCCTGTGCAAACTCTTTTAAAAGAATTGGGGAGGGGGCTGGCAGGAAGTCTCTGCTTGCCCTATCACACAGCGACACATCACTTCTCTGCCCCTGCTCCCTCCTTCCTGCCCAGGCCTCTGGGTTTGTTCAAAATGATGTCGTCCAGGGGTCTCATGCCACATGGTCTCTGAGAGCCCCTTCCCCCCTCGCTGCCTTCTGTCCAGAGCAGCTTGGTGCCTGGCACCAGGTGATAGCTGCTGATGGATGAACCTGTAGCTCCACCCATCTTCTCTTCTTGGAGTGGAGGCCTTCGCCCTTGGAATGCTTGTTGTGCAGGGCTGGCTTGGGGAGGAAGGTCATTAATTCAGCCTAGCCGGGTCAGCCCCAGCCAGGCCCTGGTTATGAGCTGACTCAGAGAAATATGTCATTTCTGGATGTCCCAAAAGCAGTACAAATATGACTTTGGACTCTGCAGAATACTTCTTCTTGCATAGGTTACAGTGGACTTTGGTGCGTGTCTGGAATTTGTAGGCCCTAGGAAAGTAAAACTAGCCCATGTGCTCCCCATCCTCATAGGAGAATAATGGAATAAAAACAGTAAAGCACACTGACTTTCCCTCAAATGTTTCTTCCCATTTAGAAAGCCTATTCCATGTCACCACCCAATTCTGCATAAGTCCTGCCACACCATTCACTTTGTAGCTGCTCCTGGGCTGCGCACGCCAGGAATCTCTCCTGCGCAGCCCTTACACTTGTGCACACGCATGTACACATGTGTTTGCATGTAACCAGCCCAGTGCCCCTTACTCTGGATGCAGCGCAGCGGCCTCCTCGCGCCAGAGGGACACCAGTAAAATACACATGCAGTCCCTTTCATCATGAGTTCACTAAGGGTGAGTCCCAACTTATGAGGGTCTCCCACAGTAAAAGCTCAACAAATAGGTGTTCAAAAAGCGAAAAATCCGGGCGACTCAGATGGTCAGAACCACCTTCTAACAGTGGAGCTTCAGACGAAGGGTCTTGGAAAAAAGGTGGCACATCACATTTTTATTTCATTACCTAAAAAAACCTAAAACAGTCCTCTGCGCAAGTTTCTTATGAATTACATTTTTAGGTCTCGCTTAGTCAGCATTAGCTGTTGGCAACAGGCCTACTGTATTAAATATAGATTTAAGACTGAGTTTTGGGTCAGACCCTTGCTCATGAGCTGATGGTTTTCTTGTCTATCACAGTTGCACTGTTCTGATCTGATGAGCTTCCTTTCCGTTCTTTCATTTGCCTCGTCCAAGGAGCATTTCAGTGTCACCGTGTTTGACTGGATTAGTTGTTTCTTTCCACTGTTGACATGAGGAACGTGCACAGAAATGAATAAGGAATATTTTCTGTCTCTCTGCACTCTTTGTTCTGCCTTCTCCCCCTCTTTTCTTGCCCCACCCACTCTTTATTTTACAATTAGTTCCCCCGAGTAACTACTTGCTCCTACTGCACTGTTTGATGTGCGCCAGTAATGCAGCACAGGTCAGCCAATTTTTTTAACCATTGTAGGATGGCAACCTGTGCATGCACACACATACACATCAGTGCAGGCCCGACTGCTATCTTTGGCAGCTTTTGCTTAATCTTGATAACGAACTTTCCCAAGATGGCTGCCTGTGCATGCTCCCAAGAGACACCCATCTTTGAATGGTTTTTGATAAAGCTTAAGAAAAAAACATTTTAAGAAAAAACATTTCAATATGTCTGTCACCTGTGCATGCACGTGTATGGACAGGCAAGCTGGCCACTTTAGAATACTTTTTCATAAACCTTAAGAAGTAGCATTCCAAGATGACCATGGTGCATGAGCGGCCATGGCAGCCATCTGAGGAAGAAAAGCATTGGCAAAGCTAACAGGTCACACCCACTGTCACAGGTAAGTCCTACTGGCTTTGCCATTGCTTGCTTTCAGTTTGTTTCAATGTCCACACACCAGTGGCGGTGCGTCCATTGGGGCACTGGGGCGTTGCCCCACTAATGCCGCCAAGCCCGCCATCACATCATGGCCCCAGATTGTATTAAATAATAACTCGCGCTGAGTTGCGCACGCAGTGACAACAAGTCTGACACTAATTTCATTATCCACCAGGCCACGCCCGAGGAAATTGGAAGCTGAAGGGGGGGGTGGGGCTAGTGATGGGCCCTGCGGCAGCATACAGCAACTGACAGTGAGTGACAGACTGTTATGTTACTGTGTTACAATACAGCGCACTAAGGGCAGCAGGCCAGCACCAATAGTGCGCATGTTCAGCTTTGGGCTGGTCATTTTTACGATCAGCCCGAACATGTGCACTACCTTCCCCTTAGGAGAGCGAGGGTTGCTTCATGCCCCAGCCCCCGGTCTCCTAATGGGCAGGCAGCATACCTGCTCAGGCCAATCCTGGCGCTGCTAATGCAGCACCAGGATTGGCTGAGACACCGTGGGCACGCAGTGTGAAGTCTGAGCCTAAGTAGCCAGCATTAGCATTGGGTGCCGCGCGTGGGTGGCACACTTGCTGAAAACGTATGGCCAATCACTGTGGCTTATGTGTAGCCATGCAGCAGTGATTGGCCATTTCGTTCGTGACGCACCTCGTCGCAGACCGTCACCGCGCCACACGATCATACACGACACACCACACCTTGTCGTGTTACTTGCCACTGCCGTAATACCTCGGGGCTCGTGTCGTGTACCTTTACCTTGGATCACCCCCCTTGGTTGGTTCGTTAATCGTGATATCATTTCCGTCATCATCGGAGATCCTGAGGCTGATCATCCGCATCGTGACGTTGAGAATCAGAATCTTCATCTTGCAGAGGTAAGCTGCATTTCCGTGAATTTTGAATTATTTATTACAATAACAATACACATGTGTGTGTGTGTGAGTGCCGCATAATTGTGGGCTGTGAGTGTGTGCTCGAACTCAGAATCCATCCACCGGTGCAGGGAATCCTCAAGACGATTCGAACAGTAACGCCCGGAGCCCGATTCTGCTCTTTTAAAGATAACCGCCGCGGCGCCGCCCTTTCCAGTCCATAACATGTACCATACCACTATCAAATAATCTGTTCTCCGTGTTGCCCCTTCCACCCACCCTCCCTTCGTTCTCTGTTTTGCCTCTGCCTGCCACCTGACTTCCCTCCATTGTATGTCTTGCCCCTGCCACCCGACCGTTCTCCCGCAATTTTCTGTGTTACCCTCCCTCACCCGCGCAATTACAAGCAATATGGATTTACCACACTTGCCACATAATGCATCATCTGTTGCATAAGTTGCAGGTTTCCACAAAAGGAAATTTTGCTTCTAGCTCAAAGTGAACAAAAGTTATTAAACAATTGTGCCGCTTGTGGTGTCTCGCAGTGGCATACTCTGCGAAGGTTTACTGGTCATCTCTTAGTTGTTGATTGCAGTATTCAAATGGTAAACTTGTAGTAAAAAAGTGAAACCTTTGCTGAGACAGTATTTGTGTTAAAATGTCAAAAGAGCACATTTAATACTGGCAAGCAATGTGGCACATTATGCCTTCCGATGTGCCTTTCCTTCCCACATAATTTAGTGTATCCCGCTGAATTATTTGATCCTCTATTGTCTCATAATCTTACTGGCACTGACTGTAGGGGAGCAATGCCGCACTTTTGATGAATGGCCCAGGGGAGGGAGTGATCCTCACCGTTGGACTGATTGCGTAAGCATTTATGAGTACGTGTAGTAGTACTGTGGGCAAGCTTTTACGTACTATTACCTGCCTTTGTGAACCCACAAAATCCTTTTATGTAAAAGTGTAAAGGGGGGTGTCCTTTCGGTTTGTACTAAACAAATATTCAAATTGTATTGACATTTTATGTTTTTTGGGATTAATTCACAGTGTGAGGAGGAGCAGAGGCGATCTGCAGTTCAGAATGTGAGAGCGCAACAAATCTTAATCAAAACGCAGAGGCATTATTTTTGTTTCCTTCCATCCAATGGCCAATTTACCTCCCCAGTGGACTTTCAACCGAGATAAATCGCCTGCCCACCTTGGAGGAAGTCTCTGAGGATATCTCTGCCCCTGCCTGCCCCACGCCATGGGTTCTGCTTTCAAGCGTGACCCCTTTGACCTTAGCATGAGTATTAATATCCTGGTTAGCATCGCCGACTAAACAAGGGCGGCTTAATTCTGTTTGTCAGACAAGCAGCTACATCGTTTGTCATGCGATGTAATCAGTGCCTGTAGCGAGATATAGATATATATTTCCGATAACAAGGTCTCTAGGTTACCTGTCCTTATGACCCCTGGTCTCACTGTCCTTCCAAACATACATAAATAGCGCAGCTAACCCAGCGCAGCAGAGCAGTAACTCAAAAAGATGGCCACCTCCTGCAGATTGTGAATAGTGGCCAGAGTCGTCCCCCATATCTCACAGATATTCAATGGCCTTGGGTTGAATGGGGGCCTCTCGAAGGTTTGGGGACCCCCTGTTCCACACGGGCTGTAGGGGCCTGCTTTACGCACCCGAGGCACAGGGGTGTTTGCTAAATATTGCCATGTTCACTTTAATTCACAAACCTCTCCTTTTATGTGCACAGTGATGTATCCTTTTAACATGTGCTTACAGTTTAATTGGAAACACAACACAGGCTTCCATATTCAGGATTAAAAACGGTTGGGACACGTTTTAGAAGAGTTTTGATGTTTGCAATTTGTCACAAGTTAATTTGCTTATGGGCATTTTGTTTTCACAGAAATATTAATTTTCATTTCCAGTAAAAGAGGGTTTGTGTGTGTAGTAAATGTATGTTTTAAAGACTCCCCTATGATTACGGCTTAAATAACAAAGAATAATTTGACAATTCAGAAATACAATTGCGTAGCTCATCCTTAAGTTTGGAATAGATTTCCGACTTTTGTGAAATTGACACATAATCTTTGGACTCCCTCTGGCTGTATACAACAGTTCAGTTGTAAATGCATAAGAGTATTTAAACTAGGCACAATGTATTCACATGGAATTTCCACAGTCTAGAAACTTCTTCCTGAGCAAATGACGCATGAGTGCACATGTGCACACATCTGTTTTTCTTTCCCAAACTGGAATTTTTGTTTATTTTTTTTGCTTTGGAGAAAACCCTTCCTTGCAATGGCACAAAACTTGGAATGGGGCCAAAGATCAGTCTCAGCCTTTTGTGTGCTTGTTTAGGTCTGGCTTAGAGACAGCTTCAGATGTTTCAAGTGCCTCATATAATAAAAACATATCAAATACAAACCTATCTACATACAAAGAGGTGCTTCTGTTCATGTATCTTCATCAATTAGTCTGTTGAGCTGTCATTCATGTTTTGCTTCCACCCACAAGACCATTCAGAATGGGTCAGTGAGTCAGCTCACTTCAGTCATTGGCTCTCTTCAACTGAATAACAGCATTTTTCCTGCTCACATGTGCACATCTGCCTAAAAAGAAGTGCACTTGAAGCTCTGTGGTTATACTGAATAAGCAGCTACCTATGTTATATGACATCTCTTTATTAATGTAATAACTGCACTTTCACAATTGCTTTATTAACCTTCCTGCTTTCTCAAATTTGCTTGAAAATGCACCATTTTTCCACTCTTTTTTCAAAATGTTCTCGGGGGGAGAACACCCCCGAACCCCCCTTAGGTTGTTTGGGCTTGCTCGCTACGCTCGCTCACTACGGTGCAGTATGACAATCATTTTACGCCCACCACTTTCAAATCTCACCATCTGCCACTGCCACACGCACAATCGTAAAATGTACATGCACTGTTTTACAACTGTATATTTTCGGAATTTATCCTTACATGTCTAATGTTCGGCTGACACGGAGTGTGCTCATTCTTTTAGGATTCAGCTTCTGCCATCTGAAATCATTAAACTTAACCTGTAAGCATGGACGTGTCCAGAGGGATTGGGTTCGGTTGAATAATGATTGGTAGTGATGTGGTGGTGAATGCTGTTAAGTTACATCGAAAGTGGAGAGTACAATGAACGAAATATAAACTAAACCTTTTGGGTCATATTTTGCTTTTTTCCCTCTCTTAAACAGGTGCCTTGCATGAATAATTAACCACCTCTTTACTGGCACTCTACCAATATACACTGTTGCATTTGTGACAGTGAGCAGGCTAATTCTGTTTATTCTGTTGTAGTCAATGAATATAGCCATGACGTAGGCAAGCATTGCACATTTCCGGCGAAAGCCGGCCTCAACTGCATATGGATGCTGATGAATGTATCGAATATTTGCTTTAAACATGCACAACGCAAAATAAGCATATTAAAGTACATTGAAGTAAATGGATGTTTCTTGCGATCCCATTAGTAACCCATGACGTCTCTTACTTGCAAAAGCCCAAATTCGTTTTTACATGTGATGGGGTATTTTATTAATCAACACAGTTCAAAGTGCACATTTAGCCCTGGGGACGCCACAGTCAATGCCATGCAGCGTTTGCGTGTTATTCTCCTGTCCAAACAGAAGTGCACCTTTGCACTCACGGTGGCTTCCAATGTAAACTGAGAGTGCTGGCGAAAGACTGCACGTTATTTTCATAAATCTGTTCAGGAGACGAACTCTTGTGGCCCTTTATCCTCCAGTATCAGCTTTTAGATGTACGTCGGCTGAAGGAATTCAAGCAATAGACAAGATCGCCATCAGCAATGGGTTGGTTTACTTGGCAAAAGCAATTCTTGCTTTTCCTGACTATAGTTTTGACGAGTCCAGAGCGTCTTTTATCTTTGTGTTTTGTTGCATTCTGCTGCCATCTGCTGGGCCTGCAGTTAACCCTTCAGGCACACAGCAATCCTATGTTTGTTTAACGATCGAACGTTAGTTAGTGCAGTACGGTAAAAAAGGCAATTTTCCAGCTTGTTAACTTTTTACAGACTTCCAGTGGTTGCACGCATGATCTTTATCAACCATTTACTTTGATCCTGTTTGATTTACTTTCAAGTCAGCAAACATGTTTTTCAGTTCTCAAGTTTGGTGGTACAGGTACATTTGCCACAGCACTTGTTATTTACTAGTTTTCTGCTCTGAGGAAAACCGAAGCTAACACTGTGACGATTCACAGCTGCATTGATAAAGACTTGTATTATTCTGTGATTCTTTTTCTTCTTTTTCTAATTAAACTTTTAATTAAGCTTATACGGTATACATTTTATACATGTTGAAAATTAAGTAAGTAAAATGAGATACATTTATTAAAGACTTACCATTTAAAAATGCTGTGGTAAAAGTATAGATTAGGGACTGTAGAACATAGGGCAAGGTGAATGGGACACTTGATAGATACTCAGGATCGCACTAAATTGCGTAAGTGCGTTTCATTTAGATTCTCGGGTTTACACGGATAGTTTTGTGAGTTGGTGTGAATAAATACGCATGACTTACTTATGAATTTAGCTGAATAAATCGCACAGTCTTGAAAAAAGAGACTAAATACGGCTCGTTGTATGTAAAGGTGTCCTATATGGATGTCTAGACAATCTGGCATAGATCAGAACCTGCACTCAACACTCTTGGTCAAAGGGAGTTTGAAGGACTTCCATATGCACCTTAAAATTAAGCTCTCACGTTCCAAGTGGCGTACATGAGTATCTGATCTTGTCCAGTTTTCCGTTAGTATTCTGGGTTTTGTAGTTATGTTGCTAACATTATAAAATCAGGACTACAAGCCCCAGAATGCAAATAAACCAAACACCTGGGCTGAATGACTTACTTACCCATAGACTTGGGAACTAGAAGAGCTCTGTATTGTTACCTTTAAAGCTACCACAGATAGTAAAAATGCTCCACAAACCTTTATTGGTAACTTCCCATGCAACTTCAAAGAGCAGCAACTCTTCCACGGGGAGGTCGTCTTCTTCCCATTGCGGAAGCCCATTCAGAGAGGTCACGGAGAGCGAGCGCACGAGAGACATTTTGCTTCACTTCCTGTCACCTGTGGACGAGACCGGGCAACGCTCTCGTCAGCCAGCTCTGCCCTTGAGAAGAGTGCTCACTCTTCCCCCCTCTCCCGCAAACATTTGAAGAGCAGAGAGAGAAGAGAAACCTCTGTAGTAAAACACAAAGCTAATTAGATTTAACCGTCTGACACCGAGCGCTAAAGTGGCTTAACGAAATCCGAAGGAGCTTGCTAGGGTGAGAGAAATAGAGCAGATCAGTTATTCTGCTGGCTTGGCAACCGGTTTGTGTGTCTTTGCCAGTTGTGTGTACCTCTCACATAGAGAGTTGGGTCTCCGCCCTCTGAGCAAACAACCAGCAGACCTTTGGGACCTTCAAACTTATCAGCCACAATATAGCAGAAGAAAAATGAAGCAGGGGTTAGGTAAAAACAACAACCTGCCAATTCCCGCCCATTCATCTCAGAAACAATTTCCAATTCAGTGTTTATTAGTCATACAAAAACAACAAACAATTCCCAACCTAAGACTAGCGTCGTCAAAGCAAATAGGTCTGGGGTTGTTTTAAGAAATAAAGGTGCTTCTTCACTGATTGGTAACCTTGTATAGAAAGGTGAACAGGTAAGTGTGTAAATAAGGCAACATGTGAATGTGATACGAAATCTGGGCTGTGGTGGGTTGGGGGTAGCGGTCCACAGAGTCTAAGGGCTCTGATTTCTAACCCTCTGATGAAAGGACTAAGGGGGATATTCACAAGAACGTGCGCTAAACATCTCCAAAAAATGTTAACGCAACTTTACACATCTTTGTACAAACGGGGAAGGTGCACCAAAATAAAGTCAATTCTCTCCAAATGTATCCAAAATTGTTTCTTTAATGTTGTTTAGTAGTAAAAGTTGAACATCAGCCAACGCGTTTCGTTCCACAGATGGAACTTCATCAGGGCTCAACGTCAATAACTGGTAATCGTGACCTTTGTTCAAATAAACAGAATGTCTACATATCTGTCGAATATATCCCAAAATCTGCAAGGTAGTAAGCATACGAATATAAGTTGAGACCAATCCGTCCTATGTTGGTAAACCCCGTCAAAGGATCAGTATCCGTGATACGATACACCGTCCGTTGTGTACATGGAAAGGTATTGAAACCAACTTTACACATCGCAGTCTATCGCGGGAAAATAACCCCGTGTTAACGTGGAATTCACAACACGGCGGTACCATGCGATAGTCTCCCGAAAACGCGGACAATGTCCACGATACAACAACCGCGACGGTGATAAAAACCCAAACACCAATGCAAAAAAACATGCGATGGGCCAAACCACGATGAGGAAATCAGCGATAAGCAGCGCCAGGCCTGCAATACACACACGGCAGGCGGGAAAATCACTACAAAAGTAGAAAAAACACACAAACACAAAATAACCAACACCGAAGCACCATGGAGGCATCCGGAGCAGGCTCAGAGGACGAGCGGAACCCCACAAGCACCCCTGACGCCCAGCCTGGGACCTCGGGGACAGGGAAGGGCAAGGACAAGAAGAAGAGGAAGACGAAGTTCAGTCCGCAGGAAAACAGGATCCTGGTCACGGAGGTGATGGAACACCATCAAGAACTGTTTGTCACTTCCAACGTGTCATTGGGCACCAAAAATGGAATATGGCGGTCCATCGTGGACAAGGTGAATGCATTCGGAGAGCACAAGAGGTCAATGGACGAGGTCAAGAGGCGATGGATTGACATCAAGCGCAAAACCAAGGAGAAACTCGCAGGCAACCAGAAGGCAGCAATGCAGACTGGAGGTGGGAGCCCAGCGCTACAGCTGGAACTGGATGACATGGAGGAGTTGGTGTCGACAGTCATCAGTGTGGAGACTGTGGCAGGAGTCGGGGGACCGGACACTGCTTGACATGACACAACACAACAGCAACAGGGTGAGTAACCACCAGGTACTGGGGGACGGGGGAGATGGCCACAATGGCACACATGCACAATCAAGCAGAGCACAGTGCACACCCACAATGACTCTGGATCATGGCCCTGATCTACAGACTGCCATAATGTACAATGCCATGCTGTCTGAATGTGAACATGTACCATGCGGCTACATACATGTGGACACATTGTAATACAGCATCTCCCCTTCACATTGCAGAGGCACCGTTAACACCTCCTGCAGAGCAGTCCCAGCTACTCTTCACTGATGACGAGGAGGACACCCCCAGCATCGACACCCAAGCCCTCCAAGACATCATTGACATCATCCGCAACTTACCCCCAGGATCAGGGCAGCCAAGCTGCATCGAGGAGACCCCACCCACTCCACAAACCACCCAGCAGGAGGCACCCACAACCCCGGCTGTCTCCCAAGACCCCCACGAACAACACATGGCCTTCCAACGCCGTGTGCTGGAGGGCCAGAGGGAGACGGCTGAGCAGGTGCGGGTGGGGTTCGACCTCATCGCTACCAAACTTGACGCCATCCATGGGTGTCTAGGTCCCATCAGGGACCACCTCCAGTCCCTAACGGACACCCACAGGCCGCTCTATGGTCTCCAACGAGCCCTGGCTGACATCGCTGGAGTCATGACTCAGAGACAAGAACACCTGTCCGCTCAGAGTGGCTCCAGCGATCCCAGCCGTGAGCTGGCACACATGCGGAGGCTCATGGAGGACATGGTGCGGATGGAGGCGGAAAGGATGGCAGCCACCGCTGCACATCAGCAAAATGTAGCTGGGATCTACCATGCCCTGCAGATCCTCATCATGGCATTGCTGCCACAAGGCATGGCACAGATGAATGCTGCTGCTCCCACACCATCCACATCTCCGCCCCCTGGTGTGTCAGTGGCACACAGTGCCGCAGCCGGAAGTGCAACACCCACAGGTGGGGCAGAGCACACATCCGAGGACGAGTACGTGGATGGGATTGAGATCAGAAGGAGGCACTAGCATTCATTTCTGCCACCTGGCCTGTTGCTGCTTGGTGCCGCACATAGCCCCATGACCTTCCACTGACCCCTGATACACTCTGCTGCACTCACCTTGGACCGCGACATGGACTGCCATATCCTGTTTGGTGACCAATGACACGGCGACCAGACTGCGGACTGTACCCTTCCTCTTCCGCTGTACTTGTCATTCCCCGATGGACTCTGGCTGGCCCTCCATGGGCCCATATTGTGAAGTGGGGTTGGCATGGCCCTGTACTGCTGCAACTGCAAAACTCCACTGGATTTGCATTAAACATTCAGAAACGCACTGCTGTGTCATGTCTTTCATCATTCATGTATGAATGTGGGGATGAATGTAGGGTCAGTGATTCCCCCTAACGTCAATGATGCTCATCCAGTGGGATTCCAGTCACAGTGTGCTACATTGCCGATTGCGTTCCGGGTGCCGTAGACACTACAACAGGGACACACGCATTAGTCACTTCCTTGTCCAGACATGGACTGAACCACGCCCAGAGCCCCCGAGTCATTGTTGCAAGCCCTGCGCTGGTCCGGCGTACGCAAGGCCAGACCACTCTGCTTACGCTCCGAGGGGGGGGCCACATAGCTACATGTCGCAGGTTTACACGCTAGTGGTCTGCAGGTCACTGGTCTAGTTGTCAGCATGTCACAGCCACTCCCTGAGGGCAGGTTTGCACACACACCACACCCATCCGGCACAGGCGTCACAGGCCATGTGACCACGCCAATATAAGGGGCCGACAACGTCACATTCCCCACTGCCGGTGGTAACTGGATGACGGACCTTCCACGATTCTCAATCATAAAGGGCCCATGAGTTGTTGCGCACAGGGTTAGTGGCACCCGAAGCCATGCGGCCGTCATGGGCCTACCACCACGTGGCGCTGACTGGGGTTGCACAGGGTTAGTGGCACCCGAAGCCTTGCGGCCATCACGGGCCTACCACCACGTGGCACTGACTGGGGTTGCCCAGGGTTAGTGGCACCCGAAGCCTTGCAGCCGTCACGGGCCTACCACCACATGGCGCTGACTGGGGTTGCACAGGGTTAGTGGCACCAAAATTGCTGAGCGGGTGTGCAGGCTGCGATGATGACGTGTGCACTGATGTGGTCTCTGCTATTGATGCCTCAGGACTCAGCGTCATGTGTGGGACCTGCTGGTCCGCGTTGCGGGTCCACATGATGTGGAGCATGCCATGGTGGTGGGACCGGGGCCTGGAGCTTGCACGGGCACGTGGTGTGCCCACTGGTGGACACACCGTTGGCAGCAGGTGAGCAGTGGGGCCTGGGTGCGCAAGTGCGGACAGCCAGCGCTGGCCGGTGGGAGGGGGTAGGGTGCGGCTGCATGTGTGCGCAGGACGGACAGGCGTTGTTGCCGTGTGCAGTGAGATGGACTCTGCCATGATTGACTCTGGCCTGGATTACAGATTGCAGACCTGGTGGCTTGCAGTGTATCCCGGCACGTGGTTGGAGACACACCGGTGGCAGCAGGTGAGCAGTGGTGCCTGGGTGCGCGGGGGCGGCAGTGTCCCTCCCTCTCTCTCTCTCTCTCTCTCTCTCTCCCTTCCTTTCCGTCTCTCTCTCTCTCTCTCTCGCTCCCTTCCTTTCCTTCTCTCTCTCCCTTCCTTTCCTTCTCTCTCTCTCTCTCTCTCTCTCTCTCTCTCTCTCCCTTCCTTTCCTTCTCTCTCTTTCTCTCTCTGCCTTTCTTTCCTTCTCTGTTTCTCTGTGTCTCGCTCCTTTGATGTGCGCATGACACACGTTCTGATTTGGTGCTCTTTTTTCCAGGCTGTGACATCAAGGTTGTCCCGGACGGACCTGACAGGAGTCTTCCGCATTGGTGTTTTGTGTTGTATTTCAATAAAGTTTTTGCTTGTTACTTCAATGATGAGTGACTGTTTCTCGTTCTTCTGACCACACGTGTGTTTCTTTTTGTCATTGTGCGACATCATGTGCTTTTTGTGGCTCTTGTGTCGTGCACAGTATGTGTTTGTTCGGGGGCGGTCCGAGGGGGGGGGGCTGGGAGTGGTGGCGGTGGGTGTTGTGGCCCTCATGGGTCTCCGAGCTGCATGATCATTGTCTCCATGGCATCTGTGGGTCTTCAGATGTGGCTCTTGGCTGTGCTCCCTTTCATGCTGCAGGTAGTCGTCCTGCTTAACACCAGCAAAAGGCAGGTGTTAATTCCCTGCTGCTACCGCGGCTTATCGCCTGTTTTTGCTTCGCATCGCAGATCTGGCAGTTCGTTGTGAAAGTGGTGTAGTGGTGTTTTCGTGTGTTTTTGCACGGGAACGCCTACTCTGCATCTCATTAGGGTTAGTTGGTGGTGTCACCCGTGGGGGTAAAATTTGCGGCAGTTATCGCGGGAATACTGGCGATGTCTGCAGTTTGCACCCGCTTGTGAATGGGGCGTTAAATCTATCTCCACTTTTGATGCATTAAGGTGGCGATAACTCGGCGATAAGTCCTTGTGAATATCCCCCTGAGGGTTATATTCAAAAGGAAATGGCACAGCAGCACATTTTGGAGCACCGTGCTGCATTATTTAAAAAAAAGGCAAGGATGCGCTGTGTTCACAAGAATACAGCGCACCCCAGTGTTTTCCCCTACGCTGGCGCTAAAAATAGATGCCTAGCGCGAACACAGACACCCTTGCGACACAGTGGAAGGGTGTCTGTGCTGCAGGGAATGATTGTTTATGTGCAGGAAGGGACACCTCCCTGCACATAAACAATCTTTAGAGGAGATTTGCTCTTTGTATAAGAGCAAAAACAAGGAGAAATTAAAGTATTTCTCCTTGTTGTGGCAATCTAATGCCTGCTTTTGCATGGCGTTAGTTTTTGGCGCTGCCTCAGATTTACACATCCTTGTAAATCTGGGGCAGTGTCAAAAAGCAATGGGTGTTGTGGTGGAACACCCACAGCAACACCGATTGCACACCCCTTTCACGCAGATACCTGCATGAAAGTGTAGCATATTTACAAGGTGGAGTTAAGCCATGTAAAGTGGCCTAATGCCTGTTTGTATATATGGTGCAGGGCATTGCACCACCGGAACATAAAAAAAAGTGATGTTACGGTGGCGCAATCCCCTTGTAAATATGCTCCTAAGTTCCATGCACCAACATTAAATTTGAAAGCCAGTTGGAACACAGCGCTAACACGAGTGCACTGCGCAATCCTGCATAAGCTGTGTTTTAAGGCTACTATCAGTCCCTCTAGATGAGGTCTGGGACACAGTGGCATTCCAAACATTCTTTTGTTTATGAATTTCCTCACTGAAAGATAGCAATAAGAAACTGAGACATTTAGTTTAATTTAAAATCCTCAGTATAGTGTAAGGTAAACACATACAAATAAAAAAAAATCCACCTATTCATTCAATACTCCAAAAGAACCAACAGGTTATTCCGTTTTGGGCGACCATTTAAAAATAGCAGCAGTCTAGTTTACCTGTAGCGCAAGGACGCAACGCTCCGCACACTCCAAACCTGCTTAACCAGCCGGCGGCCACCGCATCAGTAATATGTGGGCCCCGGTTGCGAACCCATCAGGTTGAAAGGCAGAGGCTGAGCCTTGGAGTGGTAAGCGCTGCACTTGACGCCCTCTTTCCTCACCTTTACGCCACACATTGTCAAGTGCTGACTTAACGGGAACCTCTCGTTCTGATTACATTTTATTTCAACATGCTTTACTTCTGGAGTGTGACTACAGGCTTCCCTCTCATCCGGAGGACCCATGATGTGCAATTTCAGCATCTTATATGTATGTGGTGTACTTTTATATGTTTACATATATGTGTGTCCATAGGACTGATAGAGCGCGATGGTGCTCTTTCATTTGTAGGGGTGCATCATAATCATGAGTAGTTCGCACCTGCATTTATTCTTTTGTCGTATTAACATGAGACAGTAGAATGTGCACTGTAATAATGTGAAAGGTGATGTGCTAGGTGTATTTTTCATATAAATGTGGAGAAATTAATGTTGCAATACATACGTATTTAGTTGAAAACACTAACTTGTAGAATTTGTGTATGAGGCTTACAATTATTCACATATTTGTTGTGCTCATGAAATGCGTTGATTTAGTAATGCTTGGTAAAATGTTCATTTATATGTGGTTTTCCATACAGCCTATGTGCCATGCTCTTATGTTGGCCGATTTCTGTAGGCCTGAAATGCATTCTCCCTGAAGGCTCTCGTAGTGGATAAAAGCTGAATTTCATGTGCATGTTGGATTTGTGCTGTTCCCACGTTTCTGTTGCAGGTGGAGAAAGTCGTCTTTGTTAGTTGGAATAACGCTTTTGTTTTAGGAGTTAGGCTCGGGGAGGAGAGGATACTTTTGTACAAGGAGTGCTGATAATGTGAGACAGTGTTCTTTCTCACTGGAGAAGGCCTGGGAATCAAGGTCATCGAGCCAGGAGCTGGGAGTATCGAAACTAAATGGAAACCTACCTATGAGGAGGCGCCCAGCGGGATGAGGCGATCGGATGTTACCTAATAGGCGTGTTTATGATTTTGGACACTGCCCAGGGGGTGTGTGTTAGGAGAAGAAGATCGATGGAGAGGGAAAGAGCATCTTAGAATGAGCTCTGTAGCTTTATGCTACTTGACCCGTACAACGTAAGTGCACTTCCTAGGAAGTCTTCACACGCTGACACCTTTTCCTAACTTGCCTGGGGAATGCTAAATAGGGATGTCACGTTAGTGGTTGAGTAGGGACAGACTAATGCTTTTTACTTACGAACCTCCAATGAAGACTGATCTAGACATGGGGGCACTTATTGCCTGCATCCTGGTTTTGAAATTCGTCATTCTTTTCATGCTCCAGAAGTTTAACTTCGCCCGTAGGTTTGGCTTTGTATTAGTTCCAATGTACTTCTACAACCTCGTCCTGAGGTGCCTGTACGTTCAGTTGTTTTTGGCTTTGTATTAAACCCACTAAATTGGAAATCTGGAATCTGTGATTCTTCGGAGTCCTGATTCTTTGAGCCTGTGAGTCTGACCTCATGAGTTATTTCTCTCATCTACACTTCTAAAGCAGGTACAAACGGTCCATTGACAGAGGGTTCCGGAGTATATTGATGAGATGGAACCCGGCTCCTTCAGTTGGTAGCAGAGGACGGTTGCCTCTCGGAGTGAGTGGAGAATCTAGAAGAGTTAGGGAATGTCTAGCCATAGAACCCAAAATACTACAAAGGATGAGAGCCCAAAAGATCGAGAGTGGAGAGTGACGGGATTTGGCGGAGACCGATAGAGAATGACGGTGTGGCTGGAACAGCAGTTCACAGTGGAGTGAGTATGAATAGGGATGTGTGTGTTAGATTGCGGTGATGATTTGATTGTGTGATGTCTTGCGGAGTTGGGATGAGAGTCGAGTGATTGTGGTTTCGGGCCGAATGAGCTCGGTCCATGTGATACGATTTGATTTTAATGTCAGGCTCAAGGAGTAGCCTATGATCCAAGGTATAGAAGACACTAGTGATGTAATTATCTGACCAGTGATTGTGGGAGTCATGAAGCGCTATCGACGACCTGTTTGGAGATAGGGAGCGTGTGTGAGAGAGCTTGTTAGAATCGTGTGGGAAGCTAGTGCACAAGGGCGGACCACATCAATTGGAGTGGCCAACGCAGGTCGTGAGTCACGGTGTGTGAATGGTTTTAAGAGATTACATCCTATCAATTTTATTTATATGACTGTCCGGTTGTTTCGTGGACAGACAGTCTGAGGTGCAGCTGTCCGGTCGTTTTGCGGACGAACAATTGCCAGAGGTGAGGCAGACAATTACTTGAGACTGTCCGGTCGTTTCGTGGGCAGACAGTCAGATATGTAGCTGTCCGGTCATTTGGTGGACAGACAGTTACTAGATTCTATGAGTGAAGTGCGTGAATGCGTAAGGTGAGTTTGTGAAGGAGGGTGAACTGCTGTGTGAGGAGTGACGTCGGAGGGTGCCGTGCTGCAATAGGTTGGTTGGTGTAAAGCCGCGCTGGGATTGGTGGATTGTCAACGGGAAGTTGAAACGAAAATATATTGTAGGCAAAAGAACTTGATTCAATCATGCGATGTTTAGGGTGTTCCGAAACCTTTGTAGGGGAGGTAGAGGAGTAGTGACTCAAGTAGGTGAGGAAAAACCACCTGAGGATACCCCAGCTCATTATATGGCCACAAATGCAGGACTCCATACCATAGTTTGGCTTCAAAATTGGCATAAGATTACTGAAAAAGAGGGAGACTTGGCTTTCCTGCGCTATGGTTCTTTTAGGTTAGAGGTGCCGTACCAGTTGAGGGGAGTGATGGCTTCATTGCGACCTCCGCCCAGACCGACACAGTTTGAGGCACTAAATGCAAGGATGAGAGCAGCACAGGCAAAGAGCAGAGAGCGAAGTCAGAGAAGGATGAAAAGGGCGATGAAGGCATATCAGGATGCGCAATGGGACGCACAGTTTAAGAAGTGGAGGGTAGACACCATCGAGGGAGAGAGGCTATTTCCACTATTAGTGAAAACAGGAGACGCTCTGAAGAGGAAGGAAGAGAATGTTAGTGACACAGATGACAGCTTGATAGATAGGCTGTTAGCTGAGCGTCCTCCTCCATACAATCCAGATTCAGATGAGGGAAGGCGAGCACTCATGGAGAAAACGGGAGAACTGCAGACAAGCCCTAGTGCAAGAGTAATGGGAAAGATTTCAACAGGAATGGAAAGAACGGGGATGCCAGCGTTGGGAGGTACAGAGATGAATGGAGTTAATGCTGCTACGCGGTTTCCTGGAAGCCCTTATGGTGCTGGTCACCATTGGCCCTATAGTGTTAGTGTATGATCGAGGTCAGGGGGAAAACAGTAGTCAGTCACAGTCAGAAGTAGGAGGAGGGACCAATTCTGGAGGGAATGGTATGGCGAACGGGAATGGTCCATTCTTGGTGCCTGTAGAGGCTAGTATCCTATTGTCAGCCACTGCAGACTCTTCCAGAGGGCGTATTGGGTCTAGTGCAGTAAGATCAGTGTCATTGGCAGACTCACGTTCGGACTTGAGGATGTGGGAACCTCCAGTCAGGGGACCCATGGGGAGGATAACAGGCGGATAGATCAGGGAACTCCTGGGAGTCAGTACGCTCCATAGCACGCAATAGAAGGAAATCCGCGCAGGAATCAGAGTAGTGAAAGCGAAGAGATGAGCAGTGCATCAAGTCAGGGAACGATCAAGGCTGCAGTAAAGGTGAAGGTGTTGGACGTAATAAGGTTAAAGGTAGAAGTGGATGAGATCATAAGCGGAAATTTGTCCCTGGAAAGGATAGAACTTTATGAACAAGATGAGCTGTTGTTTGTGGCAAAGGACGTTACCCGTAAGGCAAGAAGGGCACATGAGAAACGGACAGAAATAGCACAAAGGTATGATGTGGATTAGTCTAAAACCAAAATGTTACAGGGAGGTCATAGGCTAAATTACAGTGATCAAGAATTAGACGAGAAAAGAGTCATACGATTGAAGACCCACATTTGAGAATTGATTATAGGGATACGTGAATGGGGCATGCTTGACAAGTGGGAGGAAAGGTGGTCCAAGATAAAGAATGTCAAGAAAGGGATAGGAGATACGCCGCCTCCAGGAGGGGGAACAGCAGGAATAGCGGCGTACCCATTGCGAGAGGTACCAAGCGGAGGGTATGTGCATGTAACTTGGAGCAGGGGTGATTAGGCAGCGTTTACAAATGATTTTCCTCGGCTGAGGGAAAAGCCTGTTGAGTGGTACAAGCAGGTTGATCGCTTTGTTAAGATTTCAAAAGTACTGTGGATTGATTTAAACACCTTGTTTGACATTGTGGTACCAAGTGATTTGTGGTCGGCTTGTAAAATTGCAGTAGAATGGCCATTTACTGAACCCAACAGAGACCCCATAATGCATGGTCCTTCACCTATAGTTATGAAAAAGTTTGAGTAGGTAATTACATGGGTACAGTCCAAGATTTCCCCACAAGACATTGATTGGGTCAAAATAAATCGGTGTTAGACCTGGCATCCTTGGCGTGGGTCTCCCTTCCATTTTTTCGTAATGCCTCCACTGTTGCCGATATGTTTTTGCTGGACTAGATGCTCATGGGCACTTTGCCGCTGCTAATCAGTGCCAAAGTGCAAGTGCTCCCTATCGTGAATTGATGTATGTATTAGTGACTCCATGATTGGATGATTGGTTTACTTGTCAGTCCCTAGTACCGTGCACTGAGTGTGCCCAGGGCTTGTAAATCCAATGCTGCTGGTGGGCTTGCAGCACGGGTTGTGCCACCCACAGAAGCAGCTTGTAAAGTGTGTCTCAGGCCTGCCATTGCAGAGCCTGTGTGCAGCCTAGGGCTGCCATGTCGACTTGGTGAGTGCACCCACTTACCAGTCCCTAAACCTTCCCTTTACTGCATGTTGGTCACCCCTAAAGTAGGCCCTAGGGCAGGGTGCATTGTAAGTATAAGGTAGGACATGCCCTGGTGTGTGTGGCATGTCCTAATAGTGAATTACAGCCATTTTCGTTTTTCACTATTGCAAGGCTACCTGCTCCCCATAGGCCAGAATGGGCAGACTGACTATTACACCTTATAGTCAGAACTGACCCAGGGAACATGGTAGAAAAACGAATTTAGTATGCCTGAACTCAGGATGATAAAATACATCTTTTAGTGAAGTTGGTTTTAACATTCTGTGTTCGAAAATACCACTTTTAGAAAGTGGGTATTTTCTTGCCTAACTATCCAAGCCTGCCTCTGCTAGGTTGTGTATTCCTTGTCTGGAGATTGAGTGACAGGGGCTGGGGGTGGCTACAGGAGACAGGGTGAGTCAGCACAGGGCTGAATAGAAAGATCTGCATCCAGAGTGGAGGGAGGAGTTGCACCTGGGTCTGAATAGGGCTGTGCCTGCCTTCCACAATGCTGGCTCCACCTACTGCCGGGCGGCTGAGCACTCTGCCCCACATTCTGAAAGGAAAGAAGGAGTCAGAAAAACAAAGTGCTCCAGGACTGACCAGAACTGGTTTTGGGCTAGGCAGAGGCCTCTCTGCCTTCAGAGAACAAAGAGAAACTGTGTATAAAAAGGGGACCCAGACCCCTAGGAAATTAGATCACTTTTGGGAACAAGAAGAAACCTTTGCTGAGGAGCGGAACCAAGAAGAAACTGAGGAGAGACTATCCCTAAGCCTGAAGTGCTGCTTGGGGGATTGGCCTGCAGTGGTTTGCCTGACTGCCAAAGAAAGGAGAAAGGAACTTTTGCTTTGCTGTGACTTTCATCAACTTGTGAAGGATCTCCAAGGGCTTGGAAGAGAGCTTGCCCCCTGACCGAAGTCCCAGGACCATTGGACTTCACCCCCTTTGTGAATTGCTGCTGGAAACTCTGTTTCAGTGGCTACAGAGGCAGGGAGATGTAAATGTAAATCCGTATTTGTAAAGCGCGAACTACTCACCCTTACGGGTCTCAAGGCGCTGGGGGCCGTCGTGGAAATTAAGTGAGCTATTACCCAGAGTCACATGGTGCTGAGCTGAGCTGCCGCCTGAGCCGGGGATCGAACCGTGAGCCCTATGCTCCGAAGTCAGCTGCCCTGGCCGCTGCACCACACCTCTCCACCTGTGACCGACTCTCACGACCGACTCGATGTCCTGTAAGCACCGCATCGAAGCACCGTCTCGCCCTGCAACGCACGGCCCTGGTCTCACCGACTCCGTCAACGAGCCGCTGCCTGCACCGCATCGAGGGACAACACGTCCTGCAACGCTTCGCTACTCCGAATCGAACTGCTCCGACCGACACGGTCACTGCTGCTGAGTTCGAGTCCTGTGACCGCACCGGAGTTGGGCACCGCTCGCACGCTTTGCGACGCACCGCCCGACTCGCACCGCTGTCCGGACTGATCGACGCCAGCTCCTGAATCCGGCTCCGTCGCCGCACCGCAACCTGCCAGCACCGCATCGAAGCACCGTCTCGCCCTGCAACGCACGGCCCTGGTCTCACCGACTCCGTCTCGACGACGTCAACGAGCTGCTGCCTGCACCGCATCGAGGGACAACGCGTCCTGCAACGCTTCCATTTTTGCATCGCGACCACGACGAACAGCCATCCGGCTCGCACGCCCGTGCCTGCCGCTTCAAGTAAAGGTACTGTGACCGAGTCTGTCTACGCTGTGTTGGCCCGTCTCGACGCGGTCAGCTGGATTTGTTAGACTCTGTTTGTTCTCGACATCGCCGTAGCCGGAGGAGGCTACCGACTCGCACAGGACCTTGAATTAAGCCTTTTTGATCAGAACTAAGCACTCTTGACAGTATTGTGGATTATTTTAGTCGTTTATGGTCTTGTGATAAATCTATATAAAGTATACCTATTTTTATAAATATATAACCTGTGTGGTGTCCATTTGTAGTGTTGTCACTTGATTACTGTATGTGTTCACAAATGCTTTACACACTGCCTCTGAACTAAGCCTGTCTGCTCGTGCCAAGCTACCAAGAGGGTGAGCAGGGGTTATTTCGGGAGTGTACCTACTTTCCCTGACTAGACTCAAGGGTCCCTATTTGGACAAAGGTACCTACCTCTGCCAACTAGAGACCCCCAAATCTAACATTGGTGGTCAGCGGTGAGGATTCTGGACTTGCATTTGTGACTCATGTACAGTGATTGGTGAACACTACTTAGTGAGTGCAGACCAAAACCCAACCACATACTTTTATAGCATTTTGTCTGGGATTTCCTATTTTTGCAACTGCCAAGTTTAATCACTATGGAGAAACCAGCATCAGTAGCCTCTGTTGAGTGTGATTGGGAAGAAGAGAGGCTAGAATGCTACACCCTCAAGCAGCTCAGGCAATTCTGCAAAAAGTTTAAAGTGTCCATGACCGGGCTCTCCAGGAAGGAGGACCTCCAAAAGGCGCTGAGGGCCTGGGTCGAATCAAGGAGTGCCCCTGTGGAGGGGGCTGAGAATGCAGAAGGGCAGCTGGAGGGGCTATTGGGTCTAGGGGCTGGAAGACCACCTTCCCCAGTAGGTAGCAGTGTTTCTGCCAGAGGACTGTCTCCAGAGGAGTTGGAGGACAGGAAAGAGAGTAGGATGCACGAAATGGAGCTGACCAAGCTCAAGCTGAATGGGCAGTTAGAATTCGAAATGCAAACTAGGAAATTAGCCCTAGAGGAAAAGAAAATGCAGTTTGAACATGAGAAAGTTTTGAGGGAGTTGGAATTGAAGGCCAAAAGCTTAGAGATTACTCCCTCTGGTGGCAGTGTACCGCCTGTGCCTGTTGAAGCTAGGGTGTATATTCCAAAAGATGTGGTTAAGGAATTTTTTTAAATGATGACATTGGGCAGTGGTTCAAAGCCTATGAGGTAGCCATGTCTTCCCACCGGGTCCCTGAGAAGGATTGGGGAGCGGGGTTGTGGGGACGGTTCCTCAGTGAAGGGCGGGATACCTTGTTGGATTTGCCCTCTGAAGTCTATAATTCGTACAGCCACATGAAGGATGCCTTAATGACTAGGTATGGTTTGACCCCTGAGCTTTATAGGCAAAGGTTCAGGAACTGTAGTAAGATTGAAAGCAGTACCTGGGTTGAATATGTGACCTTCTTTTGCAGAGCCTTGGATGGTTGGGTAAAGGGTAGCAAAGCGACTGATTTTCAGGCGCTCTTTGATTTGATTGCCTGGGAGCACTTGTCCGGTAATTGTTTTCCTGAGCTACGCCAGCACCTGATTGATAGTAAGCTGACTAACCCTAGGCAGCTTGTTGACGAGGCGGACCGCTGGGTGAGTACCCGGGTCCACAAGGGTCACGTGGGAGACTCCGCCAAGGGTGGGCAGGGTCCCCAGCAGAAGAGTGGGGGGACAAAGGTAAACAGAGGGAGTTCCATAAAGGGCCCCAAAGTAGACCCCAAGGGAACCAAGGGAAAGGTTCCCAGCCTCCCCCTGAGAAGAAGCCAGTGGCCCTGACAGGCCCCCCTGTTCACCAGGGACCACTGGTGTGTTACAAGTGTGGCGCCCCTGGCCACAAGGCAAACGATCCTCGTTGCCCTTTGCATGGAAAACCAGCACCCCTAGTGCAGTCCCCCGGCAGTTGGCTAGTGTAGCCCTGGGGGAGGAGTTGGGTGCCCCAGGTGGGGGATCCCACAGTGTTTTCCCTTGTCTCATTAGGGAGACTCTGAGATGGTCCCTAGGACCCTGCTGCCTGAGAACACTAAGAAATACAGGCAGTGGGTGACCATCAATGGCCATAGGGTGGAGGCTCTGAGAGACACAGGAGCCAGTGTGACAGCTGTCAAGTGTCACCTGGTGTCTAAGGAGCAGGTTATCCCTGATGCATTCTATCCGGTTGTTGCCGCTGACAACACAGAGAGTCACTGCAAGGTGGCTCAGGTTCCCTTTGAGTGGGGGGTCTCGGGTACTCTTCAAGTAGCTGTGAGGCCAGCCATGCCTGTTGACTGTTTGTTAGGGAACGATTTGGAGAGCTCACCTTGGGCTAAGGTGGAGCGGAGTGCGCATTTAGAAATGTTGGGCTTGCCTGATTGGGCATGTGTGACCACCCGGTCAATAGCAGCGAAAGGTGTTCAAGAGGACCTGGAGCCTGAGAGGGAGGCCCAGGTGCCTTCCGAGAGAGAGGAGGCAGGGGGCGCGGGAAACCGGCCCTCGAAGTTCCCACGGTCCAGGAGGAGGCAGACCCTGATGGGGGATGCCCTGGAGCCTACAGGGGAACAGGTAGCTGAACTGGGGGACCTACCTGAGCTGACCCATTGGCAGCAAGAAGGAGGACCCTCCAGGGAAAAGTTCTGCGAGGAGCAGAACGCATGCCCCTCTCTCGTGGGTCTGAGGCAACAGGCCACATACCAGGCAGCAGGTGATCAGTCTGGATCACATTGGATTTACTGGGAGAATGGTCTCCTGTATTCAGAGCCTAAGGTTGCTGAGCCTGGGTCAGCCCGTGTGCTGGTGGTACCCCAGCGCTTCAGAGCCTTCCTACTGGGGTTGGCTCATGATGTACCGTTAGCAGGACATCTGGGGCAGGACAAGACCTTTGACAGGCTTGTTACCCATTTCTATTGGCCCCAGATGCGCAGGAGTGCCGCCACTCAATGCAGGACATGCCAGACTTGCCAGGCAAGTGGAAAGAGTGGGAGGAAGCACAAGGCTCCTCTCCAGCCATTCCCTGTGGTCAGCACCCCCTTTGAACGGGTGGGTATTGACATTGTGGGGCCACTGGACCCCAAGACAGCCATGGGCAACAGGTTTATCCTGGTCTTGGTGGACCATGCCACCCGGTACCCTGAAGCCATCCCTCTGAGGACAGTGATGGCCCCCGTGGTGGGACGGGCACTGATGGGAATTTTCTCACGTGTGGGATTCCCTCAAGAGGTGGTGTCTGACAGAGGTACCAACTTCGTGTCCAAGTACATGAAGTCCCTGTGGCAGGAGTGCGGTGTAACTTACAAGTTCACCACTCCTTACCACCCTCAAGGAAATGGGCTGGTTGAGAGATTCAACCGGACCCTCAAGGGCATGATTATGGGTCTGGAAGAACCCATGAGGCGTAAATGGGACATCCTCTTACCATGCCTGTTGTTTGCATACCGGGAGGTGCCACAGAAGTCTCTAGGGTTCAGTCCCTTTGAGCTCCTCTATGGACACCCGGTGCGAGGACCTCTGAGTTTGGTCAAGGAAGGCTGGGAGCAATCTCCCAGGAAACCTCCCCAGGATGTATACAGTTACATGCTGGCCTTCAGGAACCAGACTAGGCATTTCAGAGAACTTGCTGAGGCAAATCTGGAAGCCAGCCAGGAGGAGATGAAGCGGTGGTACGACCAGAATGCCACTCTGGTAGAGCTTCAGCCTGGTCAGAAAGTGTGGGTCATGGCCCCTGTGGAGCCCTGTGCGCTCCAGGACAGGTGGACCGGCCCTTTTACGGTGGTGGAGCGCAAGAGTCCAGTTACCTATTTGGTGGACTTGCAGTCTCCCAGGAACCCCTTGCGGGTCCTGCATGTGAACCGCCTGAAGCCCCACTTGGAGAGGTCCCAAGTGGGCATGCTCTTAGCTACAGATGATGGAATGGAGGAGGAGACCGAGCCTCTTCCTGACCTCCTGTCAGCCCGAGAGCAAGATGGATCAGTGGAGGGAGTAAACCTCTCTACCTCCCTGCCACCTGAGCAGCAGGGTGACTGTCGCCAACTTTTAGGACAGTTCCCTGACCTGTTCTCCCTGGTTCCCAGTGTCACTCATTGGTGCGTCCATGATGTGGACACTGGGGACAGTCTTCCTGTGAAGCACAAGGCTTACAGGGTGACTGACAGGGTCAGAGCCTGCATCAAGGAGGAGGTCTCCAAGATGTTTGCGCTAGGGGTGATTGAGTCCTCTAACAGCCCTTGGGCCAGCCCAGTGGTCTTGGTTCCAAAGGCTGCCGCGCCTGGTGCCACACCAGAACTCCGGTCCTGTGTGGACTACAGGGGACTCAATTCCGTCACCAGGACTGACGCCCACCCCATCCCCAGAGCTGATGAGCTCATAGATCGGTTAGGGGCTGCGCGGTACCTCAGCACGTTTGACTTAACGTCTGGGTACTGGCAGATCGCCTTGACTGATGGGGCAAAAGAGAGGTCAGCATTCTCCACACCAGATGGGCACTACCAGTTCCGGGTGATGCCCTTTGGGATGAAGAATGCCCCTGCCACCTTTCAGAGGTTGGTCAACCAGGTGTTGGTTGGACTGGAGGATTTCAGTGCCGCCTACCTGGATGACATCGCAGTGTTCAGTGCCAGTTGGGAAGAACATCTGCGTCACCTCTGGGAAGTGTTGATGGCGCTGCGGAGGGCAGGCCTCACAATCAAGGCGAGTAAGTGTCAGATTGGGCAGGGCTCTGTGGTGTACTTGGGACACCAGGTTGGGAGCGGCCAGGTGGCGCCCCTCCAACCGAAAATTGATACCATTCTGCCTTGGGAGCCCCCAAGACCCAGACAGAGGTGAGAGCCTTCCTAGGACTCACCGGGTATTACCGGAGATTCGTCAAGGGGTATGGCAGCATTGTTGCCCCTTGACAGAGCTGACTTCCAAGAAGCAGCCCAGGAAAGTGATTTGGACTGACGCCTGTCAGAAAGCTTTTGACACCTTGAAGACTGCCATGTGCACGGCGCCTGTGCTCCAGGCACCCAACTTCTCCAATGAGTTCATTGTTCAGACGGACGCTTCAGAGCATGGTGTAGGGGCTGTTCTATCACAGATCAATGAGGAGGGCCTAGACCAACCTGTAGCCTTCCTCAGTAGGAGGTTACTTCCCCGGGAACAGAGATGGAGTGCTATTGAGCGGGAGGCATTTGCTGTGGTCTGGGCACTGAAGAAGCTGAGACCATACCTGTTTGGGACTCACTTCCGGGTTCAGACAGACCACAGGCCCCTCAGATGGTTGATGCAGATGAGGGGTGAGAATCCAAAGCTGTTGAGGTGGTCCATTTCCCTACAGGGGATGGACTTTACGGTGGAACACCGCCCTGGTACAGAACACGCCAATGCCGATGGACTGTCCAGATTTTTCCGCCTTAGCGATGAGAACTCCCTAGGGGTAGGATAGTTCTCCCCACATTTCAGCTGGAGGGGACACGTGTTAGACCTGGCATCCTTGGCGTGGGTCTCCCTTCCATTTTTTCGTAATGCCTCCACTGTTGCCGATATGTTTTTGCTCGACTAGATGCTCATGGGCACTTTGCCGCTGCTAATCAGTGCCAAAGTGCAAGTGCTCCCTATCGTGAATTGATGTATGTATTAGTGACTCCATGATTGGATGATTGGTTTACTTGTCAGTCCCTAGTACCGTGCACTGAGTGTGCCCAGGGCTTGTAAATCCAATGCTGCTGGTGGGCTTGCAGCACGGGTTGTGCCACCCACAGAAGCAGCTTGTAAAGTGTGTCTCAGGCCTGCCATTGCAGAGCCTGTGTGCAGCCTAGGGCTGCCATGTCGACTGGTGAGTGCACCCACTTACCAGTCCCTAAACCTTCCCTTTACTGCATGTTGGTCACCCCTAAAGTAGGCCCTAGGGCAGGGTGCATTGTAAGTATAAGGTAGGACATGCCCTGGTGTGTGTGGCATGTCCTAATAGTGAATTACAGCCATTTTCGTTTTTCACTATTGCAAGGCTACCTGCTCCCCATAGGCCAGAATGGGCAGACTGACTATTACACCTTATAGTCAGAACTGACCCAGGGAACATGGTAGAAAAACGAATTTAGTATGCCTGAACTCAGGATGATAAAATACATCTTTTAGTGAAGTTGGTTTTAACATTCTGTGTTTGAAAATACCACTTTTAGAAAGTGGGTATTTTCTTGCCTAACTATCCAAGCCTGCCTCTGCTAGGTTGTGTATTCCTTGTCTGGAGATTGAGTGACAGGGGCTGGGGGTGGCTACAGGAGACAGGGTGAGTCAGCACAGGGCTGAATAGAAAGATCTGCATCCAGAGTGGAGGGAGGAGTTGCACCTGGGTCTGAATAGGGCTGTGCCTGCCTTCCACAATGCTGGCTCCACCTCCTGCCGGGCGGCTGAGCACTCTGCCCCACATTCTGAAAGGAAAGAAGGAGTCAGAAAAACAAAGTGCTCCAGGACTGACCAGAACTGGTTTTGGGCTAGGCAGAGGCCTCTCTGCCTTCAGAGAACAAAGAGAAACTGTGTATAAAAAGGGGACCCAGACCCCTAGGAAATTAGATCACTTTTGGGAACAAGAAGAAACCTTTGCTGAGGAGCGGAACCAAGAAGAAACTGAGGAGAGACTATCCCTAAGCCTGAAGTGCTGCTTGGGGGATTGGCCTGCAGTGGTTTGCCTGACTGCCAAAGAAAGGAGAAAGGAACTTTTGCTTTGCTGTGACTTTCATCAACTTGTGAAGGATCTCCAAGGGCTTGGAAGAGAGCTTGCCCCCTGACCGAAGTCCCAGGACCATTGGACTTCACCCCTTTGTGAATTGCTGCTGGAAACTCTGTTTCAGTGGCTACAGAGGTAGGGAGCTGTGACCGACTCTCACGACCGACTCGGTGTCCTGTAAGCACCGCATCGAAGCACCGTCTCGCCCTGCAACGCACGGCCCTGGTCTCACCGACTCCGTCAACGAGCCGCTGCCTGCACCGCATCGAGGGACAACGCGTCCTGCAACCCTTCGCTACGCCGAATCGAACTGGTCCGACCGACACGGTCACTGCTGCTGAGTTCGAGTCCTGTGACCGCACCGGAGTTGGGCACCGCTCGCACGCTTTGCGACGCACCGCCCGACTCGCACCGCTGTCCGGACTGATCGACGCCAGCTCCTGAATCCGGCTCCGTCGCCGCACCGCAACCTGCCAGCACCGCATCGAAGCACCGTCTCGCCCTGCAACGCACGGCCCTGGTCTCACCGACTCCGTCTCGACGACGTCAACGAGCCGCTGCCTGCACCGCATCGAGGGACAACGCGTCCTGCAACGCTTCCATTTTTGCATCGCGACCGCGACGAACAGCCATCCGGCTCACACGCCCGTGCCTGCCGCTTCAAGTAAAAGGTACTGTGACCGAGTCTGTCTACGCTGTGTTGGCCCGTCTCGACGCGGTCAGCTGGATTTGTTAGACTCTGTTTGTTCTCGACATCGCCGTAGCCGGAGGAGGCTACCGACTCGCACAGGACCTTGAATTAAGCCTTTTGATCAGAACTAAGCACTCTTGACAGTATTGTGCATTATTTTTGTCGTTTATGGTCTTGTGATAAATCTATATAAAGTATACCTATTTTTATAAATATATAACCTGTGTGGTGTCCATTTGTAGTGTTGTCACTTGATTACTGTATGTGTTCACAAATGCTTTACACACTGCCTCTGAACTAAGCCTGTCTGCTCGTGCTAAGCTACCAAGAGGGTGAGCAGGGGTTATTTCGGGAGTGTACCTACTTTCCCTGACTAGACTCAAGGGTCCCTATTTGGACAAAGGTACCTACCTCTGCCAACTAGAGACCCCCAAATCTAACATTGGTGGTCAGCGGTGAGGATTCTGGACTTGCATTTGTGACTCATGTACAGTGATTGGTGAACACTACTTAGTGAGTGCAGACCAAAACGCAACCACATACTTTTATAGCATTTTGTCTGGGATTTCCAATTTTTGCAACTGCCAAGTTTAATCACTATGGAGAAACCAGCATCAGTAGCCTCTGTTGAGTGTGATTGGGAAGAAGAGAGGCTAGAATGCTACACCCTCAAGCAGCTCAGGCAATTCTGCAAAACGTTTAAAGTGTCCATGACCGGGCTCTCCAGGAAGGAGGACCTCCAAAAGGCGCTGAGGGCCTGGGTCGAATCAAGGAGTGCCCCTGGGGAGGGGGCTGAGAATGCAGAAGGGCAGCTGGAGGGGCTATTGGGTCTAGGGGCTGGAAGACCACCTTCCCCAGTAGGTAGCAGTGTTTCTGCCAGAGGACTGTCTCCAGAGGAGTTGGAGGACAGGAAAGAGAGTAGGATGCACGAAATGGAGCTGACCAAGCTCAAGCTGAATGGGCAGTTAGAATTCGAAATGCAAACTAGGAAATTAGCCCTAGAGGAAAAGAAAATGCAGTTTGAACATGAGAAAGTTTTGAGGGAGTTGGAATTGAAGGCCAAAAGCTTAGAGATTACTCCCTCTGGTGGCAGTGTACCGCCTGTGCTTGTTGAAGCTAGGGTGTATATTCCAAAAGATGTGGTTAAGGAATTTTTTAAAAATGATGACATTGGGCAGTGGTTCAAAGCCTATGAGGTAGCCATATCTTCCCACCGGGTCCCTGAGAAGGATTGGGGAGCGGGGTTGTGGGGACGGTTCCTCAGTGAAGGGCGGGATACCTTGTTGGATTTGCCCTCTGAAGTCTATAATTCGTACAGCCACATGAAGGATGCCTTAATGACTAGGTATGGTTTGACCCCTGAGCTTTATAGGCAAAGGTTCAGGAACTGTAGTAAGATTGAAAGCAGTACCTGGGTTGAATATGTGACCTTCTTTTGCAGAGCCTTGGATGGTTGGGTAAAGGGTAGCAAAGCGACTGATTTTCAGGCGCTCTTTGATTTGATTGCCTGGGAGCACTTGTCCGGTAATTGTTTTCCTGAGCTACGCCAGCACCTGATTGATAGTAAGCTGACTAACCCTAGGCAGCTTGCTGAGGAGGCGGACCGCTGGGTGAGTACCCGGGTCCACAAGGGTCACGTGGGAGACTCCGCCAAGGGTGGGCAGGGTCCCCAGCAGAAGAGTGGGGGACAAAGGTAAACAGAGGGAGTTCCATAAAGGGCCCCAAAGTAGACCCCAAGGGATCCAAGGGAAAGGTTCCGAGCCTCCCCTGAGAAGAAGCCAGTGGCCCTGACAGGCCCCCCTGTTCACCAGGGACCACTGGTGTGTTACAAGTGTGGCGCCCCTGGCCACAAGGCAAACGATCCTCGTTGCCCTTTGCATGGAAAACCAGCACCCCCTAGTGCAGTCCCCCGGCAGTTGGCTAGTGTAGCCCTGGGGGAGGAGTTGGGTGCCCCAGGTGGCGGGGATCCCACAGTGTTTTTCCTTGTCTCATTAGGAGACTCTGAGATGGTCCCTAGGACCCCGCTGCCTGAGAACACTAAGAAATACAGGCAGTGGGTGACCATCAATGGCCATAGGGTGGAGGCTCTGAGAGACACAGGAGCCAGTGTGACAGCTGTCAAGTGTCACCTGGTGTCTAAGGAGCAGGTTATCCCTGATGCATTCTATCCGGTTGTTGCCGCTGACAACACAGAGAGTCACTGCAAGGTGGCTCAGGTTCCCTTTGAGTGGGGGTCTCGGGTACTCTTCAAGTAGCTGTGAGGCCAGCCATGCCTGTTGACTGTTTGTTAGGGAACGATTTGGAGAGCTCACCTTGGGCTAAGGTGGAGCGGAGTGCGCATTTAGAAATGTTGGGCTTGCCTGATTGGGCATGTGTGACCACCCGGTCAATGGCAGCGAAAGGTGTTCAAGAGGACCTGGAGCCTGAGAGGGAGGCCCAGGTGCCTGCCGGAGAGAGAGGAGGCAGGGGGCGTGGGAAACCGGCCCCCGAAGTTCCCACGGTCCAGGAGGAGGCAGACCCTGAGGGGGATGCCCTGGAGCCTACAGGGGAACAGGTAGCTGAACTGGGGGACCTACCTGAGCTGACCCATTGGCAGCAAGAAGGAGGACCCTCCAGGGAAAAGTTCTGCGAGGAGCAGAACGCATGCCCCTCTCTCGTGGGTCTGAGGCAACAGGCCACAGACCAGGCAGCAGGTGATCAGTCTGGATCACATTGGATTTACTGGGAGAATGGTCTCCTGTATTCAGAGCCTAAGGTTGCTGAGCCTGGGTCAGCCCGTGTGCTGGTGGTACCCCAGCGCTTCAGAGCCTTCCTACTGGGGTTGGCTCATGATGTACCGTTAGCAGGACATCTGGGGCAGGACAAGACCTTTGACAGGCTTGTTACCCATTTCTATTGGCCCCAGATGCGCAGGAGTGCCGCCACTCACTGCAGGACATGCCAGACTTGCCAGGCAAGTGGAAAGAGTGGGAGGAAGCACAAGGCTCCTCTCCAGCCATTCCCTGTGGTCAGCACCCCTTTGAACGGGTGGGTATTGACATTGTGGGGCCACTGGACCCCAAGACAGCCATGGGCAACAGGTTTATCCTGGTCTTGGTGGACCATGCCACCCGGTACCCTGAAGCCATCCCTCTGAGGACAGTGACGGCCCCCGTGGTGGGACGGGCACTGATGAGAATTTTCTCACGTGTAGGATTTCCTCAAGAGGTGGTGTCTGACAGAGGTACCAACTTCGTGTCCAAGTACATGAAGTCCCTGTGGCAGGAGTGCGGTGTAACTTACAAGTTCACCACTCCTTACCACCCTCAAGGAAATGGGCTGGTTGAGAGATTCAACCGGACCCTCAAGGGCATGATTATGGGTCTGGAAGAACCCATGAGGCGTAAATGGGACGTCCTCTTACCATGCCTGTTGTTTGCATACCGGGAGGTGCCACAGAAGTCTCTAGGGTTCAGTCCCTTTGAGCTCCTCTATGGACACCCGGTGCGAGGACCTCTGAGTTTGGTCAAGGAAGGCTGGGAGCAATCTCCCAGGAAACCTCCCCAGGATGTATACAGTTACATGCTGGCCTTCAGGAACCAGACTAGGCATTTCAGAGAACTTGCTGAGGCAAATCTGGAAGCCAGCCAGGAGGAGATGAAGCGGTGGTACGACCAGAATGCCACTCTGGTAGAGCTTCAGCCTGGTCAGAAAGTGTGGGTCATGGCCCCTGTGGAGCCCTGTGCGCTCCAGGACAGGTGGACCGGCCCTTTTACGGTGGTGGAGCGCAAGAGTCCAGTTACCTATTTGGTGGACTTGCAGTCTCCCAGGAACCCCTTGCGGGTCCTGCATGTGAACCGCCTGAAGCCCCACTTGGAGAGGTCCCAAGTGGGCATGCTCTTAGCTACAGATGATGGAATGGAGGAGGAGACCGAGCCTCTTCCTGACCTCCTGTCAGCCCGAGAGCAAGACGGATCAGTGGAGGGAGTAAACCTCTCTACCTCCCTGACACCTGAGCAGCAGGGTGACTGTCGCCAACTGTTGGGACAGTTCCCTGACCTGTTCTCCCTGGTTCCCAGTGTCACTCATTGGTGCGTCCATGATGTGGACACTGGGGACAGTCTTCCTGTGAAGCACAAGGCTTACAGGGTGACTGACAGGGTCAGAGCCTGCATCAAGGAGGAGGTCTCCAAGATGTTTGCGCTAGGGGTGATTGAGTCCTCTAACAGCCCTTGGGCCAGCCCAGTGGTCTTGGTTCCAAAGGCTGCCGCGCCTGGTGCCACACCAGAACTCCGGTTCTGTGTGGACTACAGGGGACTCAATTCCGTCACCAGGACTGACGCCCACCCCATCCCCAGAGCTGATGAGCTCATAGATCGGTTAGGGGCTGCGCGGTACCTCAGCACGTTTGACTTAACGTCTGGGTACTGGCAGATCGCCTTGACTGATGGGGCAAAGAGAGGTCAGCATTCTCCACACCAGATGGGCACTACCAGTTCCGGGTGATGCCCTTTGGGATGAAGAATGCCCCTGCCACCTTTCAGAGGTTGGTCAACCAGGTGTTGGTTGGACTGGAGGATTTCAGTGCCGCCTACCTGGATGACATCGCAGTGTTCAGTGCCAGTTGGGAAGAACATCTGCGCCACCTCTGGGAAGTGTTGATGGCGCTGCGGAGGGCAGGCCTCACAATCAAGGCGAGTAAGTGCCAGATTGGGCAGGGTTCTGTGGTGTACTTGGGACACCAGGTTGGGAGCGGCCAGGTGGCGCCCCTCCAACCGAAAATTGATACCATTCTGGCTTGGGAGCCCCACAAGACCCAGACAGAGGTGAGAGCCTTCCTAGGACTCACCGGGTATTACCGGAGATTCGTCAAGGGGTATGGCAGCATTGTTGCCCCCTTGACAGAGCTGACTTCCAAGAAGCAGCCCAGGAAAGTGATTTGGACTGACGCCTGTCAGAAAGCTTTTGACACCTTGAAGACTGCCATGTGCACGGCGCCTGTGCTCCAGGCACCCAACTTCTCCAATGAGTTCATTGTTCAGACGGACGCTTCAGAGCATGGTGTAGGGGCTGTTCTATCACAGATCAATGAGGAGGGCCTAGACCAACCTGTAGCCTTCCTCAGTAGGAGGTTACTTCCCCAGGAACAGAGATGGAGTGCTATTGAGCGGGAGGCATTTGCTGTGGTCTGGGCACTGAAGAAGCTGAGACCATACCTGTTTGGGACTCACTTCCGGGTTCAGACAGACCACAGGCCCCTCAGATGGTTGATGCAGATGAGGGGTGAGAATCCAAAGCTGTTGAGGTGGTCCATTTCCCTACAGGGGATGGACTTTACGGTGGAACACCGCCCTGGTACAGAACACGCCAATGCTGATGGACTGTCCAGATTTTTCCGCCTTAGCGATGAGAACTCCCTAGGGGTAGGATAGTTCTCCCCACATTTCAGCTGGAGGGGACACGTGTTAGACCTGGCATCCTTGGCGTGGGTCTCCCTTCCATTTTTTCGTAATGCCTCCACTGTTGCCGATATGTTTTTGCTGGACTAGATGCTCATGGGCACTTTGCCGCTGCTAATCAGTGCCAAAGTGCAAGTGCTCCCTATCGTGAATTGATGTATGTATTAGTGACTCCATGATTGGATGATTGGTTTACTTGTCAGTCCCTAGTACCGTGCACTGAGTGTGCCCAGGGCTTGTAAATCCAATGCTGCTGGTGGGCTTGCAGCACGGGTTGTGCCACCCACAGAAGCAGCTTGTAAAGTGTGTCTCAGGCCTGCCATTGCAGAGCCTGTGTGCAGCCTAGGGCTGCCATGTCGACTTGGTGAGTGCACCCACTTACCAGTCCCTAAACCTTCCCTTTACTGCATGTTGGTCACCCCTAAAGTAGGCCCTAGGGCAGGGTGCATTGTAAGTATAAGGTAGGACATGCCCTGGTGTGTGTGGCATGTCCTAATAGTGAATTACAGCCATTTTCGTTTTTCACTATTGCAAGGCTACCTGCTCCCCATAGGCCAGAATGGGCAGACTGACTATTACACCTTATAGTCAGAACTGACCCAGGGAACATGGTAGAAAAACGAATTTAGTATGCCTGAACTCAGGATGATAAAATACATCTTTTAGTGAAGTTGGTTTTAACATTCTGTGTTTGAAAATACCACTTTTAGAAAGTGGGTATTTTCTTGCCTAACTATCCAAGCCTGCCTCTGCTAGGTTGTGTATTCCTTGTCTGGAGATTGAGTGACAGGGGCTGGGGGTGGCTACAGGAGACAGGGTGAGTCAGCACAGGGCTGAATAGAAAGATCTGCATCCAGAGTGGAGGGAGGAGTTGCACCTGGGTCTGAATAGGGCTGTGCCTGCCTTCCACAATGCTGGCTCCACCTCCTGCCGGGCGGCTGAGCACTCTGCCCCACATTCTGAAAGGAAAGAAGGAGTCAGAAAAACAAAGTGCTCCAGGACTGACCAGAACTGGTTTTGGGCTAGGCAGAGGCCTCTCTGCCTTCAGAGAACAAAGAGAAACTGTGTATAAAAAGGGGACCCAGACCCCTAGGAAATTAGATCACTTTTGGGAACAAGAAGAAACCTTTGCTGAGGAGCGGAACCAAGAAGAAACTGAGGAGAGACTATCCCTAAGCCTGAAGTGCTGCTTGGGGATTGGCCTGCAGTGGTTTGCCTGACTGCCAAAGAAAGGAGAAAGGAACTTTTGCTTTGCTGTGACTTTCATCAACTTGTGAAGGATCTCCAAGGGCTTGGAAGAGAGCTTGCCCCCTGACCGAAGTCCCAGGACCATTGGACTTCACCCCTTTGTGAATTGCTGCTGGAAACTCTGTTTCAGTGGCTACAGAGGTAGGGAGCTGTGACCGACTCTCACGACCGACTCGGTGTCCTGTAAGCACCGCATCGAAGCACCGTCTCGCCCTGCAACGCACGGCCCTGGTCTCACCGACTCCGTCAACGAGCCGCTGCCTGCACCGCATCGAGGGACAACGCGTCCTGCAACGCTTCGCTACGCCGAATCGAACTGGTCCGACCGACACGGTCACTGCTGCTGAGTTCGAGTCCTGTGACCGCACCGGAGTTGGGCACCGCTCGCACGCTTTGCGACGCACCGCCCGACTCGCACCGCTGTCCGGACTGATCGACGCCAGCTCCTGAATCCGGCTCCGTCGCCGCACCGCAACCTGCCAGCACCGCATCGAAGCACCGTCTCGCCCTGCAACGCACGGCCCTGGTCTCACCGACTCCGTCTCGACGACGTCAACGAGCCGCTGCCTGCACCGCATCGAGGGACAACGCGTCCTGCAACGCTTCCATTTTTGCATCGCGACCGCGACGAACAGCCATCCGGCTCGCACGCCCGTGCCTGCCGCTTCAAGTAAAAGGTACTGTGACCGAGTCTGTCTACGCTGTGTTGGCCCGCCTCGACGCGGTCAGCTGGATTTGTTAGACTCTGTTTGTTCTCGACATCGCCGTAGCCGGAGGAGGCTACCGACTCGCACAGAACCTTGAATTAAGCCTTTTTGATCAGAACTAAGCACTCTTGACAGTATTGTGGATTATTTTTGTCGTTTATGGTCTTGTGATAAATCTATATAAAGTATACCTATTTTTATAAATATATAACCTGTGTGGTGTCCATTTGTAGTGTTGTCACTTGATTACTGTATGTGTTCACAAATGCTTTACACACTGCCTCTGAACTAAGCCTGTCTGCTCGTGCCAAGCTACCAAGAGGGTGAGCAGGGGTTATTTCGGGAGTGTACCTACTTTCCCTGACTAGACTCAAGGGTCCCTATTTGGACAAAGGTACCTACCTCTGCCAACTAGAGACCCCCAAATCTAACAATCGGCTACCCAAGAGCCAAAGGAATCAGTACATGCTTACTATGCTTCTTTTACAAGCCTTTAAGCAGTACAGTGGATTGGATACGTTAGATTCCAAGGATATGGGACAGTTCGTTTCCAAATTTGTCTTAGGATTGAGGCCAGATATTAGCTTTATGATTCAGCAGCATCTGATCTATTGGCAGAACAAATCCGTGGACGAAATTCTACGGTATGCCAGATATAGCAGTGATGAGGTATACTTGAAACATAAGAAACTAAAGGACAAGCTAATGCTAGTCCAGATGAGAAATGCAGATAGGGTATACCAAGTGTAGTCGAATAGGAGGGACATTGGGTCGGTAGCAGGGAAACAATTATGGAGGAGCCCAGAATGTGTTGGGTCAAGGAAGAAGGAAGCCCATAGATCCCAAGACGGGGATAGATGTTGGTACCATATAGAGAACCACTGCATGTCACTTTTGTCACAAAATCAGGCATTGGAAGCGCGAGTGTAGATCGAACCCAGCTAATCAGATCCAAGATGAGGAAGTAGTGCAGGTACCTGAGGTTGTAAATACTGTGACGAGGCCCAGGTCTGTACACGGAGGGGGTCTGAGTCCACAAGTGCAAGTTCCCCAACCTCAGAGAATTCCACAGGGGAATCGAGTGTACCAGCAGATGTCCTTTATCAAAGCTTTTGAGGAATTCAATCCAGACCCGTTGCAATGAGGGGGGAGGAAGACCGTACCCTTGGAGCAGTCTTAGAGGTAGATCAGAGAGGACCGTATGTGGAGGCAGATGTGGACGGTCATCCCATTACATTCTTGATTGATACTGGTTCTACCCGATCTACTGTGAGGTCTGCAGTAGTTCCAAATCTACCCCTCTCGGGACAATCGATCCAAGTTGTAGGAGTTGCTAATAAGAAAATGACTAATCCATTGACAGATGAGATACCTGTGAGAATAGGAACCTTTCAGGATCATCACCAATTTGTGGTGTGCGATTCGAGTCCAGTCTGCTTGCTGGGTGGTGACCTATTGTGCAAATTGAACTGTACTATCTATTGCACACCCAAGGGAATGGAGTTGCAGACTAATGATGATGACATTGCATTCAAATTGGCGAATCAGAATCTCTGCATAGAGATGTTTCCCGTTTTGACCACAGAAGATCTGCCATACGACTTGAGGGACTCCGTCTCTCCGGAGGTGTGGAATTTCACGGGGGAAGAGATAGGGCTGATTCGAGGGGTTGAGCCAGTTAAGATCCAGATCAAGCCAAATGCTGAATTCCTGAGAACTCCTCAGTACAACCTGACACCGGAAACGGTAGCAGGAACCAAGTCTGTGATTGAGTCCATGATCGAACAAGGTATTTTGAAGGAGGTAATGGGGAGCCTATGCAATTCCCCTATAATGGGACTGCAGAAGCCAAGTGGGAAGTTAAGAATCATGCAGGACCTGCGAAAGGTCAACACGATTGTAGTTCCATGTTGTCCTGTGGTACCGAATCCATCAGTGATCCTGTTTCAAATTCCTTGTGAGGCTGAATGGTTTACTGTGATTGATCTATGCCAGGCGTTCTTTTCGATACCGTTACACGAGGAAAGCCAATTTTTATTCGCTTTCCGTCTAGAAAATTGTGTGTTAACATGGTGTTGTATCCCACAAGGGTATACTGAGAGCCCATTGATCTTTAATCAGATCTTGAAAAAGAGTCTTGAGAGTCTGGTACTGCCGCAAAATTCAGTTCTTGTGCAGTGCATTGATGACCTCCTGATCGCATCAGAAATGGAGGAAGCTTGCAGGATTGATACCGTTGCACTGTTGAATCACCTAGGAGAGAATGGACACAAGGTGTTCCCGAGTAAACTTCAGTACTGTTTGCCTGAAGTCCAGTATTTGGGTCATCACATTGAGAAAGGCAAGAGGAAGGTGTCACCAGACCGCATTGAGGCGATCATGAAAATGAATTTACCTACCACACAAAAGGAAGTCACAATGTTTTTGGGAATGGTTAGGTACTGCTGTCAGTGGATTCCCAACTTCTCATTGAAGGCAAAACCTCCGCAGAGGTTGACGCACAAGGATGTGAGTGATCCGGTACCATGGGATAACGACTGTTTGGTTGCCTTTCTGGAGCTGAGAGAAAGCCTGTGTCATGCTCCGGCTCTAGGAATGCCTGATTACAACAAATCATTTTCGGTATTTTGTTGCGAGCACGAGAGTTGTGCACTGTCAGTACTCACACAGACTCATGGAGTTGTCCGTAGACCAGTTGCCTACTTCTCAGCTATCCTAGATCCGGTAGCTTCAGCGTTGCCCGGATGTCTTAAATCCTTTGCTGCAACAGGTGTCAGCATTGAAAGATGTGAGAGTATTGTGATGGGTCATCCTCTTACTGTATATGTTCCACATTCAGTTGAGCTTCTGATGACGAGAACCAAGACACAGCATTTGACAAATAACAGACTCACACGCTATGAGCAAGTCATACTTGCCTCAGAGAATGTGACTCTGAAAAGATGTTCTGTATTGAATCCTGCTACTTTAATGCCTATTCCAAATGTTGAAGTTGAAGATTGTGAGGACCATGACTGTCTCGATGTGACTGAACTTTGCACCAAACCGAGACCTGACATTGTTGATGAACCTCTGCCTGAATCAGATGAAATCCTTTTAGTAGATGGTTCATGCTTAAGGGACAATGCAGGTTCTTTGAGAGCAGCATTTGCTGTCTGTACTATTTCTGGAGTTGTGGAAGCTGCTTGTTTACAGGGAGTACACTCCGCACAGGTAGCTGAAATCATTGCTTTGACACGTGCATGCCTGGTCTCTGATCAGATCCGAGTCACCATCTACACCAACAGCCAATACGGGTTCGGTGTGGGTCATGACTTCAGACAGCTATGGTCACAGAGGGGGTTCCTTAAGTCATCAGGATCTCCCATCAGAAATAGGGAATATGTGAGACAATTGTTGGAAGCTTTGCAACAACCAAGAGAAATAGCTGTGGTAAAGTGCCTTGCCCACGGGAGGAGGATGATTTTGTGACGTTGGGCAATATGTATGCGAATGAAGTTGCACGTTTCTGCGCTGAACAAGGATGTATTTTTAATAGGGAATATACAGGAGAGAGCGCAGAGAGAACAGAACTCAGCATGATGTTAGCCATAGCGGACACTTGGGATGAGGTCATGCGTCTGCAGGGAGAGGTGTCTGCTCAGGAAGAAGATGATGGCATTTGTGTTTCAACTGATGGTCGAGCAGTGTTGCCAGGTGTTAGACTTGGCATCTTTTGGCGTGTTTCCCCTGAGTTTTTGCTTTCTGACCTCCCGGTTCTGACTCTGTTTTTGCTGGCTTAGTGTATCTGCGCACTTTTCTCCCTGCTGATCAGTGGTAAAGTGCAAGTGCTCCTGTGGTAAAATGTGTTATGGATTGGTGTTTCCATGATTGGCCTGTTTGATTTATGTGTCAGTCCCTAGTAAAGTGCACTGCGTGTGCCAGGGCCTGTGAATCAAATGCTACTCGTGGGCCTGCAGCACTGATTGTGCCACCCACATGAGTAGCCCTGAAAAGGTAACTCAGGCCCGCCATTGCGGAGTCTGCGCGCAGTTTGTAACTGCCATGTCGACTTGGCCAGTGCACACACTTGCCAGTCCCTAACCTTCCCTTTTCTTACATGTCAGCCACCCCTAAGGTAGGCCCAAGGTACCCCTGTGGGCAGGGTGTGGTGTATGTGAAAGGTAGGACATGCCCTGGTGTGTGTGCCATGTCTTGATAGTGAATTACTGCCAATTTCGTTTTTCACTATTGCAAGGCTACCTGTTCCCCATAGGACAGAATGGGAAGTTTGTTTATAGCATCTTATAAACATAACTGGCCCTTGGAACTAGGTAGGAAAATAAAGTTTAGTATGCCTGAACTCAGAATCTAAAGATGCATCTTTTAGTGAAGGTGATTTTTACATTCTGTGTTTGAAAATACCACTTTTAGAAAATAGGTATTTTCTTGCTCAGTCATCCCGTGTGCCTCTGCTGGAATGTGGATTGCCTGTCTGGGTTTTGGATGACAGAAGGCTGGGGAGCAGGAGTGGCTCCAGATAGTCTAGGTGGGTCAGGAAAGGGCTGAATAGACCTGGGCTGCAATTGGGGAAGGGGGAGGAGATTTCCTTGCACCTCAAAGGGCCTGGTCTGCCTCTGACAATGCCGTCTCCACCTCCTGCCAGGAAGACACACTGGAAGACTCCACCTCCTGCCAGGAAGGCAGAACTGGTTCTGGCTGGGCACAGACACTCTCTGCCTAAGAGATCAAAGGATTTTGGGATATAAATATTGGGGCCCAGACCCCTGAACTTTAGAACTCTTTTGGACCAAGAAGACTGCCAAGAAGAAGAGCTGGAGAAGCTGTGAGGAGGAACTACCACATTGCTGTGTGCTTTGCTGTGTTGGCCTGCAGTGGCTGCTTCTGTCTTGGGCAGTGAAAGGACTGGACTGAACTTTCTGCAATCGACTTTTGTGAGTTTCTCCAAGGGCTTGAGGTAGAGCTTGCCCCCTGTTCAAGAAGTCTCAGGAACAGCAAAGACTTCAAGCTCTTCTGCCCTCAGCACTGGGGACTGTGTGTTTCGTGCTGCAACAGAAGAAAAGCAACCCGACAACGTCTACGACGCCGCTGCCGACTCTGTGTCCTGAAGGCACCGCAGAGGGCACTGCTGCAATTCCGCACCGCGACCCTGGTCTCACTGACGACGCCTGCTGATGCCGCCACTGAGCCGCTGCTCGCACCGCGACCTGTGGGCACCGCACTCCGCACCGCCTCGCTTCACGACGATGCCTTGGTATCCCCGACGCCGCCGCTCCATGCCGAAATCTACGCAGCTGCTTGCACCGTGGTTCGAGGGCACCGCTCATAAAGTTACACGACGCACCGCCATCCTCCCGCACCGCAGCCTTGGCCTACCGACGCCGGCGCCATCGACTCCAGTTCATCAGCCGACGACAGTGCTTCAGCAATGATGATGCCGCTTCTTGCGCCGCGACCTGCCAGCACCGCGACGAGCACCGCATTCACCTCGCACCGCGACCCTGGTCTCACCGATGACGCCATCTGACGCCGCCACCGAGCCGCTGCTCGCACCATGACCTGAGGGCACCGCACGCCGCACTGCTGCACTTCGCATCGCAGCACCAGACGCCTGCCGACGCCAGCGCTCCTGACTCCAACAGAGAGGAGATCGATCTGCAACGCGTGTGACTTCGAGGGCCCCGACGACTCCTGCAGCGACCTCCGGAACCGACGCCTGCCGACGCAGTGCTTTCGGAAGCTCAACGAAGGAAGATTCTCCCTTATATTCCTGTGGACACCAGAAAAACGGTAGTCACATCGTTGATTCAGTCTAAACTTGACTACTGTAACGGGCTGTACCTAAACATTCAGAAACAGTGCCTAAAAAAGCTTCAGAGTGTTCAAAATACAGCTGCACGTTTACTGTACAACATTCCCAGGTGTAAATCCGTATCTAAAGACATTCACAGCCTGCATTGGCTCCCAGTAGCACAACGGATAAAATTCAAGGCTCTGTGTCTGGCGTACAAAGCATTGAACCATACGGGTCCTGTCTTTTTGCAAAAACTTCTCGCCTGGTATGAACCGACCAGACATCTTCGCTCTACAGGAGCCAAACTCCTGACAGTGCCCATAATCCGAACAGCGCATTGGGGCGGCCGCAGCTTTTGCTATGGTACCTCTAAACTCTGGAACACTCTTCCGACTGAGCTCAGAAGTGCGAACTCCCTCTCCTCCTTCAGGAAGGGACTGAAAACCTGGTTGTTCCAAAACTAGACGCCCGAGCAGGTCTACTAATGTCCTCAGCGCCAAGACACCTCCGGGTATACGTGCGCTTTATAAATTTCAGTAACATTAACATTAACATTAACGAGAGGTCGCCGACGCCCTGCATTTCTAAAAGGTACTGTTTGCGGGTCTTCCCGACACTGTAGCTGGCCCGCGACGCCGCAGTCAGCCAGAACTATTTGGATTTGTTTGCTCACGACGCCGTGATAGCCCCGGACGGAGCTATCGACATCAAGGAACTGTTTTTCATGCATATTTTGATAACTGAAGATTTTTAAGTACTGAATTGTGGATTTTTATCGTTTTTGGTCTTGTCTTAAGCATATAAAAATATTGGATATTTTTCTAAACTGGTGTGGTGTCCTTTTGTAGTGCTTACACTGTATTACTGTTGGTTATGTGCAAATGCTTTACACACTGACTCTAAGATAAGCCTGACTGCTCGTGCCAAGCTACCAAGGGGGTGAGCAGGGGTTATTTTAGGAGTGTAACTCCCTTATCCTGACTAGAGTGGTGGTTTCTGCCTGGCTTTGGCACATGCCCTAGCCTACTAAAAATCCCATTTCTAACTCCAGGTGATTTACTGAGCCCTATGGTGAGGCAGATTCATGGAGAGGTTCATATTGGAAGGGATGCCATGGTGCGAGTGTTCAGACAGACGTGGTTTAACCCACGGTTTCGTGCATTTGCTGAAGCAGTGTGTCACAGATGTGTTACATGTCAACAGATGAATGCTGGACAGAAAACTGTGGTCACATTGAGTAATATTGGGAGATCTGGGGTCCCTTAAATAGGATCCAGCTTGACTTCATTGAAATGCCTAGGTGCAATGGATTGAGGTACATTCTTGTGGTGGTGTGTGTTTTCTCACGGTGGGTGGAAGTATATCCAACGAGAAGGTGTGAGAGGCTCACAGTAGCAGAGCTGTTACTTAGAGTTTTGATACCGCGCTTCGGATTTCCGACTTCGTTGGAGTCTGATAGAGGGATGCACTTTCACAGTGAGATCATGAAGCTGCTTTGTACTGCCTTACAAGTTGATCAGAGATTGCATTGTAGCTACAGACCTGAGGCATCTGGCCTTGTTGAACAAATCAATGGAACTCTCAAGATGCCAATGGCAAAGGTTTGCTCGTCCACGTCTCTTAAATGGCCTAATGCATTGCCTTTGGTGTTGATGAGTATCCGTAGCATCCCCGATAGGAGGACAGGTCTCTCATTCCATGAGATCCTAATGTGGAGGGAGATGCGGTTGCCAGCAGTGCCATCTACAGCATTGGCAAACATCACAAATGATTTGATCCTTGATTATTGTAAAGGACTGGCTGACGTGGTCCGTTCTGTGTCTCATCAGGTTGAAGCTGCGACTGCCCCGACCTCGAAGGACCTCTGCCACAATCTGAACCCAGGTGACTGGATCCTGGTCTGAAAACATGTGAGGAAGAACTGTCTTGATGCTCGCTGGAGAGGTCCATACCAAGTGATTCTGGTCACGAATACAGCTGTGAAGTGTGGAGGGTTGCTGAACTGGATCCACGCTTCGCACACCTGCAGAGTTTCAGGACCCTCAGAAGAAACAGCTCCTCTCTCTGAAGAAAATCCAGCTGTGGCTGCGATGTCACTGGAGAGGACAAGCCAAGCTGTGAGGGTTACTGACGAGGCTGGTCCCCCACCAGAGCAAGCTGAGGGGGGTCACGCTACACAAGACCTAGGTATTGACTCTGAGGGAGACGGTAACGTTGCAAGTGGTACAGAGTCAGACTCAGCTGGAAGAACTGGTGGGCAAGGTGATCGGGTGCAGAGAAGGAGAGGAGAGTTTGCAAGAGAATCGTGGCCTGTGAGACAGAAGAGGCACAACCTGAGATTGGCATCTGAAAGAGATCTTGCCCCTGTGTCTGAAACGTCTGAATCTGAGCTAAGTGACACAGAGCAAGCACAAGGGGGCTTGAGGAGATTGAGAAGAGAAAGGTTGCCCTGCCAGAGGTACGCTGCCCCTGAGTGGACCTATCTGATCACAGATGCAGGGAGCATTGGGGACCGGGAGACTGAGGTCTCCACGAATGGTCAGCAGAATTCCAGAACTGAAAATTGAGATCGAACTGGTAGTTCCTGGACTAGAAATAGAGGGGGTGTTGATGGTGACTGTACCAAATCCTCCAATATTGAGTGGCGTGAGGGTTTTGGATCTGTGAGATCTGTCTTTTTTAACATTTGGATATCAGCCACCGCCTCAGGAGATTGCAGCCGTTCTTCTTGAGATTCAACAGCGTGTCATTGATGAAATTGACTCTGAGCTTGTTCGAGACTGTTCAGTGAACTGTAAATAAAACACTTGCTTTAAAAAAGATAACCTAGGCCCGAGTGGAAGAAGAATAAAATTAGGGACTTTCCGTAGAAGAAGAAATAGGGCTAAGGAAGTTTTTTGAACTGTGTAAATAATTGTGCGACGAACTGTGAAGTTGATTATCAGGACTCCAAGGAACTGTACATGAACACTGTTGAACACCAATCAGAGGCAGAGAAAGAGACTTTGCATTGATCCTCTTGCTGTGCTAAATCGACTCAGTTAAAAATGTAGTCTGGAAATCTGAACCGTAGAGCAAAGTGCATGATAGGTACACTTATAGTGGGAGTGATAGTAGCGATAGCAGTAGTTATCTTAGTCTCTGTAAAAGTTTCACATGATGCGGAAGTTGAGGGGGTTGGAGTGCACGGGACATCCAGACCTGATACTTCTAGCACAAAAAGGGTACCGTAGGAGCAGATAAAGCTATGCTAGATCAAAATAGCCGCATGTTGCATGTAGATTTGTCTAAGGGTGATTATACTTTGAATGCCTATGCGACATTGTTGTATGAGTATGTGAATATGATGGATTTGAGAGATTGTTATTTGTGTATGTAGTTGCCTGTGTCTGTGGAGGAGGGGATTCGCTATCACCATCTTCCCTTGACATATGGTATTACATGTAGTCTGTTGCTTAGTATGTTTTACGGTAAGGGACATTATGAATATTATTTCTCCAACTATGACATAGTACTTTCAGAAGTTCCAGCTTACAAGCACCTGAACAAGTATAATTACTACAAGCAGGAAGAGAGAATTGGGAAGTATTTCATACCTACCGTCACATTAGATACAGCTTATGCTCATCGTCATAATTTGACGTCCATGCTAACTGAGGTAGAGAAGAAGTTCATAGATTAAGTAGAAGATAGACATAGACAACTAGTCGTCAAGTTTAATAGTAGAGAAGGGAAATTTGCGTGGACCCAGGAGGAGTTGGCCCATAAGGCGAAAGGGAGTTATGGTCCAATAGCTTTAGATTTTGAACAGCAAGGAAAACTTTGCATTAGACAGGTACAGACCTACTATGATAAGATCTTTGTAGGACAAAGTGTGTGTGATCACATCTTCACAATTGAAGCCACTGCGAAGAAGTTTTTGCAAGAAGCAGTGCAAGTGGTAGCCAATGTGTATTTTGTGTGTGGGAAAAATGCATGTGTGTGGTTGCCACTGAACTAGTATGGTACATGCTATGTGGCTTTTGTGTTCCCTAAGATTTACCACGTTGAAGACTTGGCCCCACTGGAAGGTGGATTACAACGTAGAGAAAAGAGAGGTGCGAGTGCAGGAGAGATTGTTGGAGTCGTATTTGAAGCAATGATACCAAGTTTGGGAGTGGTTCTGAATGGCATCAATATTAGAAGGTTGTCAACCATTGTGGATAAGTTGTCAGTGAATACAGCTCAGTCTTTATTGCTGGTGGATGGAGAGATGGTGTCAATAAGAGCCATGGTGATGCAGAACCACCTTGCATTAGACGTATTATTAACAACGGAGGGCAGAGTCTGTAAAATGCTGAGGGTCCAACAGCGCTGTACTTATATCCCAGACCATAGCAAGGATCTGAGGTAGTATATAAGTAACATGAGGTGCATGATTTGTCAACGGAAGGAGTTTGGGAGAAGGTTGGGAAAGGATTTACAAAGATTGGAAGCTGGCTTGCTAACCTTGGTAAAATAATTCTTGGTTACATTCTGAAGCCCATCATCATAGTAGTGGTTTGTGTGATTCTTTTGATTGGAGTGATAAGGGCCTACAAATGGCATAAGGCAGGAAAGGCTGAGAGATATCTCTTACAGAGCGGGAGAGGAGAATGGAGAGACTGCAGGACAGTCACTATGAGAATCTCAAAAGTCTAGAGAAGTTCCGGCAGGGAAGAACGGCTATGACTTCTGTTTAGGACGGTTCTCTCTACAGGGAGTTGTGATTGATTGTGATGACACTTGTCATCAGAGGGGGGGGACTGATAGAGCGCGATGGTGCTCTTTCATTTGTAGGGGTGCATCATAATCATGAGTAGTTCGCACCTGCATTTATTCTTTTGTCATATTAACATGAGACAGTAGAATGTGCACTGTAATAATGTGAAAGGGGATGTGCTAGGTGTATTTTTCATATAAACATGGAGAAATTACTGTTGCAATATATACGTGTTTAGTTGAAAACACTAACTTGTAGAATTTGTGTATGAGGCTTACAATTATTCATGTATTTGATGTGCTTATGTAATGCGTTGATTTAGTATTGCTTGGTAAAAATGTTCATTTATATGTGGTTTTCCATACAGCCGATGTGCCATGCTCTTATGTTGGCTGATTTCTGTAGGCCTGAAATGCATTCTCCCTGAAGGCTCTCGTAGTGGATAAAAGCAGAATTTCATGTGCATGTTGGATTTGTTCTGTTCTCACGTTTCTGTTGCAGGCGGAGAAAGTCGTCTTTGTTAGTTAGAATAATGCTTTTGTTTTATGAGTTAGGCTCGGGGAGGAGAGAATACTTTTGTACAAGGAGTGCTGATAATGTGAGACGGTGTTCTTTCTCACTGGAGGAGGCCTGGGAATCAAGGTCATCGAGCCAGGAGCTGGGAGTATCAAAACTAAATGGAAACCTACCTATGAGGAGGTGCCCAGCGGGATGAGGCGATCGGATGTTACCTAATGGGAGTGTTAATGATTTGGGTGTTTGAATTAGGGACACTGCCCCGAGGGGTGAGTTAGGAGAAGAAGGAGATCGATGGAGAGGGAAGGAGCATCTTAGAACGAGCTCTGTAGCTTTATGCTACTTGACCCATACAACATGAGTGCACTTCTTAGGAAGTCTTCATTCACTGACACCTTTTCCTAACTTGCCTGGGGAATGCTAAGTAGGGATGTCACGTTAGTGGTAGAGTAGGGACAGGGACTTACGAACCTCCAATGAAGACGGATCTAGACGTGGGGCACTTATTGCCTGCATCCTGGTTTTGGAATTCGTCATTCTTTTCATGCTCCAGAAGTTTAACCTTGCTCGTAGGTTTGGCTTTGTATTAGTTCCAATGTACTTCTACAAGCTCGCCTTGAGGTGTCTGTAAGTTCAGTTATTTTTGGCTTTGTAATAAACCCACTAAATTGGAAATCTGGAGCTGTGATTCCTCGGAGTCCTGATTCTTTGAGCCTGTGAGTCTGACCTAATGAGTTATTTCTCCCCTCTACACTTCTAAAGCAGGTACAAACGGTCCATTGACCGAGGGTTCCGGAGTATATTGATGAGAGGGAACCGGGCTCCTTCAGTGCTCTTCACATTTTGTGTGTTCATGATGTTTGAAGTCACAAATATTTGCTTTATTATCAAGCTCCCTTTGGGTCACACCAGAAGTGTCCACTTACATGATGGATTTGTTTCACGTATTTCATCACCCAGGAGTGTTCACAGTGATGAAAGTGATATGCAGTGCACAGTGAAAAGCAGTAATATGTATTTGGCTGTATGGCTGTACAGACTAACTCTCCCTTATATTTTCACAGAGATACAGACAGTAATCACCAAGCAGGTAGTCTATGTAAATGAACTAATTTTAAGCATGCAAAGTGTGTGTGATTAACAAAATATAGCAGGTGTGGTACCAGGGAGTTAGTGTATCTAGGTCCTGAAGAAAGCATGTTGACCGTTTAGAAAAGTAGGCACATAATATCCTCCTTTTCCTCTTCCCCTCTGATTTTAACCATACCGACTAGATGCCAGAATAAATAAGTTGCTCCTACTGGCCAGGCATTTTTACTTTTTACCTCCACATAAACCCACCCCACTCCTCTTGCCTCTACTACTTTCTATTGTTGCATGCCTTCAAATGTGCTCCCACGCATCTAATAGGTTGTAGCATGCCCCGTTCCATAGCGGAACGAGATGGACCTGATGATGAAGCATGCCACCAAGGGGTGACCCTGGTGGGTGAGGGTTTTACAAGAAAACCTTTGTTTTCATCTGTGGAGGGTTAGTCTCCTCTTAACAGTTGGGTTCTAATTTTGCATTTATACTTCGGTTGGAGGATAAACCTAGCTGATTCTCTCCCTTCTCCTTTCTTGAGAAGCATTTAAACATTTACACAGAAACGTGAACAAAAACAATACAGTTTTCATTAATTCACACTGTTGGAGGTTGACTCCTGAAACGAGAGAAGGAGAAAAAGTGCACAGCACTTTTCCTGCTCAGGCAACAGAGCATTTCATGTTAGCATGATCATTTAAACTGAGGCCTACCTTAACTATTCTCAACTTTAACGTGAAAATCACACTTTATATACTTGTGCGTGTGGTGCAGGTTAATGTAAATGTAGTGCAAAACATAAAATAGTGACAAGGTGTCACCAATTCCCCCTCTGATGACTCACAGAGTCAACACACAAAACATTCATAAGTTCTCTAGTGACGGAATTTCAAAAGCCTGATGTTGACTTCTGCTATTTACGTCTAGACTCCTCTAAGTCTATTAACCTCTTCTCTCTTTCTTTTTCTCCCATTTTTTCGTCACTGGTTCTCTTTCCGAACATTTGGTTCCACTCATTTCAGTCATTTGTCTAATTCCCATTATTAAAAAAAACATGCATATCGAAAAAAATGCAATGATTATTGTGGGGGGCAGTATAGTCCCTAATAGTCCACAGTCAATGCCACTAACCCTTCTTCCAACAGCAGAAAATCCATCCCCTATCACTTCCTAAGCACCTGTTGCTTCCACATCTTTAGAAACATCGGAAATATTAGTAATTAACATATTAATCTCGCTACTTATTAGACATATACATGCAGCACTGTTGGGCGCGTAACATACGACAGACTCCGCACTATTTCAAGAGCAAGGTATCTAAAGCAAACCTGTTCTACAAAACCACTGTAATAATTGCCAGCAACTCTGCATTAATAGCTGTAAGCACACCTGCAGTGTTGGTGGAAAGACGATTCACCAACATACACAGTTGGTGTGTATGTTGAAGCACTGCGTTAATTTCTTCCATAAAGCACTACTCCCTTATTGTACAGCCCATCTACATTATAAACTTTAGGAAACATTAAAGCAAAATAGCAGCTACTTATCCAATTAGCAAGAAGGTGACAATAAGCATTTTTTCTGTACACATAATAAAATCAAGGAACAAAATAATCCATTCCAGTAAATACCTATTCACCCTGAACTTCAAATCTCTGTACATATTCACTCCAAACCATCATCTGAGGATTTCTAACCATTTCCTCCCTTCCCATAAAACAAAGCTTTTCCACCCTATTGCCAATCTAAATTGAATTTTGGATATATCCCAGCAGCCTTCAGTTTTTCCTATTCCTTTTCCCACTCGTCCTTAGCTTCTCTCCTTGTCTTTAACTTATTTCCTTCCCTTCTGTCTTCTAATTCTTCAATAAAATCCTTCTACTTTCCACTCAACTTACAATTAATTCTTTCTTTATGAAAACAGGGAACATTAAGTTCTGTGAGAGTCGTAAAATAGCTTTTCACCTCTTTTATATATTTAGAGTTATGGTGTGGATTCAAATCCTTGTACATAGGCACTTCATCAAAAAACAGGTCAACATTAGAAAAATACTCAAAACATCTAATAGAGAAGTAAAAGAATGATGCAACATGCCAGAGAGAATAGGTGAGGGGCAAATAATGATACGTCACTCTCCCTGCAGTAGATGCAGGTAGTTAGGTGCCTATGTAACAGCCATGCGTGTGCATTAACTTTGAGTATTCATGCAGAAGATGGAAACATACATTATCAGAAAAAATTCCCTCAGAACAGTCTCTATGTAAAATCTTCCTGTTAAATCTATGTTGTTCTTCTAGATGAGTAGAATTAGGCTTACTTACAGTTGAAGCATGCTCAACAGGATAATTTAAGCCCAATATTAGACCAATCATTAAGATAACTAAGAAGATTGCCATTACAGTTACTTTCACTCGATATTTGTTTGGTGAACTAGACACCATGGTTTATCTTGAGTCAGATCTCAAAGAACAGAAAAGAATCAAAAAGCAAATTCTGTTTGTCATCACTACTTGTGCAAGTCTGCAATCGTTTATTAGTTCAAAGATGAGTAAATGGTAGGGGTGGGCGGTAAACTCTGCTCTGCCCACGGACTTTGCAGAGTTTTGCTCTCTTAGTGCTCCGCATGGAGCGCGGAGTTCGGCAAAGACTACGCAGCCGCTGGCAGAGTGAAGTTTACCGGTGCGCTCACGACTTTGAACTGCTTTGAGGGTGGTGGATAGCTTCCTGTTATGCAGATGCGTTCATTTGTATTATGCGTTTCGGAGTGTTTGATATTTTGGAAGGAATGAAAAAATAAGTTGCCTGATTCCTTCTAATGTCCCTGATTGTGTAGTATGCAGTTAACGTACAATGAGCGCAAAATTTAAATATGCGCCCTCATTCCACGATTCACCCTATGTCTTTGGGATTTGGTGTTATCGAAGGCCTCACATTTGTGTTCACGCAACCGCCCATTTGCTCGGACTGGTGATAGTGCGGAGGGCGTGGTCCACTGACAGCAAGAATCCGGGGCCCGGCGCATGAATAGCTCATTATTGAGCATCATCGCAGACTACGGCCCTGCCCACCTCCTTCTGTGGATGGGGCTGAGCCCGTGGCTAGGTTCCCTGTCGGGTTCCTTGGACAGCCCTGGTATGAGACCCTGTTATCCCCCTTCAGAATGAGCTGCGATCTCGGATGTTGAGCTGAGAGCCATCCTGACCACTAGGCTCCTGTGAAGCCGGTACCAGGGAAAAGCACACTGATGCTGCTGACATGACTATATCTCTCCTCACCCCTGTCAGGTTCCATCATCCGGGTTAAGTCTGCTGCCTAGCACTTGCCCTCCAAAAACCGTTGACAGTGCTACAAGCAAGACTCTGCATTTGTCTGTGTTTTTCATCTTTAGTAGCTTCTCTTGCTCCCTTAGTATTACTGCGCATGTGCATTGGGCAAAGCCAGGGAATTCCATGTTACTTACTTGGGTGGCCGAGCAATAATCCGCCCACTCGCAGAACTCAGTGGAATTTTGAGGAGTTTTTTGGTAACTCTGGCATTCCGTGGACTGAAACTCCGCCCACCCCTAGTAAATGGGTTTGATTATATTTAGAAGTTATCCCTAACACCATATCAGCTTCTTCTAATAATGACAGCCCTACTGTTATGCTGTAGCCTGTGTCCTAAGAAGGTTCACTTTCTCTGGACAGCTCACTTCTATTGAGTCAATCAAGAATTGAAAATCCGTCAATCTTCACTGTGATAACCCTATTCATGAAGGTTTTTCAAGCACTTTCCATTGATCCTCACTCTCATGTGCCCTCGAGTCAGGCTCACTCTCAACAAAGTATATCCATTATGGAGCTGAGTACCTTTGACTAGGCAGTACTCTCTGTTCTCCTGATTACTGGTTGGTCACCATCACTGTCACTTTGGTCACTTGTCTCTGTTTCTTCATTGTGCTCCTCTGATATAACAGCTCTCAGCCTTTCATCTTTCCTTGGCCACCTTTCCCTTCTTAGCACCTCTATGGCTGTAATGCTTGGCCCTTCTTCAAGCTCAAAGTTATTGTTCACAGTTTATTCAGCTTGGTTCACTGTGGCTACTCATGCTTCTTTCATCACAGGCTCAGCACTTGTCTAAGCTTGATTGTGAGACTCTTGGGCACTCTTTCCTACCCCCTCTGGTCATTCAGGGTGCACTGGTGTTTGACTCTAGAATTCAGTGGTTGTTGTCACCACTTCTTCACCAGCTTGACTCGCTCTGCTCGTGCGCAGCATGTACCCAGTTTGGGAAGTCACCGCACTTCGCTGCAGTGTTTGTCACAGTGAGACAGAACTCTTAGACCTATCAGACTTCACGTGATCTTCTCCCAAAATGTTTGCCTTCACCTCATCTATTTTTCTGACTTTGGGCCCATTTCACAAAAGTAATCTGAGACAAAATCCTAACTTTATGACTTTTGGTATTCACAAAGGGCATTTAGGAGTAGTAAAGTTAGGAATCCTAACTTTTTAGGAGGAGTAAAGTAAGGATTCCTAACTTTACTACTCCTAAATGCCCTTTGTGAATACTGAAAGTAATGAGTTAGGATTTTGTCTTAGTTAAACTTAAGTTTTGGTCTTAAGTTAAACTTAAGACCAAAGCTTAGTTTAACTGAGACAAAATCCTAACTTTACGACTTTCATTATTCACAAAGGGCATTTAGCAGTAGTAAAGTTAGGAATCCTAACTTTTTAGGAGTAGTAAATTTAGGATTCCTAACTTTACTACTCCTAAATGCCCTTTGTGAATACCGAAAGTCGTAAAGTTAGGATTTTGTCTCAGATTACTTTTGTGAATCGGGCCCAGTGTTTTTGTTGTCCTTAGGACTCTGTGAGTGTTACCAATGCTAACCAGTGCTAAAGTTCATGTTCTCACCCCCTAAAACATGGTAAAATTGGCTCACACCTGATTGGAATCTTTAGTTTATTTATAGGGCCCTAGTAAAGTAGTATACCATATACCCATGGCTGGTAAATTAAATGATCCTAGTGGGCCTGGCGTGCTTATTATGCCACCCAGTTAATTAGCCCTTAAAACATGCCCCATGCCTGCCATCACAGCCTGTTGGCAGTTTCAAACTGCTAAATCAACTTGGCAAAATAACCTACTTGCCAAGTCTGAAACTCCCTTTTTATTACCTATAAGCCACCCCTAAAGTATACCCCATACAGCCTATAGGGCAGGGTGCATCGTAATGAAAAAGTTGGACATGTACTTATAAATTTTGCATGTCTTGGTAGTGAAAAACTCACGCAGTTGTTTTTCACTCCTCTGAGGCCTACCTCTCTCATAGGATAACGATGGGTTCCCTTTCTACATTTAACAAGTGATAACCTTTGATTGGGAGCAGGTAGGAAAGTCATGGTTGGTGTCTGAGGAATTGTAATTTGAAATCCTCTTTAATGGTAAATTCCGATTTTAAGTCACAATTCTGAAAAAGTAAATTTTAGAAAGTTGGCATTTTCTTGTCTTATCCATTTGGTGCCTGCAACCTGTTCCTGGGTCACATGACCAGGTGTAGTTGGTAATTGGCCTTTGTGTATTCCTCCCAGGCAGCCTCACAATAGAGGGACTTGGTGTGCCAGGATGGAACATTCTCAGACAGGATGGGGTGGAGCTGTGCACAGCCCCACTTGAACTTCAAAAGATTGTGCCTCTGGTCTCACGCAAAGTACCTCACACTAGCCTATTGTGCCTGCAGACAGATGGGGACCAGGACAGGGAGGAAGGATTTTCCTGACACCTCTGTAGGGGAAAAACTCCAGAAGCTTCTCCCACTTTAAAGGAGGCACCAGGTATAAAAATAGGACCCTCAGACCCGCATGTCAGTACACTCATAGACTTGTGGATACTACAGAAGAAGGGCCTGCCTTTCTTGCTCAGAAGGAAGACTAGACCTGCACCCTTCATCCCAAGCTAAAGTGACTACAAGGGACAGCCGACTGACCTTCTGTTCTGACATACAGGGACACAACAAGCTTCAGACGCCTCTCTGCAACTGCCCAGCTGACTTGCTGCAACTGGACCTGCTGGTTATTTTGGTGACTTTTTGTGGTTCACCCTGACAATGATTGTGGCTGTTGCTTGAGTAGGGTTTCATCCTCCCTCTAGCAACAACCCAATTTCTCACAACAGCACACCATGTTAGCGTTAGCCCGTTCTTTGCAGTAGTCAAGAGGCATATAATTTGTAATATTCATAAGCACAGTTGCAGGCATGGTAAGACCAGAAGTTTCATGGCTCTCCCCATTAGGATCTCATGGGGTGGCATTCCTGTCCTCCTATCCGGAGTGCATCGGAGACTCACCAGTATCAAGGGAAGGTCAAAGATTCACTTGAGGGATGATATGCACACAATATTGGCAAGTTCAGAATTCATAAGTCCGTTGAATTGTTTGACTATCCCAGGCACCTCAGGCCTGTAACTACAAGAAAGCCTTTGATTCACCTTAAGGTCTTTACACAGCACACGCATAATCTCATTATTAAAATGTGTCCCATGATCTAACGCCAGAGAAACCGGTAGGCTGAAAGAAGGACTCAATTCCCTCAATAACAGCTTGGCCACAGTGAGACTGTCATTCCTCCTAGTCAGGTACGCTTAGGCTCAACGGGATAAGATACACACTACCATTAAGATGATATAGCCTAATAAACACAGGTATCTCAACAAAGTCAAGTTGCATGCAATTGAAAGGACCACTTGATCTTCCAATATGGATCATTGTAAAGACCGTCCTTCTACCCACATTTAACTGCTGGCAGGTGACATATCGATTCTCACAGTTTATCTGCAGTATACCTCAGTCACCGGCAATTATTTGGGGTCGTATCCCGGTTCCTCTTTATTTTGTATACCATGCCACCTCAGTTTGGACCCAGCTATATGCGAGTCAGTCTTGACCCTACTCCAATGGGAGCAGTCCATCCTGAACAGCCAAGCCAAATCCTCCCTGTACCGGAACACAAGCAACCCAGGACCGGTTTCACCCTTGTTATGAGCTCATCAGCCTAGTATAGCTTGGTTCAATCGATAGAGTGTGCACGGGATCCACGTCTGGGCATAACCGTCCCACTTAGGGTGACATACTAAAGTATACAAAAAGTGATGGATGGAATGCTTGATTTAATCTCATCCACTAGTAATTATTCAGGCCGCATCCCATTCTATTGTTCTTTTGCACACCCCCCACCTTGGTTTGGACCCAGCTATTTGCAAATCATTCTTGACCCTGCTTCAATGGAAGCAGTCCAGCCAGAGTTGCCAAGCCATGTCCTCTCTGAACCAGAAGACAAGCAACCCAGGATCGGTTTCGCCCTTGTTATGTGACTATTCTCTGCCAAATAATTCAACATGGCAACGGTGTCTTGTTTGCATGCATGTTGTGTTGTCGACAGCACTAGTAGGTCATCGATATATTGGACCGAGACTGCAAGGTCTCCAGATTCTTTTTCAGTATCTGACTAAAGATCAAGGGGCTTTCTGTATACCGCTGTGGGACTCAGCACCATGCCAGAACTTTATTTTGGACTCAGAAGGCAAGGAGGAACTGGCTTTTCTCATCCAGAGGAATAGAGAAGAATGTTCAACACAAATCAATCACTGTGAACCACTCAGCGTCACAAGGTATTTGGAAAAGTATTACAACAGGATTCGGTACCATGGGACAACACTATTAGTGACCTTTCTCAGGTCGCGCATTATTCTCCACTTCTAATTTTCCTTCTGCAAACTGATTATAGGTGAATTGCAGGGGCTCCCTAGTATCTCTTTTTTTTTTGTAAAACATATGTTTATTGGCATTGCAAAAACCAACAGTGTAAGGATCACAGTAATCAGCAGATCCAAATTCGAACATACAGTGCACAATAGTACAAGTTGGGGAGAAGCATTGCTGTGCCTGACCACACCGACAAAGTTGCTAATGAACAGTTCAGTTCCGTAAAAGTCCCAGGCACAGAAGATACAGATTCTCTATATGCTCAGGTCAAACCCCAGTGCATCAGGATCTGCTGATATGCGGGCCCTCCAGCTAGGAGAGCGCTCCCAAAAGAATAACATCGAATCAACCAAACGTAAAAGGAAACCCCCTCGTTCCCTTGCCCTCCCCTCCATCATGAACCTTGGTGGGTGGTGGAGACGCTATAGACAGGCGTAATGTAGACGGCTGGGCATGGGTGTAGTGCCTTAAAACTGGAACAGGTGCATGTCTCTAATCGATGGAGGGCATACTGCCGAGGGCAGGCCCTTCGTAAGGAAGGCAACTAGCGGACCCCATCTGCATTCAAAATTTTTGTAATCATCGCGGAAGATATCCGCCATCCGCTCCAAGCATAGAAGTTTCCATAAGCGTGAGTGCCAGAGAGAAAGGGACGGGCCGACGTCTTCTTCCATGCTGCGGCAATGGTAATCTTTGCCGGGCCTATGCAGGTCCACATGATGGCTTTATCATCTCTAGTCTGGTGCTCATGGGTGGGATCCCGGAAGCCTAAGAGGATTCCTTCCATAGTAGTCGGGATGGGGTATCCTAATATGGTTTTAATCTGAGCCAAAATTTCTTCCCAGAAGGGGCGAATGGAGGGGCAGTCCCACCAAATGTGTTGGAAGTCCCCGAGCAGCCCACAACCCCTCCAACAGCGATCAGTCGTGTTCGTGGAACATACGTCTGAGTTTGGAGGGAACTAGGTACCAATCCATGAGGGTTTTTAAGTGTGCTTCTCTAAGTTCGAGTGAGTGGTTAAATTTAGATATGTCAGACCATAGTGCCCTCCATTCCCTATCGTGGATGTCGCGCTGTACAATCCCCTCCCACATGGACATGTATCTTGGTTGGGCCGAGTGCGTGCTAGTTAACAGGTAGTTGTAAAGGAATGAAATGACGCCTCTCATGGAGCCCACCGTTCTGACATATTTCTCGAAACCCGTTTTCTCCCTAGTGACGTGCTCGTACACTTGAGGTGTGAGTGCCCAGTGCCGGAGTTGGAGATAGTGATAATGTTCCTCAGGTCTAAGGTGGAAGTCCCTTCTGCAATTATCGAAAGTGAGGAAATCGTAGTTGTGGAACAGGTGGTCTAGCATGAGGCAGCCACCTTCTCGCCAGGCATCGAATGGCCCCTCATGAAGAGCCGACGGAAAGGCTGGGTTAAAGTGGATCGGGGTGTACGGGGAGGGGAACGTAGTCCATCCCTCATTCCCCACCACGGAGTCCCAAACCCTCAACACAATGCGGGTGGGAGTACTAATGTATGCGTTCGCAGGGCGATCCTTCTTAGCTTTCCAAATTAAATCCCAAATTGTTCTTCCCGCCACTCCCCTATCCATATGGAGCCAGTGTTTCCCTGATTCCTTTTTAAACCATTCCGTTACTATGTGCAGCTGGGCTGCCTTGTAATATAGCCCAATGTCCGGTAGTCCCACCCCTCCCCCAGCTCTAGGACGCCTCAGGATGTGAAAGGATAAGCGAGCCCTCCCACGTTGCCATATGAACTGCGTGAACAACGTCTTAATTTTAGGTAGAAAGGTAGCCTCGAGCTCGATGGGTAAGGCCTGAAATAGGTATGGGAGCTTGGGTAGCAGGGTCATCTTAATGGCATGGATGCGACCAAGCCAGGAGATGAATAAGGGCTTCCATCGCTGGAGATCTTTCTCAATTTGGCGAATGGCCACCGGAAAGTTAGCTTTATATAGCCCCTCCACCCGAGGGGTTAGTTGGATCCCCAGGTACTGGAGAGAGCGGTCTGACCACCGCCGGGGGGTCAGAGTCTGGAGGGTTCGAACTTCATCATCCGGTAACGTGAGGTTGAGGACATACGATATGTCCAGGTTGGCCTTAAAACCTGCCGCCACTTCAAACTTAGCTAGTTCAAGTTCCACCGCCGGTAGGGAGCGGGCCGGATCCGCAAGAGAGAGGAGTACGTCATCCGCGAACAGCGAAATTTTATGATCCTCACCCCCGAAGGGAATCCCCTTTATCGCCAGGTTATTTCTGATGGACATGGAGAAGGGCTCGATACTTAAGGCAAAGAGCAGGGGCGACAAGGGGCACCCCTGCCGTGTGCCCCTCGAGAGGTGGAAGGGAGCCGACGCAACGCCGTTAACCAGTACCCTTGAGTGAGGATGAGCGTAATTGGCCTGAATCATACAAATGAATTTGTCAGCGAAGCCAAAAGATTTAAGAACGCGGAAGAGGAAGGCCCAAACCACGTGGTCAAACGCCTTCTCGGCATCAAGCCCCACCAAGACCGCTGGAATATCCTTTTTGGTGGCTTTTTCAATAAGGTGTACGGCGCGCCAGGTATTGTCATGGGTTTGCCGCCCCGGAATGAATCCCGACTGATCAGGGTGGATTAGGTCAGGCATTAATTCCTGAATCCGCTTCGCCAAGATGGAGGAGTAGAGCTTCGCATCCAAATTGAGAAGCGCTATTGGTCGGTATGAGGCACATAGTTGTGCATTCTTCCCAGGTTTCGGGATAACCGTGATGATCGCATCGGCCATCGAAGGAGTCACTTCACCCAAGCCTGCTAGATGATTAAAAAGGTCGGTGAGATGGGGAGTAATGTCAGCTGCGAATGTTTTATAAAAGTGGGCCGTGAGACCGTCTGGTCCCAGGGCTTTGTGTAGTTTAAGGGCTGTAATGGACTCGCCTACCTTCTCCCTGCTGATCGGGGCCGTAAGTTGATAGTTCACGGTCGGCGAGATGCGTGGGAATCGCAGGTCCCGTAGGTAGCTGTCCTGTAGGGACGGATCCTTGGGCTCCGCAGTGTACAGCGATTCATAAAAGGCGCGGAAAAGCTCCGCTTTATCCCCATCCGTGGTGATCAGACTCCCCATCCCTGCCACGAAGATTCCCAATATATTCCCTTTCCCTTTTCTCTCGGAGTTGCCGAGCCAGGTGACTGCCTATTTTGTTCCCCTGTGCGAAAGAGGTATGGCGTAGCTTTAAGAGGGTATATTCAGCCCTATTGTTGTATATGGCCTTTAACTTGCCCCGTAGCGCTGTAAGGGGTCGTAACGTAGCTCTAGAGGGGTTATTTTTATGTGCTAACTCCGCCTGCCCCAGTTCCTTCTCCAGCTCTTCTCGTTCCCGTGCCCGCTGCCCATTGAGGGTAGAGTTAAGCTCAATACATTTCCCCCGCAGCACCGCCTTAAATGCGTCCCAGTTAGTGCTCGGGGAAGTGTCTTCAGGTCGATTGTTAGTGAAAAACTCTGTGATTGCTTTGCGCAGCTCAGTGTGAAGGACCCTGTCCCGTGTCAGAGAGACTGGAAAGTACCATTTAGGGGTCGGGCGGTTGCTGCACCCCATTGTAAGCCTATGGCGACTGGGCAGTGATCGGAGAGAGAGATGGGGAAAATCGTAGCGTTTCGGAGGGTACCCATGAGTCGTTGGCTAATAAAGATATAGTCCAGCCGTGAGTATGTATGATGTACATGGGAATAGTAGGTATAGTCTCTGTTCTGAGGGTGATGTGTCCGCCATGCGTCTCTAAGGCCTAAGTCAAGTATCCTCTGTTGCAAATCAGCTGAGAAGGAGCCTGTGTCCGCTCGGTTTGAGTGGGTGCTATCAAGATCTGGCTGCCAGGTGAGATTGAAAAACCCCATCATAATTATTGGGCCCTCTGCAAACTGGTCAATTTTATCGAGTAGAAGGTTGAGGAAGCCTATTTGACCTGCATTGGGAGCGTATGTAGTTACAAATGTGCATAGTGTGCCCCTCAAGGATCCCTTTACCAAAAGTAGCCTTCCCTCCTTGTCCGCGTGGACGTCTAAAGGTTGAAACTTTGTAGATGAGTGAAAGAGGAGTGCCACTCCTCGGTGTTTAGTGGGTGCTGAAGCTCTATAGATAAGGGGATATTGTTTGTGTTTTAGCCTCATTTCATCCTCCCTTCTAAGGTGGGTCTCTTGGAGTGCCACAATGTCCAAGTGGTGATCTGTAAGATATTTCCAGATCTTCTGTCGCTTCTGCGGCGAGTTAAGGCCTCTAACATTCCATGAAGCAATCGTAACTACCATCCTGTCAGTGGGGGTTGACCTTCTCCTCTCTAGTCCGCCTGCCCGCTCCTCCCTCCATGCCCCGGAGAACCACCTGTCCCCTATACCCCGCACATCCCGTAAGCTGCTCCAGCCCACCCAACTGCTCTAGTGGTGTATCGCCCCTGACTAATTTCCCCCATCCTGTCTCCAGCCCCCACCCCCCCTGAAATGCAAAAACAAAACCACAAAACCCTAAACTCAAATTGTACCAACATTAACGTGTTCGATTGACGAACGGTGTCCGACCACTGTGTAGGTAGATGGTCAGACGCGTTGGCGGATGGCATGGTCGATAGCCCCATCCGCGCCGGTCTCGGGACTTCTAAGGAATCGTAGACCGCTTCAGGAAATGGCTCAGCGTGGTCGATCGGTGCTAAGCTTGTCGCAGTTCAGATGAGAGCGATAGGTGTTTGGAAGGTCAAGTACCCTCTTTTAGGTCTGCTCGGCTAGTGAGTGGCGATGCAACGCTCCACAGTCGCAGTAAAATCCAGAGCAACTGCAGCAAGATTCCGCCTCACTTATGATTCCCCCTGGAGCTCCTGGACCAGGACGTCTGTGTGCGTCCGGGTCGGTGAGAGCCCTGGGATATACCGGGAGAAGGTTCTAGATCCCCGACAGGGAGACCCAGGAGATCTAGACCGTCCCTCAACTCCGTGATGTGGTGTTGCTTATTATCATATTCAAAGCTGAGACCAAACGGGAAAGTCCATCTGTATCGAACTTTCTTGTCGCGCAGGCTGGTGGTAAGAGGCCGAAAGTGTTGCCTCCTCGTCAGAGTTGCGGGCGCCAGATCCTGGTATATACTACATGTGTGGTTTTGAAAGGAGACCGCAGTGCACTTCCTAGCTGCTACGAGAACAGCCTCCTTCACCTTAAAGGAGTGAAATTTCACCAGTATGTCTCTTGTGCGTGTCTGTCGTCCCCCTGGCGGACCTCCAACTCGATGTGCCCGTTCCAGCTTGATCTTGAGGGTTTGAGGGCTCAAAAGTCCCGCAAAGAGGCCCAGAAGAAAGGCTTCAAGGTCCTGGCCCTCCGCCCCCTCCTCCAGGTCTCGGATCCGCAGGTTGTCCCGCCGTGCCCTGTTCTCGAGGTCTTCGGCTTTCAATTTGGTCTGGAGCAATTGGTCCTGCAGGCCGTGCAGCTTGTCCTGTAGTTCAGATGATCGTTTATCGACTTCCTGGGTCTGTGTCTCAAGTTCCACCACTCTGACGCCCACGGAGTCCACATCATGTTGGAGGGAGGTCAGTCTTTCGTTAAGATCGGACTTTAGTTGGGCAATGGAGTCCTTAAGATCCTGACCTAGCTCTTTGCGAAGTTCCATTTTAAAATTGCGCAGGGAGGACATGAGATCATCTTTTGTGAGTGACATGGTGGCGGGAGGGACGTCGCGCTCCAGAGACGCTTGTCTGTCCACTTGCGGGAAAAACTGGGAGACTCTAGACGTCGCTTTGGCTGGCGTCTTCCTGGGCGGCATAGAGGCAGGCCCGGTGATCACCCTGCAGACACCATATCACAGGACCACCGCACCCCCCTCAAGATCCGCGTAGGCTCCGATACCCCGAGCAGGAAAGGCTCTCCACGGGCGTCGTCTCTTTACTCACTTATGGCAGAGTGTTCCCCCCCCTGCGCGCGGCAGGCGCCCACGCGGCAGGGCGAGGCTCGAGCGCCAACCCCGTGGGAGCCACTCCCCAGCGCCACCGCCGCAGGGGACTCACTGTGCTAGATGGCCGGCCGGCCGCCCCCCCGCCTCACCAAGGGCGTCCTCTCTTCAGCACACCCTCCGCTGCAGCAACACAGGTCAGGGCACAGCGGAAGATGGTTCACACACTCCGGACGTCTGTAGGGCACGAAGGCGGCGGCGCTTCTCTCAGCCGTCTCGTTGCCCCTCCCTGCTACCTCATCAGGGCAACTACCACCAGTGGGGCTCCAGCCCACAGCAGGGAAAAACGCTCCAAGTTTGCCGCTTTTGTGGGGGTTGTGCGGTTCCTCGAGTAGGGGCCCTTGACTATGCTGCCATCTTAGGGTCAGGCAGAATAGATATGGCGCCCAGCGTCGACCGGGCCTCCCGTGTTATACTCCCAGGGTGGGCAGGCGACCGCAGGTCCTCCCAGCACAGCGCTCCTCCGCCCTCCGATCACCGAGGGGTCCCCAGGTACCTGGCAGCAGCTGTAGAGTGCCATAGAGACTCCGGCCCCAGGGATGGAGGCCTCGCGGCATGCCGAGGCCGCAGCTGCCCTCGCGGCACGCCGCTCCAGTAAGTGCCACCGCGGCAACTCGTTCAGGTGGCAGCCAGGGCAGGGAGCAGAGCTGGCGGGTCAGCTGGGAGCCGTGGAGGCCCCCGTGTCAGGTCTGTTCCTCCGCCATTCGTTCAGGCGGGCGGCGCCATTTTGGTTAGATGCACCAGGCTCCCCCTCTCGGCTCCGCTGAGTGTCGTTACGGGCCGCTCTCCTCCGTACCTCCGATCCCCCGCATGCACCAGTCCTAGAGCTGCGAGTCGGTGCCCTCGGCGGTCATCACGGTGCCAGAGCAAAAGCAGTAACTTCCTGAGACTGTAGCGCGGACCGGGAGCCGAGACGGATTACGTCCGTTCGGCCATCTTGCCCGGCCACGCCCCATGCAATCTCTTTTAAAGTGCAAGGTGCCACACTAGTGCAAAAAATGAGGAGATAGACAAAGAAGAAATACTTCAAATCCTTACATATGTCCTTGAACAGGACTGTGCAAATTCAGCAAAAACGTCATTAAATTAAAAACGTTCGAAAGGGTTGATGTTTGCATATATCAATGCACATACTAAAACCAATTTGCATATAAACAATACATAAAAGGTTATTTTGGTATAAATAGTATTAATAATAAAACATGTTAAAAACTTAGGGGCCCATTAGGATGGCGGGCGGAAGCACCACCGCCGTGCTGGCGGATGCAAAAACCACCAGTTACCGCCCGCATGCCGCAGCCCACACGCCCGCCAAATTACGATGTGAAAAGGCAGCCAAACACCGCCGGCAAGCCAGCGACGCCATCCGCCATCAAAGTGCGCCCGCTCACGTAGCGGCGCAGCCCAATGGAGACACACCGCCAGACGAAATCACGTACCGCCCGGCGTACAAATTACGATGCCGCAAACAAACAGCTCCCATGGCTAAGAGACACCGCACGTGAAACTGAGGCGGAAACCCGTATGCCGAGCACAGACACCGAAGAGGCGACCCCCCCGAGCATGAATCCAGCACTGCAGGCCCTCCCCATGCTATACCTGATGCACCACCAAGGAGGCAACGTACCGCGGAGACGCAGGTAGGCACACACACAACAAGGGCACGCAAACAGCGCACACAGTGCAAGTGCGGAAAAGGAGGACATGGCACCCCCAACACCCCTGCGTGGACAAGACACATCCACCACTGCACCCACAAATGTAACACAGGGCAAATTGCAACATCTCGCAACTATCATGGGCACACCACCTGGGACCAGGAACTAACGACCCCGTCACGGCACCGCAGCACAGCGGCGATGACGCAGCCACACATGCGCACAACTCAGCGCCCAACCATAACGCCATGTATGCGTCGCACACAAACAACACAGGGACACAACCAAGCACCACACACACCAGCCACACCCAGAACGCACATAACACGTGACAGGCCTGCCACAGTCATGTCCCCAATGCCCAATTCACGGACAACACCCAACGTCACACAACCGACGCCCACATGTCAGTGAAGTCACGCAACATCAGGACACACCCCTGTGTGACAAACATGGCGAAGCACACAGCGGCGGCAACACCACCCAGTAGAACATGGGCCCCGTCGGGAAGAGGTACGCCAGTACCACACAGAAACACCCATACCACCCTGCACCCATGAACCAGACATACAAAACGGAACACCAAAGAGCCCAGGGACCGACAACAGGTGGACCCAAGAATGACACCCACACACAAGGCCCAACGCATAGCGGAAACACAGCCTGACGCCCACACACAGGAGAGCAGACAGCACTGAATGACCTTCCATTCCAACTCCGAAACCACAACCCGACTAAACAAGCCGGAGAATACAGCCATTGTCCCAAAAAAGACCAACACAGGCATGCAGAGGAAACCGACCACAGGGCAGATAGCGCATATCACCTAAGAACATACCGAACGGGAAAGAAAAAATATAAAACTCCCCCATGCCGTTCCCATGCAAGTTATCTGGAAGGAGTCACACACCACTGACCTTGAACATTCAGAGAAGCACGTGGGATGAGGGCCCGTGTCCTCCGCACAAGCCAACAGAACACAAGTCCTGCCCCCTACGACCATCACAGACCTCACAGCAACCTCGGAGCTTGCACACTGCAGACTGCACACACAGCCGGAGCACGCCACCACATCGCCCCACAGCAAAATGGCACCTACAACACACCTACCCAACTACGCCAGACAGGTCAAGCTGTACAAACACAACCTGATACAGATAATGGGATGCGAACCCCTATCCCTGCTGAACGTAAGTTACCGACTGACTTACCGCATCGCATTGTTCAGCTGCGTCATACCCGTCTTCTACTGTCGGAGGTGTCCCTTCCACCATCCTGTGGAGTTGTGCCTCTCCAACCCGGCATGTCCAAGGGCGGACCTGCTACCACTATTCCACCCTCTGGACGTACACGACATGGTCTGTTCAGCCTATGGGGGCATGGCGTATGTGGCGAACATCGGACCCACACTGCAATGGGACCACTGTGCCTCCACACGACGGATCATGGATCACAGCTACATCGAATGTCACCCAGCATGCCCCATCATGCTCCTACAAGGGACAACTTACGAACAACACCGTGACAGCCACCATCCGCTACATTGGCTGGTAAACATGTATACCACCAATGAAATGGAAGCCCTGCAGGAAGCCATCGCATACCTGTCAACCTGTCAATTCGTAGGACCCCGACGCAATCCCCCAATTGAGCCATGATGTCCGACACTGTACCCATGCTTAGCTTCCGCACGGACTGGCCAGTAACCACCACAACAGCCATACCAAGCGACCTGCAACTGATACCACACCATCAACGACACTGCCATGACATTGGATGTGTCCGGGACATGCACTCTGTTCCCCATCACATCCAGGAACTCTGCATGTATCGGGGAGGCAGTGGCATGGGATATGTGTATCGCACCCACATGGACAGAACTGCACGTACAACTATGCCATGACATGGATCCTGCGCCCATGGACATATGCACCGCACAGTGGACAGGAATCGCCCGGCTGGAGTATGTGAGAGCTGCACCCCTTCTCCCCCTCCCGGAAATCCCGTAACAGGACCTTTGCATGGACGACAAGTGCATACAACAACAACACGACCCCAGTGACTGTGACATGTCCAGTAGCCACCATATGGCAACAACAAGTGGGACGCCGTTGCATGCACGTAAGCCCATGCCCTGATGTCAACTCACACGCACGCGTGCATGAGTAACAACAGCAGCACACCTGTCACATGGAACTGAGATGGACTGTGCCCATGATGCCAAGCGGTCTGGTAGGCTAAATGTATACCGTCTGTGTCAAAGTCCGCAGCACCGCAGCTATTTGCAAATGAACATTAGCACAGCAACGGCCAAGCAGATGTAACTCTGAAGCCCACATCCCACATGCAACAGCTAAACACATGTACCCCTACACCCTTAGCTATGTGTAATCATGCTCAGTATATCCTCCACATGCATACCGCTGCCAGTAGTGTCCACTATACTGCATCACAGAGGACATAAGTCACAATACATGGTTTGAAGAAAGAAACTGTCTCTGCTGATTCCTTTCACAAGGACGAATGTGAGATGAGAGTGTGTGATGTACACGGCAGTCGTGAGATGACTATGTAGTCCACTGTCATTGGATGACAACGCAAATGAGTAGCACAACTGTGGAAGACACACATGTGTCGTGTGAAGCGGGAGTGACGCTTCGCTCAGGTGGGTGGGTGTGACGGGTAGATGCGCACATGCAAAGTTGAAACACGCTATGTCGGGAGGGGTCCGGAACTGCACATTACCGCTTCCCTGGGCAATGTTAAAGGCCACCTGTCGGGGGGGGGGGGAAGTGAACACGTGTGTGCACAGCAGCCGGGCACACGAACAATGCGGTATCAGGCGTACACATCAGCCCACCCTCTGTGGACAAGCTGGATCCTGTTGTGCGCCCGCCAGGCCCTTGACAAGGCACACACAGCCCCTGCCGACCAGGTGTATCCCCAACATTGTCAACCTGCACAGGCAATCCAGGGCACGGGATGGCAGTGGAGCATGCTGGGGGAGAGGACTCGGCGCGCTCCTCCGGGACACATCACGCAGGCAAAACATCCTCAATGTGTAGCATGGCTCAAGTCATATGGAAGTATTGGGGGGACGCACACATCACGAGCAGGAGTGATGTCACGGAAGGTGTCTCGCACCATCCCACCCATTGCCTACATCTCCACACACGTCACATGCCGTTGCAACAGAGAAGCCAGCGCGTGCGCAAGCACCTCCGAGCCCGCCCCAGTGAGGCAAAAGAGTGAATGTGTGGGTCCATCAGCCCCAGATGGACGCGGCATGGGCCGCTAGGGCAGCTACAGCCTCTGTGTGTCGCAGGTGGTGTATCCGGACTGCGGAGACTGCTATGCATTGTCTATGTTGCCCGTGTCTCGAGTCGGGGCACCACGCAGGTGGACGGCGTCCCGCCACACATCATGCCGTGAGACAGACCACTCGTTCAACTGGACCCACACATACACTCCTTGGCCTCTCCGGGCGAGCTTGGGGCTGCATCTGCATGCGCTAGCCCCACAGGTGCAAATGCATATTGGGGGAGCGAGGGAGGCCATGAGGACAGGGACAAAGACGACTGTAACACTGTCAGTGAGTTCAAGGAATGACCCTGATGTGGACAGGAAAAGACGTGCCCCGTGTGTATTGCAACTAGTCGCTACTCCGATCACCCTCTCATGTCCTGCATGTAAGCCCGCACCTAGCCCCGCCCACCCACCACATTGAAATTAGCACCAGCACAACATCATTCACATTCGAAGCACTGACTGGGGGTGACAACCATTGGACACACTTGTTGAGGCCACCCACGCGTACATGTGGGCCCTCCATGATCCATGTCACCTGCGGCAAAGTGATGACATGCGCAATGACGGAAGTGAGGAGAGCTGTCCGCCCCACGCACAGATGGTGCATCAGCTCCACAGACCCAGCAGCGAGTGCAGCAGGGGTCACATGTGCAGGGGCAGCTGTGCCTGGTGTGAAGGCACATTCAAATTGACAGCACATCGACCAATGTGTAGTCTGCCCACATCTACAGTCCATTATCATGCGGACATAGAAAATGAACATAGGGCAACACATCTGTGTGGGTGCACCCACTGTGACCAACACTGCGCAATCATCGACGTACTCGCCCTGTGCATGGCCCACCACGCAAAGGAGGTCACATTCAGTGCCACCATCCCACACACACATCCCTATCACGAGACATGGTGTGTCCAATAGTCAGTACTGAGTTAGCGCCCATCTGGAGGGTCCTGAACAGGAGACACATGCAACCCACTAGGCAGTCGGTGCTGTCACCTACTGGCATTGTGCAGTCAATGTGCATGCCAGGCCTGCTGGGACTGAGAGGGGCAGCATGGCCCAGCCTGACATTCACACGAGCAACAAGTGCACTGAGACCTGCATTGGCAATTGCAGACGTTGGCCTGCTCCCAGCTGGCCCGGGACGCCTACCTCCATAGTGGAACACGCAGGGTGCAACCGCGAGGGTCATCGGAGTTGGCCGTAATGGCCTGGCCCATGTTGGTGACAGTCCGCTGATGCCATGTGCACCACACAGTATGATGTGCGCACTGCATCTGCAGGTGTGGCCATGATGTGCGTGTGGGTGCAGGTGCACAATGGACGGGGCCACAACATGCCGTGTGCATAGGCAGGGACGGCCAGTGGCCGGCCCCCACATGTCTGTTAGCATGTCATCATCTGCACATTGGCATGGGTGCATGGTATACGCATATGCACACGCATGTCATCTCTCACTATGTACATCCGCCACTTGGCACGTGCAAGGTTACGTGTCACATGTGATGTGTATTTGCAAGCACACAGCCGTGTTGGCACGGGGCTGTCAATGTGTACACCTGACAATGCTTCTGGAGGTGTGATCCGTACAGTGCTGCACATAGGGTGCAGTGGTGACACCAATGACTGTCTCATATCCCCTCGTGCCACAGGTCCCACTTGTCTTGGCCGCTCAGCCTGTGCCCACATCGTCGTTGGTGTGTGCCATACTCATCCAGCCTCGGAAGCAGTGTGATGCACAGCAGCCAGTCATGTTGCCGTGGTGTTGCCGCTTGCCGAATATGCAGTCAGTCCCCATCAGCACGCCTCACAGGTCATTGAGGCCTGGATCCCCATGTGCATGCACATAGCAATGGTTTGTGTCACTGCCCATTGCTATTGGTGGGAGACCTGTGTAAGTGTATTGTGGCTGTGCTGTCCCTGCATGACAGCTGTTCTGTGACTCATGTTCTTGCTCTGTCATATCAGTTATGTGTATGTGAAAATGCCATGTGGCGTGTTGCTTTGACATGTGTCCACTTCCATCTTTCCTAGGCGGAGACCAAACATTTACCGCCCTTACCAATTGTTGGCGGACATGGAGGATTCTGAGGTCATCCAGAAATTTCGTCTGGACCGACCAACCCTGCATCGACTATGTGCCATGTTGGAACCCCACCTCCGTCCTCGCAGGGTGTATCCGACAGCATTCACCCCCACGGCTAAGGTGATGGCTGCACTGCATTTTTCGCCACTGGGTCATTCCAGCACACAGTGGGCAGTGGAGGTGGGATGTCCCAGCCCATGTTCAGCATGGTGCTGAGGGATGTACTGGCAGCCATGATGCTGTACAGGAACAGGTACATCCGATTCCCCAGGGCACGTGAGTTGGCGGCAGTGAAGGGTGCATTCTATGCCCTTGGACGGATCCCACACGTCATTGGTGCCATTGACTGCACCCATGTTGGCCTTGTCCCACCACAGGCCACTGAGCAGCTCTTCCGCAACCGGAAGCACACGCACTCCCTGAATGTGCAAGTGGTGTGCCTTGCGGACATGGTCATTTCCCACGTGTGTGCAAAGTTCCCAGGCTCGGCCCATGACGCGCACATCATGCGCAACAGCATATTACCACGACTGATGACCAATCTGCAACAGGACCGTGGCTGGATTGTCGGTGAGTATGTGGAGTTGTGTAGCGTGCTGGCTTAAGGATGCTGTCTACTGTCCTGTTTGAATTGCAACGGTTCTCTGTGTCCCCCACGCCCAGGTGACTCGGCTTACCCGAATGGGCCCTGGCTGCTCAGTCCATTACGAAATCCTCGGACCCCAGCAGATGACCGCTACAATGAGGCACATGGGAGGACCAGACGTGTGGTCGAGCGTACCTTTGGCCTCCTCAAGTCCAGGTTCAGATGCCTGGACCGCACCGAGGGTGCGCTGGCGTACTCCCCACAGAAGGTGTGCCAGATAGTGGTGGCTTGCTGCATGCTGCACAATCTGGCCATTCGAAAGCAGATCCCCCTAGTTGTGGATGACGGAGATCAACCAGGGCCCCAGCCTGCACACCAGGACAGCTCCAGTGAAGAGGACAGTGGAGAGGATGAAGCTGTGAATGTGCGTCAGCAGCTCATCGCCCGCTACTTCACTTGACGGTGAGTGACCATGTACGACGGCTGATGTAGCTGTAGTTGTGCAGGTGTATGTGTGCTCTTTTGTTCACTGAGTGCTGTGTGTCAATGGTCCATGTCCAGGTTGGTATGCCACTGTCAGTGGCTGTAGCATTGTGCCCTGTTGCTCTCTGAGATGTGTGTGCATTGCTTGTAGTTGGTGACAAGTACTGTGTGATGAGTGTGTGACACACTCATTGAATGTACTCTTGTTCTGTTTTTCACCCCTAGGTCCCTGCAGCCTCTCCTGTCCCATCGACATGCCACACAGCAGATGCTATTCTGCTCATGGTGGCGATTGCACATCTTGGAATAAACCCAGGACACATTAAGCCGATTGTGATCAAGGTGTATTTATTAACAGCGGTGACATGTGATTGTGTGCAAGGTGATGACAAATGTGGTGCATGCTGTGACAATGAGTTGACGGTCATGGCTGCGTGATGGTCAAGGTGTACCCATGGAGTTCTATGTCCACAGTCCAACAGACACATGCCATTCACATGGCAGTGTGGGCTAGGATCGTATTCCAAGTCAATGCAGTAGGTGGTCAAGGTGGCTGGCTGACTCACTGGCGTTTGGTGCGGGCGAAGTCCTCTCTGGACACCTGTTTCCACTTCGGACGGCCCCTTCCACGTTTGGGAGGGGGGGGTGTTGATGTTCCGCTGGTGGTGGTTGAGGAGTGCTCACTAGCTGTGGACGCAGGGGAACGCGATGCTGCACGAACCTGCGCCACAGCAGGTGGTGGCGGAGGTGTTGTTGCTGGCCTTGCTTGTGCCCTCCCCCCCACCACCAGCTGGCCCATGAGGTCCGCGATTTGGGCCATGTGGGCGTCCATGGACCTCAACACCGCAAGGACCTCCCGCGTGTTGCTTGCCGACCTGGCCCATTCGCCTTGGGCCTCCTCATAGGCCCCAAGGACTCTGTCGATTGGCGGCAGGGCTTGGCTCCCAGGCACAGTTGGCGTTGGCCTGGCCCTGCTCCTCCTACCAGTACTGCTGCCACCGACCTGCCTACTAGCCACATTGCTCACCACGGTCCTCGCTGTGGCTCCCAGGGTGGACCCAGTCGGCCGGACCACCACTTGCGCTGGGGCTGGGGCCAGTGATGACGTGGTGGTGGTTGCGGCAGTGGGAGTGGCTGCAACGACCGTGGGAGTGGCCGCCACAACAGTGGTAGTGGCCGCTACGACAGTGGCAGCAGGGGGCTGTGAGTGGTCATCAGCCCTGGATGATGGGTTGGTGGGTGGGAGGGTGCCTGGGGTGCGGTTGGGCCCTGCCACACCAGATGGGCCTGCTGGGTGGTCCATGTCCGAATAGGAGGACAGATCCTCCACATCCGTGAGTCCTTGTTGGGGGCTTGCAGGCTGGCTGTGCTGGCTGCTGTCTCCATCTCCAGCTCCAGCATCCAGCAGTTCGTCACCTGTGGGGGGAATGAGATATGTTATTGTGTTGCACATGACAAAGTATGTATAGGTTGTCTGACATCCACAGTTCGTGCACAGTCGTGCACAGGTTTCCCGGAGCCGTGTGTGTGGCTGTGCTATTTGTTGTTGTGTGGGCATGCCAATGGGACTGTGTGCTGTGGACATGTGGCATGGGACGGATTGGCAATGCCGATGGGTGTGTTGCTGTGCTCCTGCTTTTTGTGACTCTGGTGTATGCGGACTCCAGACCCATCGTGGAGGTTGGTTTGTACTATGCTCTTGGGGTTCAAATGTAACAGCTTGAAACGCAGATGGCAAAATGGGGGTCAGCCCCTGAAACGCATTTGAGATGAACTATGCTTTTGGGGTACATACTGTGTGCCATGGGTGCAGAACGTGACATGTGTTGTGGCAACATGACAGTGCATGGTCTGAGGTGTGTGTATGTCTGACATACCCTGCATATTTGCTGTCTGTTGTGATTTCTGGCCATGTAATTGGACGCATTGTTATGAGTGAGTGATGGTTGTGTGCCACACGACGTATTGCAGATGGTCCAATTCCTTGGTGTGCGTGCTGCCCTGTGCCATGTGCATCACTGCAGTGCTCGGGGGTGTGTGGCCCATGTTATGTGTGTTGTTGCTCACAGTGTGACGTGCGCTTCATTCACTTCTGGCACATGATTTGTCATGGGCATGTTTCTTTGCGTGACTACTGTATGTGGACCAGCTGTTCGGATGACATACCTTTCATGTGACTGGGGCTGACGGATGAGATGGATGGTATGTTGTATGTGCATTGTGTGTCTGTGTGTTTGATGGGTCCAGTGGTGTTCGTGTGCATTTATGTTGTTCCACGCTGTTGCGTCTAGTGTGGTATGTCTTACATGGGCGTAGTTGTGGGATGTGTGGTTGACAGGCAGTAGGGGCTACATGGACAGGACTTCGATGGTGTTGCAGTTGTGTGTGATGGGTTGCACTGTGCCTGCCGTGTGGTTCTGTAATCAGTGTGACTTGTGCATGCAGACGTGGCTCCTTGGGTGTTGCTGTGTCTGTGATGGGTAATGTGGGGTGTGACTCTGTGGTTCATGTCCGTGTGCACATTGTTCACATGGTTGTGGCAGGGAGCAGTGCTGCGTGTTCCTCTGCTACTTGACATGTCCCATGTGTTAGTCGTAATTCAGTCCTCATGCCTCCAGTCACCCCGCCCTGTCCAGTTTCCCACCTGCAGGTTGTTTTTGAGCGTGCACTGGACTGGATGCAACATGGTTATGGGCGGGGGGTGCTCCATGTTGCAGGTCTGTGGGGGTGGGGGCGGTGTTATGGGTCGTGGTGATGGCTGGACACCCACTGACACCGTTTGTCCTGGGGCGGGATGTCTACCTGTCGGCTGCCGGTGTGCACTGCAGTGGCTGCTACGTGGGTGTGGGCTGTGGCCTGTGCTCCTCCTTGCTGTGCTGTGGAACTAGGGGCCTGGTGTGTGTTGTACTTCAGCTGTCCCCCCTCCCACCCACTGCCTTTGTGTTGCTGCTACTTACCTGTTACTTGTCGGTTGGTGCAGCTACGGCTGCCACATGGGTGTGGGGGTGCTCCGCCTTGCTGTGCTGTAGGACTAGGGGCCTGGTGTGTGTTGTACTTCAGCTGTCCCCCTCCCACCCACTGCCTTTGTGTTGCGGCTACTTACCTGTTACTTGTCGGTTGGTGCAGCTACGGCTGCCACATGGGTGTGGGGTGCTCGTTGTGGCGCTTCTGGAGTACTAGGGGACCTGTTGGTAGTTACGTGGCTGGCTGGGTGTACACATGCCCCCATGGTTTTGTTAGTTGATATGTTTGGGCTGTGTGTGTGGTGGTGCCTGTTGCATGTGTGAGTGATGTGTTGTGTATTGTGTACTGGACATGGGGGTGTTTGTCCCTCGGAGCTATGGCATGGTGGTAGTGCATGTGAGTACATAGCGGTGTGCTGGTATACATTTGTTTGTACTTACCAGCCTCCACTCCCCTGGTAATCCGGTGAGGATCTCCGGATGGATGATGACTCGCACCTTCTCCTCCCACGCTTTGAAGGTCTTGTAATGCGCGGGATTCCCTCCGCCAGTCGTGGCAGCCAGCTCTCGATTTTTGCTCTCCTTCTTCTTGACCAGGCTTTTGATGTCGTTCCACCGTTTGTTTATCTCTCCTCTGTTTCTGGAGTACGGTCCCGACTGCATTGACCTGGTCTACAATTCTGTTCCACATTCTGTTTCTGGTGGCTAGTGGTGTGTGCTGGACCTGGTTGCCATAGATTTGTGTGTGCACCTTGACGATCTCGTCGACCATGACCGTCAGCTCAGTGGAAGTGAACTTGGGCATTCTGTGTGATGCCATGGTGTTTGTGGTGCTGGTGCGGTGTGTGATGTGTGATGTGCAGGGGGTTTGTGGTGCCGGTGTTTGGTGGTGGTGGTGGTGGTGGGTGTGATGTGTGCGTATCTGTGGTGTGCTGCTGTCCTTGCTGTGTCACTGTGTCCTCTCCTCTCCTCTCCTCTCTGCTTTGCAATGTTGCAAGGGGTTGTGGTCTGTGGAGGGGCTGCTTTTGTACTTACCTGTTTGGGTGTGTCATGATGGTCTGTTGTTTTCAGGTGTGTTGTGGCTGGTGTTCTGGGATTTGTTGTTGATTTTTTTGTCCAGGGGGGGGTGTGTTTCCGGGATGTGTACTGTTTTTGGGTATTTGTGCGTGGGTTGCTGTGTGGACTTGTTTGCCATGTTGTGTGTGTTTGTTTGAGTCCGCGGCTGTTTCTGTGCAGGGACGTGGCCGCCATGGCTTCTGCCGTGTCCATTTTCTTCAGTGTTGTTTACGCTGGCGGGCGGTGTATTTGTTGTTTTTCCGCGCTCATGTCGGTGCGATCGTAATTTCACGTGCGGTGTCTCGACCGTGAGGGCGGGCGGTTTTGTGTTGTCGTGCGTCTTTCCGTCCGTGGCGGGCGGTTTGACTCCGACTCGGGCATGGGCGGGCGGTATTTTGTGTGTTTTTCCGCCGCTGGCGGTTTTCGATTCGAGGCATCATGATTGCTGGGTCGGTATTCAGACGGTGTAGGCGGGCGGATTTTGCCGCTTTCATGGGTGGCGGATTTTTACGCCCGGTATCGTAATGGGCCTTTTAGTGTTTCAATTTCAATTGGTTAATATAATAATATAAAAACCATTGACAATGTTTGTTAAATACACAAATATCTACATTGATAAAACATGTCCCAATGCTGATCACAAGAGTTTAACCTGGCCCAATTAATTAGCATTTGACCAACCTATCTCTTGCATGAGAATTATCTTCTGTGTTGTCTAAAGTGCTTGGTGCCTTAAGAACTAACGTGTGTTTACCTGGAACAGCCCCTGTTCCATGGTCCATTACTAACTAAATTTAAAAACTGTATAGATTTTTTAAAAACAGTTCAGGTTTCATTAAAGCATAAATGCTATTTAGGCAGCAAGCTGGATGGTTAGATGGAAGTACCATCAGAATAGTTTGTGATAATATGCATGTGCCAGAGGTTTGATATAGACTAGTCATCAAATGAGGAGTGGCTCTAATATTAATATATTTAATATAACTAAGTGTGGAAATCCTCACTAGAATTATGTCCGTTGGGGGTCTTGGTATCTAGTTCTATAATGTACTGAGTATCCAAGCGTCTCAATTTTGCTTCTCTGTTACCCCCTCTCCTTGGCATTGGGATGGAATCAATCAAATAATACGAGAGGTGATCTAAGTTACTGACATGCATCTCCTTGAAGTGGCGTGCAATGGGGTATGTATGGTCATTGTTGGTTATTGCTCTCATGTGCTGCAGTATACGCTTGTGGGCCTGTAATTTGGTACTGCCCACATACTGCAGCCCACAAGAGCAAACCAACACATAGACCACATATTCAGTACAACATGTGAGGAATTTTGTGATTTTTATGGGAACATCAGAAAACGGGGTGTTATACGATGTTTTATTAGTCCCATATTTACATGTCCTACATGTTTGGCATTTTACAAATCCCTTGCGTGCACTGAGCCAGTTTGTTGTTTTGATCAATTCTGGGCTGCTTTTTACCAAGTAGTCCCTCATGGATTTCGATTTGCGAAATGTAATACTTGGATTTTTTGGCAACAATTTTCCGATAATGGGGTCGCTTTTGGCCACTGGCCAATTTTTGCTGATTATTCTGCGCAAGGTGTTTTGTTCTTTGCTAAAAGTTAGAATAAGTCTAGTTTCAGTGTCAATCTTCTGGATAGAACTAGGCTCTCGTGGAGTCTTCTTAACTAATAGTTCCTTTCTATTGATTTTATTGGCTTTGTCAATAGCTATGTTTAAGATATTTTCATTATATCCTCGCTCCAGGAATCTTGTTTTGCTCAATTGTTGAGCTTCTATGAGATCATCATCATGACTGCACGTACGTCCTATCCTCAACATCTCTCCATATGGTATGCTATGGATGAGATTTCGTGAATGGTGGCTGGACGCATGCAGTATGCTGTTTCCCGCAGTTGGTTTTCTGTGGAGTCTGGTCTAAATTTGTTGATTCTTGATATATACCTCCACATCTAGGAAACATACACTAGTGTTGCTGATATTGGAAGTAAAATGAAGATTGACATTATTCTGATTAATGCTATTTACAAAATTCTGTGCCGATTCTTTTGTACCTTGTACTCTTTTGTACCTTGCCATATTACGAATAAATCGTCAATATAGCGTAACCAAATCCTTACATGATTATCTATATCTGCCTTGTGGTCTCTGTTTAAAAACATCTCCTCCCACCAGCCCATGTGGAGGCAGGAGTAGCTAGTGGAAAAGCAAGCCCCCATAGCTACTCCTCTTATCTGTTGAAAAATTTGATTGGCAAACAGAAAGTAGTTATTATTTAGACAATATAGAATCATCGCACTGAGCATTTTATTGTGATGTGCTAGATGTAGTGGTCTCGAATTTAAATAAAATTCAATAGCCCTCATTCCATCCTGATGGTGGATGCTCGTATAGAGGGACGTTACATCCAGACACATAAGTAAATAGCTTGGGCCCCATACAAATTCATTCAATTGTCTCAAAAAGTCACTTGAGTCCTGTACAAAGGAAGGTAATGTTTTTACATAGTCCTGAAGAAAAAAGTCTATGTATTTTGATGTGTTCTCCAGCAATCCTCCTATCGCTGAGATTATTGGTCTTCCTGGAGGAGTTGTCGCGTTTTTGTGCAGCTTTGGAATAAAGTAAATGACCGGCATCACCGGGTGTTCGTTTTTTAAAAATCTCAACTCATCCATGCTTAAAAGCCCTGCACTACGCCATGCATTTAGTTTAGAATAATAGTCATTCCACGAAGTGCGTACTATTTGCATGTTGCATTTCTTGTAGCAATTGTTGTCTTCCAATTGTTGGAGTGCCTCTTTCATGTAATCATTGCGAGGCCAAATAACGATGTTCCCTCCTTTGTCCGAGTTTATCACAATAATCTGTTCATTATCTTGCAATTTTTTCATCAGTTCATTGTAAGCATTTTGAAGATAGTTGTGTCTTTTTCGTTGCCTTGCTGTTTTAAATTTTTGGTTTTTTACTTCAGTTGTTACCAAATCTCCAAATATGTCTAAAGAATCTCTTATCATTAACGGCTGGAAAGTAGATTTGCGTTTAAAATTAGTTGGTGTTGTACACTATACTCCGCCACTTGGACTGCTTGTACCACTACTAGTCGCTGTATTTTCTTGCACTAACTCTTGTAAACTAGCCAATAATTCTGCATCAGCTACCGTTAGGATGTTAGTTTGTTCCAGATTTTGTGCTTGACATTGTGCCGCGGCTTGTTCCATTTTTGACTTGTTACAATTTATTAGATGATGGGGCATATTAGCAAGACCCACGTTAAAATTATCGCCGTTTTAGCGGCAGGAAACTGCCGCTAAAATGGCGATAATAAGCTTGATAATATGCGTTATGGAATTCCAATAGAAGCCCAGGTTAGATGTCCTGCACATCTAACCTGGGCTTCTATTGAATTCTATAACGCATATTAGCAAGCCCATTATCGCCGTTTTAGCGGCAGTTTCCTGCCGCTAAAACGGCGATAATTTTAACGTGGGTCTTGCTAATATGCCCCGATATTTCTTGAGTTTTAATTTTCGAATAAATTGAAACACATCCACACGAGTCCTTGTATAATCAAAACTCTTTTCCGGACAATATGATAATCCCAATTCTAACAGTTGGATTTCTGCTTTAGTTAGAGCCATGGCAGATAAATTCACTACTGTATTCGTATTCTTTCCACTGTTTACTTGCGTTGCCATTTATTTTTGTATTGTGTTTTTTTGTTGTTGTTTGCGCTTCCAGTTGCATTTGCGCCTTTCTCCTTGTTTTTCGTTGCGCTTTTGTTTGGTTGAGCCTGTTGTTTGCGAGGTCTCAGGGTTTGTTTCCTGTCCTGTCTGAGACAGTTTACCTCTTCCCCCAGCGAAAGTTTGTGAAACCCCAATCGCGCTGAGCTTGTTGTTTGATGTATTTCCGCCTCACTCTCAACCGCCGAGCTCAAATCCGACATTGAAGTTGATGACATTACTGTTTCCCTCCCACTGGTTTGTGTATTTCGTTAAGGTACTGATTTTGGAGCTTTAAGCTCATCGTACTTTTTGGCAAAAGTAAACAGTTGTCCCTGCTCATAGTCTTGTTTATCTCGTTGGAATTTGTATGTTTTTCGTTTTTTTATGATTTCTTCTTCTTTTTGCAGCCTGGCAATCATATCCTCGCTGTATTTTGTTATAGTTTGCGTGACCTCTATTTTGGCAATTTCAGAGTTCAATTCATCAATTTGCGCTTGCAACTTTACCCTATCACTTTCCGCGTACTTGACAAGTATTTCCACTAGACGTCTCGATGAATCGAGGTTACAGTCAGCCCACTCTCTCAGCATGGTGGGATCTGGGTTTTCATAACTCGGGGCAATCATTATGCGCAAGCCCCTGGGAATGCGCCTGACTTCTAAGTACCGTCCTAACGACTTATTTTCCCACCATTTAGATTGTTCTATGCGCATGAGTTTTTCCAATTTTTTTAACTTTTCCCTGATGTTGGTGTTTCCCCCCTGTGATGGGCCACTTGGGGCCAGCACCCGTTCCACCGTGCTGGGAGCATTGTCAAACATTAATTCCGCCGCTGCCTCGCGGCTCCTTAGCGCGTCTGCGGTCATGGCTATCGGGCGTTGTTAAACTAAGTAATATTGCTAGCGATTTTCGGTTAAATGCCACCGCTAGTCGTGCGCACACCTCCTCTACCGGATACTTTCCCAAATATTCCTACCTTGACTCGTGGTGCCGATTGCGGGTCTTCCGACTCGTTTCTCGTCATCACTCCGAAGGCAGCTTTGCTGGGTGTCCAGGGACTGCTTTTACTTTCTTGCGAGAGATTGCAGGAAAATTCCGATACCAAAACCGGAAAAGAGCTTCTTGTTGTTGCGCCCAATTGCGAGGAGGGGGTTTCGCCGGTACCGAGGAAGCCTTCTCGGCATAAATATTTCTCTCCACCGTTCTCTGCCACTTCCCTTCTCCTTGGGAACAAACGGAGGCGAACCCAGACTTTGTGCATTAATTTTTCAGTTTATTTGCCCATTCACCACGACCGCCATGACGCGTTTCGGCCTGACTCGGCCTTGATCACATGACGCGCTCGAGGAGTTACGCAATCTCTTTTAAAGTGCAAGGTACCACACTAGTGCAAAAAATGAGGAGATAGACAAAGAAGAAATACTTCAAATCCTTACATATGTCCTCATTAAACCAAATACGTTCTGTTGTACATAGTGTACATTTAAAAATAACATGGTATACACCCAAAACATGGAGCTGATAGTGATAATTCCAAACTAAAATGGAGGTATTTTAATCATTGACGGGTGACTCCTAGCTCACTTGGTAGATGACGGCCCTAGTCTTCAGCCCCTGCCAGAGGTCCTCCAACAATATTTAGAAATCCCTGCCTGTGTGGGGGGGATTTCTGTAATGAGTATACATTCACTAGTGGGGAGATTGCAGTTTCATTGCTGCTGAATGCCTACTGAGGCACCATGTAGCAGACCTGCCAACTAAAACAAAAATCCACTGTGTGAGGAGGGGATAGGGCCTTTCAGGGGGTAGGGACTCATGCCGAGAAGTACCTATGATGCACTTTTGCAGCAGCCCTGCCACCCAAACCCCCACTTCCAGAACAATGAATAAAAGCTTGCTGAGGCTGGTGTCAATGTCCTGGGGTGCTTTCACGCCCCTTAGCGGACTTCGGCCGTTTAAAGCCTCCTAAAACAGGCTGAAGTCCAGTTTACAGTGGTTTTTAGCTCCTTTTTCCTCCCACCGTGTGATATCGGCTTCCCACCGGGGGGGACCGTGTGAAGGGAGATGATACTGTGTGTCACACGGTGGCACCGTGTGAGTTGGCAGGTCTGATGTAGAGATAGCACACAGCATTCTCTTTTTCCTTGCAGCAACAAACACCCAAAGTGGGATTTTGTTTCTGCAAAGCAAGAAGACAAAGCACCCTTAAACATACAGAGTTTTCTCCCTGCATGTCAGAGATAATTGAATATTAACATTCCTTGGACAACCATGCCTCGAATGATGGTACTAACAAGGAAAAAACAGTGATGGTCGGCCCACCCTAAATTTGTGGCCTGGGTCCAGTGGTGGAAGGACTCAAGGGTTTCTGCCTGTGTGCCTAGCTGAGTCGGCGCTGGTGAAAACCCAGTAGTTCCCACAGCTCTTAGGGCCCGATTACGATATGTGGGAAGGAAGGGCTCCGACCGTGGGTCTGAGCCCTCCTGCCCGCATCGTAATCACCGATTCGGATTCCCTTCCGACCGAGCCATTTCAATGGGTTCGGTTAGAAGGGAATCCAAATCAGTCTTCCGAATGGCTTACGACGGGCTCGGAGTGCCCGTCCGCCATTCGGAAGGCCCACAGTAATCACCCAGCTGGCTATTTCCGGCCGAGGGATTAGGATGGCAGTTTCCCATTGCCTTTTTGTGCCGGCCCCCATGGGTGCAAGAACACCAAATGGCAGCCTAGGGGGCACCTATGGTGCCCCCCTGTTAATCCCGGCACCAGGTGGCAGGCACCTTGAGTTGTCTGCCTCGGGGTGCAGGGATGAACTGCACCTTAGCATTTTGCTATGAGAGCATGTATTCCAGTCGGAATGCATGCTCTCATAGCAAAGTATAGGATTGCGACCGAACAGGGTTCAGTCACATCCTAATTCCTGGGCTGGAACCGACTACTGGAGGTTGTTCAGTTCCAGTTCCAGAACGATGCCGGACGGACTTGGGTCCATCCGGCATTGTAATCGGCCCCTAAGTGGGGTGACGGAACCATGAGTTTGATAGGAGCAAAACACTGCCTATTTATGGCAGTGCAGCTGTTCTCCAAACTAAGGCCATGTAAATCAGGCGAGAGTGAAGAAAATCTTCAGAGTTTTTTATAATACCATAATTTGCTTTGGGTCTATTCATAAATGGTCTGCATACCGAACAAAAGTAAGGTACCATATAGCTTCCAAATGCCAGATCTCCGGTCTACTTGGTCTCCGAAAATAAAGAGTGAGAACTCTTCACCTGTTATTTACCACAGCACACTGAAATGGTAAAAAAGTTGAAAATGCAGTGTGCTCCTCTAAAGTCCCAGCTTATAGATGCTAGAATGTCAGGTGAGGAACATGTACATAAACTAGTGAGACTTTTGATAAATCTTGGCCTCTTCCTACTTTCAAAGAAATGTTGGATCTCTTCCACTGCTTTTCTTACTGAGAGGTAAACAACCATGGTTCCTTCTTGGCGAAGTGGGGCCACAGACTTAAATGACCATGTTCGGTGCAGACGTCAGCTAGTTACTGAATATGGATGGCCTCGAAGTGCCTTGATATTGGCCTCGTCTTGATGCTCTAAACTCTTTCTAGGCAGCCTTTGGGTAGATGCATTTGAGTGAAACCTCTGTAACCCGTTAGGTAATGGTTAGCCTTAAACTGAGAATTATTCGCATAGTCAAAATCTATCCCTCTTCCTTTCAACACACCTCAGTGGTCAACTTTGAAAGAGAGCTGTGGGCCGAAACCAAGGATTAGTGGAGATAAACGTCCGTTTACTGAAAAGCTTGTTATTCAAATTGGCCTATTCCATCTGTTGATCGATGTATAGATATATACATATGTGTGACATTTGTTTTAATTGCATCTGTGCAGCCATTCTTAAGGTAATGGTGTTTGTCTCGAAATCTGAAGTACAATGGACCCATTATTGTATTGGGTATATGGGTCTACAGGCGCTTGTATGGATATCACAAACAGTATCACAAAATCTCAGATTCAATGTTATAGCGGTGCCTTCAGAATGGGGAGATACACCCTACTTCCCCCAACTATCAATACAAGATTGAAACCGGGTAGTGGAGCAACGTGTCCGACAGCGGCCACTTCGAATCAGGTAACCCCACTCTGGGACCTAAATATAGAACAAATCGGCTTGAATACATTAAACATACCTAACAAGACTTACAGCCCTATACCGTGGGTAATACGATTTGAAGCAGATGAACATAACGAGGAAATTGGAATATATTTTTACATAGCAAAGACCTTGGAATTGACCTCCAAAATCGAGCGTGATTTTAGGAGGTACAAAGTGCTGGATTTTATTGAAATTTAAGCCCTGAGGAAATCGTAGGGGTAATGCCCTATTGCGACGAAACACGTTGGCTAAAAGAAGTGGATGGAATAAAGCATATGAGAAGATACAGAAACCTGCTGTGTTGTGATATATTTTTTGTAACAGTGTATTATACTACAAACTGACTTGAGGAGCGTGTGCTTCGAATTTTGTGAATTACAATGGACCCATTAGTTTTTCAGTCACTGTGTTTATGCATCAAAAGGCTATGGTGCTCATAAACATCTCAAACGTTGCCAGCAGTTTGAACTGCAGTGATGCCAGTTTATCCAGTTTCGGAGGTGAGCAAAAGTTTTTTTAACCGCATTTCCCATGACTTTGGGCCAGGGGTACCCCGAAACTCCACACCCTCCAAAGTTCACCTTGATCAAAATGCCTACCTTTACCGGATCGGAGACAATGTTAAACCTCAGTTTCATGACTCAATGTGTCCCCAAATAATGGCACCGCCCAATACATCAAAATATCAGGAAAATAATTAAGTAAATGGGCCCACTCAATGACCAGGTTTTAGATCAATGGAAAAATTAATGGGTTTTATTTCAAAATTTAAAAGTAAGCAGAACAGAGTAAATGCCATGAAGTCCCTCAATGGAAAGGCAGTACTGAGAAATGTAAAATCAGACTTCAGAATTTATTCTAAGTCCTAAGTGAGCAGCAAACTTAGGAAAGTAATGGACAGCATCCCTAGTAGAACTGGAAAGACTTCTGTCTCACCCTCAAAATCAAGGGTTTTATTTATTATTTTCAGATATGAAATAACAGAGACTACAGAATCACTGTGGTGTGCGCAAATATATCTGGGTTAATGTCATCTGGAGAGGCTAGAACAAACAAGATGCATTAACAATAGCATGTTATACGAATTGATGGGGCATGGTGAACTAGCGGAAGGACCTTGAGGTTAAAGTTGCAGTTTGTGACTGAGCCAGTTCATAAAGAGCAGCAAAAACAATTACAGTGTAAATAAATAAGTACTTCTCAGCTCAACTGTGTGCTGCAAAAATTGCGGGGAGAGATATGGGGTGGGGGGGGGAGACATGAGCAACAAGGGTGACTTCCATTTTGGACAAGGTGTTGTTTATATTAAATTGAGGCCTAGTTAGCAAAGATCAGAAAAATACACCTCTACACATCATAGAGAATTATTTTCAAAGGCAACAGAACTATATCCGAGTACATCTGTAATCAAGTGTGAAAATACAGTCTTCACGTTATTAATGATGCACAAAAATATAAATGCGTACAAATCTTAACATGGCCATAGGTTAGGTGATACCATTTCAGAGATGAAAGCATATCAAGGAATGGCTTCCTTCCAGAGGCTATCCTCTGTGATCTGATTTCAAAATAAGAGATACATTGCAAGCCACGTGATGCCATCATCCACAAATTCATCAATGACCAGACTACCAATACGTTTCCGCTGCAACAAGCCCAACGTACTTAAGAATCTACAATCATCTATAAACATTGTGTCTCAAAATGGAAGAAAACCCTTTGGAGAGGCACACAATTATGTAATACACTTACTTAGGAAATATGGCTTGTTATCAATTTAGAAAGCTATCCTAACCCCCGTATTGCAGAAAGTATCTCAATACCTAATACTGTGATACCTAATTTTGAGCACCCAATTTTCTGAAACAAGCATGATGTGTTTGGTAGCCACCAGCATGTGGCGCTACAGATTTATCTCATACCAGAACAAGGCATGTTAGAAGAAAGCTTGATCTACTGATTGGCTGAGCCATCTGTGTATTGGAAGCGGGAGTATAATGGTACAATTGTCCTGTAGAGATTTTTCTGCATTACATTCATATCGGTGAGAGCGAAATATCAGGCATATTAAAGACAATTTGATACTAATCTTACCCACAATTTGCACTTGATTGCTCTTTTACCCTCTCCCTCCACAATGGGCCACTCATCACACAGGTGTGAGATTTATATTCTCTAGTTATCAATAAAAAATATTCTTGCTTCAGGTGAATATATAAAAGCAGTACGGGACGCTGCTGCTGAGCTTTCCATGTTGGGGCCGACACTGGGGGCACCTGTGACATCGCCGGAGGGACTGTGGTCGCAGGGAGTACTGCCTACTGCCGCTGCCCGCACTCCTGCAAGCCTGCACTCACCCTGGTGGGACCACAAGTCCCAGGGTGCACCTGCCATCTTCTCCCACCGCCGCTAACGAGGGGGAGGTGCCAGCATCGCGCTTAAAGCGCTGCCTCACTCCCCGCGACGCGGGACGCTGCTGCTGAGCTTTCCGTGTTGGGGCCGCACTGGGGGCACCTGTGACATCGCCGGAGGGACTGTGGTCCCAGGGAGTACTGCCTACCACCGTTGCCCGCACTCCTGCAAGCCCGCACTCACCCTGGTGGGACCACAAGTCCCAGGGTGCACCTGCCATCGTCTCCCGCCTCCTCTAACGAGGGGGAGGCACCAGCATCGCGCTTAAAGCGCTGCCTCACTCCCCGCGGCGCGGGACGCTGCTGCTGAGCTTTCCGTGTTGGGGCCGACACTGGGGGCACCTGTGACATCGCCGGAGGGACCGTGGTCCCAGGGAGTACTGCCTACCGCCGTTGCCCGCACTCCTGCAAGCCCACACTCACCCTGGTGGGACCACAAGTCCCAGGGTGCACCTGCCATCTTCTCCCGCCGCCGCTAACGAGGGGGAGGCGCCAGCATCGCGCTCAAAGCGCTGCCTCACTCCCCACGGGCGAACCTGGGCCAAGGGCGGGACCGTCTGCGCCCGTCAGCGGCAGGAAGAGGCGGGGCGGGGCCAGGTCTCTTGGTCCTTGGACTCCGGATACAGGATATTTGCCTGTCCATTCTACTGGCCTGTCCTTGCACAAGTAAGCACGTTCCTCTTATGTAAATAATCAAATTGATATGGCGGCAAACTTGAAATCATTGGGGGGGGAAGGTGGCCACGCCAAAATCCATGTCTAATTCTACACTTGACTGCTTCCTACTGCGAGCGGCAAAGGCTATTGATAAGGAGATTGAGGTTGCCGAACGGCGGCTATCTGTGGGAGGAGGCTCGGTGGCTCTACCACCGACCCACCGGCCATGGTGGACGCCCAGGCTGCCCAAATGACTGATATTAGCCAAAACAATCTTGCACCCATGAGAAGTTCTGTGGCTCTATCTCCTGTTCAACAGCCCTGCTCACCACCTCTAATTTCACCAGTGCGAGATATGGCTGGAAAAAGGAGGAAAAAAGCAAAACATATGGAGCCCATAAGGTGTACACGGACCAGATCAAGGAGAAAGCTCCAGGACTTAAGCCCAGAAACCCCGGCATTACCCTTACAAGGATCAGCCACTATGAATGGCACTAATTTGTTACTACAAATTACCAATGAGAGAGAGAGGGAAGTTATTTAAGGTGAGGAACACTCTCAATCCCCCGATCAGATATGTTTAAACAACGAAAGAGTGTGACTCTTCAAATCAGTTGAGCATCTATGTGAAATCACTTAGATTTTCTATGAAAGCCCTCACTCACCAACCTGGTTGGTGACATGCTTCATCATTGGGCCCACCAGGAGAGGCCGAGTGCCACCCTGGTGTGCTTCGACGCCAGAATTACTGAGAAGCAGGGAAAAATATGTGGAAAAGGTGATATGTGTAAGTGATTTAAAATTGACTGGTTGAACTCAAAGATCCAGTTTAATAGTTGGCCAATCAGTCAAGGATAAAAAAGACATGTAGGACACTTCGACTAAATAAATTGTTCAGCCAGGTCCATTAATAAATGGTCAACATGTTTCTGCCTATGTGTTGAAACTATCTCAGGCTTTCGTCAGGACCAAGAAGGAAAAAGGTGAACCCCCTGCGGTATGGGCACGCTAAGGCCCACCCTAACCAGGGGTTGAAATGTTAAAATAGGTTATCCTCGTGTAGTGAGAGGAACCGAGTTTATTGTGGGGCGCAATCATTAATTACACCATAGGTCTCGGGAGGGGGTGGTGGCAAAATGGCACACCGCCTTCGCTGCCAGGCACCCACTAGGTACCTACGGGACTCCCTCTCAGGGGCCCCCTCCCGAGACCTATGGTGTGGCCTCTATAATCTGGGTTAAAAATTCACTGGCTTGCAAAATCAAGGTTTTACACCTCAGCTCAGGAAATACTTGGGCTGATAACCGGGTTAATAGCCCCCATAGACTATCAGGGACAATAACAACGTTAACTAATTACCTTGATTCAGCCTTGGGGAACCACCGACTGATAATTGCCGGTGATTTTAACACAACTTTTGAACCGGTCGATTATATACAGGATCTCATCTCAGACGGGGATAAAGCCAGGGGGATTGCTAAACTTCAGATACCACCCATTAAGAAATGCACCAGGGTGGGGCAACAGGTCTTATCACTCACTATTGCATTTGGGGTTAGAGCCTGCAACGGCCGGACAGACTCTGACAAAGGAGCATGTCACACATTTAAGAGGGGGGCATCTAAGACTCGAATCGACTATATTCTCGTCGATCTCGATCTTTGGACCAGTGTAAAAGATATGGCTATATTAACCCGGGAAGATAGTGATCATAACGCCCTGGCTCTCACGCTGACTGGTTCAGCTTTATTGTATAGGCAACCTAGGAATGAGAGCACCCCAGTTATAACTAGTAATAACAACAGAAGAGTTAAATGGCCCCTGATTTTAGCTGATCCAACCGCACTCCCCAAAATATATTCAGAGGTGGAGCAGACTCTTATAGACCTGAGTATCTCTACCATTGGGTCAGAAGATATTATGACCACATTTCTGAAATTGACCACAAACATAAGACCTCTCTTCTATAAACAATGCAATAGATTAAAGCGGAAAACAGCCCCCTGGTTTAATGATGCCTGTAAAAAAGCCAAGGATGACTTAATTGATGCAGTGAAATTGAAGTCTCCCATAGATGTAAAAAATAGCAGAAAGTTATACAAACTGGCAAAAATAAGGCAAAAAGGGACTGGGAGTCTGAAAAGTGGAGCATGCTTTTAGAAGCTGCGAAACAAAAGAATAGCCAACTCTTCTGGCATCTTTTGTCTAAAGGGTCACCAAATCTGGAAATGGAAACAGATTTCCATATACAGCCCCATGTGTGGGAGGAATATTTTGGGGATCTATTTGCAGGCCAGGGGCTCCCATATGATCCAGGCACACACATGAATTTTCTTGACCTAGCAACATCTCATGAAGAAAACATCACAGTAGACGAAACTATTTTGGCCATAAATTTGTTGCAGAGTGGGAAAGCCCCGGGCCTAGATAAGCTCCCGGGAGACCTGTACAAAGCCAAACCCATTACATGGGGTCCCTTGCTCCAAAAAGTTTTTAACACTATCTTGTCCGGGGGAGTAATCCTGGAAACCTGGCGGGGCGCCGAAATTATTCCCATCCACAAAAAGGGTGACAAAGGGTCGCCTGGAAACTACAGGCCGATCAGCCTAATAGATGTCGCCCAAAAAATCTTTTGTAAAATCATTTTGACCAGAATCCAAAATTGGATTGAGGAAAATAATGTCTTGTCAAATTTACAGGCAGGATTTAGGGCCTCCACAAGTACTACTGATCAAGTTTTTAGATTCCTCTTGTTAGTATGGAAAGAAGTTATCATCAGAGGAGGCCACTTGTATGTAGTATTTGTGGATCTAAAAACGGCCTTTGACTCTATAGACCGGTCTCAACTTTGGCTAGCACTGAGTGAATTAGGACTACCATCTTATTTACTTAGAATCCTGATTCGGTTACATCACGACACCTATGCCAAGGTCAGATGGAATTCCGATGGCAGTCTGACCAATGACATATCAGTCCGGAAAGGCGTTCGCCAATGTTGCGTCCTTGCCCCTACATTATTTACCCTCTATATTAATGGTCTGATAGGAGAACTCTACAATTGTGGTGGCGATCCCCCGAAACTGGCAGGCAGTGTAGTGCCTTGTCTGCTTTTTGCAGACGACACACTGCTTATTGCCAGAACACCTCGAGGAATCCAAAATCTCTTGAATAAATTTGCTAAAGCCTGCAAAGAAAAGGGCTTAGAAATAAACTGCTCCAAAACCAAATATATGACCTTTAACCCCTATAAATCCAACAAGGGGAAACTTGTGCTGGGCACGCAAATTTTGGAGCAGGTTAAGTCCTTTGATTATTTGGGCTTTCGCATCAGCGATAGGCTGGTATGGATACCGCAGTTAGAAAAGAGTACACTGACCCTCCAGCATGTTGATTGTGCCATAGTACGAAGGGCTAGGGCGTCCCCCTACCGGCCAATCTCGCCTATGTTAGAACTTGATAGGGCAAAAGGTCTAGGAGCGGCCCTATACGGGGCTGAGTTATGGGGGCTGGAAAATCTGACGGACCTAACCCTCGCCGAAAATAAATTTATTAGAGCCATCATGAACCTGCCAGTGAATACACCCCTCCTGCCATTAAGACTTGATCTTGGTTTAAAACCTATAGACCACTTCGCTATTCTCAGGACACTTTTGTTCTGGATAAGGGTATGGACAAGCAACACACAGGTCCTGTTGAAGGAGGCCATGGGCGAGCTGATTGCCCTGCACAAGCAAACAGGTCGCATTAAGTGGTTCAACAAGATCAAGGCTTGGTTTTCAAAAATAGGGCTGGGGCAGCTCTGGGAGGAACCTGGGACCATCACTAAATCTATGGTCCCCCTCGTTAAAAAAAGGTTCAGGGGATTGATGGACTCGGAAACTGTAGAACGTACTGCACATGGCACTTTAACTGCAAGGTTTTTAAATGTTAAAGGACGTTTTGGCTTCAAAATGTTTCTGGATGACATCGAACCACCCCAGGCACGAGCGCTGTACACACAATTTAGATACGGAGCTCTTCCTCTAAATGTAAGAAGTAGGACCTGGGGAAATGTGTCCGTTAATCCATCGTGCCCCTCATGCCACACTCTTCCCGAGACCTTTGAGCATTTCCTCTTTTGTTGCCCCTCCTATGATGACCTTATAAAAACCTCGATAGCTCCTGTTTGTCGCATTTTATCCTTTAACTGTCCCTTGGAAGCCACACGCATTTTTAGATCAGATACCACAAGTTGGCTAGTGTTTGCTATTTCGAGATTTTTGCTCTTCGCCTGGTGGAAGAGGTCAAAAATGTGTAAATTTGCTTCTGAACATTAGACTTGCCAATTTAGCCTAACTTGCCTCTATGGTCTGATCTTGTGCACTATGTTTTTATATTGGAAGAATTATAAGTCTGTTCTTTAATGAATATTTTTAATGTAATTTTAACTGTTTTTATTCTGATGTACAGTTTTTATGATGTGAATGATCATATTTTTGATCGAATAAAGATATATATATATATATATATATATATATATATATATTCTTGCTTCTATGTCAGACAAGGAGATTCATGTAAATATGAGGTCTATATTTAGAAGTAATTTAGACATCATCAGTGAAGGAGAAGAGGAGGCAGAAAAAAAGGCAATGGATATTTATGCCAGCTGCGTATAACTAGCATCGCAAAGATGGATTCTGGAGCTGAGGATGAGGCTGGAGATGGTTATTAACCCCCTCCGATGATCTGAAGTGGTACATGCCCACCTGCTGCACATCTTCGCTGGCAGATGGCACACTGAGTCTTCATAATCATTCACCTTATTACATATGGTCGAGAGAAGTTGAATAGGTATATGGTAAGGCGCAAGCAGATGAAAAATAATAGGATGTAGATAGTTCGATAATGTGACAGCCTGTGAGTGTTGGACTGATGGATTGTTAGGCTACCCTTCAAAGATACAAGAGGAAATAAGCATCGGGGTAGTGTGGGCACTGCAAAGTGCAGAGAATAGTGCCTTTGTTTTGCTCCCTGTGTAGTACAGGTCTTTGAATAACGGATCATTATGAATTTTGTGCAGTCATACAGACTTCTCACTGAAAACCACCACAGGCTGGAATCCAGGAATTCCTTTGAGTGTTCTGAGAAACAAGTTTGGTGGACTCAACCTGGTTTCCTCAGGGTGTACTGTAACCGTAATGTGTGTGCTCGGAAAGCCAACAACATCAAAATTGACACATCTATGAAAACTAATTGCGGGGACAATCTGGGCTTGCTGATGTATTAAAATCTCTGTTTCCCTCATGGCGGGGCAAAGGGGTGCTTCTTTTCTGAGCCAAAGAGGAAGAGAAAGAGTGGCAGTGAAAGTAGAAACATTAAAAATGGGTGTTGTCATCCTGCCCGTCTCATCGTGGTTTTCTTTGGTGACAATCAAGATAGCTCTTCACAAACCACATAATTAAAGACAAAGATTAATAAAGGCTGCCACATCTGTCTATATAAGCAGATACTGCACATCTCTCACTACCCTGTAAAATAGTAAGAACAGTCAATCTGCCACAAACATTCAACAATATTCTAAGCTTTCTTCTAATATCACTCTTTCTGAGCTTTTTTTTGGGATGCTGAGAGTTTGGCCAAGATAAACCACATATGAATATTTACAAACCCTCATTGATGACACACACACCAAAAGAGCAATGCTCAATCTAATCATATTCAGGGAAGGAGCGCTGAACAGGGACTCTGTCGCACCTATTGACTGGTCTGACCATCACCCAGTATCATTCCATGTAACAGCACACACAGAGAGACCAAACGGTCAAGGGATCAAATCCAAAAAATGGGTTATAGATACCAGAAACTTGAATAGGGAGGATCTGGCTTCTCTATGCCTAAGAAACTTCACTACCCCAATTGAACTGAGGAACACACTCAATTTAACAGAGAACTAAAATCAAACAATGACAAATATAATGGAGGCAGTAGCCCCGCTCAACCTCAAAAGAAAGAATTGCAAAACCTCTCACCCTGGGCACAATTCAGAACTAAAAAATTGAAGGAGTCTCAGCTGCGCTAAGTGATTTTGAAGACTCGAACCCTCAACAGCCCATCTACTAAAGCTATGGGAGCACAGAAACAACAAGAAAAAGCACAATTGGAATTCCAAAGCATCATATTTTAGATAACAACTTGATAACCCAAGAAACTGACCACAAAAACGTTTCAAAACTGACAAACAACAAATACAGACAAACAATGTAACCACAATCAGAAACAACTCAAATGCAAACTGTGAAGCTTTCTCAACCTTCTTTGAAGAGAAGACATAAGTAAATGAAAACTCAATCGCTAATGACAGTAAAAGGCTACAATTCACATATGCCAAAACTCACTCCTCCCAATGGGTAGCTACATTCCTTGAGAAGGATCGAACTACCAATCATCCAGCCAAGACCAAAAATCAGGCAACCTGGAGCAAGTTGAAAACACCCAACAAAGAAGAAGACAACAAGTTCATAATTTCAATGAAAGCAACCTCACATTTCAATGACCCAATCCTCTTCACAATACTAAAGGAGTGAATCCAAGTATTCTCGCCTCATTGGACGATGATTGTCAACTCATCACTAAGTCAAAGCTCAATTCTATTCTTTCTGAAGATTGGGCAAGTGACTCCCCTCTTGAAAAAGGCTTGCGATGAACCAACAGACCTGAGCAATTTTAGGCTGGTGTCAAAAATCCCCTTCCTTACTAAATATTTGGACAAACTATGTCCACCACCAACTGTGTCAACACATTGAACAGTTCAACTAGCTCGACAAGTTCCAGTAGGGATTCAGACCAGGACACAGCACAGAAACAGTCAACGTACACAACATGGACGTCACCCTCAAAATGTTAGGCCATAATGATTCCTGCATACTCATCCTTCTTGACCTCTCCTTGATGTTCGACATGGTTAATCACAATAGGTTGCCAAATCAACTAGAAAGTAGAATGCAGCTGTCAGGAAATGCTCTTAATTGGTTGCATCTTTCTTACAAAATCGTAAGAATCATTATCAAATGCGTCTCCTGTAAAATGTGGAGTCCCCCAAGTGTCAACCATTTTCCCCACACTCTTCAACCTCTATAAGGGGCCACTGACAGAAACCCTCAAACAAGCAAACCTTGCATGCCACATGTATGCAGATGATACCCAGTTATACTTAATGATCTCCTCACTGGAAGATATCATCCGACCCAATGACGCTGTAGTACAAACCCAAACGTGGATGCCTTGAATCCACCTCAAGCTGAACTCCCTGAAGACAGAATTCCTACTCATCGCCCCTCCCAATAGCTCCCCACCCATTCAAGAACGGCAAAACTATCTAGATGCCCTAAATTGTAAACTGGTCATTATAGAATAAGCAAAATCTCTCGAATAACCCTTGATAAAAACCGCAACATGCAAGAACATGCTAGCGGAACCACTCACAGTGCATCTTTCCAGCTCAACCTCCTGAAAAATGGGAAAACATTCATACCACCACTAGACATTAAGATAGCAGTATAATCCTTAGTCATCTCCAAATTAGAATATGGCTGAGCAACCTGAACTGGTCTTCCTAAGTCAAGAACTGCACCACTCAAGGTGACCCTCAATGCTGCAGCGAGATAGATAACAGGCACGGACATTTTGACCACATAACCTCTCTTCTAAAGTCTCTCAACTGGCTGGACCCAGGACCCAAATGAAAATAGCTTGCCTAATACACAAAGTCTTGCACTACGGTGAACCCAGCTATCTAGCACAAAAGATCCAGATATCAAAGGGCAGCCTCTCCGTCAGGAGTGCGAACTCCATCCAGCTGGAACCTCCCAGATATAGGAAACAAAAGACTTCCAAACGCTCCTTCTCAGGATCATCCCCAACGATATGAAACTCTCTGCTGCTAGAAATGTGGTCAAACCCCTCGGCCTTCATGTTCAAGAGTGTGGCCAAAAGGATTCTAATAAGCAGATTCCTACCTTAACAAGAGGAACCAAAGTTGAACCCCGGTCAGCCAGACTCCCAGGTCGACACTTGACTTAACTCAGACTGCATGACTTGAGAACAGCCCTTCTCCTGGTAGCACAACCATGATCAATGATCAATGCTTGCCTTGCACCGGACCACTACTACTGTGTAACAGTTAGGGTCCGGGGTATGGTTGTTTTGAGAAGAATATTTGTAATGTATGATAAAAGGTTATATTTATGCTTATGTTTATGTTTAAGTTTCTGTTTTTCTTTTGTACAGTGCTCTGCGACTCTAGGCTCATGTTTGTGCTTTATAAACCTCTATATATAAAAAAAAAGAGTTATTTCAAGACTGTGTTTAGAAATGGATGGCATGCAGGTAAAGTTCATCTGTAAGTTTTTCAGACATAGCATAAGTTTCATTACTGTTGGAAAACTGGTTCATCAGATAGGCCGGCAAATAGACTATCTCAACAATTTCATTTTTATGACCCACTTGACATCCTGTGGTATTCTCTCTATACCTTTTATTATATTGATCTCTCCTTCCTCCTTTCTCTCAAGAACTCTCATTCCATGTACGCTTCTCCATTAAAAAAAAAAAAAAATTCTCACCCAGAAGGTTTCTAAATGTTCCTCTTTTTCTCATGCTCAGTTAGCTTGTGATATTTCAATTTTCTTTCCGGTGTTGAGTCAGTCTTCAATATTCATTTTGTTTAGTTTATTTGTCTATAGAACACACTTATGCCACCAAAACACTTATTACAGAGACCGTTGAATTTCAACAATCAACTACCACACCAGCATTTGTATGCACAAATATGTATAATAAACAAACAAATACAGATAATAAATCAGCAGATCACAGACAGCGAGACAATTTGTTATTCTTCGGTTCTTTGCTGCTTGGTCAATTGTGCATTATTTTCTCTTCCTTTAGTTTTCCTCTCCCCACTCCTTAAGTATGTGTGGATTTTAAAGCGAAATATTGTGGTAAAAAATATTGCAGTACAAAAATATTTTGGTACAAAAATATTGTGTTGGAAATCGACCACAAAAATGTTGACTTAAAATACGTAAGTAGATATGTACAAGGGAAGTGGCGGAGCGTGTCGTTAGCCTCCTTGGCTTAACGACATGCTCCGCCACTTCTGAAACGCAGGACTGCGCCATATTAACAAGACTATGGTGCAGCCCTGCGTTTCCCCCTGCGCTGGCGCGAAGTTTATCAGCCTAGTGCCAACGCAGGCACCGTTGCACCATAGTGCGAGGGTGTCTGAGTTGAGGAAAGGTTGTTTATGTACAGGAAGGTCCCCTTCCTGCACATAAACAATCTTGAAATGCAGTTTTGTAACTTCTATGTGTGCTGCGTAATACAGCACACACAGAAGTTGCAAAACGGCATTTTAAAAAAATGATTGTTTATGTGCAGGAGGGGGACCGTCCTGTGCATACACAATCATTGGCCTTTTGCTGTTTTCATGTGTGCTGTGCAGCACACATAAAAACAGCAAAAACGAGAAGAAATTAAACATTTCTCCTCGCTTCGCCAGGTTAAGACCAGGTTTTCCCTGGTGCTGCCTCCTATTTACCCCTCCCTACTAAATAGGAGGCAGCATCAGAATCAATGGGTTTTGTGGTGGCACGCCCACCGCAACACCCATTGCCCTCCCCTTTCACGTTAAGCACAGCAAGAAAGGGGGCCTTAATCACAAGGCAGCATTAAGCCACATTAAGTGGCTTAACGCCGCCTTGTAAATAAGGCAAAGCTCCTATCACCACAGGAACGTTGAAAAAAAGTGACGTTCCCGTGGCGATAGGGGCGTATACATATGCCCCTTAGAATGTAAAGTAAAAAATATTTTGTGGGTGCTCCAAAGTATCGGCATTATAATAGTATGTTATAACGATAAGTATTTATTTACTTATAATTAACATTAATATAATTTAAAATAAAATTTAAATTATTCTTTATTAAATTAATAGACATCATGTTTTAAAATATACATATACGTCTATCGAAACTATCACAATTAATTAAAAATACATTTTAATATTGAATTATAAATCCAAGTAACAAGATTGAGTACATAAATACAATTAATAAATAAGATTATATATTTGTAAACACCAGATAAACGTGATGCTTGTTTAGAAAATAAAATAAAAAAATGTATCTATCATTATAAACAATATTTAAAAATAAGTAACGCAGACTTATAACTCAAATATAACCAACGTTGGCTAAAGCAAGTAGATTGGGGGTGAGGGTCAAATTTATTATTTTAACTCCACTTTGATAAACAATGGGAAAGTGCGTGCATGGGGGGCAGAATTACTGTAGTAAATTCGATATAACAAACATTGTGGAAATTGCATACATTGGGGCATTCAACATTGCTATTCTAACTAGGGAAACAGCTTTTACAACTAGGTTTTTAACACATTGTACCTTTCCCACGCATTTTTTACCACGCATGTTTTTAGAACGCATATGCTTTTACAACGTATGCCTTTACCACGCATTTAAGGTACGTTCAGGGGTGTGGGGGGTCTCCCCCACAAATAATTTTTTTATATATATAAACATATATATAAACAATACGTGGTAAAGGCATACTTTGTAAAAGCGTATGCAATCTAAAAAAATGTGCAGTACAAAATGCGTGGTAAAGGCATGCAGTGTATTTCCCTGCGTTGTCCCATCATACAACCTTCTAACTGCAGTCTAACAAACATTGGAAAAGGTGTATACAGTCGGGGCAGGGGAGATTTAACATTCTAACTCCAGTCGAATCAACAATGGGAAAGTCTGATTTACTCTTCCAACTCCAATTTAACAAATATTTGGGAAAATGCATGCTTTGGAGGTATGTGTGTGGGGGGGAGTCGATCATATTTTTACTTTTCTAACTATAGTCTAACAAACACTGGCAAAAGTGCATTCATTGAGGGATCAGGTTTACTATTCTAACTCCAAACTAAGAAACATTGGGACCGTGCATTTCTTGATGTTAGGGGTCCACATTTATTATTCTAACTCCACTCTAACAACCATTTGGGAAACTGCGTACATTAGGAAGGTCAGATTTATTTTTCAACATGTAATCTTACAAACAGTGAGGGAAGTGCATACACTGGTGCCCATGGGTCAACTTTATTAGTCTAACTCCAATTTAACAAACAGTTTAACATTAAGAAGGTGTGTATATTGTCAAGGTTTGATATGCTTTTCTAATTCTAGTGTAACAAACTCTGGGGAAAGTAAAAACACTGCTCGGCTCAAATACAACACACACAAAAATACATAATCATTAAGCAGTACTTGGATGTTAATAAATTGTTTAAAATTAGGCGTTTGAAAAACAAAATACAAATCTTAAAACAAAAAAATATACAATATCATTTTTCTGTATTAAATAAATAGATATTTTAAATAAGCAGTACCCCCAACATTACACAAAAAATAAAATAAAAGTAATAAACCCTGTTATGATGAAAATAAATTAATAATGCAATTATAATTTAAATATTTTTAAATATATAACTGACCACACATTCCCCAAATATGCCTGCATAACAAAACAAATATAATAAAGCATATAAAAAAATAAAAATGTGAAAGTATTAATAATATAGACTTTAATATAACAATACCCACCAAAACCCCAATATCCAACAGTACATTAAAAAGACAATAAAAAATAATTACAAAAATGCATTTGTAAATGAGAAACAATTAAATACTGATTGACAAACGTGTCCACTATTATATATATATATATATATATATATATATAACACCAACGCGCTCCTTCTGGACTACAAGGGACCCATGGAGAGTGGCGCGCACGCCGGCGGAGCACACCGGCTGTTCCAATCCTTCCGAAAATGCCTCTGATCCGCGCGCTCTCAGTAAAGGAAGACTCTGTGTCAATAAATATCAACTGCTGTGTTTATTCACAACGCGTTTCGCTTTCCCTGAAAGCTTGATCACGTGAACAGTGCAACAAAAAACCGGCAACATTTGTAGAGATTCAATGGTGATTGAAATTAAAGATGGACTAACCAACAATAGGCGGCAGACATGTTGGAATGGTAAAATGATATATAAACAATAGTCATTCGTAATTCCTATATTGATAAATACATGACTCGAGTGTGTATCTCTCTAATCTTACAGAGATACCAAAATAAAACAAAGATGAATGTGCGTGATCCATTGTGGCAAAAATCAACAGGCCTGTGGTTAGCGGCAGCCGTATCAAGACATATAAATATTGTAAAGCCATGCATGGTCAAGTGGATACATCGATAGTTCGTATATAGGTTAATCAGTTATCACACATAAATATACGCTTGAAACCACAAAATGTTGAACCAAAGTCAGGAATTCAATGGATTTGTCAGAGTCTGACAAATCCATTGAATTCCTGACTTTGGTTCACGTCGTCACGCGATTTCACATATATTCTGGGTCACAAAAAACCCTTATGCATTTCAGCGTTCACGACATATAATAATCGTGTGTGCTTTTCTTTATCGCTCAACACTAAGCCTTGAAGAAGTCCCGTTGGGACGAAACGCGCCGCGTCGGCTATGAATTCTGTGTCATGATTTTAAAGAATTTTGAATAAAGGAACAAAATAATAAAGGAAGGATTTGTCTTTAGTAAATCAAAGTCTTACTTGATTTTGTCGGGAGACACTGTGCTGATGCTTAATCATTGACGATTGTATATTATTGCATATATTTTTTTGAAACTGTACTTGATTATAGTTGGGTGCTGAGCCAGATTGTTTCACTATTATATATATATATATATATTCTCCACGAAGATTCAAAATAAACGCACACTCGGAGATCAGGTAGCAGTTGATAGCTATTTAATGCTCGTTACGCGTTTCGACCGTAGTCTTGATCACACGAACAAAAAAGCATTTCTAGCATGTTTAAATAAAGTAAAAAACCACACCCACATTTGTGAAAATCGACAAGGGACTACATTACAGGTAACCACCAGCATCATTGCGAAATGGCAGACATCTTGTAATGAGGCAAATTATAAATGTAAGTACTAATATACATACAAGTATGTATGCACCAGTTTAACAAAACATAACTTCATTACTTGTTTCATTCTCAAAACATAATGATGAGAACATATTGCACGACTTAATGACAACCATTATATAGTAAAAGAAACGCCCAAATTAGGCGCTATCGTAGCTCTAATGACAACAATATGGCTGACATATTCTGCGGACATATGAATTCGGTCTAGTGCCAAATCCCTGTGAATCATGGTCCACTTTACTCTCCCAGATGAGATCACCACCTCCTCTAGGTAACTTTATGCGCCAGTATTGCAAAACATAACTTCATGGGCAATTCCCACGGCTGGGCCAGCCGAACTAAATGCACAAACAAAGGTTGCCCCTATGGAAAAAGCCACACAGGTGGGAAATTCTTCTTCTTTTAATGAAGGTGCAGAAAGCCAGCGAGTACTCTCGAAGCCATAAAAATAAAACTTCAGCCTTACGCGTTTCGGGCTAACACGCCCTTGATCACAGGCTAAGCCAGGGGTCAAACGAACAACAACGCAGTTCCTCTTTTAATGTATGCAAATGTCACGCCCACTTTGGGCCTCTGAGCATTATAGTATTTAGAGTCCTGCGTACATATTACCACTGTGGGTCTCCGTATTGCTCCCCATTCAGGCCTTTTCATGTCCCCAGTGGGTTGGCTTTCGTGTGTCAGCCGGTTGTCTGCCCTTACCTGAGCCTTCATTCGAAACCCACCAGTCCTCACTGACACACTCGTATTGTCACCGGATCCGCACTTGGGCAGCGGGCAGTTCCCACGGCTGGACCAGCCGTACTAAATCCACAAACAAAGGTTGCCCCTACGGAAAAAGCCACACAGGTGGGAAATTATTCTTCTTTTAATGAAGGTGCAGAAAGCCAGCGAGCACTCTCAAAGCCATAAAAATAAAACTTCAGCCTTACGCCTTTCGGGCTAACACGCCCTTGATCACAGGCTCAGCCAGGGGTCAAACGAACAACAACGCAGTTCCTCTTTTAATGTATGCAAATGTCACGCCCACATTGGGCCTCTGAGCATTATGGTATTTAGAGTCCTGCGTACATATTACCACTGTGGGTCTCCGTATTGCTCCCCATTCAGGCCTTTCAATGTCCCCAGTGGGTTGGCTTTCGTGTGTCAGCCGGTTGTCTGCCATTACCTGAGCCTTCATTCGAAACCCATCAGTCCTCACTGACACACTTGTGTTGTCACCGGATCCGCACTTGGGCATACATTAAAAGAGGAAGTGCGTTGTTGTTCGTTTGACCCCTAGCTGAGCCTGTGATCAAGGGCGTGTTAGCCCGAAACGCGAAAGGCTGAAGTTTTATTTTTATGGCTTCGAGAGTGCTCGCTGGCTTTCTGCACCTTCATTAAAAGAAGAAGAATTTCCCACCTGTGTGGCTTTATCCGTAGGGGCAACCTTTGTTTGTGGATATATATATATATATCTATCCTGCCAAATTTGGCAGAAAGGTAGCTGTTGGTCCAGAGAGTGACCTTTTTATGAATTGGTGTAAATCAGTTCAGTAGTTTTTGAGAAATTAAGGGAAAACAAATGTATATATATAGGGATGCGAAGGCTTCATAAACCCTCCCGAGCTCATGCTGATAGCTGATTGGCTTCCACCTCTTCAACCAGGAAGTATTGGCAGCCATCTTGGGACTCGGCCGCATGGACCCCAAACCTAGGTCTTTAGAAGCCACCTCCCTGGGGCATTGGCGGCTGCCACAAAAAAAGGGTGGGGGTGGGTGGAGGGAATTCGGGAGGGGAGCGCAGGTGGGCGGTGGAGCACGGGGGGTCACATGGGGGTTAGAAATAATATATTTGAAAAAAAATTACCTTTAGCTGCTGGCAGCCTCCAGTGCCGCGTCGCGTTCGCTGCCTCTTCTCTTCCTGGGTCCCAGAAGCCCCCGGGACAGACTCCAATCCCATCCCCATGCTGCAGAGCAGTGCAGGGATTGGACTGAGTGGGCTAGAAAGACGTTCTGCTCAGGCCAGGGAGTCTGGGGGGAGTTTCTCAATGCAGCTGGGCTGGAGAAGCCTAAGTGCTCATGTGTGTTTTGGTTCTGCCGGAGATGGCCGGCCAAACACACATAAGCACTTAGGGAGTGCATGCAGCACTCCTCTTCCTCCCTCCCATACCTCGGCCCCATCCCTCCCTACAGCGCTGGCTAAGAGCCGGAAAATGCAAATTCAAACGATGCAGGAACAATGTTGTATTTGACATTTTCTAACTCTAAGCTAAGCAGTGGGGAGATGCTCCTCCGCCATTGCAGAGGAGCCGCCGCTGCCCTACGGCTAAAATAAAGTATATGGAGGGGGTCCTCTTGGACCCCGGCCCCATGGGCCACCACCTCCCTGGGCCAAATCCAAAATGGAAACATCGAGGGAGCCGTGCGGCCCCCCTCCGAGGCTATAAATGGGGAGTGGAGTTTTTATCTCTTTCCCTGCCTGCTGACATGCAGGCAGGGAAAAAGATTAAAGTATTGCTCATGCATGCAGGGAGCTGCATTTCCAGCAGCTCCCTGTGTGCAAAGGCAATGTCGGCTCCTGAAGGAGGCAGGAAACCGTCTGGGACCATAGAGGCCTTGAAGCTCCCACCGCATTCCCCAACATGCACACTGGGTGTCCTGGGTGGGAACAGGGCATCCAGAGAGTTGTGGCCCAGCCCTAGTGTAAGGGGTCCCTAGGGCCACAATCGACCTGGGGAGGTGGGCCGCATGGCCCCCCTCCCAATTGAATGATGCCCTGGCCCTGGGGGATGATTATTGATTGATGCAGAGGTATACGAGGACATCTCCACTAAAACAAGAAGCACTTACTTCATGAAGAGGCAGTACCCCTGTTTGGTAGAGATTCACCTCTTTGTAGTCTCGTTGTCTTGACAAAGATTTACGTTATCACAGATTTATGGATGAAGATACTTGAGGAACAATCACATTATCAAAATTACATGCACACAAGGTCAATGGAGACATTACCCTGTGGTCCTTTACACAGCTGTATTACAGACTATGCATGAGACATTTACCCAGCAAGGTAGGACTTACTAATTAACCAGATGAAAATACTCCAGTTGGGTAGACGTTTTTGGCAAAACTGAGGACTCTTCTGGGAAAAAATTAGGTACCAGTCTGGCGCTGGTGTGCATTTCACAGAACTTAAACCTACCTAATGGAAAGCACTTAAAAATATACACATAGAAGGTGCCACAGTTGAAGCTCCACTTGAGTAAAGCACAAACGTTCAGAACTTCTAGGGTTTGGCGAAGGCAAATCAAATGTGTTTCTTCTCGTATTTCACATTGAAAAACAATCTGAGATCCTTAATGGAGGTGAAAGCATCATTGATCTAATGGAGTGCAATCTGATCTGTAGTGACTGATGACTGGTTTCTTTCTTGTCTTCTCCTGGCGAGAGGAGAGTCTATGGTTCTCCCTCTTAAATACCCTAAGTATGCAAATGCCCAAAATCCATAGTGCCACTCACACACCCACTCACAGATCCCCACAGGCACCCACACACCCATCAAAGACCCACACAGGCACTAACACACCCACTAACAGACCCATAGCACCACTCACACACCCACTCACAGACCCATAGTGCCACTCACAGGCCCAGTCACAGACCCACACAGGCACTCACACACCCACTCACAGATCCATTGCACCACTCACCAACCCACTCACAGACATACACAGACACTCACACACCTGCTCACAGACCCATAGTGACATTCACAGACCCAGTCACAGATCCACAAAGGCACTCACACACCAACTAACAGACCCACACAGGCACTCACTCACAGACCCATACAGCTACTCACAGACCCATACAGTCACTCATACACCCACTCATCGACCTATGTAGCCACTCACATACCCAATCTCAAAGTTTACAGGTTACAGAAATAAAATTAAAAGAAATATTTAGAAATTCACTGAAAAAAACAAAGGTTACAGGGACATTATAGTTAGGAAATGGAATTTACAAAAACATAGAAATTCACTGAAAAAACCCAAAGGTAACAGGGACGTTATAGTTAGGAAATAGAATTTAAAAACCTTAGAAATTCACTGAAACAACCATAGGTTACAGAGACGTTATAGTTAGAAAACAGAATCAGAAAAATTCACAGAAAAAAACAAAGGTTGCAGTCGAAGCCTTGATCACATGACTAGAACCTTGTGATTTCAACCCAAAATAGTGCATACACATATTAGAGGGACACATGGCCTCATCTTTGAGAACCACCGCATCTCAGACTCTTCTTTTCCTCTTGAACGATAAGAGAAAAACTGATTAGAAAAGAAGAAAAAACATTAAAACCAAGTGAATGCAACCATAGTTATATGCATGATAGAACTAGACATTCTGAAACAGCAGTCATTGCATAGAACATAAGAATTAAAGGAAATTTAGGTCTCAAGTAGATGGATGCTGAGCTCCTCTTCAGTATTCCAGCATTGGGAATGTTGGAACTTAAGTCTATGATCCATCTAGAGTCCTTCTACCTCAATTTCAGTTCCCTGTTAACCCCCTGGGGATATGGAGGGATACCTTCAATAGCAAAGTAAGATAGGAGGTGCCTATCATGGAAATGTTGTACAGCAAAATGTCTTGCCATTGGGTAATGTTCATCCTCTTTGTCGTTGGCACGCATGCATTCTAGTGTGCATTTCTTCTCAGGATGGATTGTGCTGCTCATGTACCATTTCTTACGGGGGCATTAAAATACATAAATCATGTTCCCGACTGACTGCCATAATCGGGTGACTTTCCTATACGTAGTGATGTTAGGAGACACAAGCTGCACTTCTTTGGAAATATTTTCCACGCTGCTCGCTACTTCAAAGTGAGTTGATAATAGTCAAACACAATTTCTCTATGCCAGGCACTGGAGAAAATTCAAATGCTGACACTGCTGCATACAAAAGTTGATGAAATATCACCTTGTAACCTTCTGAGACAAGAGAGCTGCCCTCACTAATCCCCTCTCAAGACCCGTCCCCAGTATCTCTCATCATAGAAAACCTCCGGTCCCGAGGAAGAGAGGAAAGGAAGAAAAGGAAACAGTAAGACAGCCTCACCTCTGCACCCCATATATCATCAGGGTGGGAGTAGCCATTGCAGGATGAGGAAAACAGGCATCAGGCGGTCGGATACTCCTGCGGAGTGATAGATGGCATCCGCTCATTCAATAACACAGCCAGGTCTCCGATCGCACCATGTAGGAATTAGGTGGAGTTGGCGATAGCTGCTACCCAGTAGGTTTTGGGATTATGAGTGGTGGCTAGTTAATATTGACACCATCACTAAAGGTTCCAAAGAACAGGAACTCAAAGGTTTCCATCCATGTAAGGATTGCACGGCATGTAAACATAGCCCCAGCAAAAGATTTCACAAGGTACCCTTTTGCACTTGACAGGGAGATAAAACAGTTCCTCATATGTAGCACACAGTACGTGATTTATGTGTTGGAATGCCCCTGTAAGAAATGGTATATAGGCAGCACAAACCATCAGGTGAAAAAATACCTATTAGAACACATGCGTGCCATCGACAAACAGGATCAATATTAGCCTATGGCTATGATATGAACCTTCTATCTTACTTTGCCATTGAAGAGGGAGGGGGCTGCACAGTTCTCCGCCCTGGGCCAATTATAGCCCAGGGGACACCCCATTCCCGGGGCCTGGCAAACTAAGGCTGGGTGCCTTAGTGCCTAGGACACCCAGTGTGCACTGTTATGGACCGCGGGGGACCCCTAATGCTCCCGTGGTCCCTGCCAGCTCCCTGCCACCAGCAGGAACCGGTATTCCTCCTGCATGTAGGGAGCAGCCAAAATTGTTGCTCCCTGTATGCAGGAGCAATCCTTCCATCTGTTTTCCTGCCCACATGACAGCGGGCAGGAAAGCAGATGAAACGTCCACACGCTGGGAGTGGACTTACAGTTTGCTCTCACTTGGCAGGAGATGTCAAAGATCCTGCTAAATGAAAGCAAGCTGCTATCTCCCAAGGGTAGGCACCATGGGAGATAAGGAGCTGGCCCTGGGAGGTGGCTCTCCCCAGGGTCATTAATGGCTCCAGGAGGGGGGCTGCGCAGCACCCACACCTTTCAATTGTACAGGGCCGCCCTAGAGAGGTGGTGTACCCCAGGGCCAAAAACAGCCTGGGAGGGGGGGTCATGCAGTCCCCTCCCTCTTTATTATGAAACATGCTCCACAAAGATGGTGATCCCAAGGACCAAATATGGCCCAGGAGGAGAGGGGGCACATGGCCCCCCTCCCCCTAGTTTATGTCTTGTGCCTCTGGAAGGTGGCAGTCCCCGTTGAATTTTTAAACAAAACCATAGAAAATCAGCAACTATAATTAACTTAGCTAACTAAAACTTACGACCGCACAATGCATTGCTTATAACATCACATATTATATCACTCATGACATGCTCAGTGACATCAGTGATGACCTCTCAAATGATACAGCTGATGACATCATCCACAGAACCATTCGCACACCCATTCATACAACCACTCATACACCCACTCACACAACTACTCCCATACCCATTCACACAGCCATACATCTATTCCCACACCCACCAACTCACCCATACAGCCACTGACACACCCACTCAGCCATATAGACACTCACACAGCCATTTATTCATCTATAGAGCTACTCACATATCCTCTCACTCACCCATTCACACATACACTCACTCACCCATGCAGCCACTCACATACCACTCACTCACCCATACAACCGCTCAGACACCCAAACAACCACTTACATACTCATTCACATACACACACAGCCTCTTACATGTCCACTCACTTACCCATACAGCCACTCACACGCCCACTCACTTACCCATACACCCACTGAAACAGTCATTTACTCACCCATGCACCTACTTGCAAACCCGGTCACTCACCCATACAGCCACTCACACAGCCAGTCACTCACACACCCACTCAACCACCCATACACTACTTACACAACCACTCACTACTCACCCATACAGCAGCTCACATTCACTTATCAATACAGCTACTGACACACCCACTTATTCACCCATAGAGCCCCTCGCACACCCACTGAGACAACTATAACACCACTCAGATACCCACTCACACATGGATACATACAGTGACACAGCGACTCACATATTATATGTTAGAAATATTTTCACTCCATAGTAGTATACAAAGTATACTAATATACCTTATGTAGTAGCTTAGTATATATGTTTAACAATCATAAACTTTTATAAAACACTCTTAATCACTGGAGGATGTAATCGGTGCTATCATCAGTTATGCCATTTGGATGTCATCAGTGATGAATCATTGATGTCACCGACCTTGTCATGATTGATGTAATATGTGATGTCATAAGCAGTGCATTGAGGGAGCATAAGTTATAGTAAGCTCAGGTAACTAGAACTGCTGAATTTCTATGGTTTTATTCATGTAAACTCTGACTAACTATAACGTCACTGTAACCTTTCTTTTTTTTAGTTTTTTTAGTGAATTTATAACGTTATTTAAATTTTATGTCCCAACAATAATGTCCCTGTAACTTTTGGTACTATAAGTGAATTTCTACGTTTTAAATGTTTTTTATTTCCAAACTATAATGTCCCTGTAACCTTTGGTTTTGGCAGTGAATTTTAAAGGTGTATTTAATGCTGTTCCCTAACTATAATATCCCTGTAACCTTTCGTTTTTTAAGTGAATTTCTACAATTTTTTTAAATTGTATTTCTTAACTATAATGTGCCTGTAACATTTGGCTTTTGCAGTGAATTTCTTGTTTTTTTTTTAAAATATGTATTTCTTAACTGTGGTTTGTAACGTTTGAGCGTGGATGTGTAAGTGCCTGTATGGGTCAGACAGTGGCTGTGTGAGTGCCTGTATGAGTGAGTGAGTGGCTGTATAGGTGAGTAAGTGAGTGTGTGAGTAGGTGTATGGGTGAGTGGCTGTTTGAGTTTATGCATGTGAGCGGGTGTGTGAGTGGCACAATGGGTCTGTCAGTGGGCTAGTGAGTGCCTGTGCGGGTCTGTGAGTAGTTGTGCAAGTATCTGTGGGGGTCTGTGAGTGGCTGTGTGTGTCTTTAGGGGGTCTGTGAGTACCTGTGTGGGTCTGTGAGTGGAAGTGTGAGTGACACTATGGGTCTGTGAGTGGCAGTATGGGTCTGTCAGTGTATGTGTGATTTCCTGTGTGGGTCTGTCAGTGGGTGTGTGAATTGTGCTATGAGTCTGTCAGTGGGTGTGTGAGTGCCTGTCTGAGTCTGTGAGTGGGTGTGTGAGTCTTTGCATGGGTCTGCAAATGGGTATGTGGGTGCCTGAGTGGCTCTGTGAGTGGTGCTATGGGTCTGTGTGTGGGTGTATGAGTGCCTGTTTAGGTCTGTGAGTGGGTATGTGTGGTACTATGGGTTTGTGAGTGGGTGTGTAAGTGCCTTGTGTGTCTGCGAGTAGGTGTTTGAGTATCTTTGTGGGTCTGTGAGTAGCTGTGTGGGTCTGTGAGTAGCTGTGTGGATCTGTTAGTGAGTGTGTGAGTACCTGTGTGGGTCTGTTAGTGCCTATGTGGGTCTATGAATGGGTGTGTGATTGGTGCTTTAGGTCTGTGAGTAGGTGTGTGAGTAGCGCTGTAGGTCTCTGAGTGGGTGTGTGAGTGCCAGTGTGGGTCTGTGAGTGGGAGTATTTGAATGGGTCTGTGAGAGGGTCTATGAATGGCTATGTGGGTCTGTGAGTGGCTGTGTGAGTCTGTGCATGGGTGTGTGAGTGCCTGTGTGGGTCGGTGAGAAGATGTGTGAGTAGATGTGTGAATAGCTGTGTGGGTCTGTGAGTGGGCATGTGAGTGGCACCATGGTTCTGTGAGTGGGTGTGTGATTGTCTGTATCAGTCTGTGAGTGGGTATGTGAGTGGCTGTATGGGTCTGTGAGTAGCTGTGTGGGTCTATTAATGTGTGTGTGAGTGCCTGTGTGGGTCTATAGGTGGCCTTGTGAGTGCCTGTGTGGGTCTGTGAGTGGGCGTTTGATTGGCACGATGGGTCTGTGAGTGGTGATATGGGTCTGTGCATTTGTGAGTGCTTGTGTGGGTCTGTCAGTGGGTGTGCAAGTGCCTGTGTGGATCTGTGAGTGGGTGTGTGTGTGGCTGTGTGGGTCTGTGAGTGGCTGTGTGGGTCTGTGAGTGGGTGTGTGAGTGGTACTATGGGTCTAAGAGTGGCGGTATTGGTCTGTCAGTACATGTGTGGGTACCTACATGGGCCTGTCAGTGGGTGTGTGAATGGCACTATGAGTCTATCAGTGGGTATTTGAGTGCCTGTGTGGGACTGTCAGTGGGTATGTGAGTTTTTGCATGGGTCTGCAAGTGGGTGTGTGAGTGCCTGAGTAGATATATGAGTGGTGCTATGGGTCTGTGTGTAGGTGTGTGAGTGCCTGTTTAGGTCTGTGAATAGGTGTGTGAGTGGCAGTATGGGTCTGTGAGTAGGTGTATAAGTGCCTTGTGGGTCTGCAAGTGGGTATGTGAGTGTCTCTGTGAGTGGGTCTGTGAGTGGCTGTGTGGGTCTATTAGTGCGTGTGTGAGTCTCTGTATTGGCCTGTAAGTGGTTCGGTGAGTGCCTGTGTGGGTCTGTGAGTAGGTGTGTGATTGGCACAATGTGTCTGTGAGTGGGGGGGTGAATGTCTGTGTGGGTGTGTGAGTGGAACTATGGGTATGTCCGTGTGTGTGTGTCTATGTGAACCTGTGATTGGTTGTATAAGTGAGTGTGTGAGTGCCTATGTGGGTCTGTTAGTGCCTATGTTGCTCTGTGAGTGGGCATGGGAGTGGCACCATGGTTCTGTGAGTGGGTGTGTGATTGTCTATCGGTCTGTGAGTGGGTGTGTGAGTGTCTGTGAATGGATCTGTGAGTGGCTGTATTGATTTGTGAGCGTCTTTGTGGGTCTGTTAATATCTGTGTGTGAGTGCCTGTGTGGGTCTATAGGTGGCCCTGTGAGTGCCTGTGTGGGTCTGTGAGTGGGCATGTGATTGGCACTATGGGTCTGTGAGTGGCGGTATGGGTCTGTGCATGTTTGTGTGCTTGTGTGGGTCTGTCAGTGGGTATATGAATGGTGCTATTGGTCTGTCAGTGGGTGTGTGAGTGCCTGTGTGGATCTGTGAGTATGTGTGTGTGTATGGCTGTGTGGGTCTGTGAGTGGCTGTGTGGGTCTGTTAGTGTGAGTGCCTGTGTGGGTCTGTAGGTGGGCCTGTGAGGGCCTGTGTGCGTCTGTGAGTAGGTGTGTGAGTGGCATTATGGGTCTATGAGTGGCAGTATGGGTCTGTCAGTACATGTGTGAGTGCCTGTGTAGATCTGTCAGTGGGTGTGTGAATGCCTGTGTGGGTCTGTCTGTGGGAGTGGGAGTGTTTACATGGGTTTGCAAGTGGGTGTATGAGTTCCTGTTTAGGTCTGTGAGTAGGTGTGTGAGTGGGTGCCTAAGTGCCTTGTGGGTCTGCGAGTGAGTGTGTGTGTATCTCTGTGGGTCTGTGAGTGGCTGTGTGGGTCTATGGGTGCGTGTGTGAGTCCCTGTGTTGGCCTGTATGTGGATCTCTGAGTGCCTGTGTGGTTCTGTGAGTGGGGGTATGAGTGTCTGTGTGGGTGTGGTAATGGGCGTGTGAGTGGCACTATGGATCTGTCAATGGGTATGTATCTGTGTGAGCCTGTGGTTGGCTGTAGGAATGAGTGTGTGAGTGCCTGTGTGGGTCTGTTAGTGCCTATGTGGGTCTATGAATGGGTGTGTGAGTGGTGCTTTAGGTCTGTGAGTAGGTGTGTGAGTAGCACTGTGGGTCTCTGAGTGGGTGTGTGGGTGCCTGTGTGGCTCAGTGAGTGGGAGTATTTGTATGGGTCTGTGAGAGGGTCTATGAATGGCTATGTGGGTCTGTGAGTGGCTGTGTAAGTCTGTGAGTAGGTATGTGAGTACCTCTGTGGGTCTGTGAAAAGATGTGTGAGTAGATGTTTGAGTAGATGTGTGAATAGCTGTGTGGGTCTGTGAGTGGCAGCATGGTTCTGTGAGTGAGTGTGTATTTGTCTGTATCAGTCTGAGTGGGTGTGTGAGTGTCTGTGAGAAGATCTGTGAGTGGCTGTATGGGTCTATAGTAGCTGTGTGGGTCTGTTAATGTGTATGTGTGAGTGCCTGTGTGGGTCTCTAGGTGGCCCTGTGAGTGCCTGTGTAGGTCTTTGAATGGGCGTGTGATTGGCACTGTGGTTCTGTGAGTGGCGGTATGAGTCTGTGCATGTGTGAGTGCTTGTGTGGGTCTGTCAGTGGGTATATGAATGGTGCTATGGGTCTGTCAGTGGGTGTGTGAGTGCCTGTGTGGATCTGTTAGTGTGTGTGAGTGGCTGTGTGGTTCTGTAGATGGGCTTGGGAGGGCCTGTGTGGGTCAGTGAGTGGGTGTGTGAGTGGTACTATGGGTCTATGAGTGGCAGTATGGGTCTGTCAGTACATGTGTGAGTACCTGCGTGGGTCTGTCAGTGGGTGTGTGAATGGCACTGTGAGTCTATCAGTGGGTATGTGAGTGTTGGTGTGGGTCTGTCAGTGGGTGTGTAAGTGTTTGCATGGGTCTGCAAGTGGGTGTGTAAGTGTTTGCATGGGTCTGCAAGTGGGTGTGTGAGTGCCTGAGTAGATGTATGAGTAGTGCTATGGGTCTGTGTAGGTGTGTGAGTGCCTGTGTACATCTATGAGTAGGTATGTGAGTGGCAGTATGGGTCTGTGAGTGGGTGTATAAGTGCCTTGTGGGTCTGCGAGTGGGTGTGTGAGTGTCTCAGTAGGTCTGTGAGTGGGTCTGTGGGTGGCTGTGTGGGTCTATGAGTGCGTGTGTAAGTCCCTGTGTTGGCCTGTAAGTGGTTCTGTGAGTGCCTGTGTGGGTCTGTGAGTGGGTGTGTGAATGTCTGTGTGGATGTGTGAATGGGTATGTGAGTGGCACTATGGGTCTGTCAGTGGGTGTGTGTCTATGTGAACCTGTGATTGGCTGTATGAGTGAGTGTGTGAGTGCCTGTGTGGGTCTGTTAGTGCTTATGTGGGTCTGTGAGTGGGTGTGTGATTGTCTGTATCAGTCTGTGAGTGGGTGTGTGAGTGTCTGTGATGGTGTGTGAGTAGATCTGTGAGTGGCTGTATGGGTCTGTGAGTTTCATTGAGGGTCTGTTAATATGTGTGTGAGAGTGCCTGTGTGGGTCTTTAGGTGGCCCTGTGAGTTCCTGTGTGGGTCTGTGAATGGGTGTTTGATTGGCACTATGGGTCTGTGAGTGGCAGTATGGGTCTGTGCATGTGTTTGTGCCTGTGTGGGTCTGTCAGTGGGTGTGTGAATGGTACTATGGGACTGTCAGTGGGTATGGGAGTGCCTGTGTGGGTATGTGAGTGTTTGCATGGGTCTGCAAGTGGGTGTGTGCGTGCCTGAGTGGGTGTGTGAGTGGTGTTATGGGTCTGAGTGCCTGTGAGTGGGTGTGTGAGTGGCACTATGGGTCTGTGAGTTGGAGTGTAAGTGCCTTGTGGGTCTGTGAGTGTGTGTGTGGCTGTCTATGTGGGTTTGTGAGTGGGTCTGTGAGTGGATCTGTGAGTTCATGTGTGAGTCCCTGGGTAGGCATGTAAGTGGGTCTGTGAACACCTGTGTGAGTCTGTGAGTGGGTGTGAGTAGCACTATAGGTCTGTGAGTAGGAGTGTGAGTGTCTGTATGGTTATTGGAGTGGGTGTGTGAGTGGCACTATGGGTCTGTCAGTAGGTGTGTGAGTGTCTTTGTGAGCCTGTGATTGGCTATGTGAATGGGTGTGTGAGTGCCTGTGTGGGTCTGTGAGTGGGAGTGTTAGTGCCTGTATGGGTCTATAAATAGGTGTGTGAGTGGTGCTATGAGTAGGTGTGTGAGTGGCACTGTGGGTCTCTGAGTGGGTGTGAGAGTGCCGGTGTGGGTCTTTGAGTGTGAGTGTTTGTGTGGGTCTGTGAGAGGGTCTATAAGTGGCTGTGTGGGTCTGTGAGTGGCTGTGTGAGTCTCTGATTAGGTTTGTAAGTGCCTGTGATGATCTGTGAGAAGATGTATGAGTAGATATGTAAATAGCTGTGTGGGTCTGTGAGTGGGCATGTGAGTGACACCATGGTTCTTTGAGTGGGTGTGTGATTGTCTGTATCGGTCTGTGAGTGGGTATGTGAGGGTCTGTGAGTAGATCTGTGAGTGGCTGAATGGGTCTGTGAGTGGCTGTGTGGGTCTGTTAGAATGTGTGTGAGTGCTTGTGTTGGTCTGTAGATGGGCCTGTGAGTGCCTATGTGGGTCTGTGAGTAGGTGTGTGAGTGGCACTATAGGTCTGTGAGTAGCGGTATGCATCTATCAATGCATGTGTGAGTACCTGTGTTGGTCTGAAAATGGGTATGTGAATGGCACTATGAGTCTGTCAGTAGGTGTGTGAGTGCCTGTGTGGGTCTGTGAGTGGGTTTGTGAGTGTTTGCATGGGCCTGCATTTAGATGTGTGAGTGCCTGTGTAGGTCTGTGACTGGGTGTGTAAGTGGCAGTATAGGTCTGTGAGTGGGTATGTAAGTGCCTTGTGGGTCTACAAGTGGGAGTGGGAGTGTTTCTATGGGTCTGTGAGTGGTTGTGTGGATCTGTGAGTGCATGTGTGAGTCCCTGTGTGGGCCTATATGTGGATCTGGGAGTGTGTGTGAGTGGCACTACGGGTCTATGAGTGGGATGTGAGTGTCTGAGTGGGTGTGTGAGTGGCACTATGGTTCTGTGAGTAGGTATGTGAGTGCCTGTGTGGGTCTGTAAGTGGGTCTGTTAATGCCTGTGTGGGTCTATGAATCGGTGTGTGAGTGGTGCTTTGGGTCTGTGAATAGGTGTGAATGATGTTATAGGTCTCTGAGTGGGTGTGTGAGTGCCTGGGTGAGTCTGTGAGTGGGAGTGGGAGTGCTTGTGTGGGTCTCTGACAGGGTCTATGGATGGCTGTGTGGGTCTGTGAGGGCTGTGTGAGTCTGCGCTTGAGTGTGTGAGTACCTGTGTGGGTCTGTGAGAATATGAGTGAATGGATGTGTGAATAGCTGTGTGGGTCTGTGAGTGGGCATGTGAGTAGCACCATGGTTCTCTGAGTAGATGTGGGATTGTCTGCATCAGTCTGTGAGTGGGTGTGTGACTGTCTGTGAGTAGATCTGTGAGTGGCTGTATGGTCTGTGAGTGGCTGTGCGGGTCTATTAGTATGTGTGTGAAAGCCTGTGTGAGTCTGTAGGTGGCCCTGTGAGTGCCTGGGTGGGTCTGTGAGTGGCACTATGGGTCTGTGAATAGCAGTATGGATTTGTCAGTGCATGTGTGAGTGCTTGTGTGGGTCTGTCAGTGGGTGTGTGAATGGCACTATGGATCTGTCAGTAGGTGTGTGAGTACCTGTGTGGGTCTGTCAGTAGGTGCTTGAGTGTTTGCATGGGTCTGCAAGTGGGTGTTTGAGTGCCTGAGTGGGTGTGTGAGTGGTGCTATGGGTCTGTGTATAGGTGTGTGAGTGCCTGTGTAGCTCTGTGAGTGGGTGTGTGAGTGGCACTATGGGTCTGTGAGAAGGTGTGTAAGTGCCTTGTTTGTCTGTGAGTGTGTGTGTGTGAGTGCCTGTGTGGGTCAGTAGATGGGCCTGTGAGTGCCTGTGTGGGTCTGTGAGTGGGTATGTGAGTGGCACTATGGGTCTATCAGTGCATGTGTGAGTGCCTGTGTGGGTCTGCCAGAGGGTGTGTGAATGACGCTATGTGTCTATCAGTGGGTGTATAAGTGCCTGTGTGGGTCTGTGAGTGGGCATGTGAGTGTTTGCATGGATCTACAAGTGCGTGTGTGAGTGCCAAAGTGTGTGTGTGAGTGATGCTATCAGTCTGTGTGTGGGTCTGTCAGTGTGTGTGTGAGTCCCTGTGTGGGTCTGTGATTGAGTCTGTGAGTGCCTGTGTGGGTCTGTGAGTGGGTGTGTGAGTAGCATTATGGGTCTGTGAGTAGGGGTGTGAGTGTCTGTGTGGGTGTGGGAATAGGTGTGTGAGTGGTGCTATGGATTCGTCAGTGAGTGTGTGAGTGCCCGTGTGGGAATGTGAGTGGGTGTATGAGTGTTTGAATGGGTCTGCAAGTGAGTATGTGAGTACCTGGGTGTTTGAGTGGTGCTATGGGTCTTTGTGTGGGTGTCTGAGTGCCGGTGTAGGTCTGTGAGTATGTTTGTGAGTTGCACTATGGGTCTGTGAGTGGGTGTGTAAGTGCCTTGTGGGTCTGTGAATTGGTGTGTGAGTGTCTCTGTGGGTCTGTGGGCAGATGTATGGGTCTGTGAGTGCATGCGTGAGTCCCTGTGTAGGCCTATAAGAGGGTCTGTCAGTGCCTGTGTGGGTCTGTGAGTGGGTATTTGAGTAGCACTATGGGTCTGTGAGTAGGGGTGTGAATGTGTGGGAGTGGGTGTGTGAGTGGCACTATGGGTCTGTCAGTGGGTGTGTTAGTGTCTGTGTAAGCCTGTTAGAAACAAGTCCTGTGCACACGTTTTAGGATATAGGTTTTAGTGTAAAAACCACTTTTCAAAGTACTTTCTGTTCAGAAATTATGAAGGTCGACATCAGGAGTATCTTAATGAAGATTTTGTTATATCAAGTTTTATAGGTCAATACAGAAAGAAAACCAGCCGACACGTGTTTCATCACGAAGAACTTAACGCGTGACTCTTCAGGGCTGTCGGAAAAGACAATCTGTAATGCATGAGTCGCAGTACCGGTGATACTTCCAACCCGGTAATAGCACGGGTTCATCAAAAGAAAGACACAGGTTCTTAAAATGAGGGATAGAATGGGAAGGCAAAATGTCGCCCTTCCCCGATGTTTCCGAAGTCAACAAAAAACACAAACGAACGGACGTGTATGTCCGTGTGTTAGGGAGACCTCAGCTCCCTGGTCTGTCGGTAGTAGTAGTAGTAAAGACACGGGTTCTTCAAAAGAAGGGATAGAAGGGGAAGGCAAATTGTTGCCCTTCCCCGGTGGAAAAAACATTACCCAGAAATCGAGACGTAACTATCGCCCAACTAACCAGGGAACTGAGGTCTCCCTACCACACGGATGTACTCGTCCGCTCGTTTGGTGTTTCATGTTCCTTGGCAGTTTATGCCCTGGGGACCACAACCTCCCTGGGATTTGTTTTCGAACATTATGGGAGGGGGCACTGTTTTGGCTTACTAAGGTCTCAGTGACCACCACCTCTCCGGGGCATGTAAATTTAAAAAGAGAGGGGGCTGCATAGACTCCTCTTTGACATTTTAAAATGCCCCAGGAACCACCACCTCCCAGGGGGTGGAGACAAGAACTAGAGGGAGGGGAATGCACGGTCCCACTTCAGAGCCATATTTGGCCCCGGGGACCAACACCACCGCATGGCATCCTTTATATTAAAGAGGGAGGGGGACCAAGTGGCCCCCTCTGGGGGAGTTTTTGGCCAAGGGCACTACCACCTTCTTGGGCTGGCTGTGTGCAATTGAAGGGAGGGGGGCCGCATGGCCCCCCTCCTGTTCCATTAATGGGCCTGGGGACCGGTGTCGTATGGCTTGTACTAAAGTGTGATAAAACTGCGTTTGTCAGACAACATAAATGCTGGAATGCTGCAAGTATGATTCAACGCAACCCCTCAGGAGATGTTTGCCTAAAGTCCTTCTAGCTCACAGTGCACTATCCGAACCCCTAACCTTACAGGGTAACAAATGTGTTTGCAACCTTAGAACATGAAAACCCTGATCCTCCAAGGAAATCGTGGTCTCAGATCTAGAATCTTTTCATTTGGACTCTCGTGCACACCCAAAGAAGTACACAATAAATATTCAGCAAGGCTTTACAATATTTATTGGAGTGTTGTGATTCTTGCATAAAGTACATGCACTGCGATTATGGGTAGAATGAAACAGATTAGCATAATTAGCATTACAAGAATAGTGAAAAGAATACACATTTCCACCCTTGCCCTAAGACAGTGCAAGGCAGGCATAAAACTACTGTGTATATGTGTACTCCTAACAAGCGCTCCCTAACCTAGACTTGCCTAGGGTGGGTCATCTGCCAAATACCTGCCAGGTGGACAAACTCCCTGTTATCTGTGGGTAAGTGTCATCAGGCTGTCCGTCTTGGTGTAGAGCTGGACATCCATCATGCTGGTAAACAGGAATCAGCTGAGCTGCAATTGCGACATGTATTAACCCAGCAGTGTCCACTGAGTTCTCCTCTGCCTAAACATGAAAGTGGCTGTGTATTTATAACAATAGAACCCATGTGGCCATGTCACAACCCCGGTTTAGGCGTCATTTGTTTATTCTAATTGGATAGCGGTGTCGCCAACTGGACAAATAACAAATATGACATTTGCGCAGTGAACTTTATTCCTTATACTGCATGTTCAAGGTATCATGATAGAGTGCCTACGAAGTTGAAATGCAAGCAATGTAGATTCAGAGAATGTTATCCTGCATTGACACGCACTCAATATATGTCAAAAGTCATTGGGCCCAATTCACAAAGACAATCTGAGACGAAAGTCTAACTTTACGACTTTTGATATTCAAAGAATACGAGTCGTATCTTTACGTCCGCAATCGGGCCGGAATCTCTTGCTGAAGACGTACTCTCTGGCTCAAGCCGTACTTTCCGACTTGTGCCATACTCTCCGGCAGAATGAAGTGCAATCAATGGGCCGGAACACTAATTTTACAAAAAGGAACATTAGGTATGTGAGATAAATGGTAGAGGAGGTCATGAAAATAAGCTTGGGCAGGGAAAAGGATGTGGCCACACACTATATTACATCCCAGAAAAAACTTTTGCTCCTTTGCATCATGGTACATGCAGTCCACAATTTACGCTCCCCTCAGTGTTCTCGCAGTCTGATCCACTAAGAAAGACCTCAGTTTCACCATTCCTACGTGTTATCTAAAAGGTAGATTCTATGACTCGTGCACATATCCTTCTCCTAGCGTTTCATAGCTGCCTACTTGATGGTATTGCAGGCAGTATTGAAAGTGGAATGTCGATACTGGCAGAGAAATAAACCTGTGGTTTATCCAAACCATGGATGGTAGTTTGCAACATTATATGGTAATTTTTCTAGCTTCTCTATGTGTAACATGGTGTATGTTGCGTCCTTCCCTGACATGATTGTCTGTTGTTTTGTGAGATAATAAGGTCAAAACAAGTTATAACATTAAGGTGTCGCCATGGTACACGACCCGAGTGGAGCGTCTGAAGAGTCCAGCCTAATAATATAATTGATCTAAGCTGTGACTGCCCATGTTGTAAAAAGGACATGTCAGTCTGTATGATGTCCACCGCAGATGACACAATGTTACCAAGGGAGTATATCCTAGTGGATAAAGTAATTACACCATTATCTACTACCGGAAGAGCCCTTTTTTAATTTGCTCCGTCAATCTTGCAACACTTCTTTGTATATTGCATACAAGAAACGCTTTTGATATGGTTTTCGAGGACCTAGTAGAAAGTCCTGAAGTCCCATGTCATCAGAAAGAAGGGACAAGTGTTGCTTCACCTGGGACAATGTTGAGGTTTTTAGCCAATCAAGGCACAACTTCCCAACACTGTTGTCACCATCCCAGAGTATTGTGTCTGAACGTACTGTGGGTCAGGGCTGCTGATATTAAACCCTTAAGAGTTACTCAAAAAACATGCATGACATCCGTTAGTATTTAACGGCCACACTAACTATACCCCCTGATGTGTCTGAAGAATTGCATGAACTGTTGCAAAGCATGGTGTCTAATGTTGTCTCCGTGAAATTTGTGAATCGTTGCCAGTTCACTAGCCATGCAAATATGGGAATGTTAGGTGTATTCAACTCTTTTATCTTAGCCAAGCCAAGACATGATGTCCATTGCATGGTTTTGCTAAGGAAAATCATTTGTTATGGTATCTGGCATGCTCTAAATAGGGCCTCACTCCCCTGAACCTGCCAATCTTTAGTTCCCCACATTGATTTTAACTCAACTGTGTCCCTCCAAAAGATAAACCCTTGTGTGGACAATTGTAAAAGAAAAGATTCAGAATATATCAGCTTAGTGTTAGTGAGCATATTTTTCTTTGCTGGTGATAGTGCAGGCTTATAGTAATAAGACACTGGGTCAGTTGTATCGTGACCAAAGAAATATGCAAACTTCTGTGCAAACGTTGTGAGCTATCCCATGGTGGTGTACGGCCATTTTCCCATTGCATGTAATTAAATATTGCACGTGGAGTACTTGCTTTTGGCAAGAAGTGATCATCATAATGCTGGAAACAAAACATTTCATCATAGTTAGAAGTGCCTTCATACATTTCTTTGGAATTAAAAACAGTGGAATACTCAAGATCTTTCAGCTTTCATGCACTGTACAAATGTCCCAATCATTGGAGACAGTACATGGGGTGATAAAATCATGTATAGAGATGCGAAACACTTTTGGAATTTGCAAAAGTTCAGTAGGACCGAATATGTCATACAATACCCGATGCCAAACAATTCTATCAGGAACGGGAACAGCTGAAATGTTCAAAAGGGAAAGGTCTCTTCTCACTTTGTGTGATGAAGAATGGAGTGTTAAAACCTAGTTCACCATTTGAACTGCAAAACAATCTGAGAGATAGTGTTCATTTAGAAGCAAGAAAAAGTCACAAAACCAATCCACAGGACGAGGAAAAGTAATGAAATTGTAGACCACAGGTATAGCCTTGGAGGAAGAAAATGCATCTTCTTCAACCAAAAATAGAAAACACACAATCTACCTTGAAGAGGTGGTTTTGGAGGTGGTAGTGGCTCAGATGAGTCAGATGAGAAGTCATCAAAGTCGATAAAGTAGCCAGATGCTGTTTGTTCTATTTTTGGCAGCTCTGAATTTTGCGTTGAACTTGGAGGAGACTCGCCTTGTGGTACGTTGACGTAAACACCATCCGTGTCAGGTTTCTGAATAGAAATCTGTCTTTCCTTGCAAACTGTTTGTATAGTTATTGTACATGTAAAAGGTAGAAGAGATACTTCATTGTTTTCAATCCCCAGCCGGTTAGTAGAAGCTTCATCTGTGATCAAAACTTCCAAAGGGACTTTATGGATAGTAGTGAGTGGAGACAGCTAACTACTCAGCATCCCAAGTGACCTACTATGTAGAACCGTCCACATGATGTGGTTCGATGAGATCTTGACACAAATCTCTTCTTTTTGCAACTAACAAGCGGTGGTAAAATTACAGTTCTGGTACCTTCAACAGCCAGGACACGTACAGGCACTCTGTAAGATGGCCCAAATTCTATTTTGCTGACAAATTTCTCTCTGACTTGTTCACCAATCTTGGGGATCCAGCCACAGGCTGCTGTTTCTTCCTTCACTTCTCCTGTGGAAGTGCGTTTAATTTGGATGTTGCTTTGCACATCCCAGAAACTGTTCAGTTCCTGTAAAACAGGCAATCGTTCTTTTATATCAAATAGTGTTTCTGCCGACACTGTGCTAGGACTGTCGAGGTCAGGTACCCACATCTTAACCCCAAACAGGATCTCATAGAGATTCTGTTCACTCAGGCATATTCTAGGCAGATTGTTTAATTCTCTTTGGACCCCATATAGATGATGGACCCAACGGCGACCTGAGCTTAGTACCCTCACTGCTAAAGACTGCTTTAAGTCTTGGTTCTTCCTTTCCACTACCTCGTTTCCCTCAGGATGGTAGGGGGAGGAGCACCACACGGTCACACCCAATTTTCCCATTGTGTAAGCTTTAGAGGTAAACGCTGGCCTCTGGTCTGAATGGAGTGTGCCAACTGAGTATGTCCAGATGAAGACTTGCAAGTCTTTGATAACAGTTCGGGCATCAGGCAATTGCTGGGGCCAAACCCATAGGAATCGAGAGTAGGAATCCACTGCAACCAAGATGCATTTGTAAGCCCCATCTGATTGCAAGGGGCTGCAGTGGTCCAGAAAAGTACAAGCCAGAGTCCTGTCTGAAATTTAAAGAGGTCCCTGTGGTGGCCATGCTACGGTGGTACCCTTCATCTGCTGTCAAATGTGGCATTTAAGGATAAAGTCCCTAGCCTATTTGTAAAGACCTGGCCACCAATAGCGTTGCTGCAATAGTGAAATTGTAGCCACCACCCCTGCGTGTGCAGATGCTAAACCCTCATGTGCTGCGAGGATCAAACCTAACTGTTATGTTTCATATAGATACCCCAATATAGGCTTAAGGAACCACCTAACCTTGCACCTATATTCTCCCCTACCATTACACTACATAACAGTTCTTGGGACTGACCTTTTACCTAGTTACGGTACTGCTTACAGGACGTGGGGTTTTCCCTGAAAACTAGCTTCATCCATTATGTATGAGGATTCTTGGAAACTCAGTAGGACTACCATCTCCTGCATAATAACTATGTATAAGGGTCATTCCTTCCGTCATCCTAAGTCCGACATGACACAGCAAGGTAGAACCCGTGAGGGTACCACTTTGGGTATTTATACACCATATCTTTGCTGAGGCAGGGAAAGGATAAAAGGACGTCCATGCTGACACACTGACTGAGATTCCTGCACGCAGACACTCCAGCTTGCAGTGGTCTGACATCCCTTGTGGGGTGTCCACCTGGAGACCAAGGCGGGGTCCCACAGTCTCTCACTTCAGGTAATGGGGTTGACTTTATCCTAGAGGGATTCTTGGCTTTACACCGACATTCATGCTAGGTACACTTAGGTACATCTAGGTAGGATCGCATCGTAGAAGTACGCATTTTATTGTCATGTATTTTATATACCTGCCTGTATTCACTGTTTTAGCACTATGGTAGAAATCTACCATCCTTTTACTCTGTTGGTTCTTATAGTCAATTATATATGTTACTGTGTTATGGTTGTTTCAGCACACCTATTTTACACTAGAATGACGCGGGTTCAATAAATGCTTATTGAGAAAAGTCCCCACTGTTCATTCTGTGTATCTCTCTGAGACAAAGTGAGCACGCGTGACTGAGCGAAAAGTAATGCACTGTTTCCATGATCCCTGATGGGACAGAGTTGTCATGTTCGATAGTTGCCAAGAACTATTCTCTCCTTGGTAAGAGGGGTTTCTAGTGGCACTGTGAGCTAGCTGGTATACACGCAAACATACCCGGTGGGGGTGTCTGGAATCAGTCTGGACACCAATCCCACAGTCTATCTTGTCTAAACGTGAAGATCCTATATAGGTTTATAGGAACTACACGACATGGCACCGCCAATGTTGGTTTGGTACTTATTTAACAGTCAAATCTGAGTAGTTCAGTCGTGCTATTCTCAGAGACCCCTACTCACATTTCCCCCCGAGACATCTGGAATGGGAGTAGGCATATCCTACATATTGGCTGTAGGTTTATCAAGCTTGAAGGACAAACAGTTCCTATTGTGCATAAAACCTTATCTCAGTTTCCTTGAAACATTTTCCTTCTTCAAAATAATGGCTGACGAAGACTCCGCTGAGCCAGCACAACTTGCTGCAGCTAGGGAGGAAGAACAAGAAGGGGAAATCAACATTTCAGAAAATGTTAGAACTGCCCTTACTCTAAAACTCGCAGACTATGGAGTCACAGCTAGGGGTGGGACAGTAACATTTGTGATTGAGGCACATGAATCATATAGAACAGAGGTATTCTATTCATGGGTTAAATTCCCACAAGCAGACACACAATTACATACATTTCATTCTTACTTTGAAGATGAAACACCAAATGAATATTGTCTGTATGAGGACATTGAAGTTCCACTCATAAACTGGTTTAAAGGTGCCCTTCCACACACAAAAGAAAAAGTGAGACTCGGTCCGCTCGGAAGAGATGGAGCGAATTGGCCACTCCTAGCTGCATACACACTACATCCAGACATTGACACAATGCCAGTAGCAGACTTACGTCCACTTCAGAAAGTAATAATAAAACTTTACAGACACCTGACACAGTTCGTGATGAGAACACTCACACTTCAGCCAGCAAGGGCTACACAAGCAGGACAAATTCAGGGATCTACAACTAAAATAACACCACAAACGCTGCATACAGTTATGGGTAAGATGCCCACTAAATGTGAGCAAATGCCATTCTGGATAGCTAAAAAAATAAGACAGTTAGAGGCAGTATTTCCGCACACTAGCCCTCAAGAAAAACACAGAATGCTAGCAATCTGCTTGCCAATGGAGATAGCTCCCCAGATAGAGGATTGTACCTCTTGGGGTACAGTCTTCGCTGCCATATATACCAGAACTCATGGTATTCCTTCATTAGCAGTAATAAAAGATGTATTAAGACAAATACAGAATGAGTATGGAGCAGAACCTGCTCTGAACTTAGGGTTGAAATTGTTAGGAAAGTTTGCCCAGGTATCAGCTATTATATTAGCAAACATAAAAGGGGAGGCAGCAGCAGTGGCAATACGCCAACGCCTGAGGGATTTCACTCCTTTACAACAGGAACGTAAATTACCTAAAATTATTGAAGACACCTATGCTGAATTAGGTAGAGATAGTTTGGGAGCTAGAGCAACAAAACCTCAAATGATGGGAGGTCCGGAAAAGGATAACACCAAGCAAGCACCTGATTCTTCCAAGAAGAAATAGGATAATAACAATAAAAAACAAAAGTATAGAGAGAATAGATCACAATCCAGGGGTGGGTCTCCTCAACAGGAGCCCTCTGAAAGGAGGTACAACCTTAGGAATCGTGATAACATTAAAAAACCTGACAGGTATCAGGATACTGATACACGTTCGTCTTGTTCCTTTCAGGGTTCATCAAAAAACTCTGAGAAGGAAGGACGGTCAGAACACAGACAAGAAGAGAGTACAAAGTCCAGAGACACGTCACGCACTTCTGTCTATACTTCCAAAAAAGAAGAGAAGTCAAAATGAAAACCTCAATTTAAAAAGAAGAAAGTAGCAGGTCTTAAAGTTAGACATGCCCAGAATTCTGAGGACTCAACTTCTGAATGGGAAATGGGCTCCAACGATGCTAGACAGTGCAGCAGAAGTACAATCGCTTGCCAGAACCTGATGGAATTTCTGGTGACAGTGGAGTTGAATGAGCATATCACGGTGGAAACACCTGATACAAGGGTAAGTGTCCCACATAGGTTACATGAAATAACACTCCAAATGAAGGGAGACAAACCCAGAAAAATTAAAGGTCTCTTTTGGGAGAACCTGATTTTTGGCTATGACATCCTTTTAGCTGAAAAAGATTGGCCGTCTGAAATTGTTATGGATTGCCCAAAAGGAGAAACGGTAATTTTACCTTCTTTTTCTGACCTCATTCCAATATACTTAAAACATACATACGCGCAGGAGTGGGCGGTAGCACTTGCTCCAGCATTATATCACAACCATGTAGGGTGGGATGCTGAGTCACCTCACCATACAATCCCAGTAAAAACTACTCCAACTCCACAGAGACAGTACCCAATAAAGCAAGAAGCGAAAAAACAGGCCAGGGAGATCTTAGATCAACCAGGGTTGAATACCAGGGTGTAATTGAAACTAGCACCTCTTCAATGAATAATCCTTTATTTTCCGTAATAAAACCCAATAATTCATACCGTCTAGTTTTAGACTACATACATCTGAACACATGCACGAAAACATTTGCAGTACAGAATGCACACAGTGCTGCATTAATGAATAACATTGTGCGGAAGAAATACAAAACAACATTAGATATCTCTAATGGATTTTTCTGCCAAAATATAGCGCCTGAAAGCAGATATTTGACAGCATTCTCAGGGCTCGGTTCTCAGCGTCAATTTTGTCGACTCCCCCAAGGGTATAAGATTAGCCCTGGGTTGTTATCCGCTAGGGTAACTGAGTTACTTCAGAATTCGGATGAAGAGGCATTGTCCTATGTAGATGATATTTATCTGACGGATGATGATTTAAAGGATCACTTGACCAGGGTGAGCAACATCATTTTGGGGTTCGCCTCTGAGGGCTACAAATTCAACTTTAAAAAATCAAAAACAGCCCACATCAATGTTCTATTTTTGGGATATGAACTTTCAAGTGAAGGGAAAAGCCGTACAGCTAATCTTTTTAGAAAAGTGTGCGCTGCTCCATCCTCCTAAATCACTGAAAAACTTATAATCCATATTGGGATTCTTAAATTTTGGCAGAACATACATTTTGGATTACGCAGAAAAAGTAAAACCTTTCTACGACCTAATAAGACCTTATTTTTCAGTTAGGCATTGGACACAGGAACATACAGATATCCTTCGTTCCCTACAAGCTGAAGTGATCGCGTCCAAACACTTACACACACGTGTTAATACCATAAATTTGGTGATGCGTGTTATTGCGGGACAATCTGGGTACACTTACCTAACCTTCAATGAAGGCGAAACAGTACCCATAGCATACAAATCAGACTTGTACACAAACGCAGAAACGCGTTTTGCTTCAACAGAAAAAATTCTGACAGCAGTACAGACTGCTGTAGTGAGAGAAAGAGCACTGGCTCAGGGGAAGCGAATAATTGTCGAACTCCAGTACCAGCCTTAGAGGCTGTTACAAAAGCAAGCGTTCCGAATGCTAAAGCTTTACATCCAAGATGGATACAATGGGCTAATTCTCTCACTCCAACAGATGTAGATTACAAATTTGACTCTACACTAAAAACACAAGCATTTCTGCAATATGAACAAGAATGTCCTCTCCCGAATGATCAGTACTAGATCAGTATGAATACATTATTTACACTGACGGATCTGCTCAGCCGGCCGTGGGTAGTAAACACAGCGCCGCGTGTGTGATTGTGAAAGGTCGTATGCAGGGAGGCAAGTTCCATCCTAACAGTACGAAGACACAGTCTCTAGGAGACTGCACGGCACAGCTAGCAGAACTAAAAGCCCTGTTACTGGCACTGATAAATACAGATTGAGAATTCCCCAAATTGATTGTGTGCGATTCTTTTTACTGTGTCCAGTCATACAATGAATATCTACACTACTGTGGTCAGAATGGGTTCAAATACTCAAAAGGTGACAATTAAGCATAACATTTTATGGGAACAGGTAGCTGAGTTGAAGAACAAACTACCAAGAGCTCACGTGATACACACGCTGAGTCAACAGCATGATGGCTTCACGTTGAAGGGAATTCATTGGCCAATGAAGCTGCAAAAGGGGCAGTGCATACTGCTTCCGTAGCTGCAATCACTCGTTCGAAATTGAGAATAGACGGACAGATAATGGTAGCTGTCATTGCTTCACGCAAAGACAGCACAGCCTTACCAAAAGGTTTCCCACTCAAGTACTCCTACAAGTTAGATGCCAATAACATTCTGTATGTTCAAATTCCTGGAGTGGGGGATAGAGTAATACCAAACATGGATCTCAGATTAGGTTTAATACTAGCTGCACACGAGGGTCTAGGTTCTTAACAAGCAGGAGTTACAGCAACAGTTTAATTGCTGAAACAGCGCTATTGGTAGCCCGGTTTAACTAAACAGACAAAGAATTTTGTCTTAAAATCGACATCTGTCAGCAGATGAAGGGTTCAACTGTGGCACGTCCAGCACAGACACCACTACTAATATCAGACAGACCACTCGCATGTGTTCATTTGGACCACTGCAGCTCCCTACAATCAGATGGGGCTTATAAGTATATCTTGGTGGCAATGGATTCATGCTCTAGATTCCTATGGGTATGGCCTCAGTGCTCGGCTGAAGCTCTAACTGTTATAAAAGATTTGCGAGTCTTTATAGGGACATACACAGTTGGCACATTACACTCTGACCGTGGCCCCGCATTTAGCTCTAGGGCTCACAAGGATGCCATGGGAAGTCTGGGTGCTGCACTGCGGTACTCCTCTCCATACCATCCCGAGGGAAATTCGGTTGTGGAGAGGAAAAACCGGGACTTAAAGCAATCTTTAACAGCAAGGGTATTAGGTTCGGGTGGTAGTTGGGTCAATCACTTATACAGGGTCCAATGAACACTTAATAACATGCGAAGAAATCTCTAGGGGGTGTCACTCCTTACGAGGTCCTATTTGGGACAAGAATGTGGGTGCCTGATCTCAATTATGAAAGCACAGTGGCGGATGAAAAACCATTTGACATCAATAAACGTTTGGCTGTTTTACAGGATCTCAATGAATCCCGGGAACTACAAAGCAACGTGCAAGTAAAATGCACCGCCACTGGGGAAGTCAAATCAGTCGCGGCAAGACCTGCCTGGATCCCTAAAATTGGGGATCTGGTCAGAGAAACGATTTTGTACAAGAAATAATTTGGGCCATCATACAGAAAGCCTGTCCTGACTGTCGAAGGTACAAGAACAGTACTTCTTCCACCTCTTGCCGGAAAAAAGAAAAGAGATTCGTCTCCATTGATCTGATCAAACCACACTATGTGGCCGATACTGAACAGTAGGCCTCGTGGGCCCATGGGTAGCCGACGCTCTCCTATCGCTACCATACAGGAAGTTCATACAGAAAGACTCATAACATTTGAAGAGTCACCAATACAAAATGATGGAGTTTTCAACAATGAAATGGAACTCGTTCCTCTTGAAACAGAACTTCAAAACACAAATGAAAGACAAATTTCAATTCAGCCTAACACCGATGTCTACATCAATATGCCTCTACAAGAGACGTCTGCTAGTTCAACAAAACCTGCTGAGCTGCTGAAAATAGATCGAACTGCATCTGTCTACTTCATCAACTTTGATACATTCTCTCTGGATCCCAGTGAACCGGAAACAACGCCAGCTCCAGTTTCCCGTAAGCAACATATTTGTGACTTCTACCTTTAGTCTGAAAAAGACTTACTTAGTATCACCCTGGATCCAGCTCTGGATAATAACTGGAATACTGTTTTTTTCTGTTCTGGATTGGCCTAGTGACTGTCTTTTGCTTACTAATGAATGAAAACTATCTCCCAAAAAGCTCTGCAGTATCAAATGTGATCTTGGTCTTGAAACCTCACACAACATTTCATCGTGAATAGAGGGACCTGTCCTTCGTGAACATTACAGCTGTTCCTATTCCTGATGGTATAGTTTGGGACAAAGTTGATTATGATGTATTTGGTCCGACAGAACTTTAGAAAATTCCTCATGTGTTCAAAATTTCTCTAAGTGATATCATTACCTCCAGTACATTTTCTGATGATTGGGATTTTGAAACTGTAAATAATATGTTGTCTTATTTAGAACAATCTGCTACATTTTTGAGCATTGAAATGTTAGAAGACACATCAGACTATAACACTATGTACTGTTACCAACATCACTTTTTACACAAATCCTGTATCCCACAAAATGTTTTTCCTTACCACCAATGGGAATATTGCCATAAACCACTGAAAAGTAGTTCGAAGACATTTGCACAGAAATGTTCATATTTTTCAGGGTTTAACACTTCTGACGCGACCTCATATTACTATAAGGTTGCATCTACAACTGCGCAGAAAAATATGCTAACACTAAACAGATGTATTCTGCATCCTTTATTTCCCAACTGTCTGAACAGGGTTTCGACTTATGGAAGGACACTATAGACATAAAATCAGTCTGGGGTTCAAATGAATGGCAAGTCCAGGGTACAGAAGCACTATTTCGAGCGTGCCTCATTCCACAGCAGATAATATTTCTGAATTAAACTGTGCAACAGACTTCCTGTCTTGGACTAGCCAAGAACAAGGATTTGAACACACCTCGGATTCCCACACCAAAAACACATGAATTTTACATCACATGGAGGGGATACAATAGATGACATCATAGAAACAATTCATCAGACCCCCAATTGGAAGGGATGGTTAGTTTGGCCCAGAGACACAAACAGATGTCAATAAAGATTCAGGGGTACAACCGAAGGGTTTGGTATCCATAGGCCGGACCAACGCTATGTATAACAAGAACATCCGGGGGTGGTGACATCAGACACTGTTGGGAAGTTATGCCTCGATTGGCCAAAACCTCAACACTGTCCCAGGTGAAACAGCACTTATCCTTACTCTCAGATGAAGTGGATTAAGGGATTTTTTATTCGGTCCCTGAAAGCCACGTCAGAAACATTTCTTATACGCTGTTTATAATGAAATCTGGAAAATCTCTCAAGAAGCCGTGGAGAGACTCTGTGAACTTGATAAGCTGTTGTTGATAATGGTATGACTACATTAACATCCAGGATTTATTCACTGGGCAACATTGTATCTTCTGCTATAGATATACTAGAACAGGATTTGTCCATACTACAGCACAGACAATCTCAGCTATGTTCTATTATGTTGTTAGGCTGGACGCTACAATCATTGCGAGCCGGTTATGTGCCTTGGCGATTTATCAACAGTACGTCCTTGTTCTCTGCATACAATCTAACATAAAAACAGATAACAATGGCACAAAGGGGAGTAAAATATACAATGCTGCGTATTCAAAAACTGGACCTGTTACCTTTTACTGTGGCAGAGTCACCATCCACGAAATGGTTAATCCATGGCCATATAACATTACCGGTCACAACTTTCCAGTTTCAGTATTGCCTAGAACAACAACAGGCAGGCAGATATGAAGTGATGGGTAGGGAATTCATCGAGGAATCTTGGGAATTGCCGTACAGATTTTGATGCAGGAGTGGGGACATGGAAGTGTCTCTAAGCGGTACAAACTGCGAGAACTCTTTAAGTGGATCTTTCATATGCCAGAATATCATGCTTCACGGGGCCCGTAATGGTTCAGTTGCCAACTTATCCTGTCACTTGAAAGGGTCCCCAGCTGCCGTGATTAATCCGGTGTTCAAGTTGCTTTCAAATGGGAGTTATTTGATGCTGAATGATCAAGGTTGTTGTGGGATGCTTCCGGGCATCGCATATCTTGCCACTGTAAACTCCAGGGTTAATTGTTGTAGGCAAGTATTGTTTCCACCGATCCACACAATCAGGGAGGTGTCGTTATGGCCTTCGTTGAATGTTTCCTTTATACAGTTTGATACTCTGACCCGAATTAAAGTCATGCTTTTACAGAAAAACGTGCCCTTAACCTCCGCCCGAGAGATTTTTCATCTCCAGGTCGCAAGGTCCTCAGCCGAGATACTAGCACTAGTATGAACAAACTGCCCTTTCCATTTCACAGAAATGGTACAACGTATCTTTAACATGTCTGATACGAGGGATATAGTACACCTATTTAAGACCATATGTTCTGGACTGTTAAGCACCTTTCAGACAATCTTCCGAGTTATTTTGGAGGTCTGCCGCTGATCCTGTTCCTAATAGCAGGTATCCTGATTGTCATTTTTCTGCTACGCAATGGACGTTCCAGTCACCAAGGAGATGGAAAAAAACGCTCTTGGAGCGCCGATACTGTGACCGCATGGTAATCCACCTGGGAACACCTTGTCTCCGCGAATTGAGCGAGTCTTGGTTCCTGTCATTTAGACCAGTCTGGATTGACTGTGTTCTGCCTGTCCTCCGATGCGTGTTCTGCGGACACGAATGCGTGTTGGATCTCTGTCTGACACTTCCATCGGTTGCGCCACCGGACCATAAAGCTTTACTGGACCCGATAACGGCCCATGTTCTGCTGTGTCCTCAGCGTATTCCAATGTTGATGTCTGCATTCTTAGAGCCTCCACAGGATGCTTCAACTCCTGTTGGAACGGATACCGGCTCCTCAACAAGTACTCAGGCCTTGGATGTCACACAGGCTTCCCCAGCATCAGCTGTGGATAGTGCAGAAGATCATCTGTGCTCGATTGACCTAATCTGTGAGGTGTTGCAGGGATCGTCCTCTGCGATGGCAAGCAACAGTGATGTTGCGTCCCCCAGCCAGTACACATAAATATTTGGCTCATCGTGTGCTGGGAAAAAATTCGGCCTTTTTCAAAACAACCAAATTTGGAATTTTTAAACAATAGACACTTTTTTTTTCTGAACTGCATGGCTTTCAGACACTCATAGGTGTTCGAACTATATATACAAACATATTTTAGTACGACTTCTACCGCTTAAAATACGATTTTTAGCATTTTTTTAGCATTCTATAGGCTAATCTTTAACACACTAATGTTTTGGATTAATTAGTTGTTTGCATACAAATGCCTAGAATTACATTAAAATTTTAGTATGTCGTCCAGTCGGATGAGGAGTGGGTGTTATGTTTCATATAGGTACCCCAATATAGGCTCAAGGAACCACCTAACCTTTCACCTATATTCTCCCCTACCATTACACTACATGATGGTTCTTGGGACTAATATTTTACCTAGCTACGGTACTGCTTACAGGACGCAGGGTTTCCCCCTGAAAACTAGCTTCATCCATTGTGTATGAGGATTCTTGGAAACTCAGCAGGACTACCATCTCCTGCACAGTAACTATGTATAAGGGTAATTCCTTCCGTCATCCTAAGTCCGACATGACACAGCAAGGTAGAACCCCTGAGGGTACCACTTTGAGCATACATACACCATATCTTTGCTGAGGCAGGGAGAGGAGAAAAGGAATTCCATGCTGACACACTGACGCGAGACGCTGAGATTCCTGCATGAAGACACTCCAGCTCGCAGTGGTCTGACATCCCTCGCGGGGTGTCCATCTCAAGACCAAGACGGGGTCCCACAGTCTCTCACTTCAGGTAATGGGGTTGAATTTATCCTAGAGGGATTCTTGGCTCTAAACCTACATACATGCTAGGTACACTTAGGTACATCTAGTTAGGATCGCATCGCAGGAGTACGCATTTTATTGTCATGTATTTTATATACCTGCCTGTATTCATTGTTTTAGCACAATGGTAGATATCATTTATATCTGTTACTGTCTTATGGTTATTTCAGCACACCTATTTTACACTAGAATGATGCAGGTTCAATAAATGCTAATTGAGAAACGTCCCCACTGTTTATTCTGTGTATCTCTCTGAGACAAAGTGAGCACGAGTGACTGAGCGAAAAGTAATGCACTGTTTCCATGATCCCTGATGGGACACAGTTGTCATGTTCGATAGTTGCCAAGAACTATTCTCTCCTTGGTAAGAGGGGTTTCTAGTGGCACTGTGAGCTAGCTGGTATACAGGCAAACATACCCGGTGGGGGTGTCTGGAATCAGTCTGGACACCAATCCCACAGTCTATGTTGTCTAAACGCGCAGATCCTATATAGGTTTATAGGAACTACACGACATAACCTGTGATCTGAATTTGGTATTACTCTATCCCCCACTCCAGGAATACGAGCAAATGGTATGTTTTGCTCACTGAAGTGATAGGAGTACTTCACTAGAAAGCCTTTCGTCGATGTGTTTCATGTGCAGCATTTACAGCCATCATGATGTCTATATCTACTCTCGTACTTGAACGAGTAATCGCAGTGACAGCAGCAGTTTGCACTGTTGCTTTTGCGCCTTCATCAGCTATTGAATTTCCTGCAATGTGTATCGCAAACACACTGATGACACAAAATGTGAATCACATGAGTCCATGATAAGGATTCTTTCAGCTTGGCCACCTGCCCCCAAAAGCGTTTTGTGCTTGATGGTGTACCCTTTTGAACCTCTGAATCCATTTTGGCTCCAATAGTGAGGATACTCATTGTAAACATGGACACTATAATAAAAATCGCACACAATCAGTGTGGGGAATTTGGGATTCGTATTCTCCAGTGCCAGAATTAGAGCCCTGAGTTCCACCAGCTGTGCAATCACTAAGTGACTGTGTCTTTTCAGGGTAGAATTCTCCATCCCGCATGCTCCCCTTTACGGCAGCACACGCTGCAGAATTTTAGTGCTTTGTGCCTACCGCAGGCTGAGCAGAACCATCAGAATAAATTATGTGCTCATACTGATCAAGAAGCATGACTTCATTAGGTAGAAGATATTCATGTTCATATTGCAGGAATGCCTGTGTTTGTAGTATAGAGTCAAATCTATAATCTACATCTGTTGCAGTGAGAGAGTTGGCCCACTGTATCCATCTTGGATGTAATGCTTTGTGTTAGGGATGCTAGCTTTTGTGACAGCCTCTAATGCTGGCACTGGAGTCACAACAATTATTCGTTTCCCCTGAGCCAGTGCTCTCTCTCTCACCACAGCAGTCTGTACCACCATCAGAATTTTTTCTGTTGATGAAAAATGCATCTCGGCATTGGTGTATAAATGTGATTTGTATGCAAGTGGTACAGTGTCACCCTCTTTGAATGAAACATAGGTATACCCTGATGACCCTGCAATGTTACGGATCACCAGTTTTGTGGTGTTTACACATGTGTGTAAGTGTTTTCAAGCTAGCATGTCAGCTTGTACTGAAAGCAAGATCTGTGTGTGTTCAATTGTCCAATATGTACTTGAAAAGTTTGGGCGAATTAAGTCGTAGAATGGTTTAACCCGTCCTGTATAATCTGGAATGTATGTTCTGCCAAAATTTAGGAATCCTAATATGGATTGAAGTTTCTTCAGTGAGTTTTGTGGTTGTAACAGAGCACACTTCTCTAAGAAGTGTGTCACTAGGATTTTGCCTTCACTTGACAGCTCATATACTAGAAACAGGAAATTGAGGTGGGCAATTTTTGATTTTTTTAAATTACATTTGTAGCCCATGTGAGCAAATCCCAAGACTATGTGATCTACTCTTGCCAAGTGTGTAGATAGGTCATCATCCATCAAATAAATGTCATCGACATAAGACAATGCCTGGTCATCAAATTCTTGTAGAAGTTATGTAACTTAGGCTAAGAACAACCCATGGCTATTATTATACCCCTGGGGCAAAAAACAGAAATGCAGTTGAGAGCCCAGTGTGGAAAATGCAGTCAGATACCTGCTTACAGGCACTATATTCTGGCAGAAAAATCTTTTTGAGATGTTCAATGTTATGAAATTTTTACGCACTATATTATTCATTAGTGCTGCTCTGTGCGGATTCTGTACTGCGAATGTTCATGTAGCTGTGTTTAAATGTCTGTAGCCTAATACTATTCGATATCAATAGTCTGGCTTCATAACTGGAAACAAGGAATTATTCATAGGAGAAGTGCAACTGTCTATTACACCTTGGTATTCAAGTTGTGTGAGAATCTCTCTAACTTGTTTTTTAGCCTCATTTTTCATATCGTATTGTCTTTGAGGTTGTGTGGTTGACCTCAAATGTATTTCATCATAAGGAGAACTGTTATCCCACCCCACATGGTTGCGATATAACAAAGCAGCTAATGCTAACGCCCACTCCTTTGCATATGAATGATTAACTGATTCTGGGATGAGGTCGGAAAAGGCAGGTATAATTATTGTCTCTCCTTTAGGAGAATCCATCACAAATTCAGGTGGCCAATCCTTTTCAGCCAAAATAATATCATCACTGAATGACAAGTTCTCCCAAAAGAGAATGCTAATATTTCTAGGTACGTCCCCCCTCCAAGTGGAGTTGCATCTCATATAAACGATGCAGGACACTTACCCTAGTATCCAATGTTTCCACCTGGATATATTCATTCAATGCTACTCCCACCAGACAATCCATTAGGTTCTGGCAAACGATTGTGACTTCTGCCGTGATATCCAGCATGGTCAGAGCCCACTCTCTGCTCAAAAGCAGTGTCCTCAATATCAGCGGCATGCTTGACTTTCAGTCCAACTACATTCTTCTTTTTGAATTGAGGTTTTGACTGTTTGGGTTTATCTTCCTTTTTTATTATGTAGTCAGATGAGCGTTGTGAGTCCTTCTTCGATTTCACGTTCTCCTCTGATCTATGCTCTGACTAGCCCCTTCTGTCCGAACGTTCCTCGGATGTCCTCTGAAAGGAACAAGATGACCGTACATCAGTATCCTGATATCTGTCAGGCACTTTAAGATTATCACAGTTATGCAGATTATAGCAATTTTCAGTGGCCTCCTGTTGAGGAAATCCACCCCTCGACTTAGTCTTTCCTTTATGTTTCTTATTATCCTACTTCTTCTTTGTAGAAGAGCCGGGCAATTGCCTAGAGTTATCCTTCTCAGAATTACTCTTAATTTGACGTTTACTAGGTCTGGCTCCTAAATTATCTCTACACACTGTTGCATAAGTTTCTTTGATGATTTTTGGTAATTTGCGCTTCTGCTGTCCTGTAGCCAAATCCCATAGGCGCTGGCATATAGCCAAAGTTGCTGCTTGCCCTTTAACATTACTTAATAAAATTGCCCATCAGTTTAATTCTCAAGTCCAGGACAGGGGCGGCCCTGTACTCATTTTGAATCTGTTCAAGCACATATGGCAAAACAGCTAATGAGGGTGTACCATGAGTTCTGGTATATACTGCAGCAAACACCATACCCCAAACGTTGCCATCCTCCGCCAGGGGAACCATCGTCTTTGGCAAGCAGACTGTAAGAATTCTGTGTTTTTCCTGAGGTCCCGTATGGGAAAACACTGCTTCAAGCTGGTTTGTTTTTATGTGCTCCAGAACTGAACCTCCTCCCGTCTGGTGGGTATCTTAACCAAAATAGCATTGATAGGCTATGGACTAATGCCTGGTGTAGCCAATTGTGGTTGTGCAGCTTGAGCATCCCTTACAGGATTTATTGCCATTGTCCACTAGACAAACAGTTATATGTTTTGACCAGATTTGTATACTGTATGCAGTTCTGGAGCTCCTAGATTTTTTAAATCTGGATATGGTCTATATACGGCTAAGACTTGCCATATTGGTCCCTCATTACTATGGGGAACTAGTCTAACGTTTTCATGTGTATGTTTTAGGGCTCCTCAAACCAATTTTGATGTTCTTGGTAAGGGAATGGTACTTCTAGAGCTTAATAAGCTGTGTAGTTGTTAGGTACTGTATCTGCAGTCTATGTGTTGAACAGTCTTGTAGTTGTATTGACTGCTGGGAATGTAACCCATGAATAGAACACCTCTGTCCTGAATGCTTAGTGAGCCTCCACAACAAAGGTAATGTCTCCACCCGTCTGGAGCAGACCACATTACAACAACATATGTGTAACCGCATGTCTAAAGTTACCCGGTATGTTGATAACTTTTTCATTGGTGTCAGACATTTGGCTATGTGGAATCAGAGAGGGTACCCCTTTGGGAAGATCCTTTGATAGGTTCAAGCTTGAACAACCTACAGCCAATGCATAGAATGTAATCTACTCAGCTGAGGAGGATGTTTTCCTTAACACCAAGGACATCTCCTGTTAATTGGTAAGTAGGGGTCTTTGGGTACACAAAAAAACTAGTTAGGAGATCCATTAACTAAGAGCCCAAATTCTAATGTTGGTGGTGCCATGTTGTATGGCTTGTACCAAAGTGTGGGAAAACTGTGCATTTGTCTGACAATATAAATGTTGGGATGGTGAGAGTCTGATTCCCCGAGAAGTTGGCCTATAGTCCACATAGCTCACAGTGCACCATCCGAACTCCTACCCTTACAGGGTAAAAAATGTGTGTGCAACCTTAGAATATGACAACCCTGACCCTCAAGGAAATCATGGTAACAGATCTAGAACCTTTTTGTTAGGACTCTCATGCACACCCAAAGAAGTACAGAAGAAATATTTAGCAAAGCTTTACAATATTTATTGTAGCGTTGTGATTCTTGCATAAGATACATGCACTGAGATTATGAGTAGAATGAAACAGATTAGCTTAATTAGCATTACAAGAACAGTGAAAAGAATAAACATTTCCACCATTGTGCTAAGACAGTGTATACATGCAGGCATTTAAGTACTGTGTATATATGTGCTCCTAACAAGCGCTTCCTAAGCAAGTATTGCCTAGGGTGGCTCAGGTCCCAAATCCCTGCTTACCCATTACCTGTGGGTAAGTGTCATCAGACTGTCGGTCTTGGTGTAGAGCTGGACATCCCTTGTGTTGGTTTGCAGGAATCAGCTGGGCTTGAATTCTAACATGTCGTAACCCCGCAGTGTCAGCTGAGTGCTCCTCTGGCTAAACAAGGAAGTGGCTGTGTATTTATGACAATAGAACCTATGTGGCCATGTCACAATCCCTGTTGAGGCCGCAGTTGTTTCTTCTAGTTGGAAAGCGGGTTCTCCAACTGGTCAAATAATAAATATGACATTTGTCCAGTGACATGTTTCCCTTGTACTGAATGTTCAAGGTATCAAGAGAGAGTGCCTACGAAGTGGAAATGTAAGCAATGCAGATTCAGAGAATGTTATCCTTCATTGACACACACACAAATGTATTTCAAAAGTCATTGTGTGCAAATGAGAAGGCAACTTAAGAAACATGAGCATGTAAATGGCACTTTTTCTGACAGGCCTATCCTAATCACTTAACACCGCCACCCCCCAGGGCCAGCTCCCTATCTCCCGAGGCGCCCACCCTCGGGAGATAGCAGCTTACTGTCGCTTGATGGGAACTTGAACAGCTCCCGCCAAGCGAGAGCAAACTGTAAGTCCACTCCCAGCGGGCGGGAGCAGGAAAACTGCTCCTGCTCGCTTGGAGCAGACTTTTTTCTGTTTTCCTGCCCACTGGTAAGCAGACACGAAAACAGATTAAAGGATTGCTCCTGCACGCAGGTAGCAGCATTTTTGGCTGCTCCCTATGTGCAGGAGCAATGCTGGCTTACCATGTCATCAGTGATGTCACTGACCATTTCATGAGTGATGTAATATGTGAGATCATAAGCAGTGCATTGCGGGGCGTAAGTTATAGTTAGCTCAGGTAAATATAACTGCTGAATTTTACTGGTTTTCTATGAGTGAAATCTCAGTCTAACTACAACGTCCCTGTAACCTTTTTTTTCCAGTGAATTTCTAAGGTTTTTTAAATTTCTATTTCCTAACTATAACATCCCTTCAACCTTTGGTTTTTTAAGTGAATTTCTATGGCTATTTAACTAGTAGTCGCTTTTGAAGAGTGGTGGAGAAAGGGGGTGGCACCCCCGACCAGCTTTCAGGAATCCCACTGTTAGGGACTTATTGGAGATTACAGGAGGAGTATTTGGCCCCAAGGACCCTCTGGAATCAAGGGGACTTCCTCCCCCAACCAGCAGTGCCCCAGAAAGTGTGTTTGCAGAGTAGTGAAGACAGGGGATGTGGCCTCCGATAACCTCTCAGCAATCCCGCAGATTGGAACTTACTAGAGGTAACAGTAAGGGTAGTTGGCCCCCAAGGACCCTCTGGAGCCAAGGGAACTTCATCCCCCAACCAGCAGTGCACCAGGAGGCGTGCTTGAAGAGTGGTGGCGAAAGGGGGATGTCGCCTCCAAAGACCTCTCAGCAGTCAGGCTGTGTGGGACTTACTGGAGGAAACAGGAGGGCTTGTTGGACCCTCTGGAGCCAAGGGGAGTTCATCCCCCAAACAGCTGTGCGCCATGAGGCGAGTTTGCAGAGTGGTGGACTGCCATGAGACCCTCACGGGTGAGTAGTGCGCTCTATAAATCCCTGATTGATTGATTGATTGATTGATTGTGGAGAAAGGGGGCATGGCCTCTGAAGTCCTCTCAGCAATCAGGCTGTTTGGATCTTGCTGGAGGTAACAGGAAGGCTTGTTGGCCCCTCTAAGGACCCTCTGGACCCAAGGGGACTTAACCTCCCAACCAGCAGTGCACTAGGAGGCACGTTTGTAAAGTGGTGGAGAAAGGGGGAGGGCCTCCAGCGACTTCTTAGGCTTTTTATTTTTTTTCTTTATTCAGGGAGGGGGGCCGTATGGCCCCCCTTCCCTGGCCCAATTTTGGCCTCAAGACCCCATCCCCGGGGCCGGCCTATTTTGAAAAGTGGGGGGCGCACATCCCCCCCTACCCGGGCCAAATTTGACCCCAATAACCCCATTTCCCAGGGCCCAGCCTTTTTATTTATTTTAATTTTTTTAATTTTAATAATGGGAGGGAACTGAGCAGCCCGACTCCAATGGTGATTTTGGCCCCGGGGACCCCATCCCCCGGGGCCTGGCCTCTGTTGTGGTCTCACCAAGGGCACCCATTTTTTGTGTTGTGGACTGCGGGGGGAGCCTCAAGGCCCCTGCAGTCCCTGACAGCTACCCACCTCCTGTGGGAACCGGCATTGATTTCACACATACAGAGCTGCTAACATGCAGCTCACTGTGCGTAAAAGCAAATGGGTTACACTTTGAGCAAGCAAAAACAAAATGCTCTCACTTTCTCAAAGCTGAGCACAGTTTGCTATGGCTTGGCAGGAGCGGTAAAGCTCCTGCCAAGCCATAGTAAACAGCTATGTCCCAGGGGTGGGTACCTCGGGACATAGCAGGAGCCGGTCCTGGGGGGTTGGTGGTCCCCAGGGCCATGTTGGCTACCGGAGAGGAGCCGAGTGGCCCCCTCCTTTCATTCTATTTGCCACGGGGAGATGGTGGTCCCAGGGCTGTGGGTGGTGCAATGCAGCCCCGCCGCATTCAATACAACAAAAGCATGAGGGAGGTGGCAGTCCCCAGGGCTGCAGGGGATCTGCGTGCCCGCACCACATTATTTCCAATTAAAGCCCTGGGAGGTGATAGTCCCCGGGGCATTAGTAAGCCCCAGGATTGGGGCCCGTGCACCCCCTCCTATATTTGCATAATGCCACTGGGACCTGGCCCACCCGGGGGCCGATAATGAACAAAGCACATGAGCCTGCGCTTCGTTTTAAAAAAAAAATTCAGCCGGATCCATGGAATTTTTTTTTCTAATGCTTTTTTTGGGCTTTGCGGCGTCGCAGTGGGTCCCAAGAGGCCTGGGCAGGCAGTATGTTTCTACCCTGCCCCCTTTTCTTTTTTTGTTAGCTTTTTTTCAGTGACCCGGCTCAACCGAGTTCCAAGATGGCTGCCGACACTTCGTGGTTGAAGTGATGGCAGCCAATCAAATTGTAGTAGTATCCGAGAGTCCACTGCAAGGACTTGCGTCCCCAGGTATCTATATTTTTAAACTTAAATATCTCTGAATCTAATGAACGGATTTACACCAAGCATGTTTTTTGGACCAACATTTAGCTTTCTGCCAAATTTGGTGTAATTCTGTTCAGCGGTTCAGGCTGTAGTCGTGTTCAAAAAATGAAAAAATGCATTTTGGGACCCCCCTTTATTCTCTGCCCCCGCTTGATTGATCACCCAAAAACTTTCAACAGAGCAGCTGAACCAAAAAGTGGACGTTTTTTGAAACTTTTGTGAAGATGCATCAAGCGGCGCCAAAGTCATTGGCAAAGTAAAAAACACTTTTCCATGTTGGGGCAGTGTCAAAGGTCCATAATTCTAGCGCAAGTACAGGAGATGTCAAGGGATATACATGTGGTATTGCAGAAAAACATGAGAGAACTTATACAAGCTCGACATGTTACGCTGCCAATGTACCACCAAAATCTGTGTGGTAAGCGCCTCCACCAAGCATGGAGTAGCCTGGAAGAAAACCTAAGGAAGTATCCAGTATCCTCCACTGTAGGCATGAGCATGTGAGGCGTGTGGTACCACAGCAAGTGGGCCGAGTAGGGTTGATTTGCACAAGGAGAGGTGTCGCGAAGAGGAAAATCTACCCTGTGGGAAGAGAGTGGCCTACTGAAATACAGATGAGTGCAAGTTGTGTGCACTCCTAGCGCAATAGCGGGGAGGAAGTAACATGGGCACAAGGAGGGCTGGAGAGACAAGAAAGGGTGGGCATGCCAGGCAGTCCAGTACTAACTAGATGGCTCCTACAAAAGGTGGTAAGAGGAGGTAATGGTGGGCAGAGAGTGGTCTGCTGAAATGTAGATGAGTGCAAGGTGTGTGTACTAATGCAAGTGTGGGGAGAGAGTAACCTGGGCACAAAAAGGGCTTAAGAGACAATACATGCTGGGCATGCCAGGCAGTCCAGTGCTGGCTAGATGCCTCTTGCAAAAAGTGATAAGTGGAGACAATGGCGATCTATAACAACATCAGGCCCAAGTGGGAAAACATACAGACATGAAATGAACAGAATGTCCCAGGACCTCATACGGTGGGGCTGACATCAGGGCACAAATGAAACAATGAGCATAAAATACAAGTGAAAAAATGTCTTTATCTATGATGTACACTACCTGAACCTGTGAAGGCGAAAAAAGGGTTGGGGAACCCGTCCAGCTGCTTTCGCATATCAATTTCGAGAACCCCTTCCTTTCATCCTGAAATTAAGAACACAACAATAATCAGTTAAAAATAGAAAACTGGGTAAAAACAAGATAAAAAACCAGCAGGGAGATATAGATCTGGGAACAGACAAGATAACATAACAGCATCGAGGTATATATATATAGAACCTACATTTTAAATCTAATAATTATTAATTTAAAACTGAATTAACGTATGGATAAAAAATAATAACAATAAAAAATCTATTAGCATTAAATAATAAAACATTTAAAAAATATTACCATCCAAATCCCCAAAAAGTCCCGACCCAAGATTAAGATTAGTGAAAATATTTAGAACTTTGTAAAACTTGTAAACAAATAAATAAAAATATTAAATGTGCCAATTGAAATTAAATTCAACATAATCTAATCAAATACTCCCCAGGCAACCCATCCAAAAACCTATTTATCAAATACAATGTTTTGCACTGGTATAATATTATTTTAAAATAATTACACTAGAAATTCACTATAAAGTAGAAAAATTAAGTAAAATAATATAATTTAAAATAAAGACAATTACATTTCACAATAACATAAACAAAGTAAACACATGATATACTAAAATAACATTTGTTAGACTTGGCATCTTTTGGCATGTTTCCCCTGACTTTTTGCTTTCTGACCTCCCGGTTGTGACTCTGTTTTTGCTGGTGTAATGATTCTGCGCACTTTCCTCACTGCTGTCCAGTGGGAAAGTGCAAGGGCTCCTGTATAAAATGTGTTACGGATTGGCGTTTCCATGATTGGCCTATTTGGTTTATGTGTCAGTCCCTTGTAAAGCGCACTGCGAGTGCCAGGGCCTATAGACCAAATGCTGTTGGTGGGCTGCAGCACTGGATTGTGCCACCCACGCAAACAGCCCGTAAAGTGTAACTCGGGCCTGCCATCGCAGAGCCTGTGCGCAGCCTGGGGCTGCCATGTCGACTTGGCAAGTGCGCACACTTGCAAGTCCCTAAACCTTCCCTTTTCTACATGTTAGTCACCCCTAAGGTAGGCCCAAGGTACCCCTGTGGGCAGGGTGCGTTGTATGCGAAAGGTAGGACATGCCCTGGTGTGTGTGGCATGTCCTGATAGTGAATTACAGCCTAGTTCGTTTTCACTATTGCAAGGCTACCTGTTCCCCATAGGCCAGAACGGGCAGTTTTGATTATTACAGCTTATAATCCTAACTGACCCCGGGAACATGGTAGAAATTCGAGTTTAGTATGCCTGGACTCAGAATGATAAAATGCATCTTTTAGTGAAGTTGGTTTTAACATTCTGTGTTTGAAAATACCACTTTTAGAAAGTGGGTATTTTCTTGTCTAACCATCCAAGCCTGCCTCTGCGAGGTTGTGTATTCCTTGTCTGGAGTGTGAGTGACAGGGGCTGGGGGATGCCAGGAGACAGGGTGAGTCAGCACAGGGCTGAATAGCAAGATCTACATGTAGATGGGTGGGAGGAGTTGCACCTGGACCCTGAATAGGACAGTGCCTTCCCTCCACAATGCTGGCTCCACCTCCTGTGGTGCGTCTGATGTCCCTGGCCTACTCTCTGAAAGAAGGTACGGAGACTTGTCAACAAAGTGCTCCAGAACTGGTTTGGACTAGGCAAAGGCCTCTCTGCCTTCAGAGAACAAAGGAATTTGGGATATAAATATTGGGGCCCTGACCCCATGAATTTAGATCTCGCTGGAATCAAGGAACCTGCCAAGACGAAGAGCTGGAAGAGCTGCCAGGAGGAGTACTGCCCCTTTGCTGTGTTGTTGCTTTGTTGGGTTGGCCTGTAGCTGCTGCTTCTGCCTTGGGCAGTGAAAGGACTGAACTTTCTACAAACTTGTGCTGAGTATCTCCAAGGGCCTGGAACCGAGCTGGCCTCATGTTAAGAAGTCTCAGGGACTACAAAGACTTCACAAGCCTCTGGGTACCGCTTCTGGAACGCTGTTTCAGTTGCCACAGAGGAAGGGAACTGCAACCGACTCCGTCAACCGAATCCATCCCTGACCGGTGACCTGTTTGCACCGCAGACCGCATCGCCCCGCTTCGCATCGCAACCCTGGTCTCACCGTGGGCGACGTCCGACGCCGCCAACACCGAGCCGCTGCTTGCACCGTGACCTGTGGGCACCGCAGTTCGCATCGCATCGTTTCACTGAACCAGCCGGACCCGACCGACGCGGACGCTGCAACTGGCTCAACAGTCGTGACCGCATCGCATTTGGGGCACCGCTCGCACGTTTGCGACGCACCGCTCCGACTCGCACCGCTGTCCGACGCCAACTCCCGCACTCCGGCTTGGTCGCCTGCATCGCAACCTGCCAGCACCGCATCGTACAACGTCTCGCCCTGCACCGCACGCCTTGGACTCACCGACTCCGTCTGCACGACGCTCATCGAGCCGCTGCCTGCACCGCATCGAGGGACACCGCACCTTGCATCGCTCCGTCTTGCACCGCAACCGCGACGAACGCCGACCGGCTCGTACACTCCGTACCAGCCACAACGAGAAAGGTACTGTGACCGAGTCTGTTCACGACTCTGCTGGCCCGTAGCGATGCGGTCGGCTGGAACTGTTAGACTCTGTGTATTTCAGCATCGCGGTAGACTCGGACGGAGCTACCGACTCGTACGAACTTTGTTTTTGAACTATTCCTGCAAAGAAGAAGTTACCTTATCAAGCATTCATTTTTAAAGTATAGTATTGTGGATTTTTGTCGTAATTGGTCTTGCCTTGAGTATATAAAAATTGGTTATTTTTCTAAACTGGTGTGGTGTCCGTTTGTAGTGCTTACACTGTATTACTGTTGGTTATGTGCAAATGCTTTACACACTGCCTCTAGAATAAGCCTAACTGCTCGTGCCAAGCTACCAAGGGGGTGAGCAGGGGTTATTTTAGGAGTGTAACTCCCTTACCCTGACTAGGAAGAAGGGTCCCTACTTGGACAAAGGTGCAAGCCCTTGCCAACTAGAGATCCCATTTCTAACATTGATGGCAGCGGTGGGATAGGACTTGTGTTTGCACATGACTTACAGTGATTGGTGTGCACTACTACCATATCGCAGACCATTACGTACCACATACTGGTTCTTTTTCTTTTGGCCTATTTTTGATCTTGCCAGTTTTCAACTCACTACTTTTGTCATGCCTGAATCAATTGCATCATCCGTTGCATCTCTGGAAGTTATCTTTGAGGAGGATAGGTTGGAATCCTACGCCGTAAAGGAGCTACGAGCGATTTGTAAAAACCTGAAAGTCCAAATTAAAGGCCTCACAAGGAAGGAGGAGCTACAGAAGGCGCTGAGGGCCTGGGTAGCAGCCAGACATGCCAGTGGGCAGCCTGGTAATCTCAGTGAGGAGGTGGAGGAGCCTATTTCCAGGGTGGATGTGCTTTTGGGTGGGGGGAACCCGCCAGGTCAGGCAGCAGCAGTCTGTCCCCAGAGGAGCTGGAGGACAGGCGGGAGGCAAGGCAGTTTGAGCTGCAGAAGCTCAGGCTGGAGAGTGAGCGGGAGGAGAAGAGATTGGCCATGGAGGAGAAGAAGATGCTCTTAGAGCATGAGAGAGAACTGAAGGAGCTAGAACTTAGGAGTAAGTCAGGCTCAGATGGTGGCAGCAATTCGTCCAGAAAGGCAGACAGGATTGTGCACATTCCCAAGAATGTAGGCAAGGAGTTCAAGAAGGGGCATGACATACAAAGGTGGTTTCAGGGTTATGAGGCAGCCATACACATGAATGGGGTCCCTGAGGAAAATTGGGGAGCAGGATTGTGGCCACTTTTCCCTGAAGAAGCAAGGGATGCTCTGATAGCTTTGGGTAAGGGGTATCACCTCACCTATGCTGACATGAAGGATGCCCTTCTCACTAAGTATGGTCTTACTCCTGAAAAGTACAGGGATCAGTTCAGGTCCAGTAAGAAGTCTGATGCCAACACTTGGTTGGAATGTGTGGATGTGTTCTGCAGGTCACTGGATGGTTGGGTGAAGGGCAGTAGTGTAACAGATTTTCAGGGGCTCTACAACTTGATTGCATGGGAGCACTTGTCTAGTCTATGTTTTGCAGATCTGCGCCAGCACCTAGTGGATAGTAAGCTAACTGACCCCAGGAAGCTTGCTATGGAAGCGGACCGCTGGGTGAGTACCAGGGTCCACAAGAAAGCGTTTGGGGGAGACTCAGCCAAAGGTGGGCAGGGTCCCCAGCAGAAAGATGGGGGGACAAGGGTAAAGCACAGGAGTTCTCTAAAGGGCCCCAAACTAGTACCCAGGGTAAAGGTTCCCAGCCCCCGGTGATAAGAAGAAAGGGGTCTCTACAGGGAAGCCTGTTGAGACCGGCCCCCGCAAGTGTTATGCATGTGACCAGGTAGGTCACTTTAAGGGGGACCCCAAGTGCCCAAAGGGGACACAGCCACCCACCGGTGGACAGTCCAAAGTGTTGGCCAGTGTAGCGCTTGGGGAGGAGGGGTGCCCACAGGAGGGTGGGGATCCCGCAGAAATGACCCTTGTCTCACTAGGGGACAGTGAGATGGTCCCAGGAAACCAGGTGCCCCCTAACACAAAGAAATATAGCACCTGGGTGACCATCAATGGGAACAGGGTAGAGGCTCTCAGAGATACTGGAGCCAGTGTGACCTCAGTCCGGTGTCACCTGGTCTCTGAGAAGCAGGTAGTCCCAGGGGCATTCCACCAAGTAGTTGCTGTAGACAACTCTGAGCGCCAGTGTATGGTGGCGCAGGTTCCCTTTGAATGGGGGGTCTCAGGTCCCTTGAGGGTGGTTGTGAGCCCTACCATGCCTGTAGATTGTCTGCTAGGTAACGACCTGGAGCAGTCCTTATGGAAGGAGGTTGAGCTCAGGTCTCACTTGGAGATGCTTGGGTTGCCAGAGTGGGCATGCGTGTCTACTCGGTCAATGGCAGCCAGAAAGGGTGATCAAGAGGACTTGGAGCCTGGAACAGTGGCCCAAGTCCCTGCCAAGAGAAAGGGCAGGGGCGCGGGAAACCGGCCCCCGAAGTTCCCACGGACCGGGAGGAGGCGGACCTCGAGGGGGACGCCCCGGTGCCTACAGGGGAGCAGGTAGCAGAACTGGGAGACATCTCTGAGCTGACCCATTGGCAGCAAGAAGGGGGTCCCACCAGGGAGGAGTTCTGCAGGGAGCAGAACGAGTGCCCTACTCTGGAGGGTCTGCGGCGGCAGGCTGCAGACCAGGCAGCTGGTAATCAGTCCGGGTCACATCTGATCTACTGGGAGAGTGGTCTCCTATACAGTGAGCCTAAGGTTGCTGAGCCTGGGTCAGCCCGTGTTCTGGTGGTACCCCAGCACTTCAGGACCTTCCTACTGGGTCTGGCTCATGACGTGCCTTTGGCAGGACATTTGGGGCAGGACAAGACCTTTGACAGGCTGGTCACCCACTTCTTTTGGCCCCAAATGCGAAGGCAGTCAGATGCACACTGTAGGTCTTGCCAAACTTGCCAGGCAAGTGGTAAGAGTGGGAGGAAGGTCAAAGCTCCTCTCCAACCTTTTCCTGTTGTTGGTACACCCTTTGAGAGGGTAGGAATGGATATTGTGGGGCCACTGGATCCCAAGACAGCCATGGGCAACAGGTACATCCTGGTCTTGGTGGACCAGTCCACCCGGTACCTGGAGGCAATCCCTCTCAGGACAACGACGGCGCCAGTGGTGGGCCGGGCGTTAATGGGGATCTTTTCCCGTGTGGGATTCCCCAGAGAGGTGGTTTCTGAAAGGGGGACCAATTTCATATCCAAGTATATGACATCCCTGTGGAAGGAGTGTGGTGTAACCTACAAGTTCACCACTCCTTACCACCCACAAGGAAACGGTCTGGTGGAGAGATTCAACCAGACCTTGAAAGGCATGATCAAGGGTCTAACAGAACCCATGAGGCGTAAGTGGGACGTCCTCTTGCCATGCCTACTCTTTGCATACAGGGAGGTGCCTCAGAAGTCTCTTGGGTACAGCCCCTTTGAGCTCCTGTATGGCCACCCTGTCAGAGGACCTCTGAGTTTGGTAAAGGAAGGCTGGGAGGCAGCTCCCAGGAAAACTCCCCATGATGTGTTTAGCTACATGCTGGCCTTTAGAAACCAAACTGCCCGCTTCAGGAAACTCGCTCAGGCGAACCTAGAAGCAAGCCAGGAAGAAATGAAGAGATGGTATGACCAGAATGCCACTCTGGTCGAATTTCAACCTGGGCAAAAGTGTGGGTCATGGCCCCAGTGGCACCTTGTGCCTTGCAGGACAAGTGGACTGGGCCATATGAGGTGGTGGAGCACAAAAGTTACGTCACCTACCTGGTGGATTTGCAGGCTCCAAGGAACCCTTTGAGGGTCCTTCACGTGAACCGCCTCAAGCCCCACTTTGAGAGGTCCGAAGTGAGTATGCTCTTGGCGACAGATGATGGGGTGGAAGAGGAGAGTGAGCCTCTCCCTGACCTCCTGTCTACCAAGGAGCATGATGGGTCAGTAGAAGGTGTGATCCTCTCCCCTACTCTGACTCAGGAGCAGCAGGGGGACTGTCACCAGTTGTTGGGACAGTTCGCCCCACTGTTCTCTCTGACCCCCGGTGTTACTCACTGGTGTACCCATGACGTGGACACGGGTGACAGCCCTCCTGTGAAGCACAAGATTTACAGGTTGACTGACCGGGTCAGAGCCAGCATCAAGGAGGAGGTCTCTAAGATGTTGGCGTTAGGGGTGATTGAGCCCTCCCACAGTGCTTGGGCCAGCCCAGTGGTCTTGGTCCCAAAGGCTGCTGCGCCCGGTGCCACTCCAGAACTCCGGTTTTGTGTGGACTACCGTGGGCTCAATGCCGTCACCAGGACTGACGCGCACCCCATCCCCAGAGCTGATGAGCTCATTGATCGGTTGGGAGCTGCCCGGTTCCTCAGCACGTTTGATTTGACGTCTGGGTACTGGCAGATTGCCTTAACCGATGGGGCCAAGGAGAGATCAGCATTCTCAACCCCAGAAGGTCATTACCAATTCCGGGTGATGCCCTTTGGGTTGAAGAATGCCCCTGCCACCTTTCAGAGGTTGGTCAATCAGGTGTTGGCTGGGCTGGAGGATTTCAGTGCCGCCTACCTGGATGACATTGCTGTGTTCAGTTCCAGCTGGGAAGAACATTTACAGCACCTTGAGAAAGTGTTGAGGGCTCTGCAAGGTGCAGGCCTCACGATCAAGGCCAGTAAGTGCCAGATCGGGCAGGGTTCTGTGGTGTACTTGGGACACCAGGTAGGAAGCGGCCAGGTGGCGCCCCTACAACCCAAGATTGACACCATTCTGGCTTGGGAGCCCCCAAGACCCAGACAGAGGTGAGAGCCTTCTTAGGTCTCACCGGCTACTATAGGAGATTTGTTAAGGGCTATGGCACCATCGTTGCCCCCTTAACAGAGCTGACTTCTAAGAAGCAGCCCAGGAAAGTGATCTGGACTGAGTCCTGCCAGAAAGCTTTTGACGGCGCCCGTGCTCAAGGCACCTGACTTCTCCAAGGAATTCGTCGTGCAGACTGACGCTTCAGAGCATGGTGTGGGAGCGGTGCTCTCACAACTGAATGAAGAGGGCCTGGATCAGCCTGTAGTCTTCCTTAGCAGGAGACTACTTCCCAGGGAACAGAGGTGGAGTGCCATAGAAAGGGAAGCTTTTGCTGTGGTCTGGGCGCTGAAGAAGTTGAGACCATACCTGTTTGGGACTCACTTCCGGGTTCAGACAGACCACAGGCCCCTCAGATGGTTGATGCAAATGAGGGGTGAGAATCCAAAACTGCTGAGGTGGTCCATCTCCCTACAGGGAATGGACTTTACGGTGGAACACCGTCCTGGTACAGAACACGCCAACGCAGATGGTCTGTCCAGGTTCTGCAGCACTGGATTGTGCCACCCACGCAAACAGCCCGTAAAGTGTAACTCGGGCCTGCCATCGCAGAGCCTGTGCGCAGCCTGGGGCTGCCATGTCGACTTGGCAAGTGCGCACACTTGCAAGTCCCTAAACCTTCCCTTTTCTACATGTTAGTCACCCCTAAGGTAGGCCCAAGGTACCCCTGTGGGCAGGGTGCGTTGTATGCGAAAGGTAGGACATGCCCTGGTGTGTGTGGCATGTCCTGATAGTGAATTACAGCCTAGTTCGTTTTTCACTATTGCAAGGCTACCTGTTCCCCATAGGCCAGAATGGGCAGTTTTGATTTTTACAGCTTATAATCCTAACTGACCCCGGGAACATGGTAGAAATTCGAGTTTAGTATGCCTGGACTCAGAATGATAAAATGCATCTTTTAGTGAAGTTGGTTTTAACATTCTGTGTTTGAAAATACCACTTTTAGAAAGTGGGTATTTTCTTGTCTAACCATCCAAGCCTGCCTCTGCGAGGTTGTGTATTCCTTGTCTGGAGTGTGAGTGACAGGGGCTGGGGGATGCCAGGAGACAGGGTGAGTCAGCACAGGGCTGAATAGCAAGATCCACATGTAGATGGGTGGGAGGAGTTGCACCTGGGCCCTGAATAGGACAGTGCCTTCCCTCCACAATGCTGGCTCCACCTCCTGTGGTGCGTCTGATGTCCCTGGCCTACTCTATGAAAGAAGGTACGGAGACTTGTCAACAAAGTGCTCCAGAACTGGTTTGGATTAGGCAAAGGCCTCTCTGCCTTCAGAGAACAAAGGAATTTGGGATATAAATATTGGGGGCCTGACCCCATGAATTTAGATCTCGCTGGAATCAAGGAACCTGCCAAGACGAAGAGCTGGAAGAGCTGCCAGGAGGAGTACTGCCCCTTTGCTGTGTTGTTGCTTTGTTGGGTTGGCCTGCAGCTGCTGCTTCTGCCTTGGGCAGTGAAAGGACTGAACTTTCTACAAACTTGTGCTGAGTATCTCCAAGGGCCTGGAACCGAGCTGGCCTCCTGTTAAGAAGTCTCAGGGACTACAAAGACTTCACAAGCCTCTGGGTACCGCTTCTGGAACGCTGTTTCAGTTGCCACAAAAGAAGGGAACTGCAACCGACTCCGTCAACCGAATCCATCCCTGACCGGTGACCTGTTTGCACCGCAGACCGCATCGCCCCGCTTCGCATCGCAACCCTGGTCTCACCGTGGGCGACGTCCGACGCCGCCAACACCGAGCCGCTGCTTGCACCGTGACCTGTGGGCACCGCAGTTCGCATCGCTTCACTGAACCAGCCGGACCCGACCGACGCGGACGCTGCAACTGGCTCAACAGTCGTGACCGCATCGCATTTGGGGCACCGCTCGCACGTTTGCGATGCACCGCTCCGACTCGCACCGCTGTCCGACGCCAGCTCCCGCACTCCGGCTTGGTCGCCTGCATCGCATTCTGCCAGCACCGCATCGTACAACGTCTCGCCCTGCACCGCACGCCTTGGACTCACCGACTCCGTCTGCACGACGCTCATCGAGCCGCTGCCTGCACCGCATCGAGGGACACCGCACCTTGCATCGCTCCGTCTTGCACCGCAACCGCGACGATCGCCGACCGGCTCGTACACTCCGTATCAGCCACAACGAGAAAGGTACTGTGACCGAGTCTGTTCACGACTCTGCTGGCCCGTAGCGACGCGGTCGGCTGGAACTGTTAGACTCTGTGTATTTCAGCATCGCGGTAGACTCGGACGGAGCTACCGACTCGTACGAACTTTGTTTTTGAACTATTCCTGCAAAGAAGAAGTTACCTTATCAAGCATTCATTTTTAAAGTATAGTATTGTGGATTTTTGTCGTAATTGGTCTTGTCTTGAGTATATAAAAATTGGTTATTTTTCTAAACTGGTGTGGTGTCCGTTTGTAGTGCTTACACTGTATTACTGTTGGTTATGTGCAAATGCTTTACACACTGCCTCTAGAATAAGCCTAACTGCTCGTGCCAAGCTACCAAGGGGGTGAGCAGGGGTTATTTTAGGAGTGTAACTCCCTTACCCTGACTAGGAAGAAGGGTCCCT